>CM042684.1:317330797-318016416 GCA_023614405.1 Avena insularis
TGAAAAAGAGGAGGAGAGTGATGAACAAAAGGAGGAAGAATGGATTAGCTACCCATGCCTACCTTCTAATGAGAGTAACTCTTTATCCCTTACATTATTTGATTGTATCCCATGCTTACTAAAGAAGGATGAATGTTATATTTCTGAGGATTCTTTTGAAGATGTTTATGATAAAGCTCTAGTGCTTGTAAATCATGAAAAGCATGCTTTATGTGACAGTTATATTGTTGAGTTTATTCATGAGGCTACTAAAAATTATTATGAGAGAGGAAAATATGGTAGTGGAAGTTTTCATGGTATTGAAACACCTCTCTATGTGCTAAAAGTTTTGAAGTCACTCTTGTTTTATCTTCCTATGCCTGTCACTTTGTTCTTTGGGAATTTATTTGCATACGAAATTCCTATGCATAGGAAGTGGGTTAGACTTAAATGTGTTTTGAATTTGCTTCTTGATGCTCTCTTTTACTTAACTCATATTTCTTATGAGAGTATCCTCTCAACTATTATTCCTGAAGATGATAATATGTCTATTATTCTTGGGAGACCTTTTCTTAAATACTGTAGGAGCTGTTATTAATTGTAATCAAGGGAAGGTGACCTTAAATGTTAATGACAAGGAACATACTGTCTATTTCCCCAATAAGATTGAAAGGACTTATGGTTTGAATTCCATTGAACATGTTGAGGGCATTCAAGTTAGAGAAATATATTGTCCCATACCAAGAGAAAAATTTGAAACTATTATTATTGGGACCATTGCTATCAAGGTTGAGGTAACATAATCATTAGTGGAATACAAAGTTTTGTCTCATATGAAATTGTTTTGGTAACAAGACTTGATCAACCTTGTTAACAAAAGGATTTCATTGAACAAAACAATGTTTTCACCATGATTATCTCCGCTTACTTCTATTCTATCCATTTTAGTTTTTGCTTATGCCTACCTTAAAGGCGTTAAAGAAAAGTACTTATTAGGAGATAACCCAAAAGTTTTAGATGAGTCTTGGAAGTTATTAGTTCAGTAATAACTGCTCCTTATCCTTTTTATTTGCTTTTTGTGCCAAGAGTAACCTCTAATGAGAGAGAAGTAATGATTGGGAAAGTTGCTGTCCCGAAACAGATTTCTGTGCTTCACCGTAAAAATTCGTGTAAAATCTCTGAAAGTCTTTTTGAGGCGTGAATTTTTGTGCTTCTGACCCAGGTTGTTACCTAACTTTTGTTAGTTCAACACTTTTTGATTTGAGCAACATAAGGTCTACGAAAAAATTCGTCTTTACCTGCTGGTCTGTTTTGACAGATTTCGGCCATTTTCTGCATTTTCTTCTTGTTGGTTCCTTCTTGAGTTCTTTTGGGGAATTGAGCTTTTTTAGGGAAGTGCTACAGTATCTAGTGTTCTAATGAACGTTTATTTGGTGTTAATCTTGAGTACACTAATGTTGCTAATAAAGATTGTGTGAAGTTTTGTATGAAGGAAAAATTTCAGGTGTATGGAAGGAATGAGTAATGAGATGAAGGATGGACTAAAGCTCAAGCTTGGGGATGCCACGCATGTCACCCCAAGAAATATCCAAGAAGTACAAGCGTCAAAGCTTGGGGATGCCCAAGGCATCCCCTTCTTCATCAATAAAAATCCCAGGTTTCTTCCAAACACTTCATTTTTATTGTTTCATGCACAGTTGTGTTCTTCTTGGAGCGTCTTCTTTTTCGTTTTAGTTTTTGTTTTTCGTTTGCTTGGCTTTATTAGTTTACTGAATAAATTGGTTGGACCCCCTCTTTCATACATTGGTTTTCAAATAGTTTGGTTTGGATTGGAAAAGAGTAGGAAAGTTCATGGTTAAGTGGTAAAGAGAGCTTGTTTTTGACTGTGGCCTATGCTTTGTCATGCCATGCTTGATATTGTTTTGGCTTTATGCTTAGTATTCTTTGCTGTAGCATGACTTGTTATAAACAATTGAGATTTCTTAATGTGCCTTTGGAGAATCGTGCGTTGTTTTAGCATATTAAAGCATAGTATAGTGGTATTCTTCTTTGATGCTTTATTTGGGTTGACTTGGTGCATGCTCACACCATGTTATGACTATCTCAAGTCACCATAAGCCTTTATGATCCTTTAGTTTTCAACTTGTAGTATCACGTTATGCTTTGATAAATGATGTTTTGTCGCTCTGCATGATTATGGCCATTATTGCTCTCTTAGTTTGCTGCTCCCAGTCTTTTGCTAGCCTCCACAACCAAGTATGAGTTCCACTCATGCATCCAACTCCCTAAACCAAGTTATTCCAAAGATTCCACCATACCTACCTACTAGGTTATGCTATTCCAAGTATATTCATGCTTTTGGTTACCTTCCAAATTAAACTTTTTATGAGAAAACTAGTGATTAAAGCTCTCACGAACTTGATGGCACACTTAACTTTTCTTGCCCTTAATAAACTTGAACCATTGTGTCGTCTATGTTGTATATGCTTGCACTTATTTGTCGGGAATTAGCAGAACCATGCTTTCATGGGGAACACTTTCAACATTGCACTAGGTACTTGTACTTAGTTGATATCATGCTCTTTTGTATATGGATGTCGTCGGTGTGAAATGAAAGGGGAGCTTGTAAGTTCATGGAGTTATGTATATGTGTTAGAGAAACGCCTGGGCCGCTGGTCTAATCCATGTTGACATGGTGGAAACCTGCAGCGTAACCATAATGAGTTGTCTATGAAGCATTCTTCTTATAAAAAAAAGAGAAAAGAGAAAAAAAGATACTATGAAAAGAGGAAAGAGAGAAAAAAGCACCATATTCCCATGGTAAATAAGAAGAATGCTGAGATGCTCGTTGTCTGCTTGCCTTGTCATTTTGATATGGGGATTCTTCCGTATCATCAGGCAAGGGGTACCCCGTTGGCGGTTCTCTATGATACACATATACTTACAATGACAAGAACTTACCGGTGAATAAACTTGAGTAGCATGAGGAGCGGCCCTCGTATACAAGGGACATGAGATTTCTGACTTATACTTCGTCAAGCATGTACACCATAGTTTGTTCACTTTAACCTTAATCACTTCAAGATGCTCATGATACGGGCAATGAGAGCTGAAAGCTATAAGTACCATAATTTTTGGAAGCTCTTTATGAGACTTGAATGCCTACTTCCTTTTATAAAAAGGACTTTCTTCCACCATATTATTGAGTCTCCACCTTCTACCTTTATGCACTTACTTTGAGAGCATAGTGGCCATTCTTAGTTCTATGTGCATTGTCCCAAGACTAGATGATTGATGCATAACTTGTTATTCCTTGTTTTAAACTATTGTATCTAGTCACTCTTATGAACTTTGAAGGTGTCCTTTGCATTTATATTTTCTACTCTATGAGGGACAAGCTGAATGCTATTATGCTATGTTTTCTTTATGTGAAACAAACAAACGTCTTGCAAAGCATTGTTATTCATGAATCTTTTGTTTGTGCCTTTTCATGTTGCATCATAGTTTCTTTGTCCTATTGTTAGAACTTTGTCTTTCATGATTATGATTGAAGTACTATGATCCCAGCTTTGAATTTTTACAAGTACTTTGATCAAGTTTATGATGGTGCATGTCACCTCAAAAATTATTCTTTCTTTTTATCACTTACCTACTCGAGGACGAGCAGGAGTTAAGCTTGGGGATGTTGATACATTGCAAATGTATCTATAATTTTTGATGATCCATGCTTGGTTTTATCCACTTTCTTATGTTTTGTCCACACTTTGGAGTACTTTTCATATGATTTCTTGGACTAACCTTTTAACAAGAGCCACAGTGCTACTTGCTTTTCTGCTGTTTTGGTTCCGGAAAGTCGAAAATGAATATTCTCGAATTGGACAGGACAAAAGCCAAAGTGCCTATTTTTCTAGAAGACTCAGAGCGAATACGAGACGGAGGAGGCGGGGGCCACCCCACCCCAGCGCTGGGCTGGCCGCCAGGCATGGTGTGGTGGCCCCAGGCACCCCCTCGGTCTCCCTCTTCGCCTATAAGAAGCCTTCTGACCTAAAAACTCAAGGTGGTTTGACGATTTTCCAGAAGGAGTTCTAGTCCGTCGCCACCACCAGATTCCATGAAACAGCACCAGAAACTTCGTTCTGGCACCCTGCCGGGACGGGGAATTGGAGGAGATCATCGCCATCATCATTACCATCGCTTCTCCATCGACCATCCATGTTCCCCCATCTATGAGTGAGTAATCCCCCTCTGTAGGCTACGGGGATGGTAGGGATTGGATGAGATCGTTCATGTAATGGCATCAGATTGTTAGGGCATGGTGCCTAGTATCTTCTATTAGTGCTTTATGACTTTGTTGCGACTTGTTATGCTTAATGCTTGTCACTAGGGCCCGAGTGCCATGATTTCAGATCTGAACATGTTATTGATTCATTATGATAGTATTGTTTATGGTCTTATCTGCAAGTTGTATACACACGTTGTTGTCCGGAACCAATGGCCCCGAAGTGACAGAAATCGGGATAATCGGAGGGAATGGATTTGATGTGAGGATCACATGTGTTCACGGAGTGTTAATGCTTTGCTCCGTTGCTCTATTAAAAGGATCACCTTAATTGCCAGTAGTTCCCTTGAGGCCCTGTTGCAAACGGGCTGGCAGGACAAAAGATGTTGTGCAATTTCTCATTGCGAGCACGTATGACTATATGGAACACATGCCTAGGATTATCTAGTACTTGGATGCTTTATCTTATTTATCTGCAATTGCCCTATGTTCTGATTGCTATGTGAATTGTCTTGTCCATGCAATGCCCGTCCATCCATCCCTATGCCTACCGCACTCGAATCCTACTGTTACTGCTATTGTTACTGCTGTCTTTACTTTACTACTGCTACTACTTTACTATTCCTACTACAAAACTGTTGCTACTGATAAACTGTTGTGAGCAAGATTGTTTCTAGGTGCATCTGAATTGACAACTCTGTTCTTAAGGCTTATAAATATTCTGTGGGTCCCCTTGTGTCGAATCAATATATTGGGTTTCACTTCCCTCGAAAATACTGCGATACACCCCCTATACGTGTGGGTCATCAAGCTGCCAGGACCTATCTATTAGTAATACAGTAATGGGAGGGGCTTTTCGCGAACTTACCCTTGAAGACCGAAAAGCATTATCAACACTAAGGAGAGCGTGGTTGATGTAGACAAGTTGAAGCCGACCTCAAGGTCGTGATGAAGTCCTTGCGCTCCTTTGGCTCCAACGACTTGAGTGCCTCAAGTGCGACACCTCGCGGGGAGTTACACATGTCCGGTGCCTGACGATGACTAACGCTTCCCCGATCCAGCAGTAGTTGTGGAAGTAGAGCTCCTGGATCTGAATCCCGCAGCGCGACGGCGCTCCACGGTGAACATGTCTCTCATTCGCGCAGTCCGAACTTGGGACCACGGTCACGAGAGAGAGAGAGGGAGGGAGAATATCAATTGGAGGTCCTCCCAAAAGTGAGAAGACCTTTATTGATTATTGTGTGTATTTATCTGGCCAAATACCCCCACTATATATAGGGGGAGGAGGGGGTACACCCTCCCTCAAAGTCCCGGGGTGGGACTAAAGGAGGAGGAGGTGGGGGAGGTGCTGCCGGCCACCCCTCCATGGGCCCCACGTGGGGGGCTGGCCCAATAGGGCCGCCGGCCACCCCCTTGGCCCCTCCTAGGGGTTCGGCCCCCTCTTGGGCCCTTTCCCCTCCGGGAATTGGCCCATTAAGCCCTTTGACCATTTAATTGATTTTCTATTTTATTAAATAATTATGAATAAATGATCAAATCAATATTTAACATTCATTCACATATTATTCAATCTCTGTGGCTATGGAACACCTTCCACCTCCACTCTGGACATCCTCTGGACTTACCGAAACCCTTCCGGTTTTCTCTCTACTATTCTTCGGTGATTCTACCGATCCTATAAAACACTCTCTAAGCATCATCAAGCCTTTAAGTGTGATACCCCACGGTTCAGGAACACTCCAGACATGGTCGGGACACTCCCGCACCAATGATCAACAGAGGGACCTAGATGGCCATGTGACCCCTGTGCGTTCCACGAAGATCTTTCGTCATTTGAATCGGGACAGTCGTGTCGTATTCCCTTTGTCTATCGATACTTGCATTGCCCGAGATCTGATCAATTACATCACCATGTCGTGTTCAATCTCGTTACCTAACAATGCTACTTGACTCGTTCCGACAAGTGATATCCCTGTGATCAAATCACATGCTGCGCAGCTATTGGATATAACCTCTCCGAGTGGGCCCTTGAGTATCTTCCCGTCACATGGACGGACAAATACCGCTCTTGACATATATTGCCTCTATGATTTCCTCCGAGTACCTGAACACACCTTTATAATCACTATATTACCAAGTGGCGCTTGATGCTATCTAAACACTCTCAGGAGACAGTGATTGATATAGCCTCACGGTCTAAGGAATAGTCTACGAGGATCCATTTATAATCATCGTAACTTGAACTTCGTGACATGATCGGGTCATGATTTTTAGGTTGGGTATTGGTTGATCATATCATTCTCAGAATGAGTTGACTCCATTTCCAACTGGCATAAATGCCACATGATCAGGAAACTTGATCATCTGTTGACCAATGAACCAGTGACTAGAGTTTCACTGGGAACCCCTGGTTGTTTGTATATCACACGTGTATTGATGTTTCCACTCAATATAGTTATAGCATGATATAAAAATTAATCATAAACTATATGAAATATGATAATAGTCCTTACTACTATTTGTCTCTAGGGCATATTTCCAACACTTGCATGCTTTCCGTTGTTAGTAGCTATCTTGGCCAAGTAGATGCTAGCAACTCCAAGAGTTAGTATTTATGCTTGATAGTGGGTTCATGCCTCTAGTAATCTGGGGAAGTGACAGAAATCTCTAAGGTACTAGATGTGTTGTTGCTACTAGGGAGAAAACAGCAATCCTTTGTTCATAGAACAATCGTATTGTTTACTTTACACGCAATGCATAATGCAATTATCTGTTGCTTGTAACTTAATACTGGAGGGGGTTCGGATGATAACCTGAAGGTGGATTATTAGTCATAGATGCAGTTGGATTACGGTTTATGTATAATGTTGTCATGCCCAATCAAATCTCAAAGGAGTCAAGATGATTAGTATATGCTTGTATGCTTTCTCGATGTTTGTCAATTGCCCAGCTATAATTTGTTCACCCAACATGTTATCTATCTTAAACAGAGCCACCACTAGTGAACTATGGACCCCGGTCCTTTCTTTTACCATTAATCTACAACTGTTTACTGCTTTCTATTTACTTTCTGCAAGCTTTTACTTTCTTCCACACAATACGTTTAATCCTTTGTTTTCAGCAAAACTGGTGAGATTGACAACCTCACTGTAAGTTGGGGGCAAAGTTCTGTGGTTGTGTTGTGCAGGATTCCAAGTTGGCAACAACACCTTGGAGGTGTTTCCTTGCTCCTACTGGTTCGATAACCTTGGTTTCATAACTGAGGGAAACTTACTGCTGTGCTCATCATTTCTTCCTCTTGGGGTTCCCCAACGAGCTCGTTATTACATGAGTCAGTAGGCACCTCCTAGTATAGTTTACTTCGTGATACTTAGCACTTAGAGATCAAACTACTCCTTGTCTCAATATTTACCCAAATTGCTCAATTGCAACAGGATAATTTGAAGAAAAGTGGTCTCACTTTGGTTCTGTCTAACCTCTTACCTTTCTTCCAGGACTACTAAATACTACCAACTTTTCATTCTATCATAAACTATCCTCGTATGATCTCTCAAAACTACTAATAAAATTTTAGTTACTACCTTAATCCAAAAATTATCGTAATGTTATAACACTAATGACTGCTATCATAGACCTACACTGTCCTTTTCTTACTATTTTTACAAGATTATTAGCTAAGTACTAGTCCTAATTACACACTTATCATGGTTTCGGAGTTAATCTCACCATGATAACTCTTCTTTTTATCTTACGATAGTTGATTCTAAACCAAATCTTACTTCATCACGTAGAATTCTCAAGTGAATCCCACATGATTTACTTCCCATTATAGCTATACATGTTCTAATGGTCTTCATCATGTAGCCTATCATTACCATCTAATGATAAGATTTTTCTACCTTACATGGATCCTATGGATAGACTACACCATTTATATTACTCCTCGAGATATTCTAATCTCAGTCATAATCTCTTTGATATTTTAACTAACCTAAGAGATCTTAGTGGTGTTATACCTATTTAGAGCTACACTAAGATGATATTTCTCTAGGGAAAATTGACAAGTACTCTTTAAGAAAGATGATAAAAGTATCCAAATTAAGTGTGACAAGGTTATCCTTAAGTGGATATCCATCACATGGCATAAGAATCTTTGGTTTAGATAAGATGGCTTCCTATAGTCACTATCCAACCTACAGATCTCCTAAAAGGGTTTTAATCCTAAGGTCAAAGCAGATGCTCTGATAGCAGCTTCGGTGACCCAGCATACCACTACATGATGTAGTACACTATAGTCGTTGACATAACACCAATGAAACACCGTTCACTAGTATTACATCCCTCAGAGTGGTACAACAAAAACACAGCAGGTCCAAGACATGACTATAGATTACAAATCGACGCTTTACAAGAGATCCAGAGAACACTCTAGGTTAAAGAGAGATAAAGAAACTTATCAAATAAGAACCAGAAATAATAACTCAGAACTATCTAGCTAAAAAGATTAGCATATTAATTATCTAGCTTGCAATTGCTGCTAGTGCAATGCTCTGCAGAAGTAGGTTTTATGGCTAGAGAATGTATTCCTAGCTAATCTAGAACTTCGTCTTTACTTCAGTTGATGTATATGTTGAGTTCCTTGACTTCATTGAAGGACTTGAGCTGCCGATGATGGTTTCTTGAGCAGAAATTGATGTTAACGTCATCTTCAATGGCTTAGAACCTAGCAAGGGTTAAGAAGGTACGGTTGAGTACGAGCGTACTCAGCAAGTTCACTAAAAAGGAGTGTATGATGCACTATCTCTATAACCACAGACCAAAGGTCGTAAGTAATGCAGATTTTCGTAAACATTTCTTCAAGGGTTGCTTTTATTTTGAAAACTATGTCCGACAGCCTTCATAGGTGGACCAGAACTTTCATGGAGTTCATTTCTTGTTGCGTTCGTAGCTCCTTCCCGGAACAGGAAGTAACATGTCACAGTTCTTACACTCTGCAAAGGTGCATTATGTTACCCATAAGAGACCTTAGCCTTGTTGCACATCCAAGTCGCAAGCTTGTCCATACTTCCTTGGTATGGGGCCCGGTCTAAGATCCAAGCCAATCACTGCCCTCTCTGTTACCCCACATGAAGACACGACCACCCCAAGAATATATACCTCTGTTATCCCCCATATAGGTAGATATAACCCTGGCAACCCCTTGGACACTCCAGTGAGCAAATCATGTCCCTAGCAACCCCCATATAGGCAGATATACCTCCGACAGCCCCTCACGGAAAGTCTAGACACCAATATCACGGGGAACTAGGAGTTCCACCCATCTAATGAGACCCCACAACGAAGCTACAGCCTCACGATATGGTCATCCGTCCATGCGAAAGGGAAAAGATACAGCTGACTTTCCCGTCCCATTCCAAGTCTTATGGTTAACATGTAATATACGGCGCTAGAATCACTAGCGACATTGGTTGTTAAGTCCTAGATTTTATGTTCCTTTACCACTAGAACTGTATCAGTAGATTATTAGCATCTCCTAAATAATCCATAATCATATTATTATGAAAATAGTGTTTTCTGAACTTTTTGAAATGCAGGTGATGACAACATTTGAGTTACAAGCATTTGATAGAAAATAACCAAAGGACATGAGCAAGTTGCGAACTTGCCTTTTGTGATTGCAAGATTATGCACTCACGGTCTTCAAGACAATAGAAGATCCAAAATCTAGAATTAGCATCATTGGTCCGGTAAGGACTAATGTTTAAAGAAGAAAGATGTTATTATGCATAAGTAATGTAATGCAACTTTGTCAACTCGAATCCCTAGAATAAATATCGTTGATCAAACAGGAAATGGTTTCTTTGGAATGTGTTGTCCTTTTATATAAATTTCACACTTGTGCTTCTTATTAAGGCTTGTGAGTGTGTGTGAAACAACATGTAGGTAAAATAAAGTACACTCGATAATAGAATACTTAAGTGTGGAATGTATCCAAAGACTGTGTATATACGGGTTGTTCACTATTTAGAGGTTTGATAGGATTGCTTATGTCTTGCTTTACAATGTATCTTAAAAGAATAATTTTTTGAAGAAATCTTACTTAACTAAACAAAGCATTTAAACTATAAGTTAACATTCTTAGGTTTTCTTTCTAGTTATAATTCTCAAGGAAGGAAGAATTACTTCATTTAAATAAGGACCACACTAGTAGTTGAGACTTATCTATCTTGGTCATTATATGGTATTATAAGTTGTTCACTCCATAATGTTTCTTTAAGGTTAGTTAAGAGTGGTATTACTTTTATTTGAACAATAGTTTCTTAACTTTATGATTGAATAGAATCATTTGTCTCCTTATAAATGAGTGGTTATGATTTGTAAACAAGGAAACAATATTATTTAACTACTTATGAATTACCTTTGGATTTTTAATATGTTTATAAACTTGTGGTTGAAGTGATGGTAAAAGGTTTTATTAAGTCAAAAATAATATCATTCTTAAGGATTTTATATTTCATAAGAATCTTTTTGGAAAATAGCACACTTATTTATGAATGATAGTTTAACAAAGAATGTAATTAAGATGTTTTGGACTATTTGGACTCCATACTATCCATACTTAAGGCAAATACTATTATTAGGCCTTAAATGTATAATATTAGAAATATTAGCAATTTTTATTTATCCTTATATGAATTATCAATTAAAGAAATAGGTTTAAATTCAAGTTATTAGAGTATTAAAATTTTATTTACCTAAAAAGTGAAAGATTATAATTTTAACATGTAGATATTATTTTTGTGATCATTTTTATATAATATAAGTATTTTTGTGATTTTTAAATATTAAAATATGATTTTTATAAGTTTTATTACTTATAAAATCTTTATTAAATAACAATTATTTAAATTGTTAACATAATAATGTTTAATAATAAAGTTAAATTATATATTTTATTTTTCTATAAATTTTCATATATTAAACATATTTTTCTGAATTATAAACCAAAAGATATCCAATTTATAAGATTTAATCATTTTCTAATTAAATTTTAAATAGGGAAATACTTTTTATACCTATTCAGAACCTACCCTAGGTAACAGATAAGTGGGGTCTTTGCCATGTTGGTTACCACGCATGCAGTAGACTAAGTCAAACAACACTGACGTGACTGAGGTGACGCAGGTGTGACGTCATGATGACGTAAGCGCGCTTGCCACCGCCAGATCATGGTCACCGGCGGCGAACCACGGTGTTCCAGCAAACGCGGTTGTGTGTCTTGGATAGAGGGTGACGAGGCGAACCTAGCTATGCTTGCGCCGCTATTATTTGGTGACCGGAACCTCGTTGGCGACAAGCCTCCACGGCAGCACGGTTCGGGCTTACGTGGGTAGGTCACTATAGCGAGAGAGCGACAAATCCGAGAGGGCCATGGGGTTCAGGATCTTACCAGGAACACGAAGAAAGTGATGGTGAGGCAAGGTGAGGTCAGACAACATTGATTCGATGGTGGTTGGAGCTTGGGAAGACAAGATCGCGGAGCTCGATTAAGGGCACGCGCGGCCGATTCCTTCCACGAGATGAACTAGGGCAGCACGGTGGTTTCGTCGGTGGTCTCCTCGAGACAAGGGGCGATCAGAAACAGCCAGAACGACGACCACCGGTGGGTTAGGGTTTTGTGGTGAGGAAGGGAGATGGTGCTAGAGAGCACGGGAGAGGATAAGATTAGTATGGGAAGATAGAGTAGCTCATGGCCGATCTTATCAACCTGGTCGGGGGCGGCGGCGAGCATCACGACGGTCGAATCATGCTGACGACGGTGGACGGCATCGAACGCACGCACGCACGTGCCTGTGTGCGTGAGGATGACGACGATGATCACTTTGCAAAAAACCAAGTTTCCTCGAAACGAACCCGCGGTCCCTCCTTTGGTCCCACTTGCTAGTGACTACTAAATCGGTGTGTGGGCTGCTTCTGGGTTGCTATTGGGTTGTGGCCGAGTGAGCGAAAAGAGAAATGTGCTACGATTAGGCGGTAGATAAGTAGAGGAGAATCTCTAGGCTGGCCTGCTGGCTCGGGCCAGGTCCTTTGCTTTTTTTCTTTCTGTTCTCTATTTTTGTTTTCTTTATCCTTTTCTATTTTCTGTTTTTATAAAACCTTTTCAAATATGTTTTTCTCAGTATTTAAATTGTCCTAAACTTTTTAATACATTAAAATATTGTAGAGTTTATTGCAACTATTCAGCTATTATATTCTTCGTCATTTTCATATCTTATATTTAGTTAAGAGGTTCTTTTTATTAAATAGTTTTATTAAGAATTAGGGTTTTAGGGTACTTAGTTTATTACTTAGAATTGATCCAAATATATTTATATTTTATTTGGATTAGTGAAACTTTAATTGGTTTGGAAAGACTAAAGTTAGACTTAAAATCTATTTGATACTTCGAATTCTACTATAATGACTTTAAATATAGGAGTTGTTTAATATTAGAATCCATCTATTTAAATCTCTCTTGGTTTTAGGTCTGGTGGATTTCTTGGTAGAAATTTATCATATAAAGATTTGTAGCAAGAATTACTTAAGTGATCAAGATGATTTAGGGTCATGTATTAAGCCAGGGTTTTGAGCTACAAATACATACTATAAGTGTTATGGGATTTAATATACTTACCTTCTTTAATGAATATGTTTAAGAATCAAAGCTAAGGGCACATTTCCTACAGGTTTGTGATAATGGATGAGATCTCAATTTATAGTAAGATGGTAAGATTGCTTTCTGAAGTGACTTATGAGGAAGAGATAATAATTATTGTTTCTAAGCACATATGATTTATAAGTGACAAAGATGAGCTTAAGTGATTTGGCTATAAAAAGGTATCCTTAGACACAATTATGAACTTGGATAGTTAATCAAGCGTCTAGGATAGATATCAAACTTAATATTCAGCTATGGTTGTATGTTTCTCAAAATTCCTATCTTTCCATGCCTCATAAGCATTGGCTTCTAATTAAATAATTCATTTCCTAGATATACTACTTCTTATCCCTCATCATGTATTAACATGATGAGCTTTACTACTTATACTCTTATGAATAATTTCTCCTTCTAAATCCACCTGTAAATCCAATGAGCTTGACACTAAAGCTCTACATGATCTCCTCATAGATATAACTCTCATCTCTAGAATACTTCTTATGAATCCAAGTCCACTTGAATGATTACTCTCTTACTTCACAATTACTTTGTAATCTCACTTGCAAATCTCAGAAGCTTATCACTAAAGCTTTTCATATTCTTCTCATATCTACACTTGGCTATATCAACTACTCTGCTAATGATCACCTCCAATCCAACAAGTAGCTACTTCTAACTCTATTCATCACTAATACTTCTCCAATAGATGTATAGATCAATTCCTACTTAACCTCAAGTGTTTACTATTCTTTAAGAGGAATAATACTACTTCTATAACTCAATGTTGCTCTAGTATCAGCTTGGTCATATTATCTTATCTATACTTAGCTCCAGTAACCCATACTCCAACTTCACATTATATCATTGTGATTTATTATGACTAATCCTAAGATAACATATCTATACTAGGTTGTCAACACCCGAATTTTTAATCCCAGATGCCTGTTATGTCATACATCGCAATCCTAGGATTACCATTTTTGCGAGACATAAAAGATTGGATATCATAGTACATCATCCATTACAAACCATAAATAAGGTCTTACACAAATAAGGATCTCATGATCTAGTCTTAATACAACATGCAGCGGAATAAATAATAAGTGTAGCGGTGGGGTCCATCTTCAGGGGCACATGCAATGCTGACAAAGGCAGATAGTCCTAGTTATCATAGCCGTCTTGCTGGCCATCATCTTGGTAGTCTCCTCCATAGTCTGGCCATGAGAATAGCTAGGGACAAAAGCCATGAGTACTCTTTAAGTACTCGCAAACTACCACTAACAATTAGTATAGTTCTAATGTAAAGGGCTAACTCTAAGTTTAACTATAAAGTTAAGTTTGAAACCTAAGCTGAGTTCAGAAACAAAGAAAGATAAAATAAAGTTCTAGAATCACTTAAGTTGGGAAGATAGTGTCATAGTCACAACTCTATTGTGGTCAAGTCAAGAGTCATCATTCATTTCATAAGTTATTGTGAAAACATCTAACAACGAAACAGTATGGCCAGTCCAACTGTCTATAACCGCAGACGCGGCTATTCGAATAGTTTCACACTCTGCAGCGGTGGTACACTTTCACCACAAGATTCGATACATCTGTCAGGGATAACCCTGAATCATCATACTTAGTATGCAGATAGTCAAACATAACCTTTCCTTTGCACACCCTAGTATAAGCACCTCTCCTATGAGCATGGACTCCCAACCATGACCATCTGTCATCTCGGGCACTGCAAAGGTGGACAACATTGAGAGGTAGCCTCAGCTCAAACCTCTCCCGCGAGGGAACTAATACTAATGCATATAAACTTCTGGCTAAGCCTTACCCAATTCAGTTATTGTGGTTGTACGGTAATATTGGAATGGTATCACATCCGAATCCAACCATCAGCTTTTGTAAAAGGGTTAAGGCTCATGCCTCAACATTTTCATCATCATAAACCATTTGTGTTCCTCAACACATGTGAAAACATCTCAATAGAATGACTCATCATTCCAAGGTTTTCATAATTCATTTTCACCAAATATTCCCATCTAAAGTGACCCAAGTTTTTATCTACTCTAAACTACTAAGTTAAAAGTGTTCATTAAGGTGGAAAGATGGGATCAATCTCATGCCATAGAATGACATCTAAAGTTATCTAGATAGATCCAGTTTTATACTTTTATGCTACCTTCAAAACAAGTAAGGGACTTTGGTAAAGTAAAGGAAGTAAAGCTTGGAAATAATACTCGGGGTAAGTAATAGTCAAAGTGGTACAACCAAAGCATGCCTAAAGCATCTTTGCTCAAATCATCTAGCTTAATTCTAGCTTTCTAAGCATTATACTTGCAAGTGTTAGCTTGCATTTTTAATGATGGCTTGCCTTGTGCAGTGTAGTGGTTGAAGTTTTCTTCCTCCTCCTCTTTGTAGAACTCCTCCTCCTCGAAAGCTTGGTCGGTACTATCGTCTATAAATACATACAGAGTACACAATCACCAAACAATACTTAACTAGTCTACTTAGCACTCTAAGGCACACATTTGATGATCTATTATCATCACAAGCATCACAAGATTTTATTAACTAGTTCCATTCTTTTTATTTAGGAAAAGTAATTTCTACTCATTGAAAATAACTAAGATTTAATATTCACCACTTAAAATATGGGATCATGTGGACACATGTCATCACCACATATTCTAACATGTGGGAATGTGATTTAAGGGTTGGTTCATATTTACTTTGGTTTAAGTTCATTATTTAATGATTTAAAGTGACTAGAAATGCCTATATAGCATTATTTTGGTACTAGTCCAAAGTCACTGAATGTAAACCTTAATATTATTACTTATTCCTATAGGTATGGTGAAATGTGATTTTTGAGAGTTGGAATCAACTCAAAAGCTATTTTGGTTGATTTTATAAAAATGTTTGAATGTGAAAATGCTTCTATCTTGTTATTTTTACTAGGAGAGATCTCTAACTCTAAATGAATTAAATCCAACGGGCTTGGATAGATCTTTTCAGTAGCTTTGTAACACAATTGGAATCACTCCATTTGGATTTGAAAATCTCTATAAAATGATTTTCAAACTAGGGGACAGAACTAAGTTCAAACTAAATTAGAAAAATCTATGTTTGAATTGCTGGGCTAGCGCGGTAAAGGAAATGGGCCGGCCCAGTGGCGTTCCACGGCGCAGAGAACAGCTGACAGGGGGGTCCACATGTCAGCGACTCTTTACACGCGAAGCGGTACGGGGCGATGTGGGTTGTTAGATTAAAATTGAGATGTACGGCTAAGGAGTGTCGTCTCCGGCGAACAGGTCGCCGGCAAGGACTAACCCTAGCGGCTCGGTGGGGGTGCACAGGGGCATACCAGGGCTCCAGCTACTGCGGCGAGGCGGGCAAATGAACGTGTTGTTGACGACGGACTCAGGGGTGGCCGCGGAAGCTCTTGGGGTGGACGAAATCGACGGTGCCTTCTCCTCCTCTGCAGCGGGCTCCTCCGGCTAAATTCCGGCGAACTATGGCTCGAGCGGCTCCGGCGAGAGGTGTGGAAGGATCAGTGATGAGAGGGGAGTCGAATGGTGTGAGCCATTGTTGCTAGGGAGGGCTCCTTTTATAGGGTGACGAGGGACGGCGGCCTGACGAGCTTCGTCGGTGACGCTGTCTGATGACTAGAGGCATGGGCAGCATAGGCGGATGGTGGCCTCCCTCCTGGCGGTGCTCTATGGCTTCAATGCGTGGCTAGGGGCGGTGGCGTTTGGTCGGGAGCGTCCCGCGCTCTGGGAGACAGAGGCGGTGCTCGACATGGCGCACGACGACTGTGGGTCACGCGGCGGCGCACGACCATGTCTGGCGGGGTGCTGGGGTCGAGGCGGAGCGGCGTGCGGGATTTTATGTCCAGTGGCGGTCTGCTACGTGCTGGCGACGATTGCGCTCTGGCGCGCGCTGAGCATGGCATAGAGAGAATGGGCGGCGGCGCTGGGGTGTGGTCCAGGGCCTGGGGGTGATCGAGGGGTGGACAGGGGGTGGCGGTAGGGTTAGGCGGAGCTAGTGGTGGCTCTAGAATGGAGCAGCGCGGTCTGTGGCGCTCTTTCCACGATCGGCCGTCGGCGACCACAAAGTGGCGACGCTCCACTGCTGTTGCGGCTTAGGGGTAGGCCGGTGAGGGTCTGGTTGGACTCAGGGGGGACAAGGGTGATCAATGCCACTCAATTTGCTCGACAAGATTTGATCAAAAACAATAATAGTTAGGCTAATTTGATTCTTCCTGTCAGGTGTTCGATCCAATGGCCGCAAGAACAAAACATTTGAATTTTGGGCTGAATTTTGGTGGAGTGTTGTATCTTATGCTTGAGCTTCTAGGTGTGCTTGGGTTTTGAAAATGGAATTCATTTGAGTGGTTTTTGAATAAGTGTGATCTATACATATGAACTACATTCAAATTTCAAATGTCATTTAAATTCAATGTTCGAAAGTTTTTGGTAGATCACAAAGTGGGCCTTGGTACACTACTACATGTACTAGCAAGGGGTGCAAATATCGATATTTGTTTCTGTTAAGAATTGAGTCCTAGGAATAGCCAAAGTAGGCATGTTGATTCAAATGGCACAAATGACCATTTCTTTCTTTTGTTCATTTTGATTTGTTTTTCTTTGGGATTTGTTTGGGAATGATCTAGATGATGTTTATTTCACCTAAGAATCATTTTACAAGCAATGGATCACTTAAACAAGGAAATTCAAAACAACTCATATTTAAATGCACACACATATGAATGCTTTAATAATTTTAATTGGGAAAGTTTTTGTTAACTCTAAATTTTGATGATTTGGATCTTAATAACCTTGGATTATAGTTTTGGGATGTTACAAACTTTCCCCCCTTAAACAAAATCTTGTCCCAAGATTTACAAAAGAAAACTAGGAACTAAAGAGATCTGGGAACTCTGTCCTAATGTAATCTTCTCGCTCCCAAGTGGCTTCCTCTTGGGTATGGTTGCTCCATTGAATCTTGAGAAATTTGATACTCTTGGTTCTGGTGGTTCTGTAAGCTTCCTCCAGGATACGGATGGGCACTTCACGATATGTCAGGTCATTGTTGATCTCAACAAATCGGTGATCGATGTTCTTGAAAACTTCAGTCTTCTCCGGCACTTCTAGAAATTTGTGAAGTAACGAGATATGGAACACATTGTGGATGGCAGACATCTCTTCTGGTAGTTCCAGTTGATATGATACTTCTCCTCGGTGATTCAGAATCTCGAAGGGCCCGATATATCTGGGGGCTAACTTTCCTTTCAGACTAAAGCGTTGCGTTCCTTTCAATGGTGAAACCTTGAGATATACAAAATCTCCGACATTGAAAGTCAGGTCTCTCCTTCTCTTGGCAGCATAACTCTTCTGTCTGGATTAGGCTGTCTTGAGGTGCTCACGGACTTTGTGCACCTTTTCTTCGGCTTCTCGGAGAATGTCGGGTCCAAAGATCTGACTCTCTCCTACTTGAGACCAATTCAAAGGGGTACGGCACTTTCTTCCATATAGGAACTCAAATGGTGCCATCTGCAAACTAGCTTGATAATTGTTGTTATATGAGAATTCTGCGAAAGGTAGGCAGTCTTCCCATTTTGATCTGTATTCTAACACACAAGCTTTGAGCATATCTTCTAGGATTTGGTTGACTGTCTCAGTCTGTCCATCAGTTTGCGGATGATAAGCGGTGCTAAAATTCAACTTGGTTCCTAATCCTTACTGGACTTTCTGCCAAAATCTCGAGGTAAACTAGGTTCCTCGATCTGATACTATGGTCTTGGGGGTTCCATGTAGACTAACAATTCTAGCAATATACAACTCTACTAGCTTCGAACTTTGGTAGGTTGTCTTGACAGGTATAAAGTGAGCTACCTTGGACAGTCTATCAACTATTACCCAGATTGAGTCATTTCCCCTACTAGAAGTAGGCAACCCGGTGATAAAGTCCATTCCGACGAAATCCCATTTCCATTCCGGAATCTACAATGGTTGCAACAGTCATGCGGGTCTCTGATGCTCTGCTTTGACCCTTTGACATATGTCACACTTGGCGATGTAGCTTCCGATTTCTCTCTTCATCTTGTGCCACCAAAATTGCTCTTTCAAATCTTGATACATCTTTGTTCCTCCGGGGTGGATAGAATAAAGAGTATCATGAGCTTCCTGCATGATGACTTGCTTCAGCTCCGAATCTGCTGGCACACAGATACGTCCTTTGTACCACAGAACTCCTTCTTCGTCTTCAGTGAATCCAGGTACCTTTCCTGTACCAATATGACGTTTGATTCTGTCGATACTTTCATTTCCCTTCTAGGCTTCCTTGATTTGGCTGATTAATGTGGGTTGAAGTTCAATGCGAGCTAAGAATCCTTTGCTAACCAGCTCAGTTCTGAACTGATCCAACTCCTCATATAAACTTGGTTGCTTCTCCTTGATCATGGTGTTTAGCCTACACGGCAATCTGCTAAGAGCATCCGCTACCACATTGGCTTTGCCGGGGTGATAGTGATGGTCAAGGTCATAATCCTTGATTAACTCTATCCATCTCCTTTGCCTCATATTCAGCTCCTTCTGAGTGAAAATATACTTCAAGCTCTTGTGATCTGAGTAAATCTCACAGTGATTACCCATCAGATAATGATGCCATGTCTTCAATGCCAAAACTACGGCTGCTAATTTAAGATCATGGGTCGGATAGTTCTGCTCATGCTGCTTCAGTTGTCGAGACAGATAGGCGACAACTTTGCCTTCTTGCATCAATACACATCCGAGACCAATATTGGATGCATCACAATATACATCAAACGGCTTCTTGATATCTGGCATGATCAGTATTGGGGCTGATAACAATCTCTTCTTTAGCTCTTGAAAATTGGCTTCACACTTGTCGGTCCATTCAAACTTCTTGTCCTTCTTCAGCAATTGGGTCATGGGTCTGGCGATGCTCGAGAATCCTTCGACGAACTTGCGGTAATATCCCGCTAATCCGAGAAATGCATAGACTTGGGTTTGAGTGGTTGGGGCTTCCCATTCTTCGACATCTTTGATCTTGGCGAGATCAACAGAGACTCCTCCGGTAGACACAATATGTCCTAGGAATCCTACTTCTTTCAGCCAAAACTCACATTTGCTGAACTTGGCATATAACCGATGCTCTCTCAGGGTTTCTAGGATGGTTCTCAGATGTTGCTCATGTTCTTCTTCTGACTTGGAGTAGATAAGGATGTCGTCGATAAACACAACTACAAACTTATCTAGGAAATTCATAAAGATCTTATTCATGATATTCATGAAATAAGCAAGGGCATTGGTTAATCCAAAAGACATAACCATATACTCGTATAAACCATAGCGAGTAGTAAAGGCGGTCTTCGGAATATCCGTTGCACGAATCTTAAGTTGGTGATAACCAGTCCTAAGATCAATCTTTGAGAATACCTGGGCTCCAGTCAACTGATCAAATAGATCCTCTATCTTTGGCAAGGGGTACTTATTCTTGATGGTGACGTCATTTAACTTTCTGTAATCTGTGCACAAACTGTTGCCTCCATCTTTCTTGTCGATGAATAACACCGGTGATCTCCATGGTGATGCGCTTGGTTGAATCAAGCCGGTTGCTAACATGGCATCCAACTACCTCTTAAGTTCTACTAACTCTGAGGAGTTCATGCTATAGGGTCTCTGGGTTATGGGTCCGATTTCGGGGATTAGTTCGATAATGAACTCAATATCCCTATCCGGGGCATACCTGGCAATTCATCTAGGAATACGTCGGGGTATTCACAGACTACTCAGACTTGGTCAATGGTGGGTAGAGCTAGACTCTTGTTGCACTTGAATTGTTGAGGTAAGGTTTCAGATATATGCTCTACTGTGACTCTAGAGCTACTGGTCATGGTGATGGCTTTCTTAGCATAGTCTATCAGTCCTTTATGTCTTGACATCCAGTCCATACCTAGTACTACTTCCAATCCTTTGGTTCCGAGTACAATTAGGTTGGCATAAAAATCTATCCAATGTATTCTGATAGGCACAGCTTTGCAAATTTTTCTAGCTTTTGTAGTTGAACCGGGGATTTGAACTATCATGACATGCTTCAAGTTGGTTGGGTGAATCTTACTAGTGCATGCAAATTCTTCGGTGACAAATGAATGCGATGCTCTCGAATCAAACAATACTCTTGCTAAAAGTGAGTTGACAGAAAACATACCCCGCACTACGTCTGGCGCTTCTTGAGCTTCCTCGACGTTCATGTGGAAGAGATGACCGTTGTGGTTGTGAGGGTTCCCTGGGGAAAATATTCTCCCTGGTTGAACACGACACTGCTGTTGAGCTGGGGCATTCACATTGGCAGTGGCGGCAGTCTTCTTGGGACACTCATTGGAATAGTGGCCCTTAACTCCACACTCAAAACAAGTTATCTGAGACTTGTCTTTTGCTGCGACAGGCACAACATTGCTGCCAGTTCTGGGTGCAGTGTTGTTGTTGTTGTTGTTGTTGCTCTTGGGAGGGGCATGGTTGAAATTGTTGGTGTTGCCAGAGTTGTGGTTGTTTCCTTCGGACTTCACATTGCCTCCGCTACGGTTGGGGTAGCTTGGGCGAGACATTGGGGGTCGGTTGTTCCTTGGTGCATATCCTGGTGAGGGGTTGGGACGGTACTTCTGGTGACTGCTGGATCCAGATTGCTGCATCATACGATGTTTGCGGTTGTCGTTTGCCTGGTTAATCTTCCCTTCCATCTGAATGGCAGAGTCGACTAGCTCTTTGAGATCCTCCAAGCGGATGTTGACGAGGACAGTTTGCATCTCGTCATGCAGTCCATTCAGGAATCTCTCCTTCTTCTTGGCCTCCGTGTTGATCTCATCAGGTGCATACCTTGCAAGTGACAGGAATCTGTCACGGTACTCTACCACGGTCATTCTGCCTTGCTTCAAGTTGTGGAACTCATCCCTCATTCTGGTGACTAGAACTTGCGGCACGTGGGTGCGGCTGAACTTGATTTTGAAGGCTTCCCATGTCATCACTTGACCATGGTTCATGTTATGGATGCTAGTCTACCAAGCTCTTGCATCTCCTGCCAGGTAGTGGGTGGCGAAGAGAACTTTCTCGTTGTCATCAACTCCTGCTACTTCTAAGTTGTTTTCGATTGTCTACAGCCATTCATCAGCATCTAGTGGGTTTTCAGCTTGGTTAAAGATTGGAGAATTGGTATTCTGAAAGTTTTTGAGTTTGGATCCATGATGATCCTGGTTTCCATGCCCCTGGTTGTTGAGAGCCATCTGGGCGATCAGTTGCAATGTTGCTAGATTAGCTTGGCGCTCTGCCCTGCTGGCTTCTCTGTCTGCGATGAGATTCTGCAAGATCTGCAGCATTGGGTCTTGCGACGAGCTGCTCCCTCCTTGGTTTCCACGAGTCATCTGAAGATTGAGGTAGATAAAGGGGTAAGAGGGAAAGTTCTAAGGTTCATGGTTTTGGTTTCAAGACTAAAACTTTGAGTTTGACTCAAATTTTGCAACTAACTTCATTTCATTCATGCAAACAAGCACACGATACAAACACACACCAGAACAACAAAGGAAAACAGATGGTTTGAAGAACCATTCTGCAAGCTACGATATAGTGGGATCGATACATCTCATGTTATGACAATGCTCTAGTGCATCTACTCATCATCGATGAAGTCAGAGTCCTCATCGTCAGTGTAGAAGTCCACGGCATCCTCCTCCCTCAAGTCATCATCATTGCTGAGGTAAGAATCCATATCTCCTTGGATGTCTTCACCCTCTTCTTCTTCCTCCTTTGCTGCAAGCTGAGCTTCTTTCTCCTTGACGGTCTTCTTGAGGTCGGCCACCTTCTTGCGAAGACGGGCGATGGTGCGATCCTTCTTCTCGCGCTGGAGGCGAAGAGACTGACGGTCCTTGACTAGCAGTGAGAAAGTCTGGGCCTTCTGAGAGGCAATGGCATGGTTGTGGTTGGCGAACTCCCTAGCATTGTCCAATTCCTTCTGGCGATCGTACAACAGGAAGTCAAGGTTCTCCACTTGACGCTTCAGCTCCGGGTGACTGGGCATCTCCATCGGCATTCCCATGAAGTCACGTCTTGCATAGTGAGCAAAACGGGTTCCTTGGATTTGGTTGACACTGAGGGCACACAACCGTGCGAGAGCTTCATGCATTGCCCTGGCTAATCCATCTAGCCAGTTGTTCTCTCTCACGGAGAACTGGATTCTCCTGGATGTTGGTGCTTCGATGCTTCCTCGAAGATCAGCGGTGACTAGCCACTGTAAATCTTCTCCTAGGGGCTCCTGGAAGTTGAGCTCCAAGAAACTCTGGATGCGGGCGTCCCAGTAACTCCGACAGTGAATCCACATCCCTCTCGAAGATCAGCTGGCCTCCATTGCCCAATTGGTAGAACTTGCTGAACTGAGTCTCCATCTACAAGAATTTAGGATGAGGAAGTTAGTGAAGTGATCAAGTGTGTCAAATTTTAGGTAGTAATGTAAGAATTGGAGGAACATGAATTTTTGAGACAGAATGAATTCCCAAGGATAAGAGAGGAAATAGTTTTCCATAATACTCACTTTGGTTTTGAAATTAAATTTTTGTTCGGACGTCCATTCTAACTAGGGTCTCCTATGGTCAGGGTAGCTCTGATACCAACTTGTCAACACCCGGATTTTTAATCCTAGATGCCTGTTATGTCATACATCGCAATCCCAGGATTACCATTTTTGCGAGACATAACAGATTGGATATCACAGTACATCATCCATTACAAACCATAAATAAGGTCTTACACAAATAAGGATCTCATGATCCAGTCTTACTACAACAAGCAGTGGAATAAATAATAAGCGTAGCGGTGGGGTCCATATTCAGGGGCATAGGCAATGTTGACGAAGGCAGATAGTCCGAGTTATCATAGCCGTCCTGCTGGCCATCATCTTGGTAGTCTCCTCCATAGTCTGGCCATGAGAATAGCTAGGGACAAAAGCCAGGAGTACTCTTTAAGTACTCGCAAACTACCACTAACAATTACGATAGTTCTAATGTAAAGGGCTAACTCTAAGTTTAACTATAAAGTTAAGTTTGAAACCTAAGCTGAGTTCAGAAACAAAGAAAGATAAAATAAAGCTCTAGAATCACTTAAGTTGGGAAGATAGTGTCATAGTCACAACTCTGTTGTGGTCAAGTCAAGATTCATCATTCATTTCATAAGTTATTTTGAAAACATCTGACAACGAAATAGTATGGCCACTCCAACTGTCCATAACCGTGGACGCGGCTATTCGAATAGTTTGACACTCTGCAGAGGTGGTACACTTTCACCACAAGATTCGATACATTTGTCAGGGATAACCCTGAATCATCATACTTAGTATGTAGATAATCAAACATAACCTTTCCTTTACGCACCCTAGTATAAGCACCTCTCCTATGAGAGGTAGCACCATCTGTCATCTTGGGCACTGCATAGGTGGACAACATTGAGAGGTAGCCTCAGCTCAAACCTCTCCCGCGAGGGAACTAATACTAATGCATATAAACTTCTGGCTAAGCCTTACGCAATTCAGGTATTGTGGTTGTACGGTAATATTGGAATGGTATCGCATCCGAATCCAACCATCAGTTTTTGTAAAAGGGTTAAGGCTCATGCCTCAACATTTTCATCATCATAAACCATTTGTGTTTCTCAACACATGTCAAAACATCTCAATAGAATGACTCATCATTCCAAGGTTTTCATAATTCATTTTCACCAAATATTCCCATCTAAAGTGACTCAAGTTTTTATCTACTCTAAACTACTAAGTTAAAAGTGTTCACTAAGGTGGAAAGATGGGATCAATCTCATGCCATAGAATGACATCTAAAGTTATCTAGATTGATCAAGTTTTATACTTTTTATGCTACCTTCAAAACAAGTAAGGGACTTTGGTAAAGTAAAGGAAGTAAAGCTTGGAAATAATACTCGGGGTAAGTAATAGTCAAAGTGGTATAACCAAAGCATGCCTAAAGCATCTTTGCTCAAATCATCTAGCTTAATTCTAGCTTGCTAAGCATTATACTTGTAAGTGTTAGCTTGCATTGTTAATGATGGCTTCCCTTGTGCAGTGCAGTGGTTGAAGTTTTCTTCCTCCTCCTCTTGGTAGAACTCCTCCTCCTCGAAAGCTTGGTCGGTACTATCGTCTATAAGTACATACGGAGTACACAATCACCAAATAATACTTAACTAGTCTACATAGCACTCTAATGCACACATTTGATGATCTATTATCATCACAAGCATCACAAGATTTTATTAACTAGTTTCATTCTTTTTATTTAAGAAAAGTAATTTCTACTCATTGAAAATAACTAAGATTTAATATTCACCACTTAAAATATGGGATCATGTGGACACATGTCATCACCACATATTCTAACATGTGGGAATGAGATTTAAGGGTTGTTCATATTTACTTTGGGTTAAGTTCATTATTTAATGATTTAAAATGACTAGAAATGCCTATATAGCATTATTTTGGTACTAGTCCAAAGTCACTGCATGTAAACCTTAAAATTATTACATATTCTGATAGGATTGTGAAATGTGATTTTTGAGAGTTGGAATCAACTCAAAAGCTATTTTGGTTGATTCTATAAAAATGTTTGAATCTGCAAATGCTTCTATCTTGTTATTTTTACTAGGAGAGATCTCTAACTCTAAATGAATTAAATCCAACAGTCTTGGATAGATATTTTCAGTAGCTTTCCAACACAATTGGAATAACTCCATTTGGATTTGTAAATCTCTCTGAAATGATTTTCAAACTAGGGGACAAAACTAAGTTCAAACTAAATTAGAAAAATCTGAGTTTGAATTGCTGGGCTAGCGCGGGAAAGGAAATGGGCCGGCCCAGTGGCGTTCCACGGCACAAAGAACGGCTGACAGGGGGGTCCACATGTCAGCGGCTCTTTACACGCGAAGCGGTACGGGGCGATGTGGGTCGTTAGATTAAAGTGAGATCTACGGCTGAGGAGTGTCGTCTTCGGCGAACAGGTCGCCGGCGAGGACTAACCCTTGCGGCTCGGTGGGGGTGCACAGGGGGCATTCCAGGGCTCCAGCTACAGCGGTGAGGCGGGCAAACAAACATGATGTCAACGGTGGACTCAGGGGTGGTCGCAGCAGCTCTTGGGGTGGACGAAATTGACGGAGCCTTCTCCTCCTCTGTAGCGGGCTCCTCCGGCTAAATTCCGGCGAACTATGGCTCGAGCGGCTCCGGCGAGAGGTGGGGAAGGATCAGTGAGGAGAGGGGACTGGAATGGTGTGAGTCATTGGTGCTGGGGAGGGCTCCTTTTATAGGGTGACGAGGGGACCGAGCGGCACGACGGCGAGCTCGTCGGTGACGCTGATACAGGCGGCTAGAGGCATGGGAGGCATAGGCGGATGGTGGCCTGCCTCCTGGTGGTGCTCTACGGCTTCAATGCGTGGCTAGGGGCGGTGGCGTTTGGTCAGGAGCGTCCCACGCTCTGGGAGACAGAGTCGGTGCTCGACACGGCGCACGGCGACTGTGGGTCGTGCGGCGGCACACGACCATGTCTAGCGGGGTGCTGGGGTCGAGGCGGAGCGGCGTGCGGGATTTTATGTCCAGTGGCGTTCTGCTGCGTGCTGGCGACGATCGCGCTCTAGCGCGCGCTGAGCATGGCGCAGAGAGAATGGGCGGCGGCGTTGGAGTATGGTCCAAGGCCTGGGGGTGATCGAGGGGTGGACAGGGAGTGGCGGTAGGGTTAGCCGGAGCTAGTGGTGGCGCTGGAATGGCGCGGCGTGGTCTGTGGCGCTCTGTCCACGATCGGCCGGCGGCGACCACAAAGTGGCGGCGCTCCACTGCTGTTGCGGCTTAGGGGTAGGCTGGTGAGGGTCTGGTTGGACTCAGGGGGGACAAGGGTGATCAATTCCACTCAATTTGCTCGACAGGATTTTATCAAAAACAGTAATAGTTAGGCTAATTTGATTTTGCCTGCCAGGTGTTCGATCAAATGGCCGCAAGAACAAAACATTTGAATTTTGGGCTGAATTTTGGTGGAGTGTTGTATCTTATGCTTGAGCTTCTAGGTGTGCTTGGGTTTTGAAAATGGAATTCATTTGAGTGGTTTTTGAATAAGTGTGATCTATACATATGAACTACATTCAAATTTCAAATGTCATTTAAATTCAGTGTTTGAAAGTTTTTGGTAGATCACAAAGTGGGCCTTGGTACACTACTACATGTACTAGCAAGGGGTGCAAAGATCCATATTTGTTTCTATTAAGAATTGAGTCCTAAGAATATCCAAAGTAGGCATGTTGATTAAAATGGCACAAATGACCATTTCTTTCGTTTATTCATTTTGATTTCTTTTTCTTTGGGATTGGTTTGGAAATGATCTACATGATGTTTATTTCACCTAAGAATCATTTTACAAGCAATGGATCACTTAAACAAGGCAATTCAAAACAACTCCTATTTAAATGCACACACATATGAATGCTTTAATAATTTTAATTGGGAAAGTTTTTGTTAACTCTAAATTTTGATGATTTGGATCTTAATAACCTTGGATTATAGTTTTGGGATGTTACATAGGTTTTAATCATGTTCTCTCCACCAATGTCACTTATGCATCATATTATCATTCACTCTTAGTGACTCAAGCATGATCATTATAATCCTTTGATCATTTCTGGCTTAAGCTTCCATTTGGCTAATCAAGGCTTCATCAATACAACATTATAGTTGTATTATAATTATCTTCTTAGTAGCTCTATTTGACTAGGAGATATTATTCAATGATTATGACTATTTGATCCAATAAGATTACTCCTTGGTAACTATCTTCAGAATTCATCCTTATAATCCACTTGCTACCAACATATATCTTTATTTAAGATAACTCTTCTATCCACTCTTGAGTGAGTTAAATCCACCAACTATCTTATTGAAGTGATTCTCTTCAAACACTCCCATCCTATAGATAATATCCAAAGCTAGCATTCCTACTTACCTCTTATTACTTCTTTCTCTAAAGGCTTTAAAGTAAATGTTATTATAAAAACAAGAGTTGATAGATCAAGTATTGATAGACTAAGAGTTGATGGATCAATAGTTGATTACTCAACATTGATGAACAACAGATATTAGGATAAGATTCAATAGAGATGATTGGTATGTAAAGAAAGATATGTGGTGACTGGTCTTGACTTGATTACCTTCTTTCTCAATACAACTAAGGGGTTAAGGTTAGTTATTACCATGATACTCATGGTAGAAATATATAAGGATAAGATAGGTCAAGATTTAGTTATGAGGTTTATTTACTTGGAGTTATATACTTGATTGAGTATTCAAGGTTTTTGGTAGATAATACCTTGATATCATCTTTAGAATATTAAGTATTCATCCTTGAGTTGCTGTATGGAATACCATGTCATGATCTCTAGAAGATCTAGTACTCCTTATTAAATAGTGTGTTGTGACTTAGTTTTATTACATTTGATCTACCCTTAGATCAAATTATATTACCCAAAGATAAGGTTTTAGCAAAGGTCATACTGAAACTTATCGCAATCAACTTGATGATCTACTTCAGTTCCACCAAGTTAAGAGAAGCTTCAATCACTTTGACAAGTTTTATTTAAAAGCGCGAAAAGTATCCAGATTTTCTATGCATGAATGCAATGCACACACCTAATCTCAGCTTATTTCTAAGCTCTAATGCTAGGATGTTACAATCATCATTCGGCCAATCCCTTAAGATAGAGGTCTTACCATGGGGTTAGCTGGAACCAACGTCCAGGATAGGCATGAACTCCTCAGAGTCTGGCTCTTCCGGGTCTAAGGTCCCGCGATCCTTGCCCCAAGTGAGGGTAGGATTCAGGGTATCTTCAGCGATTTGCTGAAGGAATTTCTATACAAAGGAACATAGACAGATCAAATAAACAAATGTGCCGACATAATGCATAGCTCGGCAAGTTTGACTTGGGGAAATTACTAGGGGTACAGGGTTATCTCGGCTGAAAGGAGTCATGCCCCACTTCCATGTTTCGATCATGTCCATCTTGAATATGGACTTGGCTCACTTGAAGATCTGAGCCTTGGATAGCTCGACCGTGGAGACACGATTCGGACCGAAGCAACCACTCATATGGTAGATCTTATGGCTGCGCTGCTGTAGGGGGCAGACTCGGCTACTCATGAAATTGGCCATCGGTTCATCGCTGCATAACCCGGCCTCCTTCATCTAAATAAGACGCTTCTCAACCAGGTTGACAAGAGGGTTCTTCTTCTTCAGGTCAAGGACCCAGTTGAGTTTGGTGGGGACGCCAACTGAGAAAGCGGGGAGCCGAATCATGTCCTTGTCGGTGTTGTTCTTCACATAGAAGAAGGACCTCAGCCAGTTCTTGCACAAGTCGAGGCCCTAAATCCAGGGAAAGATGGAGTTCTTCTGGGGTGTAATTGATGCAGCCCCGCACTGAGTCATAGGCTTAACGCTAGAACGAAACTCTTTGTTGGGAATGACATTGGAGCAGAGATGGATATACTTCTCGCAAAGCTGCATGTTGGGCCAAAGGCCAAGGTATCCCTCGGAGCAAGAGATGAACCTGGACAGAGAGGCTATGGCATTTGTCAGGAGATGGCAGGTGATGACCCACAAGTATAGGGGGTGTATCGCAGTATTTTCAATAAGTAAGAGTGTCGAACCCAACGAGGAGCAGAAGGTGCTGGCTAGTGGCTTGGAGCAAGAATTCTCTGTAAATACTTAGCAAACGGATTTTTAGGGGTTTTTGATAATGCAAGTAAATAAAGTACGAGTAAATAAAAGACAATAAGAATAAATGCAGCAAGTGGCCAAATCCTTTATTCAGCAAAGGACAAGCCGGTTGTATTACTTAAGATGACCAAATGTTCTTGAGGACACATGGGAATATCGTCAAGTGATTTCGCTTCATATAGTTGATTAATCTTCTTTAGTTTGCTAAGTGTTGTGTGGGTGAACCTGTGCTAATGTACTGACCTTCCTAGGACTAATACATACTTGTGATTATGCCCCTTGCAAGCATCCGCAAGTATAAGAAAGTAATTAAGGTAGAAACCTAACCACAGCTTTAAACTCTAAGACCCTGGCGTCCCTTATGCAATGGTTTCCTAACGGGTGTTCAGGTTTCTGTGACTCCGGCAACCCCTACGATTAGTAGCCAAATACACAATGCATTCCCCTAGGCCCATATAGGTGAAGTGTCATGTAGTCGACGTTCACATGACACCACTAGAAGAAGTACACCACAACTTAAATATCAAACCATTGAATGTTTCTCAACACAACTCCACTACTAACAACATGACTTCTCCCATGTCCTCAAGAACTAAATGAACTACTCACAAGACATCATATGGATCATGATCAGAGATGAAATAATGATGTATAACAATCTGAACATAAACAATAATTCAACGGTTCACTCAATAGCATCAACTACTAGTAGTAATCAACACCGGGAAAGTTTCCCCTAAGAACTACGCAAGATTCAACCCAATTGTTACAGCGGTATGGAGGTGGTGATGATGGTGCTGGTGGAGATGATGGTGGTGATGATGATGATGATGATGATCCCGATGAAGTCCATCTTGATGGTGGTGTTGATGGCGACGATCTCCCCTCTCTGGGAAGGAATTCCCCCGGCAGAATTCTATCTGCCGGAGAGATCTTTCTCTCTCGATGTTTTCCGCCCCGCAGAGGCAGCGGAATCTTTATGTGGTCGCTCCCCGAGTCTTAGGGTTTCAGGAGGATAATATACGCAAGAGGGGAGAGCCAGGGGTGGACCAGGGCGGCCACACCACCTGGTGGCGTGGCCTAGGGTGGCCCGCGCCAGGGGGTGGTGTGGGCCCCCTGTGGCCCATCTCCGCTTCCTCTTCTGGCTTTCTTCGTCTTCTGGAAAAATAGGATTTTCCATGTATTTTCCCGGATTTTCTGATCTTCGTGAATTTTGCCTCCAAACAGGACCTTTTCCATCAGAATCCTGACTGCAGCGGTCCATGCTCCAAAAGTCATCAACCATGCAAAAATAGATGAAATAACATAAGTATCATGTCTTAATATGAAATATATCAATGAATAACAGTAAATTATGATATAAAATAATGATGCAAACTGGACATATCAACTCCCCCAAGCTTAGACTTCGCTTGTCCCCAAGCGAAACTGAACTCAATAAACATGACCTCAGGTTTATGGAGTGAAGAGTCGATAAAAGAATACGGACAAGAAGCATCACATTCATCAATACATAAGTCATAGTAGAAGATAACTCACTATTATATAACTTAACTTGCAACAAGTAAAGGAAACACAATAAAGATGCATAAAGTAAATCATAATTGGTAATGGCAAACTTAGCTCTTGGTCGAAGAATTTGCTGGCGTTCACAAATAACTGATTTTCAATGATAGCTTTCAAAGTAGTAGGCACTAAGATAAGAGCAAAGTGCAAAACAAGGAACATAAGAAACATGATTGAATAAATCATCATATGAATGAATGAAACACAACAACTCAAAATGCTTGATGAGGTAGAAGGGAGTAGGTTGACTGACTCAATTAAAAAGTAAAAAGATAGGCCCTTCACAGAGGGAAGCAAGGATTTCAAGTTTCATAAAGAGATTCCAAAAATTATGGTACTTATTAGCTTTCAGCTCTCATTGCCCCTATCATAGGCATCTTTAGGTGATTAAGGTTAAAGTGACACAACTAAGAGGATATGCTTGACAAGTTATAAGTTGAAATCTCATGCCCCTTACTTACGAGTACCGAACCTCATGCTACTCAACTTCAGTCACAAGTAAGCTCTTGTCATTGTAAATACATATGTATCATAAAGAACCACCAATGGGGTACCCCTTGCACATGATACATGAGCTATCCCATAATCAAAATGACAAGGCAAGTAGACAATGAGCATCTCAGCGATCCTTTTATTTGCTATTTGCATAGGTTTTTATTGAGGATGCTTCATAGAGTGCTCATTATGGTTATGCTGCAAGTTTCCACCATGATTAGGCATGGCTTAGGCTAGCGGCCCAGGCGTTTCTCTAACACACATATAAACTCCATGATCTTACAAGTTCCCCTTTTATTTCACACCACCGGGATCCATAAGCAAAAGAATCGATATCAATGAGGTACAAAGTACCAGTGCAATGCTGAAAGTGTTCCCCATGATACATGGTTCTCCTAAGTTCAACTTATAAAGCGCAAGCATATACGCAACAAAGATGGACATAATGGTTCAAGTTTATTAATTGCAAGAAAGTAAAGTGTGCCATCAAGTTCGTGAGAGCTTTAATCACTAATTTTCTCATAACAAGTTTAATTTGGAAGGTAGATAAAAACAAGAATTTACTTGGAATAGCAATAGTTCTAATAGGTAGGTATGGTGGACACAAATGGCATAGGTTTTGGTTTAAGGATTGGATGCACGAGAAGCATTCCCTCTCAGTATATGTTTTTGGCTAGGAAGGCTAGGTAGCAAGCATAAGAGTTGAAGGAAACAAACAAACACACAAGTGATAAAAACAAACATGCAATCTTCCTTGGAAGCACAAAAGATCTTAACTAGAGAATACTAGACTCATGAGAAAATCAAGAAACAAAGATGATGAAATTATATTTCTTTAGAGTACTTTTATATTTTTCATTCAATTCTCAAAATATTGCTACTGACCGAGCCAGGTTTGCCAAAACCAACTAAATTAACTCAATGATCCCAAAGTTATACCAATACTAACGACAAGATCAATCATATAACCATGAATTGAGAACTAAAATAAGATATGCAAAAGAGTAAACAATATAACTTCTCATTAATATTCCATAACGGCAACTCACACCAAGGAATACATATCTAACGAGAGAGGGGACACTTCCATAATGCAAACCATCCTACATGATAACTTCTCTATTCATGATATGACTCTATTAAAAAGGTAAAAAGATATAAGATAGTGATGTGATACCGCGGCACTCCCCCAAGCTTGGAACAAACCAAGGGGGTGCCAAAACCTGATGACGAATTACTCCTTCGGTGGTGGTGGTATTCTCTCGATGAGCTCTTTGATTAGTTTCCCCAAGTCCTCAATCTCGAAGGTGAGGTTACGAATCAACTGTGAGTTTTGCTCAATGCGGCTCATGATCATGTCGAGTTGCGAATTCTAGCTCTTGCGATTCTTTCCCCACTTTTCCTCCATGAAGTCTTCTTTTCCTGCATGGCTTGAACGAGGCAAATCCCAATTAGAGGGTAGTTTCTCATAGGGCATATTCTGGTATTGATGCTCATGGATAAGAGTATGGAAAGGATTCTTGGTGCGTGGAGGAAGTGAACGTGGAGCCAAATAGTGATGCGGAGGTTTCCCTCTAGTTGACATTTGTGCAGTCCTTCTGACCCTGGAAGATCTTGTCAACACTCCAATGCTTGCAATGGTAGTGCCGGTGTGTGGATGTTGGCTTTGCTTTACCTCCTCTTCATCTTCACTCTTGATCTCCTCCTCCTGCTCGGGGTCTTGGGGATCTTCCTCCATAGGCTCCTTTCCTTTATCCTTGGCAGATACCATTGTGCTTCTAACTTTCAAGAATAGTTCCTGGCAGAAACAGATTGAAACGAAAACATGATGAGAACACGATATACGAACCTCGGGGGATCCGGGGGATTATATATTACAAAGTTTTACAACAAAAGGAAAGTACTGGGAGAAAAACGGGTCGGAGACGAAGGCCGAGGTGGCCACACCACCTGCTGGCGCGGCCAGGGGGGCCACGCCAGGGGGTGGTGTGAGCCACCCTGGCTCCGTTTCCGTCCCTCTTTTGCTTCATAGCTTTCCTTGTTGGATAAAAACTCCAAAAGTATAACTAGACAGAATTTTCACGGAACTTTTCTTACCAAAATTGTTACCTATTCGAAAACAGACTCTGCAGGTCTCTAAACTTGGCATGTAGTAGATTCTTCCAGAGTCACCGCTTGAATAACATCAATATCTTCATCTTCATACTCATATTTCTTGAGTCATGAAACCTTTCACTTTCTTATTACACCATTTTCTCCACCTACCTGGAAATTTCTTCCACACAAAACTTCACACAATTCTCATTAGCAACATTAGTGTAAGCGAGGTAATAAACCTTTTTAAGTCCAAATTCAACTGAAATCCATCAAAACATATACTACTGTAGCAACTCATTCCGAAAACCCAAAAAGAATTCAAAAAGGAAATCGACTTAAGAAGCAAATGCATGAGTGGCAAAAACTGTCAAAACAGACCAGCGGGTAAGATCAGTTTTTTCGAAAATCTTCTGTTGCTCAAATCAAAAAGTGCAGAACTAACGAAAGTTAAATAACAACCTGGGGCAGAAGCACAAAAAATTATAGATCAATAAGACGTACATAGATCTCTCACGAATTTTTATGGTGAAGCACAAAAATCTGTTTCAGGACAGCAACTTCCCCAAATCTTACTTCTCTCTCATTAGAGGTTGATCTTGACACAAAAACCAAACAAAAAGGATAAGGAGAGGTTATTACCGAAGTAATAACTTTCAAGACTCAAATAAACAAAAACTGAAAGCAAAAGAAATAAAATGGGTTGTCTCCCAAAAAGCTCTTTCTTTATAGTCATTAAGATGGGCATGATAGTTTCAATGATGCTCACATAAGAATATGAATTGAAGTGAGAGAGAGCATTTAAGAAGCAAAAATACACATGTTTAAGTCTAACCCACTTCCTATGCAAGGGAATTTTGTAAACAAACAAGTTGTTGAAACCAGAGGCTACAAGCATAGGAAGGCAAAACAAGTGCAACATAAAAACTTTTAGCATAAAACGGGGAAACTTGATATTGTTGAGATGCATAAGAACAGTCTTCCCTCTTTCATAATAACTTTCAGTATCATGCATAAAATTAATAATGTAACTGTCACAAGAACCGTTGTAGCAATGATCACTTATCCTAACAGAAAACACAGGGACACTAGCTCTCATAACACTACTTTGTGAAACAATATTAGGGATATCCTTACAGAGGATAGTGTGTCCATCTTCTTCATATTTAGTGACAAAGTCTTTCACATTTGCTATTATAGGTTCATCATCCATTTGTTTATCAGGTTCAACAGCTTTATTTATACTTTCATTAACCATACTAGTTATCATAGAATGTTCCTTTACTTTAACTGGGAAAAGTATTTTCTCAATGTAAGGTTCAGGTAAAACATGATTAGTAGTATAAACTTTAGTATTTATTGCAGGAACACTATTAACAATGTCTTTATAAGGTGCATGATACTTATTCCATTTCTTTTTAGGCACTTCAATATAGGAAGCAAAAGCCTTAAAATAAGTTGCAATAGCTTGAGAGTCTAGACCATAAGCATTTCTAATATTTTGAAAGTCATCAGTTCCCATAAAAGATTCAATGCATTCATAATCATAATTTATACCTGACTTTCTTCCTTTGTCATTTTCCCATGCTTCAGCATTGTCTTGAATACGGTCTAGAAGATCCCATTTAGCTTCTTCTTCCATGCGAGTGAATGATCCAGCACAAGAGGCATCCAATAAATCCTTATCATGAATAGAAAGCCTTGCATAAAAGTTATTGATAATAATATTGCTGGGGAGCTCATGAATGGGACATTTGAGCATTAGTAACTTCAATCTCCCCCAATCTTGAGCTGTACTCTCTCCATCAAGAGGCCAAAAATTGTATATTTGATTCCGATCTTTATGAATCTTACTAGGAGGATAAAACTTTGAATAAAAGAGAGGTACTATTTCCTCCCATTCAAGAGCTTGACCATTCTTCAGCAGCTTATACCATTCTTCAGCTCTTCCTTTTAGTGATAATGAGAATAACTTCTTCTTAACTTGATCTGTAGTAATACCTGCACACTTGAACAACCCGCATAATTCGTGTATAAAGAGCAAATGATCACCAGGATGGACAGTTCCATCTCCAACATAATAGTTATCCATAACATGATCAATAATTCTTGTAGGTATTTTAAAAGTATCATTCTCAGCAGGTGGTGGTTCATCTACTACCTTAGCAGTGGTAGTAGCATTACAAAATAAGAAACTCAACGAATTATCTATATTGAAAATAAAGCAACTAACAGAAATAAACAATACTCATAGTAGAAGTTTCCTGTACCAGTTCCACTCTCCAATAGTGCTTCACTCCCCGACAACGGCGCTAGAAAATAGTCTTGATGACCCACAAGTATAGGGGGTGTATCGCAGTATTTTCTATAAGTAAGAGTGTCGAACCCAAAGAGGAGCAGAAGGTGCTGGCTAGTGGCTTGGAGCAGGAATTCTCTGTAAATACTTAGCAAACGGATTTTTAGGGGGTTTTGATAATGCAAGTAAATAAAGTACGAGTAAATAAAAGACAATAAGAATAAATGCATCAAGTGGCCCAATCCTTTATTCAGCAAAGGACAAGCCGGTTGTATTACTTGAGATGACCAAACGTTCTCGAGGACACACGGGAATATCATAAAGTGCTTTCGCTTCATATAGTTGATTAATCTTCTTTAGTTTGCTAAGTGTTGTGTGGGTGAACCTGTGCTAATGTACCGACCTTCCTAGGACTAATACATACTTGTGATTATGCCCCTTGCAGGCATCCGCAAGTACAAGAAAGTAATTAAGGTAGAAACCTAACCATAGCTTTAAACTCTAAGACCCTGACGTCCCTTGTGCAATGGTTTCGTAATGGGGGTTCAGGTTTCTGTGACTCCGGCAACCCCTACGATTAGTAGCCAAATACACAATGCATTCCCCTAGGCCCATATAGGTGAAGTGTCATGTAGTCGACGTTCACATGACACCACTAGAAGAAGTACACCACAACTTAAATATCAAACCATTGAATCTTTCTCAACATAACTCCACTACTAACAACATGACTTCTTCATACATTGCAAATGTATCTATAATTTTTTATGTTCCATGCTTGCTTTTATCCACTTTCTTGTGTTTTGTTCCAACTTTGGAGTACTTTTATTATGATTTCTTGGACTAACCTATTAACAAGAGCGAAAATGCCAGCTGCCTGTTTTCTGCTGTTTTTGGTTCCAGGAAAGTCAGAAAATGAATATTCTCGGAATTGGACAGGACAAAAGCCAAAGTGCCTATTTTTCCGGAAGGGATCAAGTGCCAGAATACGAGACGGAGAAGGGCTGGGGGCCGTCCACACCACCTGGCCACGCGGCCAGGCCTGTCCCGCGCCAGGGGGTGGTCTGGCCGACCCCAGCACCCCCTTGGCCTCTCCTTCCACCTATAAGTTGCCCTCGAGACGAAAACCCTAGGTACCCAATCAAAAATTCACAAAAGACTCTGTAGCCGCCGTCATCTCCATCCCTAGATCGGGAGGGATCTGAAGCTCTTCCTGGCACACTACCGGAGAGGGGAATTCACCCTAGAGGCCTTCTTCATCACCATTCAAGCCTCCGGTGTGATGCGTGAGTAGTTCATCCTTGGACTACGGATCCACGTAGTAGCTAGATGGCTGGTTTCTCCTCCTTTGTGCTTTCATGTTTAGATCTTGTGAGCTCCGTTCATGATCAAGATCATCTATTTGTAATTCATACATGTTGTGTTTGTGGGGATCTGATGGATATTGAGATGCTATTTTAGATTTATTATCGATTCTATCATGTCTTTGTTATTTGAGATCTTGCATGCTTTCCGTTGTTAGTAGTTATCTTGGCCAAGTAGATGCTAGCAACTCCAAGAGTTAGTATTTATGCTCGATAGTGGGTTCATGCCTCCGTAACTGGGGAAGTGATGAAATCTCTAAGGTACTAGAAGTGTTGTAGCTACTAGGAGAAAACAACGATCGTTGTTCATAGAACAATCGTATTGTTTACTTTACACGCAGTTCAGAAGCAATAATCTGCTTGCAACTTAATCTTTGGAGGGGTTCGGATGATAACCTGAAGGTGGATTATTAGTCATAGATGCAGTTGGATGGCGGTCTATGTATTATGTTGTAATGCCCAATCAAGTCTCAAAGGAGTCAAGATGATTAGTATATGCATGTATTGCTTTCTCGGTGTTTGTCAATTGCCCCGCTGTAATTTGTTTACCCAACATGTTATCTATCTAAGGAGAGCCACCTCTAGTGAACTATGGATCCCGGTCCTTTTTCTTTACATACAATCTACAACTGTTTACTGCTTTGTGTTTACTTTCTGCAAACTTTTACTTCTTTCCATTCAATACGTTTAATCCTTTGTTTTCCGCAAAACACGGTGAGATTGACAACCTCATCGCAAGTTGGGGACAAAGTTCTGTGGTTGTGTTGTGCAGGTCTCCATGTTGCTACTAGCACTGGTAGTGCGCCCTGCTAAAGCTCAGCTAGTAACACCTTTGGGGTGTTTCCTTGCTCCTACTAGTTCGATTAATCCTTGGTTTCGTAACTGAGGGAAAACTTGCTGCTGTGCTCATCATACCTTCCTCTTGGGGTTGCCAACGAGCTCTACGTCGATCGTCGAGCGCATCACTTCTCCCATGTCCTCAAGAACTAAATGAACTACTCACAAGACATCATATGGATCATGATTAGAGATGAAATAATGATGTATAACAATCTGAACATAAACAATAATTCAACGATTCACTCAATAGCATCAACTACAAGGAGTAATCAACACCGGGAAAGTTTCCCCTAAGAACTATGCAAGATTCAACCCAATTGTTACAGCGGTATAGAGGTGGTGATGATGGTGCTGGTGGAGATGATGGTGGTGATGATGATGATGATCCCGATGAAGTTCAGCTTGATGGTGGTGTTGATGGCGACGATCTCCCCTCTCCGGGAAGGAATTCCCCCGGCAGAATTATGTTTGCCGGAGAGATCTTTCTCTCTCGGTGTTTTCTGCCCCGCAGAGGCGGCGGAATCTTTCTGTGGTTGCTCCCCGAGTCTTAGGGTTTCGGGAGGATAATATACGCCAGAGGGGAGGACCAAGGGTGGATCAGTCTGGCCACACCACCTGGTGGCATGGCCTAGGGTGGCCCGCGCCAGGGGTGGTGTGGGCCTCCTGTGGCCCATCTCCGCTTCCTCTTCTGGCTTTCTTCGTCTTCTGGAAAAATAGGATTTTCCATGTATTTTCCCGGATTTTATGATCTTCGCGAATTTTGCCTCCAAACAGCACCTTTTCCATCAGAATCCTGACTGCAGCTGTCCATGCTCCAAAAGTCATCAACCATGCAAAAATAGATGAAATAACATAAGTATCATCTCTTAACATGAAATATATCAATGAATAACAGTAAATTGTGATATAGAATAGTGATGCAAAATGGACGTATCAGTAGGGTTGAAGGCCGAAAGTCTCAAGGAACTCCTTGGAAAAATCACTAAGGGGGAGATCAAATCCTCGGGCGAAATGAGCTACGAGGACAACATACTCACCCTCCTTGGCGTCTGGGATGAACTCGTCGCCCAGGACACGGCTGTCCACTTCCAGCGGAATCCTCCGGGTTCTCTTGAGCCAATTGATTTATGCTTGGGTCACATTAGACCCCTCCCACGAGCCTCGCTCGGGGATGGCCCCCTCCTCCTCTTCGTGCTCGTCGATGGCGACCACATCGCGAGGATCCATCTCCATGTTGTTTTCCTCTGACGAGGTGCTAGCTACGAGGGAACAAGGAACGGAATGTCGTGGTCCCGTGATGGCAGCGAAGGGTGGCGCTTGGGCGGAGAAGTGGCGTAGAGGAAATAAAGAGGTGGCGCGATCGCGAGATGCATAAGCGCAGCGGTGGTGTGGTCGCAAGATGCAGAGCACAGCAGCGGTGGTGGTGCGAGGAAGCAGAAGAGGAACTGGGAGCAGGGGAAAGTGAACAAGGGTTCCCCCCCCCCCCCACTCCCCTATTTAACTGTGCCACGTGCAAAAGGTATTGGGATCAGTTGTGCATAGCAACCCCACTATATGCGCGTGTATTTCGTGGGGAAGATCGTGGGAACGTGCCACAGGCATGGTTACACCACCCAGGGGCACAACGGCTAAATGTGGCCATGGTGGGAATCGAGGAGTCATGACATGATGGACATGCGGCAATGATAACTGGCATGGAATGGCAGTAAATGATGCATTGGCCCTTAAAATGAGGCTAAGAGCAATGATTGATGGACACGTAGGATAAGGTGAGGAGTACGAGATAAGCTAAGTGTCTAAGGGAAATAACCCGGACACGGCAATATGACCCGGCAAACGAGAAATAACTCGGATTAGGCCAAGAAAGATCAATGATGGAAAGCAACTCACCAAATGGTGTGGCTGATTTAAAATCGGTGTGGGCCGATATATAAGTATGCCGGCAATATGTACAAAGATCTGAATAAGTTGAACCTACTGTGGCCTTTCCAACTGAAACTGCTAAGACCGCACCAGCTTCGGGGAGTAATGTTGGGGGATGACCCTAGGTAGGTCAAGCTATGGTATAAGGATAGAGTCCACTGAGGTATAAGTTAGCTGAGTATGAGCTGTCCGAGGTATATAAGAGTTGGCCGAGTAAAGGCTGAGTTACCCACAAGGACGGACTGGACCGACAAGACCCGACCGACATATATTGTATGTCGGCGTGGTGTCTATATTGTTTTATGTATGAAGGTACCATCCTGGCCAAGTTATCCGGGAAGGATCGAGTCAGGGGTTGGCGTGCTCAGGAAGGAGTGAGCCGGCCCTGAGGTTAATGCTTTTCTCTCTCTCCCGGGATTCCTGGGAGACAAGCATTGTAGACAAGGGCATCTAGAATGAGGTCTGAGCGGTGGTTCACAGGCGTGACAGTGTCTGGCCGTTGGAGGTTAGATAGCATGGACTATGGGCCATTGTCGTCCAGAGCTGGCGACTAATGAAAGGAGGGTGCCAAACTACTATTTTGGGACAAGAATCTTCAGGGAATATCCGGGCCACGTATGCCCTATTTGTAACCTGGCCACCCCTTTATAAGATGAGCCAGGGCCTCCAAATAAGGGGTCGGTCCATTAGCTATACTCGTAAGCCCTTGAGGAAAGAAGAGGCATAAGGACTTCATCTTCTTCCTCTAGATACAGCTCAAGAAGCAATTGTACTAGTTTAGAGATCATAATATAAGATCTAGAGGTAGGAGTAGAGGTTTTATCTCCATAGGAGGGCCTCGAACCTGGTTATATCGTGTGTTTTTGTGTGTGTTCTTCGTATAAGGACTCACCTCACTATCCCTCCCCAGATACCACTAGTGTCCATAGGCCCCACCTTTAGCTAACCCATGGCATATATCGTGACACCACCATGAAAGTAGTTATGAGGCAACCTATACTAGAGTGAACAGACTTCGAGTCCAGCCCCTTCCCATATAGGAGTAATGTGGTTGCATGGGTTAATTGTTTTAGCAAACTGCAAAGAAACAAGTGCGTTTTCATAAACATTTTTCCTTCATTTTCCTTCAGCATATTTTATTAAACAAAAACCTTTTGCTTTCTCAAACTCTCTTGGTAGTTCAGACCTCACCAAGGTTTTACCATACAACATGTTGTAAAGCTTTTTCTGTGGTCTTCCGATCCTATAGTTTTGCTTCGACTAAAATCAGGTCTCCTAAGAGTTATGGTGTCATACACCATATACCATAATAGGGACAAGTAGGTGTCATCAAGGGGTTGTACTGACAAGTACATTTGTGTAATGGTTTGGAGGAGCCAAGCCACTACCAGATATAGATCATCATATAATAAAACAAAGCAGTTTTCATAAATAAAAGATTAAAACAGGCATACATAAAACAGTAGGACAAGGCTTATGATAAAGAAGGTGTATTGCATGTGATCAGCAATCTGATAATATGTCCCTCGGCTTCTTCTTAGAATATCATAAAATAACCAAAATTAATCATGTTCCTTTGGTCTTCGATATAATCGCAATCTGTCATCGTCAGGGAACACCCATGCAAACAAACAAGGCCACAATCAACACAAGTCATACAAGAACCAATACAATACATCAAACAAACACACAACTCATTACTAACTTCAGTAGGTTTTTATTGATTGGGCTTATAGCAATTGGAATTGCTTTAATTGCCTTTGTGGTCTTTCCTTTATGTTTTAAATGCTAAAACCACTTAATGAAGGGGTTTGGAACTAAGGCTTGGGTCTATATGATATCAATGTACAAAAATGATATCAACAAATATGTATTGAAATAATGAGGCCAACAAAATTGGTTTCATGATTTTATCACTTTTCTTTAATTAGATATGGATTTTATAGTGGAAATAACCCTAGTTTAGGTGATTAATTCACCATAAAATATCAGGAGCTCAATTAAAAAAATTCTTATATGGTTTTGTATATATTTGAGTTTGTGATTTTTGAGAGTTGGAATCACCTCAAAATAATTACCAGAATACCCTTGGTAAATTCCCAAAGTCGTCGGCTCTATCAGCAATTTGTCTTTTTCACTATATTTATTCTACAAAAGATTTTAATACGAAACCAAAGGCATCAGGTAGGTACTTCAAATACCTTTATGTACAAGTTGGATTGATCATTTTAGGAGTTGTAGATCTACAAAGGTTATTTATTTGGTGGAATAACCCTACACAGAGGTTTTTAATTCACCAAAATTCACTAGAGGATTAATAAATTTTGATATCCTTGTTTTGGTTGGGTATTGATGTACCACCTTAATAGGAGCTAGAATCAACTCAAAATTTGATACATATTGTCCTTGAGGAATTTCTAAATATAGATATAAGGAGATTTTGTTATTTCTACTATAGTAAAAACAATGATCAAATTGGCATGGGGCCAAGGCAGATAGATAGGTACTTTCAAAGGTAACCAGAGAAAGTTGAAAAAACTTCATTTGGATAGGTGCAACTCCCTATAAGATCTATTCTTTGCAAAAGTCTCATTTTAGTAGATTAATTGCCAATGAATAATAAAAGATATTTTGGATCTAGGGCTAGTTTTGCATGTTGGTGCAAACACTATAGATCATGATAAAATTTAGATCTAGTCACAGGATGGCTTTTTCATTTCTATTTTGAATTAAACCTGGCCACTATTTATTAGATCTAGAAATATAAATTGAAAAGGAAAAGGCAAAGCCACCGGCAGGCTACACTTTGAAGGGAGATAGGCCAAGGAGGGAGGATTTGGCCTAATCGGGCGTGGATCTACGTGGGACGGCGCATTTGAATGACGCACAATGTGGCCTAGCCTTTAGTGGATCTTAGCACCAAAGCGGTACGGGGCGTTCTCGGTTGTTTGCTCAGGGAAGGATCGACGACGGGGCGTCGTCATCTTCGCATGAGAGTGCGCGGTGGTTCCCTAACCCTAGAACAATGGAGGAGGGCGAGGAAGCTCACTAGAGAAGGGGGAGGCACCGGGGAGGGTGCAGGACATCGAGGTCGACGACGGCGAGCTCGGGGATGGGCAGCACCAGCCTGCTCCGCTATGATAAAGTGGTCGCATGAAGACGGCCAAAAGGAGCATCATGGTGGCGCATGTGGAGCTTTTCCAGAGCAAATAGGGAGGGGTGTTAGATGCATCCAGTCAAGGCGGTTTCGAGGGGATGACATGCACAGAGAGAAGCGCAGGGAAGAAGGCACCATGCTCAGCATTCGATAGTGGCGAAGAGGTTGTCTTTCTTCTCTCCTGGCTAAGACAGAGAAGGGGAGGATTGGTGGAGCTCGGGGTGGTAGGTGGGAGTGGTAGGAGGCAAATGAGGGGAGAGGGAGGCGTTGGGCTAACCTCGAGACTTTTATTTCAAGAGAGGATGGTCCAAGTTGGACTATGTCCATGGGGAGGTTTGGAAGAAGGTTTGGCCAGGGATAGGTCCTCATGGGCGGTGGGTAGGTCGTGGTCTGGTAACAGGGGGTCAAGAAGGGGCAGAGAGGTGGTAGGGTGCTGCTGCAATAATTTTAAGATGCAAGACAAGACCTAGCATATATATCCTTCTCAAACAAACACAAGGGACAATAACTAGGGTTAGCTACAGTACTATATACAGTGTTGGTCGACTTGGGGTGTCCTAGTGCTATGGTGGAGTGCTAGACAAGTTTGATGATGGTTTGGTGGGATTTAGATCATAGTTTTAGATTTTGTCAAATCCTTGCCATAAAGATGATCATCAAGGAAGTTTCAAAACTTGATCTAGGAAAGATGATATAAAGGTTCTAGTAGATAGATGTGATCAAGGCGTATCTCCAAGAATTATTTGAGATTTTTCAGATGATTTTTGGTGCATTTTATATCAATTATTCAAAAAACTACTGATTTTGTTTTATTGGATTTATTTGAGATTTTTGAATTGTGCAAGCTGGGTTTTTGGGTTTGAGATAGTCCTAATTATGAATTCACACTTTGGAGATTTTCCCAAGATTTATTGACAAGTAAAACTATTTAAAACATTTATTACTCCAAGTTAGCCATTTAAGAAAATGGGAAAGAATAAATAATAAAACTCTTCAAAAATATTTATTTTTTGAAGTGGTAAGATAGGGTATGATGTATAGGCCTCAAATGTGCTTAAAGTTGGACAAGTGTTTTGAAGAAATACAAACTTTCCTATAAAGAGGAAATTCTGAGATTTTGTTAAAAGAAGGGAATTAAATACCTTTAGTGTCAAAATAATTATGGATAAAATTTGATTAATCCTTATATCTAGTCTAGATGATGTCCACAAGATGTATCCATCATTTTCAACCTTGGGTTTTAAAAATCAAACTTGGTTTTGAAGGGAAAGAAGGAATAAAGGATCTAGGGCAAGGTTATTTTTATACCATCAAAACCTTGTTGGATTTAGGGGCTCAAAGCTCCCCTTGGGTCTTGGGCTATATGGATAGATAAACCAAGTTGAGTAGATCACCATTGTATAGAGGTTTGAGGTTGATCACGTTTGAGATCTCCAAGGATTTCTGCCAAACTTTAAATAATATAAGGGTCCAAAGCAGGTTATCAAATAGCCTTCAAAACCATGCGGGCTTTAGAAGCACAAAGCTCCACTTAAAACAAGTGAAGTAGGGATGGGTAGAACTTTATTATTAGGGCACAACCATACCAAGAGTTGTTCAAGTGGATATAGTATGAGGATGTGAGCTTCTACCAAAGTAGGCTTGATGATAAGATTTGCAGAAAAGATTATTTTCTTGCCTGCAAAACCATCAAGATCAAGAGGGTTAGAGGATAATCTAGCCAAGGGAAAGAGTGAGCCTTGGTAGTCCTTAAGATGGTCTACAAGATGGTTTAAGTGCATTTCCAAAAATGCACAAGGGCTGGAAATGAGGGAGACTCAAAGATGTGATCTTGATAACCTTTTTCTAGACAGCCAATTTTGGCAGATTTGGGGATTTTGACTAGAATACAAGAGTTAATATTTTTGATTGGTTGCAAGTTTCCCAATAATCATAAAATGAATGATGTTGAAGTGTATATTGAGTAGACATAATCCATTCTTGGGGTTGGTCTTCATTGACTTGGAAGCTTCTAGAAAAGGATAATTTTAGAAGTGATCTGGTTTAGGGTTTTAGATGATCACCTAGTGGCTAGAGATCAGATCGAGCTTTGTATTCTTACTTAGGGTTTGTAATATAAATTTAGGATTTCTATTTCCGTGCTCCTGGTTCATTATTTGTACACAGTTTTCCCTAGCCGCTTAACTTTTCCTTACTTTTTGCCCATCTCCTTCTCGGAAACTCATCAAAGAGCTCGAATGTCAGCTGCCATCAGGTTGACCATTAGCTGACGTGTGGGGTCGTGCGGTGTGGGACCACATGGGGTCGGTTGGTCAGGAAAGCGTTATGCCGACGTGTGGGGTCGTGCCATGTGGGACTCTGTGGGGCCGGTTTGTTGGGAACACGTTATGGGGGACGTGGCGTGGGACCATTGGGGCGCGTTTGGTGGTTATGTGCGCCCAGTTTCCTAAATTGGAAGTTTTAATTTTTGTTATTTTTATTATTGGCCTTTTTAAGAGCACCTTTTCCCCTCTCTCTCGCTAACAGTTGTGTTTTTTTTTGCCCAAAAAGGTAGCGAATCTAAAGCAACTTATCTCTTCATTCATTGTTCCTTTTGGCCCTCGTCTTTTCCAATCTGGTAGCAAATGTAGAGCAGCAAATCTAACCAGAACCATAAATACATTCAGTAAACAAAGCAGATGTAGATAAAGCAGCTAATATAGGATATATATATATAGCAGATGTCGTGGAAATGGCCACGGCAGTCGCTGCCATAGGCAGCGATTGAGTGTTTCGTGAGGAAGAGTTGGCGTCCATCTGCGGTGCGAGATGGGGGCGGATGCACATGGGTTTACCCAGGTTCGGCCCCACGGAGGGTAAAGACCTACTCCTGCTAGATCATATTATGAGAGAGCGAGTTACAAGGGTGGCGAGCTCGGCAGCTAGGCAGCGAGTCGCTTGAAAGGGTGTATGATGGAACGTAAGTTTCTAAGGTACCCTAGGGAGGTTTATATATGAAGCACCTCGCTAGGGTTTACAAGCTGCCTCCGAACAAGATAAGGATCTGGGGGCCTTTGACCTAATCCGACTAGGCTTCTGCTACGCTTCTGGGCTTCCAGTCGCTAGTCGATGGGCCTTTCCTTTCTTCAGAGTCCAATCGCTATCCTTCAGGCGCACTTGCAGGCCTTTCGGCTCACTCGGAACATACTGCTGAGCATAACCCCTTTGGCATATCCCCATCAGTAGTCCCCGAGGCCATCGTTGACGCAGGCATGAGCGTCCTTTTGGTGTTCGAAGTAGGTGAGCCCAATTTGGGCGCTCAGTCGAATCGGCGATGGACTTTATTGGAACCAAGGAGAATTTCCCCATAGCCCCATCCGTCTCTTCAGTAAGCATCACTGTCGTCCAGTCGTCGTTTCGACGAGAAGAGAGACTGGTGGGTGGCGAGTAGACCAATAGGAGTTGGACCGTCAGATCTGGTCAAACTATCCGTTGGAATTTCCAACGGTAACTTCGGCGCAATTACCGTGAGTAACGGCTATCCCGATTTTGGCGGGTGACGTTTCCCATATAAGGGGAGTGATGGATCAGCTTCGCGATCCTGCTCCGCACTCTTCATTCTTCCTCATTTGCTCTTCCTTTCTGCTTCCTCCCGACTTACTCTCCCCGCGTCGCGCGATCCCACTTCTCACTCGATGGCGCCTCCCAAAGGCTCATGGGGGAAATCCAAGTGCACCACGGCCTAGCTGAGATCCTTTGAGGACGTCGGGGGTGCTCTGCAAGGGGAATTGGCGGGTTCCCCCCTCCTCCGAGACCGAGCCGAAACCGCGACCCGGTGAGTTCATTTGCTTCACCAGCCATCTTGAGAGGGGCTTAGGGTTCCCAACTTCACTCTTCTTCCGCTGCTTCTGCGCATACTACGCGATCAAGCCCTCAGATCTTGGTCCACACAGCATCGAGCAACTGGCGATCTTCGTCCTTTTGCGAATGCTACCTCGGCTGCAGACCATATTTCCCGCTGTGGCTGGAGCTCTTCCACGGCCGCATCGGGCGCGAGGCGTCCAGCGGCTTGATGCTGGCCGCAGGCGGGGTCACCTTCCAGTTGAAGCCGAAGGCCAACTTCGTCAAGCTCCTCCTGCCGAAGAAGGCCGCCAGCGAGTGGAAGAAAAGATGGTTCTACGTCAAGGAAGCTACTCCCTCCGGCGAGGTCTCTCTTCCTAAATTCGTCACCGAGAGGAGCGAGCCCCGTCGACTGGCGCCGAAGAAGCTCCCAAAAGATCAGCAGATGGCCATCGCGGAAATGATGGATCAGATCTAGAAGCTGAAGGACCAGGGGTTGATTCCAATCAACCTCTACAATTGCTGGCTCGGGCGGCGCCTAGTTCTGCTGGCGTCTCGTCCACACTGGATGTATGAGTACAGCGGGAAGCATGATCCATCCCGAACCAGCAAGGAGTCATGGGAGGCCGAGGACTACAAGGCCTCCCTGCAGAAGATTATCGACGCGGAGTTCACGGGAGCGGCGGTCGGGGTCGCCTCGTATACTCCCGTGAAGAACAAAGCCCCCACAGTGAGTTCCCTTTTCAATCGCTGCGTTCGTACCTCAATTTCAGACTTTTCACTTGGCGTGTCTTGACTCGTGGAGGTTCTCAGCTTTTTCAGGTATTGGAGGGTTGGCTCCCTCCGCTTGACGAAGAAGTTCCCCAAGAACTGGAGGAAGATTCCGAGGGGGATCCTTCCGACAGCCATGGGAAAGAAGAAGAGGTCCCTCCCGGCTCGTGGCTCGCAAGACCAATGCGTATAACGAGAGGTCGAAGCGAGCCGTAGCCTAGACGAGTTCGAAGAAGGCGATGAAGTCGCCCAGGAGCAAACGTCCCGGCGCACTGCTACGCCGTCGAAGCCCCCACGTCGGCCTAAGTCGCTGGCAAAGAGGCCTCCATTGCCGGCCAGGTCGTCAGTGGTGTTCGAGTCGGATGACGACTCCGATGACAAAGGGTCTCCCGAAGTATCGCACAGGGCCCCAAGAGACGCAGTCCCAACGAAGGGGTCGGGGGGTGAGGACACGGAGGTGGTGGTAGAGGTTCCCGTGGCGACGATCACGCCTACGATCTCGGGGGTTCCAAGCCAAGAAGCAGCCAAGGCGACAGCGCCCAAGTCGCCAGAGTCGTCGAAGGCGGCGGCGGCAGAGTCGGAGATCCCGGCGAGCGCAGCTTCATCGTCAAGGAAGCCCTCGGTTTCGTGGGCTTCGGACGTCTTCGAGAGGGGCTCAGCCGCAAGCTGGGTCCCGAGTTGGACAAACCCGCCCATATCAGTACCGGGCTTCGTGTTCTTCCAGTCGCCAAGTAAGTTGTGCTTCCTCATCCCAATTTGCCTTGCTTCTTTCATGTCGTGGTTGTGCTGATTGGAAGGGCTCGTGCAGGTTGGGGGCTAAGAAGATTGGTCGCCCTTCGGTTGCCAAGATTCCACCGGCCACTGGCGCGGGAGAGGGCGATCTTCCCAAGAAGAGGAAGGCCTCTGAGGTTGTCGCAGTTGCCGAAGTCACGAAGAAGCAGAAGGGGGGCGCTGAAGACGCTGCGACCGGGGGAAGCGCCGCGGAGCCAGGTGTTGCCCGCTCGTCAAAGAGGGGGCGGCGATGCGATCAGAGCCAGCACCAGCTGTGTCTGTGCCGGAGGCGCCGGTCCCGGCGGCCAGCGCCCCTGCCAGGGCATCGGCAACGTTCCCTCGCTTTATGGCGAGGGGGTTTCCGGGTGTTACGGATGCACAGTCTCCGTAGAGTCCGGAAATCGTGGACACGGAGATTGAGGGCCGCCGCAGGTGTACCTCCTTCACGGTCCCATCGACTGATGCTGCTGGACTTCACAAGATGCTCGGCACTGCTATTCAGGTATGTCCAATCCCCGAATTTCTAGTCGCTGAATTTCAACGGCTGGGAATTGGTTTTTGTTTTTCTTCCTTCTCCAGTCCCCGAGTTCCTAGTCGCTGAATTTCAGTGACTGGGAACTGGTTTTTCTTTTCCTTCTCCAGTCCCTGAGTTCCTAGTCGCTGGATTTCAGCGACTAGGAACTGGGTTTTCTTTTCCTTCCAAAGCTTAGCTGGCCTCGTTGTTTTTCAGGGGTTACAATGGGAGTCGACTAATCGGCAGGCTGCACGAGAGCGCCTGGAGCGTGACTTGCGCGAGGCGCAGGAGGTGAACCGGCGGCTTCAGGAGAGGATCGGTGAGTGTTTGGCGTTGTTCTTCTTTGCTTGGTATGAGTTGGTTGTGTGCAATACTCTGATATCTCCACTTGCAGAAGGTTTCCCGGTTGAGGTCTCCAAGGCCCATGAGGGGTATGTCCCACTCGCCGAACTGGACGCGGCGAATGGGCGAGTGGCCTCCCTGGTCAAGGAGTTGGAGGAGGCTAAGGCGTCCTCAATTTGTTCAGAGGAACGGGCGAAGGCTGCCATCGCTGCGGCTAAAGAGGAACACAAGGCCACGGACTCCATCATCGTGGGGCTGCATAACGAGCAAACCGCCTTGGAGAAGCACGTCAAGGAGAATTGCCGCAAGCTCCTTGGTGAGTCTCTGTCTTTGCTCTAGTCTTTTGTCGGGTCCCCGCATCGGGGGTTTCATTGTTTCACTGACATCTGACTTTGCAACTGTGGTAGGCCAAAGCGACCTGGTGGTGCGTGACTGCCGTGGTGAATGCAGCCACGGCCTCGGCGTTGTGTGTCCAGACGGCTCTTCAGGGCATGTCTCCCACCGAAGTTATCCCTGGGGGGCTCACGGAGGTGTGGCGCTATCTAGAGGAGGTGCCCGCGGTTGTGGACTGGATGACGCGCTCGGCGTTCAGGCGCGGGGCCGCCACGGTGTTGAGCTTGGGTCTCGCGCATTTCTCTGACGACTTTGATCTTGACGATGTCACGAGTGGCTATCCCTCGACGACCAGCACGGTGGAGATGTCGGAGGTGCTGAAGCTGACCGCGAAGGCCACTCCTTATGCCGATCGTGTCTTGGCAATGGGGGATCTGCTGCCGTACCAGGAGACGGTGTTGGCGCCTGGCGACCCCGAGCCGGAGCACCACGACATGAAGTCGGAGCAGCCTTTCCGGTCGTCATTGGTGAAGTCGCTGACCACGTACCCGACAAACCCGTGGCAACCCTTTGTGCGCATCAAGGGTGGTGGCGCTTCTTCTTCATCAGGGCCTGTGGAGTAAGCAAATGTAAGAGTTGTAATGGATGCCAAGTGGCGAACGCTGTATGACATTTTTGTAATGTATGTCATGGGGACTTGGTCAACTCGTGTTATGATTTAAGGAACTGTTTTGTTCAACAATTTGAGCGAGTCCCCGAGCGCGTCCGCCCTTTAATGGGGTGTAACTCGATTGTGTATTTCTGTGTGTTTGATTTGTTTACGTGTTTTTTTATCCCTCGCGTCTTCTGAGGGGCGAGTCCCCGAGCGCGAGTGGGGCTGATTTGTGAGTGAGTCCCCGAGCGCGGGTAGGGTTCGCTTGTGAGCGAGTCCCCGAGCGTTGTGCCCGACCGTATTGGTCGCGATCCTGTTGCAGGTTGTGAATGCGTTGTTTGTAACGCGTCTCCGCCCCTGGCCCGGAGAGCCAGTCACTTGGCGAGCCCTAGGCAGCTCTCTTACTTGGTGTGTTCCCGAGCCGCCTAGGGTTCCCGTTTGGCGGAGTCCCCGTGCGTGGTACTTAACCGTTCGAGTCGCTTTGCTCGAGGGTGGGAGGGACAGGGTGCTGTGGGAAGCGTGTATCGGACGTCTGCTCCGGGTTGGCGTTTTTCATGGACGACACAAGGCCCGAATACTTCCGGTGCCCTTGTGCCGCACTACTTTGTCGTGCCGATCGCTCGACCAGAGGTTGACTTCCGTGAATAGCATATTGCTTGCATGTACGAGTGCGAGTGGCACAAGAATATGGCGAGTGGGCACAATTTATGCGATCCAAATGAATTTCATTTATATATTCCGACAGAGTACAGTGTGTGGTTCTAAGTATAGAACTTTCTAAGGAGGTTTACATTCCATGGCCTCCCGAACTCCAACTAGCCATCACCCCGTATGTCGATGAGGTAGTAGGCGTCGTTGCCGAGGACTCGGCCTATGGCGAATGGCCCCTCCCATGGGGGGAGAACTTGTGCATGCCCTTCTTGTCTTGGGCCAGTCGTAGGACCAGGTCGCCTTCCTGGAAGGTGCCAGTTCGCACTCAGCGGCTATGATAGCGGTGAAGTCCTTGCTGGTATATGGCGGTGCGGGAGCGAGCCAGGTCGCGTGCTTCGTCAAGTTAATCGACGCTGTCTTGGCGGGCGGTCTCGTTGGCCGCCTCGATGTAGTTGGCGACTCGAGGGGAGTCGTGCTCTAGGTCTGTTGGCATTACGGCCTTGGCGCCATACACCGTGAAGAAAGGCGTGAACCCGGTTGATCGGTTGACGGAGGTGCGGATCCCCCATATCACAGAGGGGAGCTCGTCGACCCAGCATCCTGGGGTGCGCTCGAGGGGCACCTGTAGTCGCGGCTTGAGCCCGTGGAGGACACTCTTATTGGCGCGCTTTACTTGGCCTTTTGACTCCGGGTGGGCGACTGATGCGAGGTCAAGTCGTATGCCGTGCTCCTCATAGAATTCCGCCATGGCCCCCTTGGCGAAGTTGGTGCCGTTGTCTGTTATGATGTTGTGCGGGTAGTCGTACCGGTAGATGAGTTCGCGGGGGAACTTGGTGGCCGTCTTGTCGTCGCACTTCTTGATCGGCTTGGCCTCCACCCATTTGGTGAACTTGTCGACTACGACCAGGAGGTGGGTGAAGCCAGATGGGGCCTTCTTGAACGGGCCTACCATGTCCATGCCCCATACGGCGAATGGCCACGTGATGGGGATTGTCTTGAGTGCCGAACCAGGAAGGTGCGTCTGGTTGGCGTACTTCTGGCATCCGACGCATCTTTAGACAACGTTGGTGGCATCGGCGTGTGCGGTGAGCCAGTAGAAACCATGCCGCATGGCCTTGGCGACTAGCGACTTGGCGCCGGCGTGATGGCCGCAGTCACCGGCGTGAATGTCCTAGAGGATCTTGCGGCCTTCCTATGGTTGTACGCAGCGCTAGAACACGCCGGTCACGCTGCGCTTGTGGAGCTCGCCGTTAATGATGACGAAGGATTTGTAGTGGTGCACGATCATTCACGCCTCTGTCTCGTTGCTCGGTAGGAGTTTGTGTTCCAGGAAGGCGACGTATGGCGCTGTCCAATCGCTAGGTTCCACAACCATGGCGACTAAGGCCGGTTCTGGTTGCAGTGGGATCCCGACGTCGATCTCCTTCAGTGGGCTGACGGAGGGTTTGTGGATGATGTCTAGGAACACGCCTACTGGTGGCGCCTGTCGAGTCGATCCGATGCGGGAAAGGGCGTCTTCCTCCTTGTTTTTACGCCTGTCGATCCACTCGACGGAATAGCCGTCGAAGTGTCCTCCCAACTGGTCGACGGCTTGGCAGTACGTTATCATTGTTGGGGAAACAGCATCGCACGTCCCGGCCACTTGGCCGGCGACTAGGTCGGAGTCCCCGTAGCATCGTAGGCGGTTGATGTTCATCTCCTTGGCGGCTCTCATGCCGTGGAGGAGGGCCTCGTATTCCGCCATGTTGTTGGTGCAGGGTTTGAAGTTGAGGTGGAGCACGTAGCGGAGCTTGTCTCCCTTGGGGGAGGTTAGTATGACCCCGGCCCCCACGCCGTCTGTGTTTTTGGAGCCGTCGAAGTGGAGCGACCAGTAGTGGAGGTATGGGAGCTTCTCTGGCTATTGTGCTTCTTCCCAGTCTCCAAGGAAATCGGCCAGGGCTTGTGACTTGATCGCTTTTCGGGGCTCGTACTTGATGTTGTGGACGCCGATCTCGACGGCCCACTTGGGGACTCGCCTTGTTGCCTCGCGATTGCGTATGATGTCCTGCAGGGGCGCGGAGGAGACCACCGTGATTGGGTGCTCCTGGAAGTAGTGTGGGAGCCGCCGCTGTGCTCGGAATACCGCGTACACCAGTTTTTGGTATTGCGGGTAGCGCTGTCGTGAGTCCGTTAGGACTTCGCTGGTGTAGTATACGGGGCGCTGTATGGGGCGCTCCTTGCCCTCTTCTGGTCGTTCGACGACCATCACGGCGCTGACGACTCGATTGGAGTCCGCGATGTAGACGAGCATTGGCTCTTTGTCGAGTGGCGCGGCGAGTAGTGGTGCCGCGAGTAGCACTTCTTTGAGTGCTTTGAGTGCGTCGTCGGCCTTCGTGTCCCATTGGAACGTTGGGTTCTTGCGCATCAGGCGGTAGAGGGGCATTGCCTTCTCGCCTAGTCGGGGGATGAAGCGACTGAGAGCCGTGACTCGCCCTGCCAACTTTTGGACGTCGCGCACGCACTCGGGTTTCCCGAGTCGCGCGATGGTGTCGATCTTGGTGGGGTTGGCTTCAATGCCTCGCTTGGAGACTACATACCCCAGAAGTTGTCCGGTGGGTACGCCGAAGGTGCATTTTCCAGGGTTCAGCTTGATGTTGTACCTCCGCAGATTTGCGAAGGTTTCTGCTAGGTCGGCGAGCAGATCGTCCTGGCGGGTGGATTTTACCACCACGTCGTCGATGTAGACATGAATGTTGTGGCCAATTTGGCTCGCTAGACACTCCTGCATGCACCTCTGGTATGTGGCGCCTGCGTTCTTGAGGCCAAACGTCATGGCCGTGTAGCAGAATGCGCCGAATGGCGTGATGAACATCGTCTTCTCCTCGTCTTCGACCGCCATCTTGATTTGGTTGTAACCAGGGTAAGCGTCGAGAAAACACAACGACTCTGATCCCGTGGTCGAATCGATGATCTGATCGATGCACGGTAGGACGAACTCCTCCTTCGGGCAGGCGCTGTTGAGATTGGTGTAGTCGATACACATTCTCCAGGTGTTGTTCTTTTTGAGAACCAGGACTGGGTTTGCCAGCCACTTGGAGTACTTGATTGGCCGAATGAAGCCTACGGCTAGCAGGCGCTGGACTTCCTCGGCGATGGCTCGACGGCGCTCTTCATGGAAGGGCCATAGCGACTGCTTTACTGGTCGCACTTTGGGGTCGGCATTAAGTTTGTGCTCAGCGAGTTCCCTCGGGACACCTGGCATGTCAGATGGCTTCCATGCAAAGATGTCGCGGTTCTCAGGGAGGAACCCGATGAGCGCGCTTTCCTATGCGGGGCTCATGTGCGCCCGGATGGTGACCGTCTGGCTAGAGTCGCCTGGGACGAGCTCGACGGTGCGGATGTGCATGGTCGCCTTGAACGCGGAGTTCGCGGCGATCGGTTTCTTCAAGATGGTGGGATTGTCTTTGTTGATGTTGCCCGCGTATTTCGCGAGCTCCTCCGCATGGTCAGTCTGCGCAGCGATGACGGTGTCGGCGAGTTCGGCGCCTTTTTCCTCGCATTCCACGGCCATATCGGGGTCGCCGTGGACGGTGATGATGCCGCTCGGCCCAGGGAGCTTCATCATGTTGTAGGCGTAGTGTGGGGTCGCCATGAACTTTGCGAATGCCTGGCGGCCCAGGACGCAATGGTAGGGACTGCGGAAGTTTACCAGCTCGAAGAGGATTCTCTCCGTGCGGTAGTTTGCCGGGGTGCCGAAGGTGACTGGAAGCGTCACCTTCCCGATCGGGTACGCCTTTCGACCGGGGACGATGCCGTGGAAGGTCGTCAGTGTTGGCTCGATGGCTGTTTCTGGGAGTTGGAGCCTTTTGAAGGTGTCGAGGTACAGGATGTTGATGGAGCTCCCACCGTCCATCAATGTCTTGGGCAGCCAGTAGTCGGCCACCTTTGGCCTGACCACCAGGGCGACTCGCCCTGGATATTCGATTCTTGGCGCGTGGTCCTGGCGACTCCAGGTGATGCTCTGCTCAGACCAGTTTAGGAAGCGGGGGATGTCGACTTGCGTCACCGCATTGATGGTGACCGCGCAGGCGAGTACCTTCTTCTCACGCTTGGTGCCGAGCCCAGTGAAGGTATGTAGCGACCCGACGGCGGTTCCGAAGCCGCTGACGTTCCTGTTGTCCCGCGGTTGGTTGTTGTTGGGGTCCTCCCTTGCACGTCTCGCCTTCTCAATCTCTTTGAGAGAGTGGCAGTCGGCGGTGGTGTGGGTGGCTGGTTTTCCCTCCCTGCTGTGGTAGATGCAGGGCTCATTGAGAAGGGTGGCAGGGTCGAATTTCGGCCTTGTCGCGTTGTTGGCGCGGTAGTTCCCGCTGTCGCGGTAGTTTCCTCCGTCGCGTCGGTAGTTCTTGGAGTCGCGTTGGCCGTAGCCGGCGTTGGCGATGAAGTCGACTCGCCCGTCGGTCCGGCACTTGCCGGTGATGCGGGTGTTGCTGTAGCGCATGTCGCGTAGGCGCCCGCTGTCGTGGATGCTAGTGCGTCGTCTTCCTCCCGACTCGTCGTCGGAGTCTTGGTTGGGGTCCTCCTCCGCGTAGCACTTGGCGATCTCGAGGAGGTCGGGGATGTTATCGAGCGTCCGGTAGACCCTCTTAATCTTGGCGACCAGAGGTTCATACCGGCACGCGTTCTTGAAGCAGTGTATCGCCATGTCTGGGTGGATGCCGGAGGCGTTTATCCATAGTTCTTGCCACCTTTGGATCCACCGGCGGGTCGACTCGCGTTGTCCCTGGATGCATCATTCCAGGTCCTCGATGGTGGTGGCGCGAGCGTAGGAGCCCTCGAAGTGCCTGACGAAGGCGTCCCGCATCTCTTCCCAGGAATCGATGTTGTCGGCGGGTAGCGTGTTGATCCATTGCCGGGTCACGCCCTCCATCATCAGGGGAGGTAGCGAGCAGCGAGAAAGTCGGTGTGGCCTGCGATCCACATTGCCATGAGGTATGTGTCCAACCAAACAGCGGGATCGTACGTCGGGTCGTACTTCTCGATCTCCTTCGGAGCCTTGAAGTTGGCGGGGTATTTTTCCCCGCGGATCATGGGTCCAAAGCATTGCGGCCCGACTCGGCTGAGCGAGCCTCTTGGCTCCGGGTCGCCGCGGTTGGCGAGGGTGTGTCGCAGGTCGTAAGGTTGGCGCGACCACCACGCCTGATTGTTGATGATGTGCGTTCGGGCATCGAGGGGTTGCCCGTTTGCGGCGACGGTGTTGTTTGCAGGTCGCGGCTCGTTGGTTGACAACACGGGGTTGGCGGCCCGTGGTTGGTTCGCCAGGGGTTGGGGTGGTGGGCAAACTATTGCGTTAGCCATGGTAGGGTGGCCGCTTGATGCCTCCCTGCTTGCTGACGAGCGGGAATACATCCGCCCCCGCGGGTCGACTCCCGCGGCCTGTTGCTCGACGGCCCTGACAAGTAGGGCCTTGGCGTACTGTATCTATAGCGCGTCATCGCCTTGGACATCAAGGTTGGCGATCGCGGCATCGGCCGCGACGACGTTGTCCATCGGGGTGGAGTATAGTGGTAGCCCGTTGGCGTCCCGGGCTTGAGGTGAGATGATGATCCGTGGTTGGTCTGGTGGGGGCGCATGGCCCATGGGTGGTGGAGGGGCCCTAGTCGTCGGTGCTCCAGGTGGTGGTCTCACAGGGTTGCCTCCTCCTGGCGGCGTGTTCTCGCCGTGTTCGCGCTCGGCGGCGCGTGTGCGGTCGCCCTCGTCGTTGAAATTCAGGACGCGGCCTTGAACATCAGAGTTCAGGCGGGTCCTGATGCGGTGCTGGTGATAGAGTGACAGCTCCTTCGCCGTCTCTCGTTCAAGGCGGTATTTCTCGCGCTCGGCGAGTTCATTGCGTTGCGCCTCCTGGAGCCGCAGGCGGGCTTGTTCCACCTCCGTGGCCGTCGTAGTTGGCGGGATCGGTGTGAAGAACGGATCTGGCGGGGCGGCCGTGCTACTCGCCATGTAGATCGTGTTGAAGCGATTGGATCTGGCACGAAAATCCTCGGGGGATTCCGAGCCGGAGTCGGAGTCGAAGATCCCCAGGATGGAGGGATCCTCGAAATCCTCGGGGTTGGAGACTCGCGTGATGGAGTCCTCCCGTGACGCGGCGGTGATGGATCTGTTGACCGATGCAGGGGTCGCGGAGTCGGCGTCGTCGTTTAGGGCGTCGTCGTTGGCGGTGGCGTTGGTCTCGGCCGCGTCGCTAGCGGCCGAGTCGTACTCAGTGACGAGGCCCCTGATGGAGCGGACCTGCTCCTCCGAAAGCAGATCGCAGTGTGGAGGCGACCCGCTGACGATCATCATCATGGCTGGATCGACCGTGCCGGTAAAGCCGACGAAGAGGTTGATGGAGCCGATCGGCATCACCGCGGCGTGTGTGACTGGGCGCGACGCCGGGATGTAGCTGCTGGGCAGGATCTGCAAGATCCCGCCGATGGCGATCATGCGGCCGGTGGCAAGCGGCCGCTCGATCAGCGAATAGGGTCTCGCCGCAGAACTCAGGCCAGTCCCGCTATGCCCCACGGTGGGCGCCACTGTCGTGGAAATGGCCACGGCAGTCGCTGCCATAGGCAGCGATTGAGTGTTTCGTGAGGAAGAGTTGGCGGCCATCTGCGGTGCGAGATGGGGGCGGATGCACATGGGTTTACCCAGGTTCGGGCCCCCGGAGGGTAAAGACCTACTCTTGCTAGATCAGATTATGAGAGAGCGAGTTACAAGGGTGGCGAGCTCGGCGGCTAGGCAGCGAGTCGCTTGAAGGGGTGTATGATGGAACGTAAGTTTCTAAGGTACCCTAGGGAGGTTTATATATGAAGCACCTCGCTAGGGTTTACAAGCTGCCTCCGAACAAGATAAGGATCCGGGGGCCTTTGACCTAATCCGACTGGGCTTCTGCTACGCTTCTGGGCTTCTAGTCACCAGTCGATGGGCCTTTCCTTTCTTCAGAGTCCAGTCGCTATCCTTCAGGCGCACTTGCAGGCCTTTTGGCTCACTCGGAACATACTGCTGAGCATACCCCCTTTGGCATATCCCCATCAGTAGATGTAGATAAAGCAGCTAATATAGGATATATAGTACGACACTTAATGAGGTTCAACAATTAGGCTGCTCAGCAACAGCAGCAGACAAGTTCAACACACACATAGAAAAGAAGGTGCTTGACAGCAGCAGCAACACAAGACTAGTGGCCCCTCATGGCCTCCTCCTCCTCCCTCTGGCGCCTCCTCCACTTCTTGTTGCCCAGTCCCTTGACCTTGGGCACCTACGGCTTGATCTAGGGCATGCGACCCTACTCAATGGCCACCCTCTGGAGGATGCAGAGGTGAATACCGAGTGCTTGGCGCTTGGCTCTGAAGCCGTGGATGTTCACGGACTTGGCGTAGGTCCTCACGTCCTCGGCATGCTTCACGAGGGAGTTAAAGTCGGTGGCGTGGAGTCTCCTAGTGGTGCAGAAGGGGCACCTATAGACGTCACCGGTGAAGAAGTTGTCGTACTAGCCAGACTTCAGCCTCCTCAGCACATGACAAGTCTTTGTGTCCTTGGACTCGTCATCACTGCAGACGTCACTTCTATCCTCCTATTGGAAAAAAGTAGAGTGTAATAAGGACATGATTGAGATACCTTGATTATCGGGATTGATTATTTGCATAAATTAACCGATTGAGATCCCATGATTATTCCCCAATCCCCAAATCTCAAACTAAATCAAATACTAATCACAGCTACAGATCGGCGCTAGTACTAACTAGGGAATCCATTAACTGCAACTCGGAGGACAAATAAAATAGGATTGAAATACAAACAGGGGGTTCATCGAAATACGAGATCTAACACAAGAGGATTAGCTACTGTAAAAATGTGTAGCATCCAACGATTGAAAATATGAACAGCCGAACCCTAATAACATACGATCTAGCATCCAACGATGGTAATGGGGGGAGAACAAGGGAAGGGGATAAAACCCTAGTTACCTCCGACAATGGGTCGGCGATGCTGGTGTCGTAGGGGTTCTCCGGCCTGATGTAATCATCCTCCTCGTAGGGGTCATAGCCGAGCGGGATCTGCCCGAGACTGGCATGGGCCTCCTTGCTGGCGGCTATGGCGGAAGCAGGGACAGGGATCTGGACGGGGACGTCGTCTTCCTTCGATGCCTCGATGGGGGCCTGTACAGGGACATGAGCCTCCTCGCCGGTGGCCTTGGAGGTGATGATGGCCACCACACCATTCTTCTCCATCGCCGGCGTGGTTGGAGTTTTCTTGGGGGTTTGTAGAAGGTGATGGGACAGTGGAGACGTTTGCGTGAGTGAGTGATGAGTGAGAGTGAGGAGGCCTCTATAAAGGAGAAGGGAAGGGACGTTTCATTGCACCATTGTGCACCGCATAACCTCGTACACTACTACACCGTGCACGGTCACACGTGTCCGCTACCGCCCCGTGCACCGTGACACGCGTACCGTGAGTCACGTTTTTTCCCTCGTGTCTAACCCTGGTGACTTAGTTGTGCTCAGTTATACCCTCGAGTGTAACACTAGCATTTTGGTTGTACTCAATTTTGCCCTCCAGTACTAACATTGTCGTGTGCAACATACTCGGTTTTACCCTCCGGTGGCTGGTCAACAGAGAGTCAACGAATGGGTTTTAGCTAGCTAATTGAGTCATTTTATGCACAACAAATTCAAAAATATCAAAACATAGTGGCATCTACCTAGGGAGTCTTATTATGTGACCTGCCACCTAAGAAATGTATAGAAATCAAGTTTTAACCTAAATCACCACTTCTCAAATCACCTACTATCTATAAAGGTTCATGGCTTTCTACTCAAGCCTCTTCCCAAAACATCCCTCAAAAAACATAGTTTGTCTCAATGAAGCAATAATTGTCAAACTGGTGTATATTTGAATTGCAAATAGTTTGATGTATGCCAAGATGTATTTTATTGTATAAAGACGCATTTTCCATTTTTTAAATCTCTTTCTATTTTCTATTTGAATCCCTTTGTCAATTTTGCCCTTGGTTTTTAAGTTCTACTTAGTTTGGCCCTTGGTTTTTAAGTTCTACTCAGTTTTCCCCTCTCTCTTAGTCACAAACTCTGCTTGGTCATCTTGGCTGCTATGCTCTGATTGGTTGAGACAGTTGTCACGCGGATCGTGCCCACCAACTGTTAATCCTCTGTGATCTAGCGGACATGATAACCCCTATATCTGTCGGGGGGCACCCTCTATCCATGCAAAATAAAGAGTTTTCCATCGGTACTTTAACTCCATAAAACAAATGATTTTGAATATAATTTGAAGGGAAAGTGTTCAAAGGTGTATACTTTTCGTATATGCAAGTTTGTGCATTACATTCCACTCTATTAAAATGATAATCTCTCAAGATTTTCTTAGCACAACATTATCACGTATTAAGTGCAATTTCAAAGAGTTCAAATGTGTATAATTATGCAAGTTTATGCATTACATTCCACTCGATGAAAATGGGGGAGAAAATGATAATCTCTCAAAGTTTTCTTAGCACATCATTATCACGTATTAAGTGCGATTTCACAGTGTTAAAGGTTTATAATTTTGGTATACGAAAGTTTATGCATTATATTTCAATCCATGGAAATGATAAATGATCAGGATTTTATTAGCATAACATTATCATGTCCCAAGTGCGATTTCAAAGAGTTTAAAGGTGTATAATTTTCGTATATGCAAGTTTATGCATTACATTCCACTATATGAAAATGATAATCTCTCAAGATTTTCTTAGCACAACATTATCCCGTATTAAGTGCAATTTCAAAGAGTTCAAATGTGTATAATTTTTGTATATGCAAGTTTATGCATTACATTCCACTCTATGAAAATGTTGGAGAAAATGATAATCTCTCAAAATTTTGTTAGCACATCATTATCACGTATTAAGTGCGATTTCACAGTGTTCAAAGGTTTATAATTTTCGTATATGCAAGTTTGTGCATTACATTCCACTCTATGAAAATGATAATCTCGCAAGATTTTCTTAGCACAACATTATCACGTATTAAGTGCAATTTCAAAGAGTTCAAATGTGTATAATTTTCGTATATGCAAGTTTATGCATTACATTCCACTCTATGAAAATGGGGGAGAAAATGATAATCTCTCAAAATTTTGTTAGCACATCATTATCACGTATTAAGTGCGATTTCACAGTGTTCAAAGGTTTATAATTTTTGTATACACAAGTTTATGCATTACATTTCACTCCATGGAAATGATAAATGATCTGGATTTTATTAGCACAACATTATCATGTCCTAAGTGCGATTTCAAAGAGTTCAAAGGTGTATACTTTTTATATATGCAAGTTTATGCATTACATACCACTATATGAAAATGAAGCTAGACAAAGGGTCATCGTCGCTGGAGAAGGGCCGCCATCGCCAGATAAGGAGAAGAAAGGGGAGGCAATGGCATGGGCGCGGGCGTGGGGCTAGCTCGGGTCCCATCTTGCAACGCCAACCTGGGTAAGTTGTGGGTCCGACTCTCACGTGGATAAGTTGTGGGTCCCATGCTGATCTGGATAAGTGGAGAGAGGTGTCCACTACGGGGAACCAACTAAACGTGGCCCCACTTGTCAGCATGTAATGGCAAGGATCCACTACGGGACCCGACAGAACGCAGCCCCACTTGTTAGCATGTAACGGCGAGGGTCCACTACGGGACCCGACTAAACACGAGCCCACTTGTCAGCACATAATAGCAAGACAGACAAACAGCGAGTTTTCAAATCATGTGAGAGTTTCGTAGAAGGAGATGGGCAAAAGTGAGGAAAAGTTAAGCGGCTGGGGAAAATTGAGTACAACTAAGGAACCGAGGGCACGAAAATAGAAATCCCTATAAATTTATCTGGATCCTAAAGGATGAGCTCCTAGAGTAGCTCATACTACTTCCTAAGCAAACAAGTCAGACATGAGATCAAGGCAAATCATCAGACAACAGATCAACACAATTCATCTTCCAAGCAATTCAAACTACTACTAGGGTTACCATCAAGGCTAGCTTGAGGTAAGGATGGGTATTTTGAAAGGTTGGAGTTTGAATAAGGTGAGATTCCTTGGTATCTTTACCATGAGTAGAATTCAAAATTGTTATAAGAAAGTTTTGTAAAACCTAGAGGTAAGAGTAGTTGAAAGCTCTATCTTGAAAACATAAGGACATTATATTATATAGATCTCCATAGTTTGGTCCATAGAATCTAATAAAATAGTTAGTGTTGCAAAGGCATCTTGGCTCATGTTTTGAAATGCCAGAACATTTGAGAATATGTAAAATGAGCCAAGACTGTTTTGTTAAATAGCTTTTGTCAACTGATGGTGTGGTAAGGAGTATATCATATGCTATACATTCATATGCATAAACACAAACAAACAACAAGCAAGCACTACATCACTAAACAAGAAAAAGCTTTTGCTCCCCCTGATTTTGCATTCTGGACAACTAATCAGGGTTGCTGGAATTGGGATGTTACAACCTTGATCAATAGTATGTTCAACACTGACTGTAGAAGGTGAGTCTTTTCCTTGTTCTTGATTGACAACCATATCAGAAGGTTGATGTTCTGGACTTGCAGGGCCGGATAATTTGGCTGAGGGAGGGCCGGATAATCCGGCCTAGGAGATAAAGCTATTTCTTGATCGTTACTAGTGCACGGGGGAGATGCGAGGCCGAATAATCCGCCCATTGGGGCCGGATAATTCGGCCTAGAACTTCTAACTTGATCAGTCGAAGGATGGTCTTCAGTAACTTGTTGGGTAGGTGCACTATTTACTTCAGCAGGTGGAGTTTGTTGATCCTATGTAGATGAGGGATCTACTTGAGTAGAGCATTGTCCTTCCCGATCCGCCACAAGGGGTTCCTCAACGGGGCAGTAAAATCCCACACCCATTCTTCTTATGGCATCTTGGAGTATTTCAACATCCGTATCACAAACATCAACATGCCCCACATGGGAGCCGTCATTTTCCTTGAACACCACACTACAAGATTCTACAAAAATTCTTGAGGTCTTGTTGTAGATTCTATAAGTGTGGGATTCGGTACCATAACCAACAAAAATACCTTCTATAGGCTTAGTCTCAAATTTAGACAAACGAACTCCATTAATGAGAAATAAACACTTACAACCAAACACCCGGAAGTATGAGATATTGGGCTTGTTACCGGTAAGTATTTCATAGCGAGTCTGGTCCAAAATCTTGCAGAGGTAAAGCCGGTTTTATGAGTGACATGCCATGGATATAGCTTCGGCCTAGAAATTATATGGGGACTTGAATTCAGCCAGCACAGACCTTGCCATATCCATCAAAGTCTGGTTTTTCCTCTCGGCTACACCACTTTGTTGAGGGGTGTACGCACCGAAATATTGGTGTCTTATCCTCTCTTCACTTAGGACTTCATTCAGGGTGTAGTTCTTGAACTCGGAGTTGTTGTTGCTTCTTATTGCTAGTATGGGGATGTTGTGTTAATGTTGAACCTCATTGGAAAAGTTCATGATGGTTTGTAGAGTTTCACTCTTTAACTTGAAGAAGTAGACCCATCTGTACCTTGAGTAGTCATCAACAATGATAAGTCAATACTTCTTCCCACCAAGACTTGTTGGAATTATGTCCTAGATACAAATAATAATATGGATTATTATCATATTTCACAAAGTTTATGATTAAGTTTTATATCATGCTATAACTGTATTGATAGGAAACACCAATACACATGTGATATACAAACAACCAGTAGTTCCCGGTGAAACTCTAGTCACTAGTTCATTGGTCAACAGATGATCAAGGTTGCCTAATCATGTGGCATTTATGCCAGTTGACAATGGAGTCACCTCATTACGAGAATGAGATGATGAGCTATAACCAATCTAAACATCATGACCCGATCATGTCATGAAGTTCAAGTTACGATGATTAGAAAGACCTAGTGTCTTATTTCGTATACCGTGAGGCCATATCAATCACTGTCACCCGAGAATACTTAGATGGCATCAAGCGTCATTTGCGGGAGCGATGATCATAAAGGTGTGTTTAGGTATTCGGAGTAACATGTAGAGGCATTATGGGTCAAGAGAGGGATTTGTCCATAGGCATGATGGAAAGATACTCGAGGGCCCACTCGGAGAGGTTGTATCCAATAGTTGTGCAGCGTGTGATTTGATCATAGGGATATCACTTGTAAGAACGAGTTGAATAGAATTTGTCAGTACTGAGATTGAACACGACATGGTGATGTCATTGATCAGATCTCGGACAGTGCAAGTATCGAGAGACAAAAGGAATATGACACGATGTTCATGGTTCAGCGACGAAGATTCATGGAATACATAGGGGTCATCATGGGAATCCAGGTCCTGCTGATGATCATTGGTATGAGAAGGTCTCGACCATGTCTGGAGTGTTCCTGAACCATGGGGTATCATGCTTAAGGGCTTGATGATGCTCAAAGATCATTTTGGTATTGCCAGAATCACCGAAGAATAGAAAGAGAGAAAACCAGAATAGTTTCGGTATGTCCGGAGGATGTCCGGAGTAGGGTGGAAGGAGTTCCATAGGCACGGGGATTGAATAATATGTAAGTGAATGTTAAATATTGATCTAATCATTCATTTATATTTATTTAACAAAATAAAAATAATTAAAATGGTCGACATACCTAATTGGGCCAAAATCCCTAGGGAAAAGGGCCCATGAGGGAAAGACCAAAGGGAGGAAGGAGGAGGGGTGGCCGGCTGGGCCTTGTGCACCCCAGCGTGGCGCCTACTAGGGCCTTGGCTGGCTGGCCAAGCCCCCTCGTCTCCCCTCTCCTTTGTTTAGTCTCACATGGCTAAGCTAATTAGCTATGTGGGGTTTTTTCCCTTATATATTGGGAGGTATTTTGACAAAATAAATATACCAATAATCAATAAAGGTTCCCTCTCTTTTGGGGAGACCTCCGGTTTATATTCTCTCTCTCCCATGACCATGGTTCCAAGTCTGGATCGTGCGAGTAGGAGACTTCTTCATCGCGGAGCGCTATCACGCTGCGGGATTTAGATCCAGAAGCTCTACTTCCGCAACTACTGATGGATCGGACGAGAGGGAGTCATCTCCAGGAACCGGGCGTGTGTAACTCCCTCAGAGGTGCAACATCTAGGCACTAGGAGTCGTTGGAGCCACAGAAGCCGAAGGAATTCAACACGACCCGGAGGTCGGCTTCGGAACGACTACATCAGCCACGCTCTCCTGAGCATTGACAAAGATTTTCGGACTTCAAGGATAAGTTCGCTAAAATCCCCTCCTGTTACTGCATTACTAATAGATAGGTCCTAGCATTAGGGTTCTTGGCGTAGGAAAAAATTATTGTTTTCATGCGCGAACCCCTACAGTGGTGTCAAAGCTAGATCTATGTGTAGTATTGCTAGTACGGGTAGAACACATGAGTTGTAGCGTGTGGGCGTTGATCCTATAGTTGTTACCCTCCCATGTGTACTTGTGCATACCGTAGCAATGCTTGATGAAGTGGCCCCTGACTAACTTTACACGTTAATTCACGAGACTGGTCCATGCTTGACATACGGCTTGTTCCATATAAAGTGGCTTTGGGGTTGTCTGTCTCTCTCGCATTAGTTGGTATGCCATTTGCAATGGAGGGCACCAAAAGGGGTGTAGTATAGACAACTATTTGATCAGCGTTGTGGTGGAAGTTTGTAGGTAAGAACGGTTGTTGTGCAAAAGCCCTAATAGCCACGTAAAACATACAAAGATAAAGTAGAGGCATCTAACTTTGTTTTGCAGGGGCGATGTGATGTGCTATGGTAGTAGTCAAGGTAAAATATTTTACTTTCTGTTTCGAAGTAATAGTAACGATCATAATGATGGTGTACTACAACACCGGAGGTGCCAGCCCCTAGTGCCCTTGGCGCTATCCCCTGGTGCCCTCGGTGCCGGAACCCTGGTTCCAAGATCTGGAGATGCGGGATGGACATCACAGTGGGAAGACCATATCACATCGCACTTACATTCAATGTTTATTATTTGTGCATCTTGTTGTGTTCTAGTATTAGATACTCGACGGTAGACTAATAAGATGATCCCTAAACAAAATACCAATGAAAGTGTTCTACCTTAGTGTGTACCACCAAGAAAGTTCTCCGTTATCAGGCAGGCTGTGATGATCGGGTGTCAGATATATCTGCATTCGCATACGGTGGGTGTAAGACATGTTGCACATCGAATACATTAAGGTTGAGTTGGCGAGCCTAGCATATGTAGACATGGCCTCAGAACACAGATGGTCGAAATATCGAGCATGAGTCACATGAATGACATGATCAACACTTCGGCGTCCACCTTTGCAACTATATCGCTGGTGTGATGATCGGGCGGTGTGGTGAATGGGGATCATGTAATCACTAAAACCCTTTTGGTGGTAGGAGTTTTTTGTGGAGTTCTTGGTTTAACTCACATAATTATAAACTTAGTCTAAATTCCTTTTTGCAATTCTAAATGTAGAGATGGCTCATCGTGAAGCTTATTTTGACGTTGTTGAGTGGGTAAATGCATAAAATCTTAGACTTGATGGATCAAAATTCCCTGAGTGGCTAGTGAGTCTGAATGATCTCCTTACTAAGAATAATGTGGTACATTACATAAGCCTCATGATGGATTTGGACGAGCCAGATGACTATGAGACCCCACAAGAGAGGGAAGACCGCCATTTTCGTCAACAATGTCCACTTTTATTAAAGTATTAATGCGCTACGGGATGGTGAACAAACTACAACCACTCATGGGTGATCTTGACCCATATTCGATGGTGGATCAGCTGAGAGAAAAATTTGTAAGCCATGTGCGCATGCGGAAGCACGAGCTTCTTAGAGAGTTCCTTTCCATATAGATGGAGGAGGACACTTGTCTGGAGAGTCACTTGGAGCGCATACATGATGCACACATGAGTCTCAATTACTTCGTGGATTACTAGATGACCGACTCATTTGAGATAGGTGTGTTGCTTCGGTTGCTGCCTCCCAGCTACGAAGGACACGTCCGGAATAGCATCATGAGTGGTGATACGGAAACACTAGATTTCCATGAGTTCATATTACGTTTCAAGAATGTAAAGGTTGAACCCACTACCGGAGAGGTCGTCAATCAAGAAGGTATATATTTGATATATAGTCTTTATAAATGTTATAATCTTGCAAACACTTGTTGCGGTATTGAAGTATTTGATAGTTGTTGTGTTTTGGTGAAAACGGGTCCTTCTGCATGAGAGCTTCTTGCTGGAGAGGAGGTGCCGTTGTGTGTTGATGGCGAGCATGATGATTGTGGCTGACAACACTCTCCCTCGACGTTTATCATTTAGTTTATCATTTTGGATGATTATTGTAATCACTGGATTATGAACTTCTTTAGTGTGTCTCACACTTCGTGAGACGGTTATTCATATGAGTCTGTAACAAACGGTTGTTATGCTTTTATGAATGATTTCTATTTGTGTTCATATGGTGTTCGATTATGTGTGAATTATTCGTGTTGTGAAACTAATTGATAATGCAACATTTGTAAAATATTAAAATGCCTTAAAATTACCCAGCTTAATGATATACTCATTTTTTGAATGAACCCATTGTTTAAAATTCAACATTATCTTAATAAATATGTGAAAGTATTTTGTTTTCTTGTCATGTATGAATCATGCCCAAGTTCGGCAAGATAACTGAAACACCGTGTATTATAAAATACAAAGTGTTTAATAAATTGTTGAAAGAAATACATATTCGATGTATCGCATTTCAATGGAGTGGTGATTATCATTTTATACTTGTTGAATTTTGTAAAGGAGTTTACCAAAGGAAACATGACCGTGAAACTATTTGATATGATCAAAGATTTTCAGCATCAAAGGGTATTGAAATAAAAAAGAGTCAAATTACTATGATTTTATCGATAGTGATAAGATTCTATGTTATAAGGTTGGCATGAGAACTTGTGAAATGCGATGCATTTTGATACGTCAAAGTGCAAAGCATCACAATGTGATATTTGATATTAAGTGGGTGAATAGATGGCACCAGATAAATCGTGGTAGTATAAATATAAAGACCATCAGTAGGAAATAGTGAACACTCAGTTAGATTGTAAAGTGAACCATCTAAAATTCATGAGATTGGCACCAAATCTTGTATGGATTATCATAGAAGTTTTAGAGTTATTCGATATCACCGAAACAACAGTGAACAAGTCCTTGTAGAGTATTCATTGAAATCTTTGAACACGAAGTCCATGACTAGAACCAAAAGATAGGCAAAACTAGTGTTGCTGAAATTATGGTGTATTCTCAAAGAATTGTGTTCTAAGGAATATCGTTTCAATGGAAGTAAAAATGTGATGAAGGTTTATGACCTTGCATCAAAGTGTTGAGAAGCACAACGGAACGTGTTCCAAAATGCATCTCTTCATAAAGGAAAGGATCAATGATAATGATCATTGTGTTTCCCCACTAGTGTTTTTACTAAATAAAGTATGATTCTAAAATGTACCCCGCATATTATATGGAAACATTTATGAATCGCTTGTCATGTTATCAGAATATGATATACCTACGAACTACAAAGGAAAGTGATGGTAAACTGAAATTGCGAGAAATCCTAGAAATAAAATTCACTTAACATTAGAAAGTAAAATGTAACTGAATCTTATCAAGTAAAGGGGTTATTTGATTTTTCCAAAAGACCGCAAGGTCATGATGGAAAAGGTGAAGGACAAAGCATGATTTTTATGAATAATGTACTGGGAAAATTCAAAAGAATTTAATTCAGAAGTGCTGAAGTCTAGTGGATTGGATACTAGTCAAGTACTAGTGTCTCATAAAATAGACTCTCAATTTGATAATTGATCAAGGAATTTTGAAGCCATTCAAAATATTGAGAAGATATGTAATTTGCATGAAATTGAGTGGGAGCTATAAAATTCTTCCTAAATTAATATGTGAATGACATATTTTTGAGTGGGAGCAATGTAAATCTCGGACTCGAATATGTAGAGAACATATTTTGAGTGGGTGCTCAATTCTTATGTGTATACGACACATTAAGAATAAAAGTGCAAGTAATGATAAATAATGATTTATAAGGGTTAAAAGAAAGTATATTACAATATTATGTTATAGTGTATTTTTAAAAGAGTTTCTGAAATAGTTTCGAAATAGGAATTGATTAAGGAATGGTCCTTGATCGTTCGAATTAGGAATGACATAGAGTACACCATCAATTGTTGAAAGAAAGAAAAGGATGATCATCATCCACTATGTTATAGGTTCTACCTTAGAAACCATGATGAGAAATCAATGTAATATATGATCCAAGAAGAAAAAGTTCAAAAGTGATTAATCATGAATCACTGAACACTAACCTAAGTTTGTCCATAGTGTCTAATGAGAATTGTGGACATGTTTCCAGATCCATAAAGGATGACATACCTTAAAGAATAAAGGGTTATGTTATAAGAACATATTTTAACCTTAAAAAGATTGGAAATCTCTACATCAATAGTACCGACTGAAGTCAAATAGGAAGTGTGGTGACAAACATAAAAAATGCACATTGTGCATTAGTGTTTCGACAACTACATTTAAAGTAAAAGTATAAGAATACTATCCAACGTGGTGTAAAATGGTGTGGCGGGACTAGTCCATATTTTCGTAGAGAGTGTGTCTCAGGGCATAGTGCCCATGAGAAATTTCACATTGACTAATCTAATGTCACTAATGGCTCCTGGAAAACCAACCTCACTCTGTTTCCATAACTACTATACATACACAAAAAGTTATCATGAGATGATAAAGCATAAATGTCAATTAAGGTGACATTAGCAAGTTGTAGAGGATATGAGGGGCTGTAAAGTCCAGACCTTAGACTCGACCTCTTCCATGAGCATGCATGATCATAAGTGCGAGGTAACATGGTGCCGATTATTAGTAAACAAATGCAGCTAGTTTATTTGTACTCTAGTGCAAGTGGGAGACTATCGGAAATATGCCCTAGAGACAAATAATAATATGAATTATTATCATATTCACAAAATTTTACGATTAAGTTTTATATCATGATATAAATGTATTGATAGTAAACACCAATACACGTGGGATATACAAACAACTAGTAGTTCCCGGTGAAACTCTAGTCACTAGTTCATTGGTCAACAGATGATCAAGGTTTCCTGATCATGTGGCATTTATGCCAGTTGACAATGGACTCACCTCATTACGAGAATGAGATGATGAGCTATACCCAATCTAAACATCGTGACCCAATCATGTCACGAACTTCAAGTTACGATGATTAGAAAGACCTAGTGTCTTATTTCTTAGACCGTGAGGCCATATCAATCACTATCACCCGAGCATACTTAGAAAGCATCAAACGTCATATGCGGGAGCGATGATCATAAATGTATGTTCAGGTATTTGGAGGAACATGTAGAGGCATTATGTGTCAAGAGCGGGATTTGTCCATCCACGTGATGGAAAGATACTCGAGGGCCCACTCAGAGATGTTATATCTAATAGCTGCACAATGTGTGATTTGATCACAGGGATATCACTTGTCAGAATAATCTGAATAGCATTTGTCGGTAACAAGATTGAACACTACATGGTGATGTCATTGATCAGATCTTTGATAGTGCAAGTATCGAGAGATAAAAGGAACATGACACGATGTTCATGGTTCAACGATGAAAGATTCATGGAATGCATAGGGGTCATCATGGGCATCCAGGTCCCGCTAATGATCATTGGTACGAGAAGGTCTCGACCATGTATGGAGTGTTCCTGAACCGTGGGGTATCACGCTTAAGGGCTTGATGATGCTCAAAGATTGTTTTGGTATTGGCAGAATCACCGAAGAATAGAAAGAGAGAAAACCGGAATAGTTTTGGTAAGTCCGGAGGATGTCTGGAGTGGGGTGGAAGGAGGTCCATAGCCACGGGGATTGAATAATATGTAAGTGAATGTTGAATATTGAGTTAATCATTCATTTATATTTATTTAACAAAATAAAAATAATTAAAGTAGTCGAAATACCTAATTGGGCCAAAATACCCAGGGAAAAGGGCCCATGAGGGAAAGACCAAAGGGAGGAAGGAGGTGCGGTGGATGCTGGGCCTTCGGCACCCCCACACAGGGCCCACTAGGCCCTTGGACGGCCGGCCAAGCCGCATATCCCCTCTCCTTTTTTTAGTCCCACATGGCTAAGCTAATTAGCTATGTGGGGGGGTCCCCTATATATTGGGAGGTATTTTGACAAAATAAATATACCAATAATCAATAAAGGTTCCCCCTCTTTTGGGGAAACCTCTAGTTTATATTCTCTCTCTCCCATGACCGTGTTCCCAAGTATGGGTCGCGCGAGTAGGAGATTTCTTCACCGCGGAGCGCCTTCATGTTATGGAATTCGGATCTAGAAGCTCTACTTCCGCAACTGCTGCTGGATCGGAGGAGTGGGAGATATTGTCAGGCACCAGACGTGTGTAACTCCCTCGAAGGTGCAACATATGGGCACTAGGAGTCGTTGGAGCCACAAGAGACGAAGGACTTCAACACGACCCCGAGGTCGGCTTCACAACGACTACATCAGCCATGCTCTCCCGAGCGTTGACAACACTTTTCGGTCTTCAAGGGTAAGCTAAAAGCCCCTCCCGTTACTGCATTACCAATAGATAGCTCCTGGAATCAGGGTTCTTGGCATAGGAAAAATTTATTGTTTTCATCGGTGAACCCCTACAAGACTTGCATGAGATGCAGGACCAAAGAGATCCACATGAAGAAGCTCTAAGATCCTCTTTGACAAAACAATTGTCTTCCTTGGATGGGGAGAGTCATGCATTTTTCCTTCAACACACGCCCTGCAAACACGATCTTTGGCAAAGTAAATATTGTCTTTTAGTCCAAGAATGTGGCCACCCTTGTGAAGACTTTGCAAAGTTCTCATATTGACATGGGCTAGTCGGTGATGCCATAGCCAACCCACATCGTCCTTTCTAAATAAGCACATCAGACCTGCAGTGGTTTTCCCCGAGAAGTCCACCACATACAAGTCGTTTTCGATGTACCCAATGAAAGCGACCTGAAGAGAATTGCTACACAAGAGTACCACAATATCTTCATCAATGAAAACAGCAAAACCCATCTTACCAAGGGAACAAACAGAAAGTAAATTATAACCAAGGGTCTCGACAAGCATGACGTCCACGAGAGAGATATCGTGGGCAACCACAACCTTGCCAAGACCCAATAACTTTGATTTTGACTTATCACCATAGGAGACAGTTATTTGATCGTGATTTGGCCTCATCTTCGTGATGATCTCTTTGCTTCTGGTCATATGACTTGTGTAGCCGCTATCAAGCACCCATTTCGATCCACTGTAAGCATAGCCCTATAAGAAAATCAATTCTTGGTTTTAGGTACCCATTTTTCAATGGGTCCTCTCAAGTTAGTAACAAGGGTCTTTGGAACCCAAATAGAACAGTCAATATAACCATCAAAGGGACCAACATATATAGCATAAACATCACCATAATAGTCATGAAACAACTCATAATTGGGGTTAGTGATTCCTGCAAAACCATCATGAGCAGTTTTGTTCTTCATGGTGTCATTTACTGCAGTGGTGCTTGTCTTCGCTTGATTTGACTTGGCCTTCTTGTTCTTCTTCTTCTTATGTGTCTTGGGGACATAGCCAAGTCCCTCCTTCCCATTTCATGACCTTTTCTTACTCAATAGATCATCAAGCACATCCTTACTTTTGGGAAGAGATGACTTGCAAAGCTCATTCTTCAATCTAGCATTTTCCTCAAGAATTTCCACATGATCACATAAGAAGGTAGAGGTGCTAGTAACATCATATTTAGCTAGTTGAGTTTGGAGCTAATCATGAGACTCCTTGAGAATTGAGTGTTCACTCTCCAAAGGCTTGTGGGCGATGTCAAGTTCCTCTAGCTTCTCGGTTAGTCTAGCATGAGTAACCCCAAATTCAACCTTTTCATTTTTAAGTTTTATTGTTTTAGCAATAGCATGATCACGTTCCATTATTAATTTAGCCACAATATTGTCATGTGACTCCTTGATGGGCTCAAGCCTCTCCTCAAGAGAAGTTCGAATCTCTTCCTCTTCCTCTAGAGCATTTTTAAGAGATGATATCTCAATTGCATCTTCTCTTTCAATTCTGCCCTTCTCTTCAAGGAGTTCTTCTGAGTGAACGAGTTGACCCATGAGGGTCTCGAAATGCCTCTTGTGCTCACCTTGCAAGTTAGTTATGTAATGATCCAAAGCAATAACTTCTTACTTTACCTTTAGACTAGTAGGATCATCCATATCAACATTCATAGTAGTCTTAGGAAAGCAAGTGGTGGAAGGTGATACCTCGGAAGCCCTTGCCATAAGGCAATTGACGTTCCTGTTGGGGAGGTTCTCATTTGGCGAGTCAAAGAGCGAAGCGGTTGGTGTGGAAGTGGTGGGCTTCCACTTCTCCTAGGATTTCATCATATTCTTCGTCTTCGCTTGCAGATGAGTACTCCTCTTGGGCTACCAACCTATTTTTGGTTGTTTCTTGTAAGGAACATTCTTCTTGTTGAATGGCTTCTTGCGTGGAGCTTTTCACTTAGCCTTGAGAACCAATATACCCCCATGGTCTTCTCTATTTTTATAGGGGCACTCGACAACAAAATGAAAATGGTCTCCATAGTTGTAACAAGATCTCATCTTTGGACCATTTTCCTTTCTTCCACTTGACCCATTTTTTACGTTCAAGCTCAGATTTTTCCTTGGCAGGATCTTTCCAAAAATTCCTCGCATAGAACACCATGTACTTACCATGTGCACGCTTGACTTTGTCGAGACAGCTCATGGCAGTTATGTCAATGTTCCTTTCATCTTATTCTTACTTAACCATGTTGTCCTTCAAGGTAAGATTAACACCCTTTTGCATACCAAGGGCTCGTGCACGAGCAAATTCAGTGTTCTTGGCCGCAACTTTGAAAGCAACCATCTCTTGCATAACTTCATTGGAAGTCATGAGGTGGTAGTTGTGTCTTCCTTGTAGGCTCTTCAAATCCGTGGGTTCAAATGGCATCAGAGTACTTACATATTTCCTTTTGATCCAAGCATCATCAATATGTGTGGCACCATGGTATCTAAATGTGGTGGAAATGGACTTGAGTCTTCTATATATATATATATATATCTTCATGATCCTCACCATCCATCATGTAGAAGCCTTCTGCTAGATTACTTAGAGCATCATACCTATTTCTTCTCATGCTCTCATTTCCGATGAAGAACTCAATGAGGGCATCCTAAGATTCCTTGGTAGTGCTGACATGTTCAATATGTGGCATGTCCTTGGGACCCACACCTAGTTGTATCATGTGTAGGGCAGTGACATTGAGTTAGATGTCAACAACTTCTCTTTGAATTATATTGGTTGGATCCACAACATGAAGACCAACCTCTATAATCTTCCACAACTCAATGGATGAACTGCACACATGAGATTTCATAAAAAATTGCCATTGATTAAAATAAGATGCACTAAGCTTGGGTGGATCACCCCTATTGTTTATTTGAGGGTGTGGGAATGGTGGATCAGGTGAGTATAGGTGAGAGACCTCACTATAATCCTCCTTACCACTTCCATTTTTGGAAGAGGAGCTCTTATTTTTATCTTCATCCTCCAACTCCTTTTCATTGGAGTTAGCCTTAGCTTTGTCCTTTGAAAGAAGACTTGTGACCTCAGTGGGAGAGGGAGGTGAGTTTGTGGGTGGCAAGAGACGCGTCATCATGTCACACATTTCTTGCAATTGGGTCTCCATGGTTTTAGTCAAGTTTGTTTCCAAACTCTTGAGATCATCCATGGTGACCCTCTCCACATCCTCACTACCATATCCACGAGTACCCATACTCTCTTAGGCGGTAAAGTCCGAATAAAAAGACGAGACTTTGATACCAATTGAAATAGATTGTATGGGCACCTAGAGGGGGTGAATAGCTGCTACTCCAAATTTTAGTACTTTTTAAATTTTAGGCTTGACACAAAGGTAAATTCTCTAGATATACAACTACGGTGAATTTCCCTATATCAACCTAGCTACTAAATGGTAAAGGAAGTGAGAGGAACGAGGTAACCGATAGTGGAGCACGCGGAGACATTACATTTGTTTTACCGCAGTTCCTTCCTTGTTTGGGGAAGTACGTCTGTGTTGGAGGGGTGCGTGGTACTAAGACCACGATGCCACAATAGGCCTCACCCTGTTCTCCAAAGGATCTCGCCACAACTGGCCTGATCCACCTTTCCACTATGTGGTACGTACCCTTCAAGACCGGAACCGGTGCCTTTACAACTGGATTAGGGCACACATCGACAACTTAATTGGAGGGTCTCGTGATGACAACAAGCTGACACAATAAAACAAGTGATCAAGTAATGAAACTGAGATCTAGAATTTGAATGAAACTCTAGATCAAGAGCCCCCCAAATGAATGGGAGAGGAAGTGATGATCTCTTCGGTGAAGATGTAGATCAAGGCCTCCTCCTTCGATACCCCAAAGGACAAGGGGATACCTTGTTACAAATCAATTTCAGCAGAGCAGTGCTTTTTTGTTACATCTAGCAACCCCAAAAATATGGGGAGGGGTATTTGTATCCAGCCATTGGAGTTCACTAGGGACGGATAATCAGGTCGGGGGCACACATCCGGCCCAGAGCAGAATATCTGGGACAAAAGTCCGCCCCCATCTGAGCAACGCGCCTCACGTCCTTTGTGAAAATCCTTGGGGCGGATAATCCAGCCCCCTGGGAGGGGCGGATTATCCGGCCAGGGAAAAAGCTCCGACCCTGGTCGGCTTATCGGGGAATACTCTGCCCCCTCTCTGAGCGACACGCCTATGGTCCTTAGTCGATTTTTCTAGGGGTGGATTATTCTTTGAAATGCTTCATTTGACCAGGACTCCCCTTTTGGAAGTAGAATCTGCAACACTTAGCACACAATTAAATTGTCCTTGGTATTGTCATCTAACAGACAAAACTCTAGGGATCATCAAATCTTCTTTCACCTGCGCTCCTGCTGCCACACATCAATGTCATCGTTTCGGCCTTTGCACCGGCATCCAGTATCATGCCTTTTTAACTGGCCACCAGCATCCATTTTCTTCCACACCACACTCTCATACCTCCCATCCTTCATTACCGGTAGCAAGCTGTAACTACCTCGGTGAATTACGCTCTTAGTTACATGCCTGGATGAGCGAAAGTGGTTAAAATAGTACGGTGGGGCCCAGGGGCCACTCACAGGTAGACCTTTCGACCGTCCTAACCACTTTCAGAACATCGGGACAAGAACGAGCGGCATAATCGGCAGGCGAAGGGATCAACTACATACACAAGTGAGTATGTATGCAAGCCACATACAACAGTCCTCAGAGCCATTCCATCTAAAACAAATAGAAATATTGCAACGCCATACGGCAAGATCCAAATATCCTAGATAGATATAATAGTGTAGGATATCTCCTCATACATCAAACATCAGAGTATCAGGCGGAAGCGGAAAACAAGATCCGAGTACGGATAAGAAGCAAATCGGCATAAGATGCCACATAAATAAACACATCCCGCCCACAGTTCTCACGGATCCCCGTTCCCGGAATCTCTACACCGAGTGATCGTTGCCAACATCATCCGTCTCCTCCACCCAGTATCCATCTTGCGAGTACACTTGTTCATCTGAATCAAACAATTTATCGTGTGAGACCCTAGGGGTACTCAGCAAGTCTTTATGCCTCTAAAGGGGACATATACCTGGGGTGACGCAACTGCAGCAAAAAGGTAATAACTAACAAGCCTATAGATACTCGCTAACCATCCGCCTAACCAATGATAGACGGATGTCCGTTAATTAGTAACAACAGTTATAATAGTATAATTAATAGATCCATCCTCCTTCTCGCTTACCAACGAAAAAGTGGATGAACAACCCATCCGTTGGCAGTTTTATTAACCATTCCATGAGTATTGCACTATTTACTAGTCAAGTACTTAGTCAAATTAAAAGCGGTACTTTAGTTATACTTGTCTATGATCAAGAAACTGTGCTCCAAGTCGTCCATAACCACAGACACGGCCAGAAGATTTACCTGCAGGTGCACAAATAGCAACACACACTCGATCAACCTCGGAAAAACCAACTCAAAACCCAACGAGGCATTCACGACAAAGCGATCACAGGATTCAGAAATATTTCAGGGGGCCACCCCATTAAGCTACCCGCAACGAAGTTGGTCGGCTCCGAGACGGACCCAAGGTTTGCATCAATGGCTGTAAACGACTAGGAACCAGAAAGTGTGACTGGGCTTGTCGATACCGCGAAAACACTCCGCATCCAAAACAGTACAGGTGCTCCTCGCACAATCTTAAATAAAGCAGTAAAGCATGGCATAAGTAGAGGATAGTAATAAAGCCCCAAACTACTTTGTGGCCCCAAGAAATAGTAATGAATCAAGCTCTGGCTCAGGAGGGTCCGTAAGGCCTCCCGGATGTGGATAGTGTGAATAGTCAAGGAACAGGAATCAAGTACTCGGGGTCCTACGGGACACAAGTGAGCATGAAAAACCAAATAGTAGATATCGCTCATCGGTGCCACTTTCATTAGTTATCCTATTACTACTCAGGTTAAGTTGTTTAGGTACCTCGTTATCCATCAGACACTCACATACCCTACACATGCTGTTCTACAACCCGCATGGCTCAAACAACTCCTGTAGTAATGGCTCATGGGATGGAGGAACAAGCTTTGGTGGGGTTTAAAAGTAAAGGCTATGCAGTACTTGGGATTCAATTTAATGCAATCGCGACTCAATGATGCAAGAATAAGATAGAGGCAATAGGTACTATATGTATGCAAGCATGTGGGAGTGCTTGCCTGGCAGCTCAGTTGAAGCGAGAGTCGGATCTGGGTAGTGCTCCTGGGATTCCTGATATATCCCCTGCTCGGCATCTATTCGAAGAAGAACCAAACAAACAAGGGCCAACATAAATAAAGTGCACAAGCATATGAACTGAAATGCGACAAGCAAACAAGCATGCCATGATGAATGATGCACAATTTACATGGCAATAGTGTAGCATGGCATGGGTGAGATATGGAATACAAGAATAAAGCATTTGATTAAGTTTTTAGTCCGGTTTGCCCTCATAACACTTGCTGTACACTTAATATTTATATGATGCATGCTGCAATTCAGAACATCGAATGCATAGTTAGAACGGGCTCGTCGCGCTGATCGATTTAGACATATTATTTGTCAAATTTGGAGTTATAGATTTAAAGTTATTAATTTATTAAGAAAAGGGCATTTTATTGTAATTTTAATCATCTCGAAAATTTAAAGTGTTCAAAAGATATTTTGAATGACATATTTGAATTCCTCACATTTTTCTGATTCAGAAACATATATTATTTGTATTATTTGGAATTACAAAACAAAAGTTATTAAAAACAGAAATTAACTCATATTAAAACATTTCCAGAAATTGTTTTTATTAAAATGTAAAAAAGAAACGATTTTTTTTGTACTCAGCACCAGCCACAGCCACCGATTTAGTGGGGACGCGCTGACCGGGCCCAGCTGGAAACGCTGCACAAAAGCGGGTTTTCATCGCAGCAGCCGCAGCCATCGCCACAGACCCGACGCCACGTGGGCCCACGTCAGCGGCCGAGGGGAGAGCGCCACGTCACGCCGAGGCGCGGGTTGAGGAACTGGGAAACCCAGGTGCCTATCTGTAAAAAGACAGGGAGGCTGACCGGTGGGGCCCAGTGTACCGCGGGTTGAGAGAGGAATAAAAAGGGGGGGTATGTGCAAAGTGCCAACGATCCACTGTGGATCTTCTCTGAACTTTTCTGTAAAGAGATCGGTGCGCGACAGCGGCAGGGCGTGGCGCGGGGGACTCGAGCCCACGACCTGGGCGTGCGCGCAGAGGGCGGAGCCGCTGCGGTAGGCCTGGGTTTGGTGTTAGAAGGGTGTAGGGGGTTTAGGTGAGGCATGGCGCAAGATAGAGCAGGCAGCCGGGCCGCTGCACCGAGGGTGCTCGGAGCATCGTCCTGCGAGGCCTGACTGCGACGGAGAGGGAGAGGGTGTCAGAGAGGGAGGCTAGCTCACCGCAGGGCTGGTGGTGGAGGCGGATCGGGACGTGGCACAGCGGGGCAACGGCGAAGCAGACGAACGGACGGGCTAGGGTTTTGGCGGTGCGTCGATGTGTAGCTCGGCCTGGGCGTCTCCTCCTCGCTGGCGTGGACGGGGGCGATGCAGGGGACCTGGCTGGCTTCCTCGACACCCAAGATCGCCACGCCAGCGGCTGCAACTACGAGGAAAGGTAGGAGACCGACGGTGGACGACAACGGAGAGGGGCGGGGTAGCAGCAGGTGGTGGTGGGGAGAAGGGCGAGGTCCTGGGGATCTGGGGGCAGAGGAGGCGTGGGGAGGAGATAAAGCTGAGAGGGAGAGGGGAGGTGCCGTGGGGGAGCGGGGTACATAGAAAAGGTGGCATCGGTTACCTTTTTCTCCCTCTCCTTCACGTGCTCGGCGTGGCTGATCAGGGCAGGGGCAGGGATAGGGTGTGGCTGCAGGTGGACCAAAGAGTAGAGGGAGGGATGGCTCGGGTGGTGGTAGCTTTGGCAGAGAGAGAGAGAGAGCCGAGAGGGGAGGCTCGGGTAGATGGCAAAGGTTCGGTCTAGGGTTTAGGTTAGGGACTGGGGTAGCTCGCATGGTTAGAGAGGGGCTAGGTGGTCCCTTGCTGGCAGAGAGAGGGAGGTGTGCCTCGGCATGGTGAGAGGAGGGTAGTGAGGTGAGGGTTAGGGTAAGGGGTTAGGATTTGGACTAGGGCTAGGGTTAGAGAGAGGAGGTTAGATAGGGTTAGGGTTTTATTATGATCCGCTTGATCATGCATGGATGGAGGTGAAAAGGAGAGAAAGGTGAGGATGAGAGAGAGAGGTTTGATGCACATGGCAAGGTGAGGAGATCAAGATGGTGAGGCTTGGGGTGCACACATGGTGGTGGTAGGAGATAAATGTGGAGCCCCACAAAAATATTAAGGATCACTTGGTATGAAAACAAAGGACAAGATCCACTTTAAAAACAAGGACTAAACCCAAAGGAGAAGAGGTGGTGGAGATTTGCATGGCCCATGCAAAAGCATTCAAAGCCATATTTTAACCTTGTGAAAACAAAATAATAAACATGGCATTATTCCTATGCATTATCCAAAATGTGGAGTAAGGCCAAGCAAAAGAATTTAAATGAAAGTTCCAAGTGGAGTAGATGGAGATGATCATATTTGATTATAATTGGGACTTGCTAGTGTGTATATTCCACTAGATGTTTAATAGTCCCGAAAATATTCCAACATGAGCATAAATCCATAATAATCCATATGAAAGCTAGGAAAAGGAGCACTACTCATAATGCATGCAAAGGTGGCTCCACATATCAATAATGTGAAAACAACATGATGCTAATATGAGAGCATGTGGAAATAGAATTGGATCCATCCCAACCCACATGAGCTAGAGGTACAACCCAATAAAGTGCAAAGCTCATATTTAGTTGGATGGTGGAATTATAAGGTGGTGACAGAGAAAGGTGATGGAGTTGAATAAAAGATATGCCCCCAACTCAACCTGGGCATCAAGCATTTATCAAGAATCAAATACAATATATCAAGATCCAAATACAATTACTAATGCATATGAGAGAAGAACCAAATGAAAAGGGGTTTTATATGGTGCTCGAATGCAAGGTGGCATGATGACATGAGCATGATATATTTATGATGCAACAATTATATGTAGGAAGTAGCCATTATATTACTAAACCATGTAGCATTACATATGTTAGACAGATGGGATGCTACAACTCTCCCCCCACTAAACAGGAATCTCGCCCCGAGATTCTAGGAAGAAGAAGAAGACATGAAGAGGGTAGGATACTTGGCACGGAGCTCATCTTCATGTTCCCAAGTGGCTTCATCAACGGAATGGTGCGACCACTGCACCTTGCAGAACTTGATGGACTTGTTGCGAGTCCTTCTTTCTGCGACTTCAACGATTTTTGTGGGGTGTTCTTGATAAGATAGGTCTTCTTGGGGATTGATAAGCTCATGGTCCACGGTCCTGCCGGGATCCTTGAAGCACTTCTTGAGCTGAGAGATATGAAAGACATCATGAACCTTGAGTTTTTTAGGGAGCTCAAGAGCATAAGCAACTTCTCCTCTTCTTCCATGGATTTTGAATGGACCGATGTATCTAGGAGCCAGCTTTCCTTTGATACCAAAGCGGTGCGTGCCTCTCATGGGAATGACACGAAGGTAAACGAGATCACCAGGGACATACTCCATGTCCGTGTGCTTTCTGTCATAGTTGCTCTTCTGGCGACTTTGAGCAACCTTCAGATTTTCAAGAATGACGTGAACCTTCTCCTCCGCTTGAGTTACAATATCGAGGCCAAACAATGTTCTTTCACCTACGCCTGACCAACTAATCGGAGTTCTGCATTTGCGACCATAGAGAGCCTCAAATGGTGCCATCTTTAGACTTTTCTGGAAGTTGTTGTTGTAAGAGAATTCAGCATAAGGAAGACATTCTTCCCACTTCATGCCAAAAGAGATGACGCAAGCACGGAGCATATCTTCTAGAATCTGATTGATCCTTTCAACTTGTCCTTGCGACTGAGGGTGGTAAGCTGTGCTAAAGTTCAATTTTGTTCCCAAAGCATTTTGGAAACTTCCCTAGAACTTGGAAGTGAAGATGCTTCCACGGTCTGAATTGATCTCAAGAGGAACTCCATACAGAGAGACAATTCTATTGATATAGAGCTCAGCCAACTGAATTGCAGAAATTGTTTCCTTGACGGGAAAGAAGTGAGCCACTTTAGAAAGCCTGTCAATGACAAAAAAGATTGCATTGTTGCCCTTCTGCGACCTTGGAAAACCCGTGATGAAGTCCATCTCTACTTTCTCCCATTTCCATTCCGGAGGTTTCAATGGATGTAGAAGACCGGAAGGTTTCTGATGAACAGCTTTAACTCTACGGTAGACATCACACTCCGAGACATACTTGGCACAATATCGTTTCAACCCAGGCCACCAATACTGTGTTTTCAAGTCCATGTACATCTTAGTGCTACCAGGGTGGATAGAAAGAATGTAATCATGCCTCCTTAAGAACTTGCTCTCTTAAACCCGGGTAGTTCGGAACAAACATCCGGTGTTCAAAGAAAAGAGTGCCTTGGTCGTCGACGTGGAAGGACTCATACTTTGGAAGCTAAATGTTGGAGATGATATTTTTAGTGTACGGATCACCAAGTTGAATGGAGTGAACTTTTTCTTCCAAGATAGGGGTTGCCAGAAGGTTCAGAAGATACCCTTGATTCACAATTTCAAGATTGAGCTGACGGAATTCCTCGCACAAGAGAGGTTGTTGTTCTTCCACCATGAGGTTGTTGACATAAGCTTTTCGGCTGAGAGCATCGGCCATGACATTAGCTTTGCCCGGAGTGTAGTTGATGGTCAAATCAAAATCATTAATTGCTTCAATCCACCTCCTCTGACGAAGGTTGAGATCAGGTTGTGTGAAGATATACTTCAGACTCTTGTGATCAGAAAATATTTCACAACGGTTGCCAAGCAAGTAATGCCTCCATACTTTCAAAGCAAAGACAACTGCTGCGAGTTCAAGGTCATGTGTAGGATAGTTGACCTCATGCGTCTTCAACTGTCAAGAGGCATAAGCAACAACTTGTTTTTCTTGCATAAGGACCGCACCCAATCCTTGCAATGAGGCATCACAGAATATCTGGAAAGGCTTTGATGTATCTGGAGGAATCAGGACTGGTGTGGAAGTGAGCTTCTCTTTGAGTGTTTCAAAGCTTGCTTGACATGCAGGAGTCCAAAGGTATTTCTTGCCTTTCTTGAGGAGATCGGTAAGAGGCTTCGCAATCTTCGAGAAGTTCTGAACGAAGCAACGACAGTAACTAGCCAAACCAAGGAAACTCCGGACTTCTTTAACATTTATGGGAGGGAGCCAGTCAACAATTGTCTTAACAGTTTCTGGGTTGACGGCAATGCCCTTGGCAGAGATGACGTGACCAAGATAGGTGACTTGAGGCAGCCAAAACTCACACTTGGAGAACTTTGCATACAGGCGGTTCTCACGAAGCTTGTTTAGGACACACCGAAGGTGTTCTTCATGTTCTTCCTTTGACTTAGAATAGACTAGGATGTCATCCAGATAGACCACAACAAACTTATCAAGATACTCCATGAAAACCGAGTTCATAAGCCTCGAGAAGGTGGCAGGTGCGTTGATGAGACCGAAAGACATGACTGTGTACTCATACAGGCCATAGCGGGTGGTGAAAGCTGTTTTAGGAACATCTTCCATGCGAATCTTGATTTGATGATATCCACTTCTCAAGTCAAGCTTAGAGAATACCACAGCTCCAGCTAGCTGATCGAAGAGATCATTAATCCGCGGAAGGGGATATTTATTCTTGATGGTTTTAGCATTGAGAGCCCGATAGTCAACACAAAGTCTATCAGTCTTGTCTCGCTTCTTCACAAAGATGGTTGGGCTACCCCAAGAAGAATCTTGCTGAATGAAACCCAACTTCTCTTGTTCATCAAGCTGACATTTGAGTTCAGCCAACTCAGCAGGACCCATTTTATAAGGCCGCTTGGAGATAGGAGCGGTACCAGGTTCAAGCTCAATCACAAACTCGACCTCTTGGTCAGGAGGCATACCCGGTAACTCTTCAGGAAAGACATCTAGGAACTCACAGACCACCGGAACACTCTGAATAGCTTCCATAGCATCATCATTCAGAGCCGCCAAAGAGAAAAGCTGAATTGTAGGAGTCAGAATTGGAGAATAGACTATATGGCCTTCAAGAATTTTCAGGGAAACTGAGCGTTTAGCACAATCAATCACATCTGCATTTGTTGTTAACCAATCCATACCCAAGATAACATCAATGTCAGAATTTCCCAGAATAATTAAGGAAGCCGGGAACGAAGAACCACCAATCTCAATTTGATTGCCACGGCTGATTTTAGAAGATGCCATTGTTGCTCCGGGAGAAAGGACCATTAACCGCTTAGGGAGAGGATCCATAGCTAACTCATTCTCATTTGCAAATTTGTGAGAAACAAAAGAATGCGATGCACCAGAATCAAACAGAACTCTTGCAGGAACTGAGTTAACAGGAAGCATACCCATCACAAATCCAGGTGCATGCTCAGCTTGAGCGGCGTTGACACAGTTGGCACGAGCAACAGTAGACCCGGGCTTGGTGTTGATGTTGATAGCCCGAGGTGGTGGTGCACGAACCATAGGAGATCTTGCCACAGGTCTTGGAGGTGGTGGAGGAAGAGTGTCGTTGTATTGGGAACGGCAGTACCTGAAGAGGTTAGATAGAGGTGTGGGGACTAGCAGGGAAGCTATCGACGGCGTCCGCAGGCAGGATTAGATACAAGCGAGCGTAGCGGGACGCAAGAAGTACCCAGGTTCGGGGCCCTCGTGGTGAGGTAAAGCCCCTACTCCTGCCTGATCTGACTATGGGGAATATACGAGCTACAAGTGCTCCTCGAGCTGTATTCTCTAGCTACTGCCTTAAATGCACTGAGACCAACCCTTTCTACTGAGGCCCTGCCTCTCCTTATATAGGAAGAGAGGCAAGGGTCTCACTGGCTAGTCCGACTGGCGGGCCCCACAGGCGGATCCCAGCCGACTAGTCATCTACAGTGTACGGCATGGCTTGTCCCTTCGGCGTATGAGCGGTATGGTTGTCGTAGGCACAGTGGACGTCGTGCGAGCCTGTCGTCAGCACAGGCCACTGTTCCAGCGTCAGCCACGCAAAGTCTTCGGCATGGGCAGGTGGTTGCCCGTCTTGTCGTCGTACAGGGCGTACCGTGCACTGATACGCACGTCGTCTTGTCCCTCTGATTGGATTCGGCTATGTCGTCGTATCCGGCTGCCTCTTCATGATCCGGCTACTGGGTGGTAGCCGGCTCATCCTAACCTGTCCGGCTGCATCTGGTCAGCCGGGCTCGATTCGGCTGTCCTGTTTCTTATTTGGGTGAGGTACCTGGGGATCATCCCCCTGACACTAGCCCCCGAGCGCGTGTGGATTCCGCCCTTAGGCGAAATGTGCGCGTGCTCCTCCGTGCTTTTCGAATTTTCATCCGGCTGAGCCTGGCGGTTGCGCTTCCCGTGACGTCAGTGCTGACACCGGCCACGCGCGCACGCGCCATCATTGCTCTGCGGCGGGAAGCGTAACGTCCCGTCGCACGTCGCCTCAGGGAACTGCTGTCCGGCGCTTCGGTTCTCGCTCCAGGATCTTCTGCGCATCATGTCCCGGCACACGGGATCTAGGCGGCGGTTGGGATGTGGGTTGCCCAGATGCGCTCCACGTGGCCCTGCCGGCGGTTGCGCTTCCGACCCTTTAAAGGGACGCCGCGGGGGAGGCAGTTCTTTTCCTCCCCGCTGCAATCTTTCTCTCCCTCGCGTGCTCTTGCTCCTGCGCTCTTGCCTTCTGCGCCGCCCGCTCGCCGTCGTCGACGTTACGGGCCACCGTCACTCCTCCGTTGCCGCTCCTCTCCCTCAGCCGGAAATGGCCGCTGACCGCGGAGCCTGGTGCGGCTCCTCCGTCACCGAGGACCAGATCGCGAAGTATCGCGCGACCCGCGTCCTCCCGCCGGCGGAGGAAGTGGCGGTGCGGTTGGCACCGGCGGGGGAAGTGTCGCCGCATCCGGCGGAGGGGGAGCGCGTCATCTTCCTCTCGCACCTGGCGCGCGGGTTTGCGCTGCCGCTGCATCCCTTCTTTCTCACGTTTCTGGCCTTCTTCGACCTCCGCCTCCACCATCTCGGTGCCAACGCGATCGGAACGCTGGCGCACTTCATGGCGTTCTACGAGAGTTACCTCGGGATCCAGCCGGATCTCGGGCTCTTCTGCCGGCTCTTCCGAGTTCGTCTGCAGGTGCAGTACACGAAGGGCCCGCTAGTCGTCTGCGGCGGCGCCTCCATATACTCCCGCACCCAATCTGGCTATCCGAAATTCTTGCTCTAGGACACGGTGCGGCTGTGGCAGCAGTCGTATTTTTACGTCAAGAACGTCACCAACGTCGACCAGATAAACCTGCCGGCCTTCCAAGATGTCGAGTCCAGCCGGCAGCACTAGGACCTGAAGATCTACGGCGACAAGGCGGAGACGGATGCGATGCTGGCACGCATGTGCTCCCTTGTCACCTGCCAGCTAACCGGTCGGGACATCACTCTCAACTGGATGTTCCGGCTGATGATGCCGCTGTAGCAGCAGGCGCAAAAGATGTGCTTCTACTCCGGCCGGCTGGACCCGACCTGGCTATCGCGCCGTGATCCCCGCTACCACAACTTGAAGGAGTGGTTGTGGACGATCAGCAAGGAGCGGCTGCCGGAGAACTGGAAGTTCGGCCTAGAGCCCTACAGCCGGGAGAACCGCGCGCCCCGGGTAAGTTCTCGTAGCCGGAAATTTTGTTTATTCCCCCTGTGTTATCTTCTTGTTCTGTCTGGTTGTCCTCTTGTGTTCGTCAGATGTTTGCCTACATCCTTCACGAGGAGGCTGAGGCTCCCCTCGAGGTATTCGTGCTGAACTTGCCTGAGCCGTGCGCTCGGCGATCCGGCGAGGAATCGGATGGGGACGGCGACGCCTTCCCCAGCCGGAACGACGAGTCGGCCGCCGACCCGCACGCGGAAGTGCACGAGGAGGAGGAGGTCGGGCCGACCGTGGAGCCAGTGACGCGCTCTGCGGCGGACGGCGAAGCAGGTGGGAGCGGCTCCAGCTCCCGGCTCCCGGCTCATGGCGGAGGAGCCGGCTCCGAAGAGGAGCCGGACCGGTGCCCTGCCGCCAAGCCGTCTTGGCCGGAAGAAAGGGCCGCCCCCGGTTATACCGGGTACGTTTTTCTCCCCCATCCCTCGGTGCTTTCTGTTTGTTTGTCATCTTCCTTGCTTTTCTGACTTTAGCTTGTTTTGCTCTTGCCTTTTCCTCTTTCCCTTTAGCGCGCTGGTTTCCTTGGCCTTGAGCCCGGCTTAACGCCACCGGTCGCCGCCTCGCGCCCCGACTGATCCAACCGGCGCCTCTCCTTCCTCTGAGGCGCAACCTCCCTCTCCTCCTCAAGCTGAACCGGCTGCCCCCTCCCAGCCGGAGGGTCCCCAGCCGGAAGCGGATCACTCCCAGCCGGAAGGTTCCTCCGCGGGCGCGCGGGGGGCTGCTGGCAAGGAGCTCGTCGTTGTTGGCGACGACAACTCCGACGAGGAGCTCGGGGAGGAGTGGCGGACAGCGGTGCTCGTGGCGAAGGAGTCCTTGGCCGTCAATGCCGTGGACGACGACGCCTCCTCCGCTGCTTCGCTGTCGGATCTTGCCGCCACGCTCGAGCTGGCGGTGAAGGAGATCCGGCTGCTTGAGGCCACAGCCGGTGGGAACCGGACCCTGGAGCAGAAGCTTGCTGCCGCCAACGGGACCTCCCAGAGTAAGTTCGCTTTATCCGTCTGGCTCTCTTTTTTTTATAGCCGGCTTCGTTGCAGCTGTCCTCGTGTGGGCTCAGCGCGAGATCGATCGCTTGAAGAAAGCGAACGACCGGCTGAGCAGGTCCAACTCCACGCTGCGCTTGCAGAACAAGGACTGGCACGCGCGAGTAGACGGCTTGGAGGCCACCGTCAAGGAGCGTGACGCCTCGCTTGCTAGCCGGGCCGAAGCCTTCTCCCTTCTCGAGGCCTAGAACAAGGACCAAGAGAAAGAGATAAAACGGCTAGCGGTCAAGGAGAAGGCGTTGGTGGAGGAGCTGATGCAGGTCAGCCACACTGCCAAAGGTGAGTTCCTTCTTCCGTCTTCTTTTCTTTCCGGATCCGGTAGCCGGATTTGACTCCTCTTTTCTGACAGCCTTTTACCCCGGCATAGACTCATCGCCTACAACCGGCTGCGGGAGAATCGGCGGGAGCGCAGCTCGACAGAGCTCGTCGTCCTTCTTGGCGAGGAAGCTGTGAAGCTTTGTCAGGCGGCGCGGGACGTCTTCTCCTTCATGTGGCCGGAGGCTCTGGTTCCGGAGATGATGGCGCAACTGGCGGCAAAGGTGGGGGAGGTACCGGCTGCGGTGGACCGGCTGCGGGACCTGGCGGCGCGGGGTGGAGCGGAGATGGCCCTGGCGCTGATGCTTTCCTGGTATAAGGATGCTCGCGTCGAGAAGATCGACGGGGGCTTCCGCGCCGGAGCTGATCTTGCCGCCATCCGCCAAGCCCATCCAGAGCCGCTGGTCGCCATCCAGACGCTGCCACGTGGATTCGGACGAGGTGCTCACCGACGGAGTCTCGACACTCGGATGTGGAGTCCCCGTGCCGCCGCTTACGGAGCCGAACGAGCATCTGCTCCACCCCGCCCCGCTGCCGGCCGAGAACCCCCCCCCCCCCATGGCAAAGGTCCTGCCATTTAGCTGCTACCCCGGGATGCCGGGTGTATTTGTCTTGTCTTAGATTATTCGTCAAACTTGTCTGTCTGTACCGGTTATCTTTGATGCCGGGTAACTTATGGGAGCTTCGTCTCCCTTTTGCTTGTTGATGTTGAATTCTTGAGTCTTGTGTCTTGAATCTTCTTTTGATATTTTGCCGGCTCACTGCCGGCTAACCTCGTCGACTACACACTTTAGCGGACGAACTACACCTCGATGGGCGCGCACCCACTGGGTGTAGCCCCCGAGATTCGGAGTAGCTGGCATAGCCAGGTGCTTCGAATCTTCCTTGTTTTTGACTCTTCTAAATTTATCCGACTGGCCTCGTCCCAGTCGGCTGCTTTCGTCGGCTGGATGCCTTCAGCCGGGGGAACTAACATTCTAGTGGGGGCGCACTCCACTGGTGTAGCCCCGAGATTCGTAGATGGCATAGCAGTGCTTCAATCTTTCTTGTCTTTTCTTGCTCCGCCCTTGCCCTCACCGGCTCAAACGGCCGCTAACGCCTTAGTCGGTCGGGAACTACAAGATTCCACTGGGCGAGCGCACGCTGGTGCTGGTAGCCCCAGATTCGGAGCGCTTGATGAAGGCAAGGACTTCGAATCTTCTTTCCTTCTCCTGAATTCCGACTCAAAGTAGTCAGACAAGAACACACATATGCATACACATACATCTTCACAGGTTAATAGGTTAGTCTGTCAAATCATAGCCGGAAAACGGTTTATTTTTTCAAAAACTGGCTTGCTCCTTTCTAGACACTTAGTCGCCTTCTCGTGTGTTCTGTTGTTTTCGCTGCGTCCTTGCCGGGCAGCCGGGTTGCGGTTTGCAGCCAGAATCGAAGGGAGCTGACAGTATATTACGCACGGTACTAGCGGCTTAGCAGCTGGATTGGTTTGAGCTAGTTGCAGGGTCGGGACGCCCGATCTGTCACGCCTCTTCCCCTTTTTCGTGTGGGATGCCTCGGGCATTTGCTCTTGCTAGCCGGACAGCCGGGTTGCGGTCTGTAGCTGAGACGAAGAGTGGGCCTCTGACATCATCGCACACTACTCAGCCGCTTTGTTGGCTTAACAGGCCGGGCCAGCCGGCGAGCCCCCGGGTAGGGGGTTGCCGGAGCCGGAAAACTTGAACCGAAGCACAGGTGCGTACACATTTCTAAAAGGAGCCCCCGAGATTCTCCTGGGAGTCCGCATTTTCATTCATGAGGTTTTCGGGATACATACACTGCCTGGCGACTAGGTGTAAAACGAGCGCAGCAGGGCTGCGTTCCAAGGACGTTCGGTCTCCTCGTCCGATTTGTCCATCTTGTTCTTGCGCGGCTGTTGTGCGTCAATGAGGTAGTAGGAGTCGTTGGGCAGCGCCCGGCTGATGATGAAGGGGCCCTCCCAGGGTGGTGCTAGCTTGTTCATGCCCTTCGTGTCTTGCACCAGCCGGAGAACCAGGTCGCCCTCGCGGAATGCGACTGGGCGAATCCGGCTTGAATGGTAGCAGCGTAGTCGCTGCTGGTACAGGACAGATCTGGACAGGGCCAGCTCGCGGGCCTCCTCCAAGAGATCCACCCCGTCCTCCTGCGCCTCCTTGTTGGCCTGCTCGTCGTAGGGGAGCTTGCGAGGGGAGTCGAATTCGATGTCGGCGGAGAGGACGGTTTCCAATCCGTAGACCAGGAAGAATGGCGTGTAGCCGGTTGACCTATTTGGTGTGGTGCGGAGGCTCCACAGCATAGCCGGAAGTTCTTCGATCCAGCATCTGGGTGATCGCTCCAACGGCTCGATGAGACGTGGTTTGATGCCGGCTAGCACCAAGCCGTTTGCTCGTTCGACTTGCCTGTTGGACTGCGGATGTGCAACGGAGGCGAGGTCTAGCCGGATGCCCTTGTTGCTGCAGAACCAGGCGAAGGCCCCCTTGGCGAAGTTCGTGCCGTTGTCGGTGATGATGCTATTGGGGTAGCCAAAGCGGTTGATGATGTCGGTGAAGAAGGTAACAACCGTCGCTCCATCCAGCTTCCGGATAGGCTTGGCCTCGATCCACTTTGTGAACTTGTCCACCGCTACCAGCAGGTGGGTCATTCCCGCGCGAGCTCGCTTGAAGGGCCCGACCATGTCGAGGCCCCAAACTGCAAAGGGCCAGGTGATCGGTATGGTCTTGAGCACCGAGGTTGGCATGTGCCTGAGCTGCCCGAAGAGTAGGCACCCATTGCACGCGCGGACCAGCTGCTCGGCATCCTCGAGGGCGGTGGGCCAGTAGAAACCATGGTGAAACGCCTTGGCGACTATCGCCCTTGACGAAGCGTGGTGCCCACACTCACCCTGGTGGATGTCCTTGAGTAGCCGGTAGCCTGTGTCTACATCAACACATCGTTGTAAGATACCAGATACACTGCGCTTGTACAGCTTGCCGTTTATGATGGTGAATGTATGCGCGCGGCGTCCGATTTGCCTGGCCTCTACCTCGTCGTCCGGGAGTTCGTTGTTGGCGATGTAGTTCATGAAAGGCCATGCCCAGGATGGCACTTCGCGGATGACGAGGACGCTCCTGTCCTCCGGCTGACGGGTGTCGGGGGGCCGTCTGGGTGGGATATCCAGGACGGCAGCCCCCGAGCCACTAGGGCGAGCAGCCGGCAGTCGGTCCCGCGAGCCGAGGGCACCGCCTGGCCGGAGTTGGTGCGGTTTTCTTCTTTGGTGGTTCTACCGCCGCTTCCGCTGCTCGCCGGGCTGAACGCTTCCCGCCCAGACGATGGAATCTGATTCCGGTGACGGGTTGATGGATGGCTTGCGCAGATGCTCCAGGGAGACCCCCCGGTGGGATGGCCTGCCTGGTGGATCCTATCTTGGAGAGCGCGTCAGCTGCCTCGTTGTTGGCGCGGGGGGCGTGATGAAATTCGCACCCGTCGAAGGAGGCGCTGAGCGTCTGGATGTGGAACCGGTAGAGGGCCATGTTGGCATCTCTGGCGTCACATTCCCCGGACACCTGTTGCACCACCAAGTCCGAATCACCGAAACACAGGATCCGGTTGACACCGATCTCCTTGGCCAGCCGGAGCCCGTGCGCCAGTGCCTCGTATTCAGCTACGTTGTTGGAGGCCTTGAAGTGGATCTGCAACACGTACTCCAGCCGGTCTCCCTTGGGTGAGGTGAGCACGATGCCGGCTCCCAAGCCCCCGAGCATCTTTGACCCGTCGAAGTGCATCCGCCAGTGGTTTGAATCCGGCACAGGTGGGAGGTATTGGTTCTCGGCCCAGTCGACGAGGAAGTCCGCCAACGCCTGTGACTTGATCGTGAGCTGGGGCTCGTACTGGATGGAGTAGGCGGCGAGCTCGATGTCCCATTTGCCGACTCGGCCGGTGGCGTCCTTGTTGCCGATGATTTCCGAAAGGGGTGCAGTGCACACGACCTTGATCGGATGCTCCTGGAAGTAGTGCTTGAGCTTCTTGCATGCCAGGTACACGCCGTAGCACATCTTTTGGTAGTGGGGGTAGTTCTGCTTGGAGAGGGAGAGAACCTCGCTGAGGTAGTAGACGGGTCTCTGAACCGGCTGAGCCTTGCCTTCCTTGGGCGCTCCACCACTGTGAGACGATGACGACCGCTGGTGGCTGCTATATAGAGCAACATCGGCTCCTTGCTAGCCGGGCGGCTAGAACCGGCGCCGTGGATAGCATGCGCTGAGGTCGGAACGCGTGTCGGCCATGAAGTCCAGGAGAACTTGTCCGTCTTTTTCATCAGTTGGTACAACGGAAGTGCCTTCTCCCCCAGCCGGCTGACGAAACGACTGAGGGAGGCCAGGCATCCGGTGAACTTCTGGACTCCAAGCAGGTTCTTGGGCGGCTGCATCCTCTCGATGGCCACGATCTTCTCCGGATTTGCCTCGATGCCTCGCTGAGATACGAGGAAACCGAGTAGCTGGCCGGATGGTACTCCGAAGACGCACTTTTCCGGGTTCAGCTTCATCTGGTACTGGCGAAGGTTGCCGAATGTCTCTCTCAGATCTTCGAGGAGGGTGCGCTTCTCCTTGGTTTTGATGACTACGTCATCAACGTAAGCGCAGACGTTGCCTATTCGCGAGTGCAAACATTTCTGCATGCATCGCTGATAGGTGGGGCCTGCGTTCTTTAGGCCGAAAGGCATGGTTACATAGCAGAAAGCCCCATAGGGGGTGATAAATGATGTCTTAATCTGATCAGCCGGGTTTAGCCGGATCTGATTGTACCCAGAATAACAATCTAGAAAAGACAACAAATCACAGCCGGCCGTGGAATCGATGACTTGATCGATACGGGGCAAGGCGAAGGGGTCTTTCGGGCACGCTTTGTTCAGGCTGGTGTAGTCGATACACATGCGCCAGGTCTTGTTCTTCTTCAACACCAAGACTGGGTTTGCCAGCCATTCCGGGTGGTACACTTCCATGATGAACCCGGCTACGAGGAGCCGGGTGATCTCATCACCGATTATCTTTCTCTTCTCCTCTACGAACCGGCGCAGAGGTTGCTTGACCGGCTTGGCATCCGGACGCACATGAAGTGAGTGCTCGGCGAACTCCCTCGGCACACCCGACATGTCTTTGGGAGACCATGCGAAGATGTCCCGATTCTCACGAAGGAAGTCGACGAGCGCGCCTTCCTATTTGCTGTCTAAGCCGGCACCAATTGTGACGAACTTAGTCGGGTCGGAGGGGTCGAGCAGGATCCTCTTCGTCTCCTTTGTCGGTTGGAAGGCTCCTTCTCCAGCCGGTTTGCTACTAGCCGGGATGTCCTGCTGGGCCATGGCCACATTGCGCATGATCGCGCGCTTTTCTTCGGCTATGATGAGGGCCTCTGCCAGTTTGGAACCGGCTGAGGCGCACGCCATCGATCGCCTGAAGCAGCCGGCAATGGTGATCATGCCGTGGGGTCCTGGCATCTTCGTTTTGAGGTACGCGTAGTGGGGGATGGCCATGAACTTGGCGAGGGCGGGGCGTCCGAGGAGAGCATGGTAGGAGCTCGTCAAATTTACCACCTCAAACCAGATTGGTTCGCGGCGGAAGTTCTCCTCGGTTCAAGATGACGCCCATGGATTTTTCCCAATGGAGCGCAGTTGGCCCGGCAAGACAACGTGGAACGCCGTGGTAGTCGGGTGCAGGTCGCCATGAATGCCCAACTTCTAGCGAGGACTGGTAGAGGAGGTTGAGGCTGCCGCCTCCGGCGAGGACGCGAGAATCGGCAGCGCTGCTGGAGACGATGAGAGGGTCGAGCACCATGGCGTAGCCCCGGAGTCGGCAGATGCTCAGCTGATCCGCCCGCCTGTGATGGGGTTTCCACCAGTTCGTCTTGGGGACTGGAGAAACGATGGCGTTGACCTCCTTGGAGCGCCGCTTGCTGTGCTTGTCGCCCTACTCCGCCTCAAGATGTGGTAAGCGGCGGCACCGGGGTAGCCGTTGTTGTTGCCGCCATACTATCATTACTGTTGGAGATATGCCCAAGAGGCAATAATAAAATGGTTATTATTATATCTTTGTGTTTATGATGAATGTTTGCATCCCATGCTGTAATTGTATTATAAGGAAACACTAATACATGTGTGTTTGTAAACATAAAAGGGTCCCTAGTAAGCCTCTTGTTAAACTAGCTTGTTGATTAATTGATGATCATGGTTTCGATCATGGACATTGGATGTCATTAATAACAAGATTGTATCATTAGGAGAATGATGTAATGGACACACACACCCATAGTAAGCGTAGCATTAGATCAAGTCATTAAGTTCACATTGCTATAAGCTTTCGATACATAGTAACCTAATCCTTCGATCGTGAGGTTGTGTTAATCACCATCACCGGATGAGTACTTTGATGACATCAAACACCACTTCGTAACTGGGTGGTTATAAAGGTGTCATTAGGTATTCTGAAAGTATGTGTTGAAGCGCATGGACCAAGATTGGGATTTGTCCATCCATATGACGGATAGATATGCTCTGGGCCCTTCGGTGGAATGTCATCTAGTTAGCTTGCAAGCATGTGACTAGGTCACAAGGGATGGCATAACACGGAACGAGTAAAGAGTACTTATCAGTAACGAGGTAGAACTAGGTATGGAGATACCGATGATCAAACCTCGGATAAGTAGAAGTATCGCGTGACAAAAGGGAATTGGTTTCGTATGTTAATGGTTCTATCGATCACGAAGTCATCGTTGAGTATGTGGGAGCCGTTATGGATCTCCAGATCCCGCTGATGGTTATTGATCGGAGAGGTGTCTTCATCATGTCTGCATATTCACGAACCGTAGGGTGACACACTTAAGGTTCAAAGTTATTTTAAGTAGATATTGAATGTGCGTTGGAGACCGAATGTTGTTCGGAGTCTCGGATTGGATCCGGGACATCACGAGGAGATCCGAAACTGTCCGGGGAATAAGATTCATATAATGGGGATCATTTTCTAAGTTAGGAAATGTTCCAAAGTGTTTGTATGGGGATTCTAGAAGGTTTCGGAATGTTCCGGAAGATTCTAGAAGATATCTTGGAGTTTATTTGAAAACCGAGATAAGATAAGATAAGATAAGATAAGATAAGATAAGATAAGATAAGATAAGATAAGATAAGATAAGGGGAGTTTAAAGGGGAAACTTGGGGGGGAAGGACTCTCCCCCCAAGCTCCCTAGTGCGCCGGCCCTAAGGGGTGGGCCTAGGGGTGGGAACCCTAGGCCACACCCCTCCCTCTATATATAGAGGGGTGGAGGCGCCACCCCTCCTTGCCCCCTCCCACTCCAAAGCCTAGCCGCCTCTCTCTTCCTCCTTCCATCTGCTCCGGCTTAGGCGAAGCCCTGCAGAATTCTCTCCACCACCACCACCACGCCGTCGTGCTGCTGGGATTGCGTGGAGAAGATCTACTACCTCCGCTGCTCGCTAGAACGAGGAGAGGAAGGTCTGCTTCGACTCCGCACGTGTGACCATCTGCGGAAGCGCTGCCGGAACGCGGCGCCGAAAGGATCATCTACTCGATCTTGAGATGGGCAAGTGATCGACTACATCATCCATTTAGATCTAATCTGTTAACGCTTCGGTTCTACGAGGGTTAGTACCGATCTATCTCTGCTCATGTCTAGTAGATTAGATCTTGGCTTTTATCTAGGTTAGATCTGGTTTTGTTCGTTCTGCGGTAGAAATTTTTGTTTTCCATGCTGCGAACCCATCAGTGGTATCAGAGCCTTGTCTATGCGTAGATCTGTTGCACGAGTAGAACACAATGGTGTTGTGGGCGTTGGTGCTCGTGCCGTCTTTTGCTGTGTGTACTTTGCATCTTGCGATATGGTGGGATGAAGCGGCTCGGGCTAACATTACATGTCATCGCACATGAGACTTGCTCCACGCTTGACGTGCAACTTGCTTTGCACAAGTGGCTTTATGGTGTCTGCTCTCCCATCATAGTATAGATCAAATCTACACTTTGCACTTGATAGCACTTGTATCAACGTTGTGGTTCAGTTTCAGAGGTAAGATCCGTTTATTTGAAAGCCCCAAACCACGTAAAACTTGCAAAGAAAATTAGAGGCGTCTAACTTGTTTTTGCAGGGGTTTTGTGATGTGATATGGCCATCATGTGATTGTGATTATATTTGATGTATGCAATGATCCTTGTTGTAATATGACAACCGGCAGGAGCCTAATGGTTGTCTTTAATTCTGTTAAGACCTGCGTGTCTATTCATCTTGTAATAGCTTTATTCCAAGTAGTTGTAATAGTTGCTTATGATGATGGACAACCATGAAGCGGCGCCACTGACCTTGACGCAATGCTGGTAATGATGGAGATCATGTCCGTGCTTTGGAGATGGAGATCGAAGGCACAAGAAGAAAGGGCCATATCATATCACACTAATTATGAATTGCCTGTGATGTTAATCCTTTATGCATCTTGTATTGCTTAGATCGCGACGGTAGCATTATAAGATGATCCCTCTCACTAAATATCAAGTAATAAAAGTGTTCGTCCTTAGTTGGCACCGTTAAGACTCGCTGCCAAGCATCTCGTGATGATCGGGTGTGATAGATTCTACGTGTGCATACAATGGGTGCAAGCCAGATTTGCACATGCGGAAACTAAGGTTAATCTTGATGAGCCTAGCATGTACAGACATGGCCTCAGAACACGGAATACCGAAAGGTAGAGCACGAGTCATATGAATGATATGATGAACATGAAGATTGTTCGCCGATGAAACTACATCTTCTCTCGTGAAGATCGGACTTGGTGTAGTGGACTTGGTTCGTGTAATCACTAAGACAATGTGAGGGATGTTGTTTTGAGTGGGAGTTCACCTAGTTAATTTAAGAATTGAAGTTGAACTCAATTTATCATAAACTTAGTCTAAACTACTTGCAAAATTTGTTGTAGATTATGGCGAACCTCCATCAATTTCAATGCTCCTAGAGAAAGAAAAACTTAAGAACAATGGAAGCAACTTCACGGACCGGCTCCGTGGTCTCAAGATTGTCCTCGTGGCTGGTCGATGACCTATGTGCTCGATGCACCGCTAGGTGACCCACCGCAGAAGATGCCACCGATGACGAAAAATGTTTACGCTACCAGAAAAATCATTACTCCACGCTCAGTGCCATCATGTACGGTCCGGAAACGGAGCTTGAGCGCTTTGAGCACCACGACCTGCTCGAGATCATTAAGGAGCTCAAGCTCATTTTTGAGACTCACGGCCGTGGAGAGCTATGAGGCCTCGAAAAGTTCTTTACCGCAAGATGGAAGAGGGAAGCTCATAGCGAGCACGTGCTCACCATGTCTGGGCACGCAAACAAGCTCCAAGAGTTGGGGATAACGATTCCTAATGAGTTAGGGATTCACCGTGTCCTCCAATCACTGCCACCGAGTTATAAGAACTTTGTGATGAACTACAATATGCATTGCATGAACAAGACGTTGCCTGAACTATCGTCCATGCCGAAAACTGCTGAAGTGGAGATCAAGAAGGAGCACCAAGTGTTGATGGTCAATAAGACCACCAATTTCAACAAACAGGGCAAGCCTAAGAACAAGGGCAACTTCAAGAAGGACGGCAAGAAAGCTGCCGCACCTGCTAAGAAGCCCAAGGCTGGTCCTAAACCTGAAACTAAATGCTTCTACTGCAAGGGTGCTAGTCACTGGAAGCGCAACTGCCCCAAGTACCTGGCAGATCTGAAGAACGGCAACATCAAGAAGAAAGGTATATTCGATATACATGTTATTGTGTATCTTACTAGTAATCGTAGTAGTGCGGGTATTTGATACCGTTTGGTTGCTCATATTTGTAACTCAAACAGAGCTGCGAATAAACGAAGACTAGCAAGAGACGAGGTGACGATGCGTTGAAATGGCTCCAAGGTTGATGTGATCGCCGGCACACTCCTCTACATCTACCTTCGGATTAGTTTTAAATTTGAATAATTGTTATTTGGTGCCCGCGTTAAGCATGAACATTATATCCGGATCTTGTTTATTGCAGACGGTTACTTTTTAAGTCCGAGAATAAAGGTTGTTCGATTTATATGAGTAATATCTTTATGGTAATGCACCGAGATGAATGGTTTATTCTTATGAATCTCGATAGTAGTGATACACATGTTCACAACATAGATGCTAAACTAACAAAATTGAATGATAATTCTACATACATGTGGCAATCGTCTTGGTCACATTGGAGTGAAGCGTATGAAGAAACTCCATTCGATGGACTTCTTGAATCACTTGATTTTGAATCACTTGAAAGATGCGAAGCATGTCTAATGGGAAAATGACTAAGACTCCATTCTGGAATAATGGAGCGAGCCATGACTTATTGGAAATAATACATACCGATGTGTGCGGTCCAGGAGTGTAGCATCGCGTGGTGGATATCGTTATGTTCTCACTTTCACGGATGACTTAAGTAGATATGGGTATGTCTACTTTATGAAACATAAGTCCGAAACTTTCGAGAAGTTTAAGGAATTTCAAAGTGAAGTGGAAAATCATCGTAACAAGAAGATTAAGTTTCGCTGCTCGACCGCTGGAGGTGAATATCTAAGTTATGAGTTTGGCATGCATTTAAAGAAATGTGGAATACTTTAGCGGTTGACACCGCCGAACACCACAACAGAATGGTGTGTCCGAACGTCAATCGAACTCTCTTAGATATGGTTCGTCTATGATGTCTCTTACAGATTTACCGCTATCGCTTTTGGGGCTATGCATTAGAGACAGCCGATTCACTTTAAATAGGGCACCATCTAAATCCGCTGAAACGACACCGCATTTAATTGTGGTTTGGAAAGAAACCTAAGTTGACGCTCCTTAAAGTTTGGGGTTGCGGTTTATGTAAAGAAGTTACAACCTGATAAGCTAGAACCCAAAGCGGAGAAATGCGCTTCATAGGATACCCTAAAGAAACACTGGGTATACCTTCTATCAAAGATCCGAAGGTAAAGTTTTCGCTGTTAAGAATGGGTCCTTTCTTGAGAAGGAGTTTCTCTCAAAGAAGTGACTGAAGGAAAGTAGAACTCGACGAGGTTATTGAACCTTCTCTCGGGTTGAGAGTAGCGCAAGACCGAAGATGTTTTCGCGTCACCGCACCAACCGGAGAGGAAGCTAATGATGGTGATCATGAAACTTCGAACGGTTACTATGAACCTCGCAGGTCAACGAGGGTTCGTACCACTCGAGTGGTATGACTCGCTTTGAACGTCATGTTGGTGGACAACACTGATGACCCTGCGACGTATGAAGAAGCTATGGTGAGCCCAGATTCCGACAAATGGCTAGAAGCCATGAAATCCGAAATGGGATCCATGTACGAAAACCAAGTATGGACGTTGGTGGACTTACCGGATGGCCGTAAGGCTGTCGAGAACAAATGGATTTTCAAAAGAAAAACAGATGTCGATGGTAATGTTATCGTTTATAAAGCTCGACTTGTCGCGAAAGGGTTCACAAATTCAAGGTGTTGACTATGATGATACTTTCTCACCAAAGAGCGAAGCTAAAGTCCTGTGAGGATTCTTAGCAATTGCTGCATATTTCGACTATGAGATATGGCGATGGATGTCAAAACGCTCCTTAATGGTGACATTGAGGAAGAGTTGTACATGGTACAACCCAAGGGTTTTGTCGATCCTAGTGATGCTGACAAGGTATGCAAACTTCAGCGCTCCATTTATGGACTGAAGCAAGCATCCCGGAGTTGGAATCAACATTTTGATAAAGTAATCAAAATTTTTTGGTTTTATACAAACTTATGGAGAAGCTTGTATTTACAAGAAAGTGAGTGGGAGCTCTATAGCATTCCTAGTACTATATGTAGATGACATACTGTTGATTGGGAATGATATCGAACTTTAATAGCCAAAGCCTATTTGAATAATAGTTTTTCAATGAAGGATCTTGGCGAAGCGGCATATATTCTAGGCATCAAGATTTATAGAGATAGGTCAAGACGCCTGCTAGCGCTTTCACAAAGTACATACCTGGACAAAGTTCTAAAGAAGTTTAGAATGGAAGAGAGCAAGAAAGGGTTCGTGCCCATGTTGTCAGGAAAGACCTTGAGTAAGACTCAAAGTCCAGCTACGGCAGAAGATAGAGAGAAGATGAATAATGTTCCCTATGCCTCAGCCATAGGTTCTATCATGTATGCCATGTTGTGTACAAGACCGGATATAGCACATGCTGTTAGTTTGACTAGCGTATATCAAAGTGATCCCGAATGGAGCATCGGACAGGGTCAAGAATATCCTTAAGCACCGAATAGGACTAAGGATATGTTTCTTTCTTATGGAGGTTATGAACAACTTGTTTTAAAATTACATCGATGTTAGTTGGAACACCGATCCGTATGACTCAAGTCACCTGGATAATGATTTATTTTGAATGGTGCTGCAGTGAGCTGGAGGAGTGCCAAGCAAAGCGTTGTGGCGAAATCTTCAACTGAATCGGAATACATAGCTGCTTCGGAGGCTGCACAAGAAGCCATATGGATGAAGGAGTTCATTACTGAACTTGGCGTGGTTCCTAGTGCGTTGGACCCGATGGCCATCCATCGTGACAACACAAAGCATAGCTAATGCACAGGAGCCAAGGTCACATAGCAAGCTGAAGCACATCAAGCTACGTTTCCATGCCATTCGCGAGTATGTCCGAGATGGTGACATAAAGATTTGCAAAGTACACACTGATCTAAATGTGGCAGATCTGTTGACTAAACCTCGCCCTAGAGCAAAGCATGACCAACACCAGAACGCCATGGGTGTTAGGTATATTACCATGTAATCTAGATTATTGACTCTAGTGCAAGTGGGAGACTGTTGGAGATATGCCCAAGAGGCAATAATAAAAATGGTTATTATTATATCTTTGTGTTTATGATGAATGTTTGCGTCCCATGCTGTAATTGTATTATAAGGAAACACTAATACATGTGTGTTTGTAAACATAAAAGGGTCCCTAGTAAGCCTCTTGTTAAACTAGCTTGTTGATTAATTGATGATCATGGTTTCCTGATCATGGACATTGGATGTCATTAATAACAAGATTGTATCATTAGGAGAATGATGTAATGGACACACACACCCATAGTAAGCGTAGCATTAGATCAAGTCATTAAGTTCACATTGCTATAAGCTTTCGATACATAGTAACCTAATCCTTCGACCGTGAGGTTGTGTTAATCACCATCACCGGATGAGTACTTTGATGACATCAAACACCACTTCGTAACTGGGTGGTTATAAAGGTGTCATTAGGTATTCTGAAAGTATGTGTTGAAGTGCATGGACCAAGATTGGGATTTGTCCATCCATATGACGGATAGATATGCTCTGGGCCCTTCGGTGGAATGTCATCTAGTTAGCTTGCAAGCATGTGACTAGGTCACAAGGGATGGCATAACACGGAACGAGTAAAGAGTACTTATCAGTAACGAGGTAGAACTAGGTATGGAGATACCGATGATCAAACCTCGGATAAGTAGAAGTATCGCGTGACAAAGGGAATTGGTTTCGTATGTTAATGGTTCTATCGATCACGAAGTCATCGTTGAGTATGTGGGAGCCGTTATGGATCTCCAGATCCCGCTGATGGTTATTGATCGGAGAGGTGTCTTCATCATGTCTGCATATTCACGAACAGTAGGGTGACACACTTAAGGTTCGAAGTTGTTTTAAGTAGATATTGAATGTGCGTAGGAGACCGAATGTTGTTCGAAGTCTCGGATTGGATCCGGGACATCACGAGGAGATCTGGAACTGTCCGGGGAATAAGATTCATATAATGGGGATCATTTTCTAAGTTAGGAAATGTTCCAGAGTGTTTGTATGGGGATTCTAGAAGGTTTCGGAATGTTCCGGAAGGTTCTAGAAGATATCTTGGAGTTTATTTGAAAACCGAGATAAGATAAGATAAGATAAGATAAGATAAGATAAGATAAGATAAGGGGAGTTTAAAGGGGAAACTTGGGGGGGAAGGACTCTCCCCCCAAGCTCCCTAGTGCGCCGGCCCTAAGGGGTGGGCCTAGGGGTGGGAACCCTAGGCCACACCCCTCCCTCTATATATAGAGGGGTGGAGGCGCCACCCCTCCTTGCCCCCTCCCACTCCAAACCCTAGCCGCCTCTCTCTTCCTCCTTCCATCTACTCCGGCTTAGGCGAAGCCCTGCAGAATTCTCTCCACCACCACCACCACCACGCCGTCGTGCTGCTGGGATTGCGTGGAGAAGATCTACTACCTCCGCTGCTCGCTGGAACGGGGAGAGGAAGGTCTGCTTCGACTCCGCACGCAGTGACCGTTTCATGGAAGCGCTGCCGGAACGCGGCACCGGAAGGATCATCTACTCGATCTTGAGATGGTCAAGTGATCGACTACATCATCCACGAGATCTAATCTCGTTAACGCTTTCGGTTCTACGAGGGTTAGTACCGATCTATCTCGTTGCTCATGTCTAGTAGATTAGATCTTGGCTTTTATCTAGATTAGATCTGGGTTTTGTTCGTTCTTGCGGTAGAAAATTTTTGTTTTCCATGCTGCGAACCCATCAATTACCGGCTCCCCTAGCCGGTGGTGGGGGTCCACCCGGTGGGGGAGGCGGGAGACGAGGTTGGCTGCCCTGGTCCTTTAGCTGGCGAGTCCAGCTGCAGTTCTGGGTGGTGTGGCTAGCCGGTTTGAAGGGACCGCTATGCCACTTGCACGGGCCGTCAATCATCTGGTCGAAGGTGAGCCGGGGCTTCTGCCTTCTTGCGTCGTTAGCCGGTGCATCGGGCGCACCCTCCACAGCATTGACCTGCCGCGCGTGGTAGCGAGGCTTTTGTTGTCCGGCCTCGCGGTCCCCATGGAACCGGTTGTCGTTGCCGTGGTGTTCCGAGACGGTCGCGAGCCGGCTCCATGGGAGTCGGACGGCCGTCCGTGTTTACTCGGAGGGGCTTCTTCATGGCGGCATCCGCCATGGCATACTGGTCTGCAACCGTCATGAGCTCCGCCATGGTCTTCGGCTCGTCACACAGTAGCCGGTGGCGAAGCATGGTGCCCTCTCGGCATCCTTCGATGAAGAAGCCGATGGCCTGGCTCTCCAGAATGCCCTCGCAAGTGTTGCGGAGCTCCGTCCACTTGGCGAGGTATTCGCGGTCGGTCTCGCGGTCGCCCTAGACGCACAGGGCCAGGTCGCGCGGGCGCCCCGGACGCTTGTACGTGCCGTTGAAGTTGGGGACGAATACCTTTTCGAAATCAGGCCAGGCGTTGATGCTGTTGGGTGCGAGGCTATTGAGCCATGTCCTTGCCGACCCGGTTAACATGAGAGGGACGTAGCGCATAGCTGTGCGCTTATTCCGTATGGCGCCGACCGCCAGAAGCGTAGTCGGCCGACAGCCTTCCGCTTCATGCTGTCGCATTTGGGGTGTCCCTGGGCAGGGAGAATTTATCCGAAAACGGCTCGTTCCGGATGCAGGGTCCGAAACAAACCGGTCCGGTAGAATCTTCCTCCTCCGTGACGCGCGCTTGAGCGAGGAGCTCGATGCGGTCACGGGCATCCGGACAATCTGGGTTGGGTGTGCCCACCCGGCCCAAGAGGCGGGAGCCGGCTGGTCTGGGCACTCCGGCTGGTGGCGGGGGAGGTGACGGGTTGCTTCACCGCTCGCTCTGGCGTGGCTGGCCTCTTCCGGAGCCGCGACACCGCTGCGGGCCTTGGGCGGCTGAGGGAGGACGCTGTGGGTGTCGCTGGTGCACCTCTGTGGCGGTAGCTGCCTCCTCTAGAGTAGCTAAGGTCCTCCTGCTCGCCGGTTGGCGCCGCCTGCTCGCCCATGACGCGAGGAGCTCGACGCGAGCGCGGCCGGGCGGGCTTCGCCTCGCCCTCCAGGGTAGTTCTTCGATGCGCCGCGCCACGCGCAGGTTCTTGATGGGTGTGCTGTAGGTGGGCCGTGTGGGGGCGGCGTGATCCGGTTCTCCGCCCTTCTCCATCTGCCGCCCAGCTCACCGCCTCGATGCAGCAGCGGTCAAGGCTGCCCGCTCGCTGTAGCCGGAGTGAGGCCGGCGCGCTGTCGCATTTCGCGTCTAGCGATCTCCAGTTTCTTGCGGGCTGCTGCCAGTTCCATGGCCTCCTGGAGGAGGATCTGTCTCTCCATGGTGAAGTTGGCCTCTGCCTCCTCCGGGTTGTCCCGGAGGTTAACCGGCGTCAGGAGCCGATCAATGGCATCCTCCACCGGGTTCCGACGCTGCGGGGGAGCGGAAGTTCCGACCTCGTCCACGCCTCGCTCCCGCGGCTGGCGGGGCTGCGAGCTGGATCTGGCCATCATGACCTCCACGCCGCGAGGTGCGGCGGAGGTGCCCCCGCTTGAGCATGGCGACCCCGCGACAGAGACGATTTCCCTAGGGAAACGCTCCGGGACGATGGCGATGTAGATGGGGAGGTCGCCGAATAGCAGAACGGTGTCGTTCGTCGGGAAGGAAGTTCCGGCGAAGCAGGAGGCGTTGTCGATGACGCAGTCAAACTTGCCGAGCGTGAGCACCAGGCCGGAGGCCACGCGCTCACCGGCTGAAGTGCGGGTCCCGTATGAACGTGACTGGTCGGGCCATAGCCCCACGGTGGGCGCCAACCGTTGTATTGGGAACGGCAGACCAAGAGGTTAGATAGAGGTGGGGACTAGCAGGGAAGCTATCGACGGCCCGCAGCAGGATTGGATACAAGCGGCGTGAAGTGACGCAAGAAGTACCCAGGTTTGGGGCCCTCGTGGTGAGGTAAAGCCCCTACTCCTGCCTGATCTGACTATGGGGAATATACGAGCTACAAGTGCTCCTCGAGCTGTATTCTCTAGCTACTGCCTTAAATGCACAGAGACCAACCCTTTCTACTGAGGCCCTGCCTCTCCTTATATAGGAAGAGAGGCAAGGGTCTCACTAGCTAGTTCGACTGGCGGGCCCCACAGGCGGGTCCCAGCCGACTAGTCATCTATAGTGTCTGGCATGGCTTGTCCCTTCGGTGTATGAGCGGTATGGCTGTCGTAGGCACAGTGGACACCGTGCGAGCCCATCGTCAAGACAGCCACTGCTCCAAAGGTCGCCCACGCAAAGTCTTCGCATGGGCAGGTGGTTGCCGCCTTGTCGTCAGACAGGCATACCGCAATCGACACGCACGCCGCCCCGTCCCTCCGATTGGATCCGCCACGCTGTCAGATCCGCCGCCTCTTCATGATCCGCCATCGGGTGGTAGCCGACTCATCCTAACCTGTCCGGCTGCATCTGGTCAGCCGGGCTCGATCCGGCTGTCCTGTTTCTTATTCGGGTGGGGTACCTGGGGATCATCCCCCTGACAAAGAGCTTTGTTGTTCATTGGACAGTTCTAGTGTTGATGTCCAGTGTTCCCACAAGTGTAACAAGCACCAGGTGGACGTGGAGCAACATAGCTGTGGACTTCCGCCAGCGCCTGTAGGTAGTTGTGGTTGTAGCCCCGGGAGCAAAGGAAGGAGTTTGGTGGCCTTGCCGTGTAGCTTGAAGGTCTTGGTGGAGCCGGGAGCGACGGTGGGGTGTTAGGAACCCAGACACGGCGCTTAGACGGAGTTGACATAGCTGAAGAGCTTGCTACATCACGGCTGTGTTTCTTGGACTCCTCGAACACTTGCCTACTTGCTTCTTCTTGCAGAGCTGTATGTTGGAGTTCCAGAAAAGACCCTGGCCTTGCATGAGTGATTGCATATTTGGTTGATGCATTGAGCCCTTGTATGAACCTCTTTTGCTTCTTCTTGTCATCAGAGATCTCATCGCCACCATACCGAGAAAGGTTCATGAAGTTTCTGATATAGGTATTGACATTGTCATTGCCCTGCTTGAGGTTGAAAAACACTTCCTTCATCCTCTCCATGACAATTTCTGACAGATATTGCTCTTTGAAAGCCGCAGTGAATTGCTCCCAAGTAGGCTGAAAACCAGAGTGGTCTGCCTTGAGGTAATTTTCCCACCACAGAGCTACATCTCCCTTCAGAAGGTGAGTGGCACATTTTACCCATTCTTGCTCAGGAACATCGGCAGTCACCAGTAACCTTGACATCTCACGCAACCAATCATCAGCATCAAGTGGTTGATCAGACACGTCAAATTGGCGTGGGTTGAACTTCAGGAAGCTTTTGATGTCTCCTCGCTTGGGAGGTGGAGGTAGCGGAACAAACTCATTCCTCCTGACACTTTCTTCAAATCGCTGTTGGTTTTGTTGCATTGTTCCCAAGGCATTAGCAATACTTGCCAACGCAGCCCCTAGTTCAGGTGGTATGTCCTTCTCAGAACGGTGTGATGGTGCCATCCTGCGATTGATATAAAACACAAGTCAGTACCATAATGGAGAATAATAATAATCCAAAATAGTACCAAAATGGAATTACCCAAGATTAAAGGATACAAATTACTAAGATGATATTAAAATATCAACAAAGTTCAAAGCACCTAGAAGATATTAAGCGTATCGCACACGACTGAACAAGGAGTGTGGTACACAAGCTAACAAAGAAAATTTCCGCAAATTTCGGCATTAAAATACCACTATAAGCGCAAAACCACTTAACGAATCAAGATTAGTAACTCTACCAATTCAATATACAAGAGTGAATAATAAAAGTAGTGGTATGGTCGCGACTCCATCCCGCACTCAAATCATTACTCCGCACATGAATCAGTAAAACACATATCCCAACACCTTCTTCTTAAGATGAATCTAAAGATTAGTAACTACAGAAACGAACACCCCAACAAGATAACGCCGGGTAACAAAGAGTAAGACAGATCGCACCGGTATACAACGAATCAGATAGATCGCGTCGGTTTACAAAGGCCTGTCGGTAGGGAATGTACCAATAGTTGATAACCAAAAAGGCAGATAGTGATAACATGTTGGATGCAACAGATAGACAAGGAATTCACACACACACACACACACACACACAACCTATGGTACTACGGAACCCAGAACACGTGAATCCTAGTTTGAATTTTAGAAGAGGAATGAAAACATTACACTTCCTTACCAGAAAAGGGTGGGTGGGTGGGTAAGAAGAAAAATGGAAGCAGTCCTACTCTCACGTTTTGTTTTTCCCTAGTACACATAGCTACCAAAAATATTTGCTAGACTGACAATGACCATTTGGCTGAGACCCTGAAGGGCGGGATGGCTCTGATACCAATTGTAACTACCTCGGTGAATTACGCTCTTAGTTACATGCCTGTATGAGCGAAAGTGGTTAAAATAGTACGGTGGGGCCCAGGGGCCACTCACAAGTAGACATTTAGGCCGTCCTAACCACTTTCAGAATATCAGGACAAGAACGAGCGGCGTAATCGGCAGGCGAAGGGATCAACTACATACACAAGTGAGTATGTATGCAAGCCACATACAACAGTCCTCAGAGCCATTCCATCTAAAAGAAATAGAAATATTGCAACGCCATACGGCAAGATCCAAATATCCTAGATAGATATAATAGTGTAGGATATCTCCTCATACATCAAACATCAGAGTATCAGGCGGAAGCGGAAAACAAGATCCGAGTACGGATAAGAAGCAAATCGGCATAAGATGCCACATAAATAAACACATCCCGCCCATAGTTCTCACGGATCCCCGTTCCTGGAATCTCTACACCGAGTGATCGTTGCCAACATCATCCGTCTCCTCCACCCAGTATCCATCTTGCGAGTACACCTGTTCATCTGAATCAAACAATTTATCGTGTGAGACCCTAGGGGTACTCGGCAAGTCTTTATGCCTCTAAAGTGGACATATACCTGGGGTGACGCAACTGCAGCAAAAAGGTAATAACTAACAAGCCTATAGATACTCGCTAACCATCCACCTAACCAATGATAGACGGATGTCTGTTAATTAGTAACAACAGTTATAACAGTATAATTAATAGATCCATCCTCCTTCTCGCTTACCAACGAGAAAGCGGACGAATAACCCATCCGTTGGCAGTTTTATTAACCATTCCATGAGTATTGCACTATTTACTAGTCAAGTACTTAGTCAAATTAAAAGCGGTACTTTAGTTATACTTGTCTATGATCGAGAAACTGTGCTCCAAGTCGTCCATAACCGCGGACACGGCTTTCAGAAAGATTTACCATAGGGTGCACAAATAGCAACACACACTCGATCAACCTCGGAAAAACCAACTCAAAACCCAACGAGGCATTCACGATAAAGCGATCACAGGATTCAGAAATATTTCAGGGGGCCACCCCATTAAGCTACCCGCAACGAAGTTGGCCGGCTCCGAGACGGACCCAAGGTTTGCGTCAATGGCTGTAAACGACTAGGAACCCGAAAGTGTGACTGGGCTTGTCGATACCGCGAAAACACTCCACATCCAAAACAGTACAGGTGCTCCTTGCACAATCTTAAATAAAGCAGTAAAGCATGGCATAAGTACAGGATAGTAATAAAGCCCCAAACTACTTTGTGGCCCCAAGAAATAGGAATGAATCAAGCTCGCCTGTGGGGGTCCATAAGGCCTCCGGATGTGGATAGTGCGAATAGTCAAGGAACAGGAATCAAGTACTGGTGTCCCACGGGACACAAGTGAGCATGAAAACCAAATAGCAGATATCGCTCACCGTGCCACTTTCATTAGTTATCCCATTACTACTGGGTTAAGTTGTTTAGGTACCTCGTTATCCATCGACACTCACATACCTACACATGCTGTTCTACGACCGCATGGCTCAAACAACTCCTGTAGTAATGGCTCATGGGATGGAGGAACAAGCTTCAAGGGTTTAAAAGTAAAGGCTATGCGATTTGGGATTCAATTTAATGCAATCGCGACTCAATGATGCAAGAATAAGATAGAGGCAATAGGTACTATATGTATGCAAGCATGTGGGAGTGCTTGCCTGGCAGCTCAGTTGAAGCGAGAGTCGGATCTGGGTAGTGCTCCTGGGATTCCTGATATATCCCCTGCTCGGCGTCTATTTGAAGAAGAACTAAACAAACAAGGGCCAACATAAATAAAGTGCACAAGCATATGGACTAAAATGCGACAAGCAAACAAGCATGCCATGATGAATGATGCACAATTTGCATGGCAATAGTGTAGCATGGCATGGGTGAGATGTGGAATACAAGAATAAAGCATTTGATTAAGTTTTTAGTCCGGTTTGCTCTCATAACACTTGCTGTACACTTAATATTTATATGATGCATGCTGCAATTCAGAACATCGAATGCATAGTTAGAACGGGCTCGTCGCGCTGATTGATTTAGACATATTATCTGTCAAATTTGGAGTTATAGATTTAAAGTTATTAATTTATTAAGAAAAGGGCATTTTATTGTAATTTTAATCATCTCGAAAATTTCAAGTGTTCAAAAGATATTTTGAATGACATATTTGAATTCCTCACATTTTTCTGATTCAGAAACATATATTATTTGTATTATTTGGAATTACAAAACAAAAGTTATTAAAAACAGAAATTAACTCATATTAAAACATTTCCAGAAATTGTTTTTATTAAACAGAAAAACGAAACGACTTTTTGTACTCAGCACCAGCTAGCCACAGCCACCGACGAGTAGGGCCGACGCTGACTGGGCCCAGCTGGAAACGTTGCACAGGTGCGGAGTTTTCTCACCGCAGCAGTAGCTAGCCGCAGCCACTACTCGGTGGACCCGACGCTCACGCGGGCCCACGAGTCAGCGGGGAGGGGGAGAGACTGCCACGCGGCACAGCGGGGAGCACGGGTTGAGGAACTGGGAAACCCAGGTGCCTATCTGTAAAAAGATAGGGAGGCTGACCGGTGGGGCCCAGTGTACCGCGGGTTGAGAGGGGATCAAAAAGGGGGGGTATGTGCAAAGTGCCAACGATCCACTGTGGATCTTCTCCAACTTTTCTCAAGAAGAGATCGGCGCATGACGGCAGTGGCGTGGCGCTGGGGACTCGAGCCCACTGGCGCTGGGCTACAGAGGCGGAGCCGCTGCGGTAGGCCTGGGTTTGGTGTTAGAAGGGTGTAGGGGGTTTAGGTGAGGCATGACGCCAAGACAGACGGCAGCCTGGCCGCCGCTGCACCGAGGGTGCTTGAGCATCGCCTGCGAGGCCCGATCATGACGAGAGGGAGAGAGGTGTCGAGAGGAGGCTAGCTCACCGCAGGGCTGGTGGTGGATCGGGACGCGGGCACAGGGCAACAAGGCATTTAACGGACGGGCTAGGGTTTTGGCGCAAGGCCGATGTGTAGCCTACTAGGCGTCTCCTCCTCGCTGGCGTGGACGGGGGCGATGTAGGGGACCTGGCTGGCTTCCTCGACACCCAAGATCGCCACGCCAGCGGCTGCAACAACGAGGAGAGGTAGGAGACCGACGGTGGACGACAACGGAGAGGAGCGGGGTAGCAGCAGGTGGTGGTGGGGAGAAGGGCGAGGTCCTAGGGATCTAGGGGGCAGAGGAGGCGTGGGGAGGAGATAAAGCTGAGAGGGAGAGGGGAGGTGCCGTGGGGGAGCGGGGTAGATAGAAAAGGTGGCATCGGTTACCTTTTTCTCCCTCTCCTTCACGTGCTCGGCGTGGCTGATCAGGCGGGGGGCAGGGTGTGGTGTAGCCGCAGTGGACCAAAGAGTAGAGGGAGGGCTGGCTCGGGTGGTGGTAGCTTTGGCAGAGAGAGAGATAGAGCCGAGAGGGGAGGCTCAGATAGATGGCAAAGGTTCGGTCTAGGGTTTAGGTTAGGGACTGGGGTAGCTCACATGGTTAGAGAGGGGCTAGGTGGTCCCTTGCTGGCAGAGAGAGGGAGGTGTGCCTCGGCATGGTGAGAGGAGGGTAGTGAGGTGAGGGTTAGGGTAAGGGGTTAGGATTTGGACTAGGGATAGCGTTAGAGAGAGGAGGTTAGAGAGGGTTAGGGTTTTATTATGATCCGCTTGATCATGCATGGATGGAGGTGAAAAGGAGAGAAAGGTGAGGATGAGAAAGAGAGGTTTGATGCACATGGCAAGGTGAGGAGATCAAGATGGTGAGGCTTGGGGTGCACACATGGTGGTGGTAGGAGATAAAGGTGGAGCCCCACAAAAATATTAAGGATCACTTGGTATGAAAACAAAGGACAAGATCCACTTTAAAAACAAGGACTAAACCCAAAGGAGAAGAGGTGGTGGAGATTTGCACGACCCATGAAAAAGCATTCAAAGCCATATTTTAACCTTGTGAAAACAAAATAATAAACATGGCATTATTCCTATGCATTACCCAAAATGTTGAGTAAGGCCAAGCAAAAGAATTTAAATGAAAGTTCCAAGTGGAGTAGATAGAGATGATCATATTTGATTATAATTGGGACTTGCTAGTGTGTATATTCCACTAGATGTTTAATAGTCCCAAAAATATCCCAACATGAGCATAAATCCATAATAATCCATATGAAAGCTAGGAAAAGGAGCACTATTCATAATGCATGCAAAGGTGGCTCCACATATCAATAATGTGAAAACAACATGATGCTAATATGAGAGCATGTGGAAATAGAATTGGATCCATCCCAACCCACATGAGCTAGAGGTAAAACCCAATAAAGTGCAAAGCTCATATTTAGTTGGAGGGTGGAATTATAAGGTGGTGACAGAGAAAGGTGATGGAGTTGAATAAAAGATATGCCCCCAACTCAACCTGGGCATCAAGCATTTATCAAGAATCAAATACAATATATCAAGAGCCAAATACAATTACTAATGCATATGAGAGAAGAACCAAATGAAAAGGGGTTTTATATGATGCTCGAATGCAAGGTGGCATGATGACATGAGCATGATATGTTAGACAGATGGGATGCTACACAAGCCATGGCTGGCGACATTGGATCGAGAGGAGGGCGTCTAGGATGACCACCAGGCCCTGGCCATGGCTGTCGAGGTAGGTGCAGAGGGCGCAGCCAGAGCAGCACGCCGCCACGATATCCCTCACCACCGGTGCCTAGCCGTGGTCATCGAGGAAGGCATGGGGGATGCGGCCAAAGCAGCATGCCGCCACGATCTCTCTCACCACTGACATCACCACCACTGTCATTGTAACATCCCAAAACTTTAATCCAAGCTTATCAAGATCAAATCATCCAAAAATGGGGTTAACAAAAACTTTTCCAAATTTAAAATGAAAGCATTCATATATGTGTGCATTTAAAATAGGAGTTGTTTGAATTGCCATAATAGATTGATCCAATGCTTGTAAAATGTTTCTTAGGTGATTTAAACATCATCTACTTCTTTCCCAAACTTTTCCTAAAGAAAATCCAATCAAAAAGAATTAAAATGAAGGAATGGTCATTTTCACAAATCTACCTCTCATGCCTACTTTGGCTATTCCTAGTACTCAATTCTTAACAGAAACAAGTCTTGATCTTTACACCCCTTGCTAGTACACATAATGAGGTACCAAGGCCCACCTTTTGATCTGCTAAAAACATTCTGTTAACTATTTTAAATGACAGTTTAAAATTGAATCTAATGCATATGGATAGATCACCCCTATTTCAAAAACCACCTATTTGAGCTCCATTTTCAAAACCCTTGCAACCAGAGACTACCTATCACTAGTGGAGATCACTCAAAAAATTTGAACTCAAAATTCAAAACTTTTTCTCTTGCGGCCATTTCATCAAACACTTGGTAGGCTTAATCACACCTCTAATCCTAGCTCACTGTTTTGAACAGGGTTTTGCCCCATTTGATCTCCATTTAATCTCTCTGTCCCCCTTTGATCAAACCATGCCAATTGCAACCCATCCCCTACACCCTAGTGGCAATGCAATGCCATGCCGAGCACCATCCTTGCCGGCCAACCTTGCAACCGCCGCAGCAGACCACTCCCCCTTCCCTCGCCATGTCTAGGAGGTAGCCAACACCTCATCGCCCCTCTCTGTCCCTTGCCCGAGCCAGGAGCAGTCGTGGACCACCGAGGAGAGACCGCGCCCAGTGCCACCGCACCATGCCGACGCCGCTCCCAGAGCGCCCACTTTCTCACAGGCACAAGCCGCCGCCGACCACAGCCTGCCTCGCTCCGCCGCCGACTGGAGAACACCCCAGACATCCCTGTCACGCCTAAAGCCCCACAGCCACCGCCGTGGACACCGCCGCCTGCCTCAGAGCGCCACCTCTCCTATCAGATACCACCGCCCCACGGTCAGATTTAAATCCTAGAGCACCGCCAGGAACCGCCCACGACCGCCATCCCCAGCCATGCCTCTAGCTCTGTCAGAGCCATGTCGCCACCGTCGACCGCCCATCCCGCTCGGTCTCACCGTCGGGCCTATAAAAGGAGCCCTCCCCAGCCATTCTTCTCCACACCATTCCACTCCCCTCACCTCTCTGAACCTCACCCACCTCTCGCCGGAGCAAGTGGAGCAGCAGCTCGCCGGAATTGGAGCCAGAGCCGTCGCCTCTGGAGGAGAAGGGCGCCGTGGATTTCGACCGCCCCAAGCTCCGCCGCGACCACGCCTCGCCTCGCTGTCATATTCCACTTTGTTCGCCTATCTCGCCGACCCCGCTGGAGCCCTGGTACGCCCCCAGTAGACCCCCACCGAGCCGCTAGGGTTCGAGTCACCGACTGCTTCGCCGACGACCACCTCACCGTGAGATCTAGCCTCTAATCGCACGCCCACGCTGCATCGTCACAGTTAAGTGCCACTGACACGTGGAACCCCCCTGTCAGCTGAGCCCCGCGCCGCGGAACGCCACTGGGCCGGCCCATTTCTCTTCCCGCGCTAGCCCATAGATTCAAATCTGGATTTTTCTTTTAGTTTGAATCTAGTTTCTGTTCCCTATTTAAAAATTCAATTCAGAGAGTTTTAGAAATCCAAATTGCATGAAACCAATTTTGTCTGAAAGGTATTGAAATAGTCTATCCAAGCCCGTTGGACTTAATTAAATTAGAGTTATAGATCTCACCTAGTAAAAATAACAAAACAGAAGCTTTTGCAACTTGCAACATTTTTATAATATCAACCAAGTTAGGTTTTGAGTTGATTCCAACTCTCAAAAATCACATTTCATCATATCTATCTAAATATGTAATAATATTAAGGTTTACATGCAGTGACTTTGGACTAGTACCAAAATAATGCTATATAGGCATTTCTAGTCAGTTTAAATCATTAAATAATAAACTTAAACCAAAGTAAGATTGATCCAACCTTTAAATATCATTCTCACAAGTTAGAATATGTGGTGAGGACATGGGTCCACATGATCCCATATTTTGGTGGTGAATATTAAATTGTAGTTAAAATTTCAATGAGTAGAAATTACTTTTCTAAAATAAAAAGGTTGAAACTATTGAAATTAAACTTGTGATACTTGTGATGATAATAGATCATCAATTGTGTGTTTTAGAATGCTACTTAGCCTAGTTAAGTATTGTTTGGTGATTGTCTACTCCCTATGTATTTATAGACGCTAGTACCGACCAAGCTTTCGAGAAGGAGGAGTTCTACCAAGAAGAAGAAGAAGAAGAAGAAGAAAACTTCAACCACTGCACCAACCAAGGCAAGCTATTAGTGGCAAGCTAACCCTTGCAAAACCTACTCTAGCAAGCTATTGTTAGCAAGCTAGAATAAAACTAGATGGTTTAGCAAAGATGCCTTAAGCATGCTTTGATCACACCCCTTTAACTATTAGTACCCCAAGTCTTATTGACAAGTTTTACCTCCCTTAGTTTAAACAAAGTCCTTTACTTAATTTTGAAGGTAGCATAAAGAGTATAAAACTTGACCTACTTAGAAACCTTTAGATGTCATTCTATGGCATGAGATTGATCCCATCTTTCCACCTTAGTGAACACTCTTAACTTAGTATTTTAGAATAGATCAAAAACTTGAGTCACTTTAGATGGGAATACTTGGTGAAAATGAATTATGAAATCCTTGGAATGATGAGTCATTCTATTGAGATGTTTTGACATGTGTTGAGAAACACAACTGGTTTATGATGATGAAAATGATGAGGCATGATCCTTAACCCTTTTATAAAACTGATGGTTGGATTCGGATGCGATACCATTCCAAATTTACCGTACAACCACACTACCTGAATTGGGTAAGGCTTAGCTGGAAATTTATATGCATTATTATTAGTTCCCTCACGGGAGAGGTTTGAGCCGAGGCTACCTCTCAATGTTGTCCACCTATGTAGTGCCCAAGATGACTGATGGTCATGGTTGGGAGGCCATGCTCATAGGAGAGGTGCTTGTACTAGGGTGTGTAAAGGGAAGGTTATGTTTGATTATCTGCATACCAAGTATGATGATTCAGGGTTATCCCTGATAGATGTATCGAATCTTGTGGTGAAAGTGTACCACCTCTGCAGAGTGTCAAACTATTCGAATTGCCGCGTCCGCGGTTATGGACAGTTGGAATGGCCATACTGTTTCGTTGTCAGATGTTTTCTAAATAACTCGAAATGAATGATGAACTTTGACTTGACCACAACAGGGTTGTGTTGATGAAAATAGCTTCCCAACTTAAGTGATTCTAGAACTTTATTTTATCTTTCTTTGCTTCTAAACTCAGCTTAGGTTTCAAACTTAACTTGATAGTTAACTTAGATTCAGTACTTTAACTTAGAATTATACCCCCTTGTTAGTAGTAGTTTGCGAGTACTTAAAGAGTACTCATGGATTTTGTCCCTGGCTATTATTATGGCTAGACTATGAAGGAGATTATCAAGATGATGGTCAGCGGGACGGCTATGATAACTAGGACTATCTGCCTTCGTCAGCATTGCCTATGCCCCTGAAGATGGACCCCACCGCTACGCTTATCGTTTATTTCCGCTGCTTGTTGTATTAAAGACTGGATCATGAGATCCTTATTTGTGTAAAACCTTATGTATGGTTTGTAATGGATGATGAACTTTGATATCCAAATCCGTTATGTCTCGCAAAAATGGTAATCCTGGGATTGCGAGGTATGGCATAACGGGCATCTGGGATTAAAAATCCGGGTGTTGACAAGTTGGTATCAGAGCCATCCTGACCATAGGAGACCCTAGTTAGAATGGACGTCCAAACCAAAAACTTAGCTTCAAAACCAAAGTGAGTATTTATGAAAAACTATTTCCTCTCTTACCCTTGTGAACTCATTCTTTCTCAAAAATACATGTTCCTCAAAATTCTTACATTACTACTTAAAATTTGACACACTTGATCACTTCACTAACTTCCCCATCCTAAACTCTTGTAGATGGAGACTCAGTTCAGCAAGTTTTACCAGTTGGGAAACAGAGGTCGGCTGATCTTCGAGAGGGATCTGGATTCACTGTCGGAGTTACTAGGACGCCCACATCCAGAGTTTCTTGGAGCTCAACTTTCAGGACCCCCAGGAGGAGACCTACAGTGGCTAGTCACTGCAGAACTTTGAGGGAGCATTGAAGCACAACTTCTGGAAGAATTCAGTTCTCCGTGAGAGATAACAACTAGCTAGATGGATTAGCCAGGGCAATGCATGAAGCTCTCGCCCGTCTATGTGCCCTCAGCGTCAACAAGATTCAAGGAACCCGTTTTGCCCACTATGCAAGACGTGACTTCATGGGAATGCCGATGGAGATGCCAAGTCACCCTGAATTGAGGCGTCAAGTGGAGAACCTTGACTTCTTGCTTCATGACCGACAGCAGGAACTGGACAATGCCAGAGAGTTAGCCAACCAAAACCGTGCCATTGCCGACCAGAAGGCCTAGACTTTTGCACTGCTCGTCCAAGATCGCCAGTCTCTTCGTCGCCAGCGTGCCAAGAAGGATCGCACCATCGCCCGTCTTTGCAAGAAGGTGGCCGACCTCGAGAAGACCATCAAGGAGCAGGAAGCTCAGCTTGCCGCCAAACAAGAAGATGATGAGGGTGAAGACATCCAGGGAGATATGGATTCTTACGTCAGCAACGATGACGATTTTCTGGCAGAGGATGTTGTGGACTTCTACACTGATGATGAAGACTCCGACTTCATCGACGATGAGTAGATACACTAGAGCACTGTCGTAGCATGAGATGTATCATCTCATTGTATCGTAGCTGGCAGAATGGTTCTTCAAACCATCTGTTTTCCCCTTTGATTGTCGTGGTGTGTGTTGTATCGTGTGCTTGCTTGCATGAATGAAAGTGAAGTTAGTTGAAAAACCTGAGTCAACCTCAAAGTTGTAGATTTGAAAACCCAAAACCATGAACCTTAGAATTTCCCTCTTACCCCTATATCTATCTCAATCTTCAGATGACTCGTGGAAACCAAAGAGGGAGCAGCTCGTCGCAGGATCCAATGCTGTAGGTCTTGCAGAATCTCATTGCGGACCGTGAAGCAAGCAGGGTCGAGCGTCAAGCCAACTTAGCAACATTGCAGCAGATCGCCCAAATGGCTCTCAACAACCAAGGACATGGAAATCAGGATCACCATGGATCTAAACTCAAAAACTTTCAGAACACCAATCCCCCAATCTTCAACCAATCGGAGAACCCATTTGATGCTGATGACTGGTTACAGACCATGGAAAACAACCTCGAAGTTGCAGGAGTAGATGCAAATGAGAAAGTTCTCTTCGCCACCCACTATCTGGCAGGAGATGCAAGAGCTTGGTGGAATAGCATCCGCAATATGAACCATGGCCATGTGATGACCTAGGAAGCATTCAAGGTCAAGTTCAGCCGCACCCATGTGTCGCAAGGTCTTATCAACAGGATGAGAGATGAATTCCGTGAACTAAAGCAAGGAAGAATGACTGTGGTAGAGTACCGTGACAAATTCTTGTCACTTGCCAGATATGCACCGGATGAAATCAACACAGAGGCCAAAAGGAAAGAGAGATTCTTAAACGGACTGCATGATGAGATGCAGACTGTCCTCGTCAACATCCGTTTTGATGATCTCGAAGAGCTAGTTGACTCTGCCATTTAGATGGAAGGGAAGATTAACCAGGCAAACGACAACCGCAAGCACCATATGATGCAGCAGTCACTAGAAGTACCGTCCTAACCCCTCACCAGGATATGCACCAAGGAACAATCGACCCCCAAATTCTCGCCCAAGCTACCCCAACCGTAGCGGAGGAAATGTGAAGTCCGGAGGAAACAATCACAATTCCGGCAACGCCAACAACTTCAATCGTGCCCCTCCCAAGAACAACAACAACAACACTGCACCCAGAACTGGCAGCAATGCTGTACCTGTCGCTGCCAAGGACAAGTCCCAGATTACTTGTTTTGAGTGTGGAGTGAAGGGTCACTACTCCAATGAGTGTCCCAAGAAGACTACCGCCAATGCCCCGGTCAATGCCCCAGCTCAGCAGCAGCGTCGTGTTCAACCAGGAAGGAGATTTGCCCCAGGGAACCCTCACAACCGCAACGGTCGTCTCTTCCACATGAACGCAGAAGAAGCCCAGGAAGCGCCAGATGTAGTGCTGGCTATGTTTTCTGTCAACTCGGTATTAGCAAGAGTATTGTTTGATTCTGGAGCATCACATTCATTTGTCACCGAAGAATTTGTATGCACTAGTAAGATTTGCCCAACCAACCTGAAGCATGTCATGATAGTTCAAATCCCCGGTTCAACAACACAAGCTAGAAAATTTTGCAAAGTTGTACCTATCAGAATACATGGGATAGATTTTTATGCCAACCTAATTGTACTTGGAACCAAAGGTTTGGAAGTAGTACTAGGTATGGACTGGATGTCAAGGCATAAAGGACTGATAGACTGTGCTAAGAAAGCCATCACCATGACCAGTAGTTCTGGAGTAACCGTAGAACATATCTCTGAAACCTTACCCCGTCAATTCAAGTGCAACAAGAGTGTAGCCCTGCCCACCATAGACCAAGTCAGAGTAGTCTGTGAATACCCCGACGTATTCCCAGATGAATTGCCAGGTATGCCCCCGGATAGGGATATTGAGTTCATTATCGAACTAATCCCCGGAACCAGACCTATAGCCCAGAGACCCTATACCATGAACCCCTCAGAGTTAGTAGAACTGAAGAAGCAGTTGGATGCCATGTTAGCAACAGGTTTGATTCAACCAAGTGCATCGCCATGGAGATCACCAGTGTTATTCGTCGACAAGAAAGATGGAGGCAACCGTCTGTGTACAGACTACAGAAAGTTGAATGATGTCACCATCAAGAACAAGTACCCCTTGCCAAAGATAGAGGATCTATTTGATCAGTTGACCGGAGCTCAGGTATTCTCAAAGATTGATCTTAGGACTGGTTATCACCAACTTAAGATTCGTGCAACGGATATTCCGAAGACCGCCTTTACTACTCGCTATGGTTTATACGAGTATACGGTTATGTCTTTTGGATTAACCAATGCCCCTGCTTATTTCATGAATCTCATGAATAAGATCTTTATGAATTTCCTAGATAAGTTTGTAGTTGTGTTTATCGACGACATCCTTATCTACTCCAAGTCAGAAGAAGAGCATGAGCAACATCTAAGAATCATCTTAGAAACCCTGAGAGAGCATCAGTTATATGCCAAGTTCAGCAAGTGTGAGTTTTGGCTGAAAGAAGTAGGATTCCTAGGACATATTGTGTCTGTCGGAGGAGTCTCTGTTGATCCCACCAAGATCAAAGATGTCGAAGAATGGGAAGCCCCAACCAATCAAACCCAAGTCCGTTCATTTCTCGGATTAGTGGGATATTACCGCAAGTTCGTAGAAGGATTCTCGAGCATAGCCCGACCAATGACCCAATTGTTGAAGAAGGACAAGAAGTTTGAATGGACAGACAAGTGTGAAGCCGCCTGTGAGTTGAACAAGAGATTGATATCAGCCCCAATTTTGATCATGCCAGACATAAAGAAGCCGTTTGATGTGTATTGTGATGCATCCAAGATTGGCCTAGGATGTGTATTGATGCAAGAAGGCAAAGTCGTCACAGATCCGTCTCATAACAAGCAAAGCATGAGCAGAACTATCTGACCCATGATCTTGAGCTAGCAGCCGTGGTTCTAGCATTGAAGACATGGCGTCATTATTTGATGGGTAATCGTTGTGAGATTTACTCGAACCATAAGAGCTTGAAGTATATCTTCAACCAGAAGGAGCTGAATATGAGGCAAAGAAGATGGATAGAGTTAATCAAGGATTATGACCTTGACATTCACTATCACCCCGGCAAAGCCAATGTGGTAGCGGATGCTCTTAGCAGATTGCCGTGTAGGCTGAACACCATGATCAAGGAGAAGCAACCCAGTTTGTATGAGGAGTTGGAGCAGTTCAGGACTGAGTTAGTTAGCAAAGGATTCATAGCTAGCATTGAACTTCAACCCACTTTGATTAGCCAAATCAAGGAAGCCCAGAAGGGGAATGAAAGTATCGACGGAATCAAACGTCATATTGGTACAGGAAAGGTACCTGGATTCACCGAAGACGAAGAAGGTGTACTGTGGTACAAAGGACGTATCTGTGTGCCAGCAGATTCGGAGCTGAAGGAGGTTATCATGAAGGAAGCTCATGATACTCTTTATTCTATCCATCCCGGAGGAACAAAGATGTATCAGGATTTGAAAGAGCAATTTTGGTGGCACAAGATGAAGAGAGAGATCGGAAGCTACATCACCAAATGTGACATCTGTCAAAGAGTCAAAGCAGAGCATCAAAGACCTGCAGGATTGTTGTAACCATTGCAGATTCCGGAATGGAAATGGGATTCCGTCGAAATGGACTTTATCACCGGTTTACCTACTTCTAGTAGGGGAAATGACTCAATCTGGGTCATAGTTGATAGACTATCCAAGGTAGCCCACTTCATACCAGTCAAGACAACCTACCAGAGTGCAAAATTAGCGGAGCTGTACATTGCTAGAATTGTTAGTCTGCATGGAACCCCTAAGACCATCGTATCAGATCGAGGAACCCAGTTTACTTCAAGATTTTGGCAGAAAGTTCGGGAAGGTTTAGGGACCAAGTTGAACTTCAGCACCGCTTATCACCCGCAAACAGATGGACAGACTGAGAGAGTCAACCAAATCTTGGAGGATATGCTTAGAGCTTGTGTGCTGGAATACGGATCAAAATGAGAAGACTGCCTGCCTTTCGCAGAATTCTCATATAACAACAGTTATCAGGCTAGTTTGCAGATGGCACCATTTGAATTCCTATACGGAAGAAAGTGTCGCACCCCTTTGAATTGGTCGCAAGTAGGAGAGAGTCAGATCTTTGGACCCGACATTCTCCGAGAAGCAGAAGAGAAAGTTCACAAAGCCCGTGAGCACCTCAAGACCGCCCAATCCAGACAGAAAAGCTATGCTGACAAGAGAAGGAGAGACCTAACTTTCAATGTCAGAGATTTCGCATATCTCAAAGTTTCACCATTGAAGGGAACTCAACGCTTTAGTCTGAAAGGAAAGTTAGCTCCCAGATATATCGGACCTTTCAAGATTCTGAACCGCCAAGGAGAAGTATCATACCAACTAGAACTGCCGGAAGAGATGTCAGCCATCCACAATGTGTTCCATATCTCGTTACTTCGCAAATGCTTGGAAGTGCCTGAGAAGACTGAAGTTTTCAAGAACATCGATCACAGAGCTGTGGAAATCAACAATGACCTGACCTATCGGGAAGTACCCATCCGTATCTTAGAGGAAGCCTACAGAACCACCAGGACCAGGAGTATCAAGTTTTTCAAGATTTAGTGGAGCAACCATACCGAGGAGGAAGCTACTTGGGAACGCGAAGATTACATTAGGACAGAGTTCCCACATCCCTTTAGTTCCTAGTTTTCTTTGTAAATCTCGGGACGAGATTTTGTTTAAGGGGGGAAGGTTTGTAACATCCCAAAACTTTAATCCAAGCTTATCAAGAGCAAATCATCCAAAAATGGGGTTAACAAAAACTTTTCCAAATTTAAAATGAAAGCATTCATATATGTGTGCATTTAAAATAGGAGTTGTTTGAATTGCCATTATTGATTGATCCAATGCTTGTAAAATGTTGCTTAGGTGACTTAAACATCATCTACATCTTTCCCAAACTTTTCCTAAAGAAAATCCAATCAAAAAGAATTAAAATGAAGGAATGGTCATTTTGACAAATCTACCCCTCATGCCTACTTTGGCTATTCCTAGTACTCAATTCTTAACAGAAACAAGTCTTGATCTTTACACCCCTTGCTAGTACACATAATGAGGTACCAAGGCCCACCTTTTGATCTACTAAAAACATTCTGTTAACTATTTTAAATGACAGTTTAAAATTGAATCTAATGCATATGCATAGATCACCCCTATTTCAAAAACCACCTATTTGAGCTCCATTTTCAAAACCCTTGCAACCAGAGACTACCTATCACTAGTGGAGATCACTCAAAAATTTTGAACTCAAAATTCAAAACTTTTTCTCTTGCGGCCATTTCATCAAACACTTGGCAGGCTTAATCACACCTCTAATCCTAGCTCACTATTTTGAATAGGGTTTTGCCTCCATTTGATCTCCATTTAATCTCTCTGTCCCCCTTTGATCAAACCATGCCAATTGCAACCCATCCCCTACACCCTAGTGGCAATGCAATGCCATGCCGAGCACCATCCTTGCCGGCCAACCTTGCAACCGCCACAGCAGACCACTCCCCCTTCCCTCGCCATGTCTAGGAGGTAGCCAACACCTCACCGCCCTCTCTGTCCCTTGCCCGAGCCAAGAGCAGCCGTGGACCACCGAGGAGAGACCGCGCCTAGTGCCACCGCACCATGCCGACGCCGCTCCCAGAGCGCCCACTGTCCCTGCGTGCACAAGCCGCCGCTCGACCACAGCTCGCTCCGCCTCCGCCGACACGAGAACACCCAGACATCCCGTTCACGCCCAAAGCCCCACAGCCACCGCTCGCCGTGGACACCTCCGCCTCTGCCTCTCAGAGTGCCACCTCGCCCAGATCGCATACCACCGCCCCTATGGCCGCATTTAAATCCTAGAGCACCGCCAGGGAACCGCCCGTCGACCACCATCCCCAGCCATGCCTCTAGCTCGCCGTAGCCATGTCGCCACCGTCGACCGCCCATCCCGCTCGGTCTCACCGTCAGGCCTATAAAAGGAGACCTCCCCAGCCATTATTCTCCACACCATTCCACTCCCCTCACCTCTCTGAACCTCACCCACATCTCGCTGGAGCAAGTGGAGCAGCAGCTCGCCGGAATTGGAGCCGGAGCCGTCGCCTCTGGAGGAGAAGGGCGCCGTGGATTTCGACCGCCCTAAGCTCCGCCGCGACCACGCCTCGCCTCGCCATCATCTTCCACTTTGTTTGCACGCCTCGCCGACCCCGCTGGAGCCCTGGTACGCCCCCAGTAGACCCCCACCGAGCCGCTAGGGTTCGAGCTCGTCGGCGACCTGTTCGTCGTCGACGACGACCCTCAGCCGTAGATCTAGCCTCTAATCGCACGGCATGGCTGCCGTTCGGCGTGTTAAGTGCAGCTGACACGGGACCCCTGTCAGCTGAGCCGCCTGTGAACGCCATGGGCCCATTTCTCTTCCCGCGCTAGCCCATAGATTCAAATCTGGATTTTTCTTTTAGTTTGAATCTAGTTTCTGTTCCCTATTTAAAAATTCAATTCAGAGAGTTTTAGAAATCCAAATTGCATGAAACCAATTTTGTCAGAAAGGTATTGAAATAGTCTATCCAAGCCCGTTGGATTTAATTCAATTAGATTTATAGATCTCTCCTAGTAAAAATAACAAAACAGAAGCTTTTGCAACTTGCAACATTTTTATAAAATCAACCAAGTTAGCATTTGAGTTGATTCCAACTCTCAAAAATCACATTTCATCATATCTATATAAATATGTAATAATATTAAGGTTTACATGCAGTGACTTTGGACTAGTATCAAAATAATGCTATATAGGCATTTCTAGTCACTTTAAATCATTAAATAATAAACTTAAACCAAAGTAAGATTGATCCAACCTTTAAATATCATTCCCACAAGTTAGAATATGTGGTGAGGACATGGGTCCACATGATCCCATATTTTGGTGGTGAATATTAAATTGTAGTTAAAATTTCAGTGAGTAGAAATTACTTTTCTAAAATAAAAAGGTTGAAACTATTGAAATTAAACTTGTGATGCTTGTGATGATAATAGATCATCAATTGTGTGTTTTAGAATGCTACTTAGCCTAGTTAAGTATTGTTTGGTGATTGTCTACTCCCTATGTATTTATAGACGCTAGTACCGACCAAGCTTTCGAGGAGGAGGAGTTCTACCAAGAAGAAGAAGAAGAAAACTTCAACCACTGCACCAACCAAGGCAAGCTATTAGTGGCAAGCTAACCCTTGCAAAACCTACTCTAGCAAGCTACTGTTAGCAAGCTAGAATAAAACTAGATGGTTTAGCAAAGATGCCTTAAGCATGCTTTGATCACACCCCTTTAACTATTAGTACCCCAAGTCTTATTGACAAGTTTTACCTCCCTTAGTTTAAACAAAGTCCTTTACTTAATTTTGAAGGTAGCATAAAGAGTATAAAACTTGACCTACTTAGAAACCTTTAGATGTCATTCTATGGCATGAGATTGATCCCATCTTTCCACCTTAGTGAACACTCTTAACTTAGTATTTTAGAATAGATCAAAAACTTGAGTCACTTTAGATGGGAATACTTGGTGAAAATGAATTATGAAAACCTTGGAATGATGAGTCATTCTATTGAGATGTTTTGACATGTGTTGAGAAACACGGTTTATGATGATGAAAATGATGAGGCATGATCCTTAACCCTTTTATAAAACTGATGGTTGGATTCGGATGCGATACCATTCCAAATTTACTGCATAAACCACATTACCTGAATTGGGTAAGGCTTAGCTGGAAATTTATATGCATTATTATTAGTTCCCTCACGGGAGAGGTTTGAGCCGAGGCTACCTCTCAATGTTGTCCACCTATGTAGTGCCCAAGATGACTGATGGTCATGGTTGGGAGGCCATGCTCATAGGAGAGGTGCTTGTACTAGGGTGTGTAAAGGGAAGGTTATGTTTGATTATCTGCATACCAAGTATGATGATTCAGGGTTATCCCTGATAGATGTATCGAATCTTGTGGTGAAAGTGTACCACCTCTGCAGAGTGTCAAACTATTCGAATTGCCGCGTCCGCGGTTATGGACAGTTGGAATGGCCATACTGTTTCATTGTCAGATGTTTTCTAAATAACTCGAAATGAATGATGAACTTTGACTTGACCACAACAGGGTTGTGTTGATGAAAATAGCTTCCCAACTTAAGTGATTCTAGCACTTTATTTTATCTTTCTTTGCTTCTGAACTCAGCTTAGGTTTCAAACTTAACTTGATAGTTAACATAGATTCAGTACTTTAACTTAGAATTATACCCCCTTGTTAGTAGTAGTTTGCGAGTACTTAAAGAGTACTCATGGCTTTTGTCCCTGGCTATTATTATGGCCAGACTATGAAGGAGATTATCAAGATGATGGTCAGCAGGACGGCTATGATAACTAGGACTATCTGCCTTCGTCAGCATTGCCTATGCCCCTGAAGATGGACCCCATCGCTACACTTATCGTTTATTTCCGCTGCTTGTTGTATTAAAGACTGGATCATGAGATCCTTATTTGTGTAAAACCTTATGTATGGTTTGTAATGGATGATGTGATGGGTTCGTAGCATGGAAAACAGAATTTTCTACCGCAAGAACGAACAAAACCCAGATCTAATCTAGATAAAAGCCAAGATCTAATCTACTAGACATGAGCAACGAGATAGATCGGTACTAACCCTCGTAGAACCGAAAGCTTTAACGAGATTAGATCTCGTGGATGATGTAGTCGATCACTTGCCGATCTCAAGATCGTGTGGACGATCCTTCCGGCGCCGCGTTCGTTCGGCGCTTCGCAGACGGTCACACGCATGAGTCGGCGGACCTTCCTCTCCCGTTCCAAGAGCGGAGGTAGTAGATCTTCTCCACGGAATCCCAGCTGCACGACGGCGTGGTGGTGGTGGTGGAGATGAGAATTCTGCAGGGCTTCGCCTATGCCTGTGCAGAAGAAACATGGAGGAGAGAGGCGGCTGAGATTGGGAGTTATGAGACAAGGTGCAAGAGGCGCCTCCCTTCTATTTAAGGGAGGGAGGCGCGCCTGGGGAGGGGGAGTCCTAGTAGGACTCCCTCCTCCTTGGGCCGACGGGTTGGGGGGAGGAATCCTCCTCCCCCACGAATCCATGCAGTACCCCACTTGGTCTCCTTGATCCCTTTCTTGGTTTTCAAGCAAACTCCAAGAAATCCTCTAGAACCTTCCAGAACATTCCGAAACCTTCTAGAATCTCCATACAAACACTCCGGAACATTTCCTAACTTAGAAAATGATCCCCAATATATGAATCTTATTCTCGGACCATTCGGATCTCCTCGTGATGTCCGGATCCATTTCGAGACTCGAACAACATTCGATCTCCAACGCAAATTCCATATCTACTTCAAACAACTTGAACCTTATGTGTCATCCTACGGTTCGTGAATATGCGTATGATGAAGACACCTCTCCCATCAATAACCATCAGCAGGATCTGGAGATCCATAACGGCTCCCACATACTCAACGATTACTTCGTGATCGATTGAACCAATTAACATACGAAACCAATTCCCTTTGTCTCGCGACATTCTACTTATCCGAGGTTTGATTGTCAGTATCTTCATACCTAGTTCTTCCTCGTTACTGATAAGTACTCTTTACTCGTTCCATGTTATGTCATCCCTTGTGACCTAGTCACATGCTTGCAAGCTATCTAGATGACATTCCACAGAGAGGGCCCAGAGTATATCTATCCGTCATATGGATGGACAAATCCCAATCTTGGTCTATGCGCTTCAACACATACTTTCGAATACCCAATGACACCTTTATAACCGCCCGATTCTAAGCGGCGTTTGATGTCATCAAAGTACCCATCCGGTGATGGTGATTAACATAACCTCATGGTCGAAGGATTAGGTTACTATGTATTTCAAAGCTTACAGCAATACGAACTTAATGACTTGATCTTATGCTACGCTTACTATGGGTGTGTGTCCATCACATCATTCTCCTAATGATATAACCTTGTTATTAATCACATCCAATGTCTATGATCAGGAAACCATGATCATCAATCAATCAACAAGCTAGTTCAACAAGAGGCTTACTAGGGACTCTTTTATGTTTACAAAACACACAAGTATTAGTGTTTCCTAATAATACAATTATAGCATGGGATGTAAACATTCATCATAAACACAAAGATATAATAATAACCTCTTTTATTATTGCCTCTTGGGCATATCTCCAACAGTCTCCCACTTGCACTAGAGTCAATAATCTAGATTACATGGTAATATACCGAACACCCATGGCGTTCTGGTGTTGGTCATGCTTTGCTCTAGGGAGAGGTTTAGTCAACGGATCTGCTACATTCAGATCAGTGTGTACTTTGCAAATCTTTATGTCACCATCTTGGACATACTTGCGAATAGCATGAAAACGTAGCTTGATGTGCTTCAAAGATGCTATGTGACCTTGGCTCTGTGCATTAGCTATGGCACCTGTGTTGTCACGAGATGGCCATCGGGTCTAACGCACTGGGAACCACGCCAAGTTCAGTAATGAACTCCTTCATCCATATGCCTTCTTGTGCAGCCTCCGAAGCAGCTATGTATTCCGATTCAGTTGAAGATTTCGCCACAACGCTCTGCTTGGCACTCCTCCAGCTTATTGTAGCACCATTCAAAATAAATATGTATCGGTGTGACTTGAGTCATCCGGATCGGTGTTCCAACTAGCATCGTGTAACCTTTACAACAAGTTGTTCATCACCTCCATAAGAAAGAACCATATCCTTAGTCCTATTCGGTACTTTAGGATATTCTTGATCCGCTGTCCAAAGGTTCCATTCCAGATCACTTTGATATACGCTAGTCAAACTAACAAGATGTGCTATATCCGGTCTCGTACGCATGGCATACATGATAGAACCTATGGCCGAGGCATAGGGAATTTTATTCATCTTTTCTCTATCTTCGCCAGTAGCGGACTTTGAGTTTTACTCAAGGTCTTACGACAACATGGGCACGAACCCTTTCTTGCTCTCTTCCATTCTAAACTTCTTTAGAACTTTGTCTAAGTATATACTTTGTGAAAGCGCTATCAGGCGTCTTGATCTATCTCTATAAATCTTGATGCCTAGAATATATGCCGCTTCACCAAGATCCTTCATCGAAAAACTATTATTCAAATAGGTTTTGACGCTATTAAGAAGTTCTATATCATTCCCAATCAACAATATGTCATCTACATATAGTACTAGGAATACTACAGAGCTCCCACTCACTTTCTTGTAAATACAAGCTTCTCCATAAGTTTGTATAAATCCAAAGTTTTTGATTACTTTATCAAAATGTTGATTCCAACTCCGGGATGCTTGCTTCAGTCCACAAATGGAGCGCTGAAGTTTGCATACCTTGTCAGCATCTTTAGGATCGACAAAACCCTTGGGTTGTACCATGTACAACTCTTCCTCGATGTCACCATTAAGGAACGCTGTTTTGACATCCATCTGCCAAATTTCATAATCGAAATATGCAGCGATTGCTAACATAATCCTCACAGACTTTAGCTTCGCTACTGGTGAGAAAGTCTCATCATAGTCAACTCCTTGAATTTGTCGGAACCCTTTCGCGACAAGTCGAGCTTTATAGACGATAACATTACCATCAGCATCTGTTTTTCTATTGAAAATCCATTTGTTCTCGACAGCCTTACGGCCATCCGGTAAGTCCACCAAAGTCCATACTTGGTTTTCGTACATGGATCCCATTTCGGATTTCATGGCTTCTAGCCATTTGTCGGAATCTGGGCTCACCATAGCTTCTTCATACGTCGCAGGGTCATCAGTGTTGTCCACCAACATGACGTTCAAGGAAGAGTCATACCACTCAGGAGTGGTACGAACCCTCGTTGACGTGAGGTTCAAAGAGTAACCGTTCAAGTTTCATGATCATCATCATTAGCTTCCTCTAGTTGGTGCGTGAGCACGTAAACATCTTCCGGTGCTGCGCTACTCTCAACTCCGAAAGAAGGTTCAACAACCTCGTCGAGTTCTACTTTCCTTCCAGTCACTTCTTTCGAGAGAAATTCCTTCTCCAGAAAGGATCCATTCTTAGCAACGAAAACTTTGCCTTCGGATCTATGATAGAAGGTATACCCAATTGTTTATTTAGGGTATCCTATGAAGACGCATTTCTTCGCTTTGGGTTCAAGCTTATCAGGCTGTAACTTCTTTACATATGCTTCGCAACCACAAACTTTAAGGAACGACAACTTAGGTTTCTTACCAAACCACAATTCGTATGGTGTTGTTTCAACGGATTTAGATGGTGCCCTATTTAAAGTGAATGCGGCTGTCTCTAATGCATAGCCCCAAAATGATAACGGTAAATCTGTAAGAGACATCATAGACCGAACCATATCTAAGAGAGTTTGATTACGACGTTCGGACACACCATTACGCTGTGGTGTTCCTGGCGGTGTCAACTGTGAAAGTATTCCACATTTCTTTAAATGCATGCCAAACTCATAACTCAGATATTCACCTCCGCGGTCAGAACGAAGAGACTTAATCTTCTTGTTACGATGATTTTCCACTTCACTTTAAAATTCCTTAAACTTCTCGAAAGTTTCGGATTTATGTTTCATGAAGTAGACATACCCATATCTACTCAAGTCATCCGTGAAAGTGAGAACATAACGATATCCACCACGCGATGCTACACTCATTGGACCGCACACATCGGTATGTATTATTTCCAATAAGTTCAGAGCTCGCTCCATTATACCAGAGAATGGAGTCTTAGTCATTTTTCCCATTAGACATGCTTCGCATCTTTCAAGTGATTCAAAATCAAGTGATTCAAGAAGTCCATCAGAATGGAGTTTCTTCATACGCTTCACTCCAATGTGACCAAGACGACAGTGCCACATGTATGTAGAATTATCATTTAATTTTATTCCTTTAGCATCTATGTTGTGAACATGTGTATCACTACTATCGAGATTTAATAAGAATAAACCATTCATCTCAGGTGCATAACCATAAAAGATATTACTCATATAAATCGAACAACCTTTATTCTCAGACTTAAAAGAGTAACCGTCTCGCAATAAACAAGATCCAGATATAATGTTCATGCTTAACGCAGGCACCAAATAACAATTATTTAAATTTAAAACTAATCCCGATGGTAGATGTAGAGGGAGCGTGCCGACGGCGATCACATCAACCTTGGAGCCATTTCCAACACGCATCGTCACCTCGTCTCTTGCCAGTCTTCATTTATTCCGCAGCTCCTGTTTCGAGTTACAAATATGAGCAACTGAACCAGTATCAAATACCCAGGCACTACTACGATTACTAGTAAGATACACATCTATAACATGTATATCGAATATACCTTTCTTCTTGATGTTGCCGTTTTTTAGATCCGCCAGGTATTTGGGGCAGTTACACTTCCAGTGACCAGCCCCCTTGCAGTAGAAGCACTCAGTTTCAGGTTTAGGACCAGCCTTAGGCTTCTTAGCAGGTGCGGCAGCTTTCTTGTCATCCTTCTTGAAGTTGCCCTTGTTTTTAGGCTTGCCCCGTTTCTTGAAATTGGTGGTCTTATTGACCATCAACACTTGGTATTCTTTCATGATCTCCACTTCAGCAGTTTTCAGCATGGACGATAGTTCAGGCAACGTCTTGTTCATGCAGTGCATATTGTAGTTCATCACAAAGTTCTTGCAACTTGGTGGTAGTGATTGGAGGACACGGTGAATCCCCAATTCATTAGGAATCGGTATCCCCAACTCTCGGAGTTTGTTTGCGTGCCTAGACATGGTGAGCACGTGCTCGCTAACGGAGCTACCCTCTTCCATCTTGCAGGTAAAGAACTTCTCGGAAGCTTCATAGCTTTCCATGGCCGCGCGAGTCTCAAATATGAGTTTGAGCTCCTTAATGATTTCAAATGGGTCATGGTGCTCAAAACGCTTTTGAAGCTCCGATTCTAAACCGTACAGGATGGCACACTGAACTGTGGAGTAGTGATGTTTCCGAGTGGCATAAACATTCTTTACGTCATCGGTGGCATCTTCTGCAGGTGGGTCACCTAGCGGTGCTTCGAGCACATAGGTCAACTGACCAGCCCTGAGGACGATCTTCAGTCCACGGAACCAGTCCGTGAAATTGCTTCCATTGTTCTTAAGCTTTTCTTTCTCTAGGAACGCATTGAAATTGATGGAAACGTTCGCCATAATCTACAACAAATTTGCAAGTAATTTAGACTAAGTTTATGATAAATAGTGTTCAAATTTAATTCTTAAATCAACTAGGTGAACTCCCACTCAAAACAACATCCCTCGCAGTTGTTTTAGTGATTACACGAACCAAATCCACTACACCAAGTCCGATCATCACGTGAGATGATGTAGCTTCATCAGCGAACAATCTTCATGTTCATCATATCAATCATACGACTCATGCTCTACCTTTCGGTATTCCGTGTTCCGAGACCATGTCTGTACATGCTAGGCTCGTCAAGATTAACCTTAGTTTCCGCATGTGCAAATCTAGCTTGCACCCGTTGTATGCACACGTAGAGTCTATCACACCCGATCATCACGAGATGCTTCGAAACGACGAGTCTTAGCAACGGTGCCAACTAAGGACGAACACTTTATTACTTGATATTTAGTGAGAGGGATCATCTTATAATGCTACCGTCGCGATCTAAGCAATACAAGATGCATAAAGGATTAACATCACAGGCAATTCATAATTAGTGTGATATGATATGGCCCTTTCTTCTTATGCCTTCGATCTCCATCTCCAAAGCACGGACATGATCTCCATCATCACCAGCATTGCGTCAAGGTCCGTGGCGCCACTTCATGGTTGTCCATCATCACTAGCAACTATCACAACTACTTGAAACAAAGCTATTACAAGATGAATAGACACGCAGGTCTTAACAGAATTAAAGACAACCATTAGGCTCCTGCCGGTTGCCATATTACAACAAGGATCATTGCATACATCAAATATAATCACAATCACATGTAGGCCATATCACATCACAAAACCCCTGCAAAAACAAGTTAGACGCCTCTAATTTTCTTTGCAAGTTTTACGTGGCTTGGTACTTTCGACTAAGAACGCATCTTACCTACGAAACTGAACCACAACGTTGATACAAGTGCTATCAAGTGCAAAGTGTAGATTTGATCTATACTATGATGGGAGAGATGACACCCAAAAGCCACTTGTGCAATACGAGTTGCACGTCAAGCGTGGAGCAAGTCTCATGTACGATGACATGTAATGTTAGCCCGAGCCGCTTCATCCCACCATACCGCAAGATGCAAAGTACACATATAGCAAAAAACGGCACGAGCACCAATGCCCACAACCTCATTGTGTTCTACTCGTGCAACAGATCTACGTATAGACAAGGCTCTGATACCACTGATGGGTTCGTAGCATGGAAAACAAAATTTTCTACCGCAAGAACGAACAAAACCTAGATCTAATCTAGATAAAAGCCAAGATCTAATCTACTAGACATGAGCAACAATATAGATCGGTACTAACCCTCGTAGAACCGAAAGCGTTAACGAGATTAGATCTCGTGGATGATGTAGTCGATCACTTGCCGATCTCAAGATCGTGTGGACGATCCTTCCGGCGCCGTCGCAGCGCTTCATGACGGTCCTGCGTGCGAAGTCGAAGCAGACCTTCCTCTCCTTGTTCCAGCGAGCAGCGGAGGTAGTAGATCTTCTCCATGGAATCCCAGCAGCACGACGGCATGGTGGTGGTGGTGGAGATGAGAATTCTGCAGGGCTTCGCATATGCCTGTGCAGAAGAAACATGGAGGAGAGAGGCGGCTGAGATTGGGAGTTATGAGACAAGGTGCAAGAGGGGGCGCCCCTCCCTTCTATTTAAGGGAGGGAGGCGCGCCTGGGGAGGGGGAGTCCTAGTAGGACTCCCTCCTCCTTGGGTCGGCGGGTTGGGGGGAGGAATCCCCCTCCCCCACGAATCCGTGTAGTACCCCACTTGGTCTCCTTGATCCCTTTCTTGGTTTTCAAGCAAACTCCAAGAAATCCTCTAGAACCTTCCAGAACATTCCGAAACCTTCTAGAATCTCCATACAAACACTCCGGAACATTTCCTAACTTAGAAAATGATCCCCAATATATGAATCTTATTCTCCGGACCATTCCGGATCTCCTCGTGATGTCCCGGATCCATTCCGAGACTCCGAACAACATTCGGTCTCCAACGCAAATTCCATATCTACTTCAAACAACTTCGAACCTTAAGTGTGTCACCCTACGGTTCGTGAATATGCAGACATGATGAAGACACCTCTCCCATCAATAACCATCAGCGGGATCTGGAGATCCATAATGGCTCCCACATACTCAACGATTACTTCGTGATCGATTGAACCAATTAACATACGAAACCAATTCCCTTTGTCTCGCGACATTCTACTTATCCGAGGTTTGATCGTCAGTATCTTCATACCTAGTTCTTCCTCACATCTTGATAAGTACTCTTTACTCGTTCCATGTTATGTCATCCCTTGTGACCTAGTCACATGCTTGCAAGCTATCTAGATGACATTCCACAGAGAGGGCCCAGAGTATATCTATCCGTCATATGGATGGACAAATCCCAATCTTGGTCTATGCGCTTCAACACATACTTTCAGAATACCCAATGACACCTTTATAACCGCCCGATTCTGAAGCGTTTGATGTCATCAAAGTACCCATCCGGTGATGGTGATTAACATAACCTCATGGTCGAAGGATTAGGTTACTATGTATTTCAAAGCTTACAGCAATACGAACTTAATGACTTGATCTTATGCTACGCTTACTATGGGTGTGTGTCCATCATTCTCCTAATGATATAACCTTGTTATTAATCACATCCAATGTCTATGATCAGTAAACCATGATCATCAATCAATCAACAAGCTAGTTCAACAAGAGGCTTACTAGGGACTCTTTTATGTTTACAATACACACAAGTATTAGTGTTTCCTAATAATACAATTATAGCATGGGATGTAAACATTCATCATAAACACAAAGATATAATAATAACCTCTTTTATTATTGCCTCTTGGGCATATCTCCAACATGATGTACTTTGATATCCAAATCCGTTATGTCTCACAAAAATGGTAATCCTGGGATTGCGAGGTATGGCATAACGGGCATCTGGGATTAAAAATCCGGGTGTTGACAGTCATCTCCCGAGCTCGAGCCCATAGTCATCAGCCTCGCCGACTTCGAGCTCGGCGTGACCATCCACTCGGGCATGAAGCGGGACATGATGCTCCTTCCCCGAAAATTCACGTCTTTGGTTGACGGCGCAGAGCGCTAGAAGGTTGTAATGTAGGTGCCCGGTGAAAAAAACGACGCGTGACCGGTGGAGAAGCCATGCTCACCATCAGCATCTTGGACGACACCATGTGACGTTGCCACTACCACTCTGACTCCGAATCCGAGGCTTAGCACTTGACCTGGTTGTGTACTCACTATGTATCATCTTTGGAATCAAATTTGCAATGTGATCATCGACCATTTGCAATGACAAATTTCCATTCAAGTCTAGAAATGTTTTACAAGCAAACCCAGCCAACAACAATCTAACTATGCGCTGCCTATGGCGTTGGCGGCAGCAGCGGCGGGTCGACAATACCTCATTCTTCTTCAAGAGAGCGGTAGATCGCAACCCGCATCAGCAACTCCTCTTCAGCTTGGGCAAGGCAGGCACGCAGGTGAGCATTGTCGGGATTGGCCCGCACCGCTGCCAGGGCCCCATCGCGCACGTCTCTGAGTGCTTGATGCCGCAGGTGCTCCGACAGAAAGACGCGACCATATACCTCCCACGTGAAAGGCTTGTCGGTGGTTCTGTTGCGGCAGAAGTGAGTGCGTCGTGGACGCCAGTTGCTGTACAAACTAAATATGTGCGGCCGCCCCGGAATCGGAGGCGGCAACATACCCGGTGCCTCTGGTGGGTCCGGTGGCCACGACTGCTCTTCTCTGCCGCGGTTGCGAATGCCAGTGCCGCAACACCGACGTCCAGACATGGTGGTTTGTGGGGATTTCTGGTTGCATCTATCTTGGCTAGCCTTCCCTTTTTATAGCTGTGTCTGGACGAGGCGGGAAACGTCCAGAACAGACATGAAGCGGCGGGAAAAAATGCGGGAAGCGACGGAACACACTGGAAATACAGGCGCAGGCACCGGTGACCATAGTGATGGCCTATTTGCCAGCGCGGATAGATGGGTCGCGCCGCTGGGCACGGTTGGCCGGACAGGCCGGACCAAGACTCAAATCCCTCCACGGCCTTACCCATCCATATAGAAATTGATATTTCTGGTCGCATGTTTAGATCGGCCCGGTGGAAATACCCTCTTGACGCAAAGCCACACGCGTGCTTGGAGCGCGAGCTGCGAGGAGCAATCTGCGGCACGCCAACCGTTTTTCCACCGCGACGCGTGAACTGTTAAGATTTTATATAGTTATCAAATAAAAATATAATAAACTTTAAAATAGTAGATCTAATAAAAACAAAACAAAAACAAAATTGATTATAAATAGTTATCAAATAAAAATATAATAAATTTTAAATTAGTAGACCAAATTGAAATAAACGTGAACTAAGATTTTATTTTATGCACTTTGTGCCCGTTACACATGGTGCTTTCTGGTTCGATGTAATATATTGTGTACTGATACTATATACTAGCCTGTGTAACACCAGATATATTGAATGATTAAATATTGTTAGGTTCGTATCTTTGATCAAAATTGATGTTTTTTCTCTCAGTACAACACACCGGCACATTTACTAGTTAACGATAATGGCGAGATGGACAGTGACGAGCCGCCACGTCGGCATTCCTTGCAAAGCATACGTGGAATGCGCAAGTATAGAATGTGCTCCAAATCATTATTCAATGTGCAAATCGCGGTTACCATGGAAGCGTTGTCAATTTCAGGCTCGCGCGATCGTCCAGATCCCAAATTTCCCGGAGATCCTTCGGAAATAAAAGGAAGAATGAGATCTGCGCGTTTCTCCCTCTCATATATATAGGTCCTCTGATCGTCTCTCCCTCCCTCCAAGAAAACAAAACAGTACAGACGAGGGAGATAATGGGGAACAGCCGCAGGGTGGAGAAAGGCAAAGCCTCGGCGGCTCCGCCGCCCGCCGGCGACAACCAACAGGTACGTACATCAGTTCATGCACGCGTCTTCTCCGTCTTGCTCCGGCCGCCGGCGTTTTCCCATCCCGAATCAGCTAGCTAGGTTACCAGCCGTTTGGTTGTATTGCTCAGGAGGGCTATAGCTCAACTAGCCCAGCTAGCACGGCTCGGCAAACCTAACCTTGCCTCATCGACTGGTTTGGTTGATTGCTGTAGCAAGGTGAGCCAGCTATTTAGATTAGTAGCTTTTGATTGATCAATTTAGATGTACGTACATGCGTACTAGATCTGAAGCTCCTTTCAAATTGCAGTCGTCCTTGAGTGAATCGACTAATCCTCTCGATTTACAATTTCAAGATTTGTACTGGGAACATACGGGGAAGATTTCGGGGGATCTCACTAAGACAAGAAATAATCGTGATGGGAATAGCACGTGCACGATCTGTTACAGACTTGTACATGATAGGTCGGTAGTTTGGTGGACTTTTCATGCGTGAGCCGAGTTTGCCGTCGAGGGTGAGCCGATTTGGCTCTCCCTAGCTAGCGAGATTATCCTGGCCCGATAAGGCTAGCTAGAGTATTTCTACCGTACCAAACGACTATCCTGGCCAGGCGACGCTATAACGGATTTAGCCGAGGAACCAAACGTACCCTAGTGTCATGGATATACACCGCGGCATCATGCAGTTTAGATCGATCGATGCCAACTCTAGTAGTAGTACTGTACTAGGTTACTAGCACTAGCACGTTATATCCATCACTGTGCGAACGCTGGCGACAAGGAAGAAGTAGTACATAAGTTCATCCATACATCTTCTCCGTTTTGCTCCGGCCGCCGGCGTTTTCCTTCCTTCCCTCCCGTGAAATCTCCACCCTCGCTCGATCTGTACTCGTAGGCTACCAACTTCTAGCTAGATGATCAGATCAGGTATGCACATTCTAGTAGTACTGTGCTAGCTCCACAGTTGGAACTCTAGTAGTACTGTGCGAACACCGTCGATGAATTTATATTCTTTTTTTTATATTAACTAGTAAAATGTCCATGCATTGCTACGGGTTTTTAATTGTTTGAGTTTTTTTAAATAAATAAAGCAATGTAGAATCATGATACCGAGTGAAATATACAATATCAAAAAATTAAAATAAAATATCTTCGATCCGGTACTCCGAAAAGTTTAACATGACCTGCGTGATTTCAAATACTCATATACTCTAACCTTTATTTTAAATAAACAATCGTTTCTTTGGCAGAAAAGATAACTTGTTAAGGCGCTAACGGGGAATCTCTCTCAAAAAGAAGTCACCAAATCGGGAGTTTTTTTTTTGGTCCGCGACGACTTTACCTAGCCACACACTCTATCTCCCCACTCTCAATTGGTTTTACTCTAGTTCACTCTATATTTGACTATTTCGTTGAGCACCATTCCCCTGCCTTCGCACCGCCCCTTCCCACCGCCAAGGACCGGAGCCCCATTTCCCTGCCTCCCCACCGCCGGTGATCGGAGCCCCACTCGCCTACCTCCTGCCGCCGGAGACCGGATCCCCACTCGTCTACCTCCTGCCGCCGGCGACCGGCCAACGACTCTCCTGCCTCCTCGTCCACTCCACGTGCGATCTGTCCCCACCGCTGCCGTCGTAACCTTGCGCCGGCGCCCGGCGGCACGGCCCTGCTCTTCCCATCCGCTTGCATCAGGCATTCAGGCTGTCGACCCAGCGCTCGACGCTAAAGGAGTTATAGTGGCGGACCTACACTCCACCGGATCCATGGCCGCGGGTTAAGCGCGTTCAGTAGGAGCACAACGGTGGCCTCCACCTCCCGCGGGTCTCGGTGGTGAATCGGAGACGACCTGCTCCTACGGGTTGGAGTGAACCCAAGCAGCCCGCGACTGGTATTTCGTTCCCCTTATCTCGATCCGAATTGATTTGGCTAAATATGGATCAGACATTAGTTCTTCTTAGAGAACATGTCAGCCTGTAAGAACTTGTAGTTTCTGCATGTAAGTGAATATTTGGAGGAAAAATGAGAGCGGTTAGTATTTAGCAAAAAATGATGGTTGGATGATTGCATTATAGAAAAGTGAAAGATTTTGGAATTGATTTACTCCAGCGGATATGAACTGATATTGTGAAGATCGGTTCCAGTGGCGATAAAAAATATAACCCTACTTATCCTTACTTGCAAAATACAATCCAAGGCTTGTGGTTCTTAGGTGATACAATGTAATTTTAGATACATGGAAGATGAATACCATAATCATATACCATTCCAAAAGTGACGCATGAGACCTCAGTTCCACAAAAATTTCATTCACAAACAACAATACTGACACTAATTCGTAACTCATTTTACAGACTTATGCATTCAGTAATGTGTTATAAGTGCAGCAAAAAGAGATATCTTCCTTTACAAACCTGTCACAAGAGCAGCAAAGAAGCTCACATAGTGGTTCTGATTCAGATCTCTTAGAAAAGATCAAAAGCTTCTGATTGCTAATGTTTTGTTTTAAAGGACTTCAGGTTTCCAATTGATTTAAAGCTTTAGTTTCATAAGAGGACAACAGCAATGAAGGTCGCCTACCAGCCAGGGAAAGAAAACCAGCCATCTAGAAATGATGAGCACCAACATGACACTCAAATAAAATACCATGGTAAACTCAAAAAATTACAAAGTATTCTCTGTTATAGGAGGTCTACAAATCAAGTATTAGAACTACCATTTTCAGACTTGACAACAGTACAACAGTAAACCAAACTATACATCTCTGCTCCTACGACACGAGTGAAAGTCCATCGTCAAAATCACTGCACCTATAATGCATGCCACGGGATCCCCTGCAGTACCAATGTACATAGGAAAAAAACATCATGTATTGGGCTACATATAAGGCATGAATTATTAATATAGTTCCATTATGTTTAACCAGGATTTATTTGCTTTCATACCAGTCAAGAGGTTTTTGTGCCCTTCAATATTAATTGGTGGCCTGTTTTTGTGCCATTCAATATGAATTGGTCTCCTCTGGTATGTGTCATTTCTGCTTAGCCATCCTATATCTTTGTCAGGAGCCACATTTTCCTTGATCCAGGCAACGTCTGCTTGTTTTAAAACCAAGGATTAGATGATTTAGTTTCAGCATAAACATGGAACCAACAAGTGATATGAATTGGTTTAGCAGGTTCAGTTGTTTGGAGTTCCTTTCTTCATCGCTGCAATATATACCTTGTCGATGGATTGGGTTTAAATGAGTTCTTTGATAAGTATCGAGTCTTCCCTTATCTGGTACAAGCAAGTGTAAACTAATTTTAGATAGTGGTTCGTATTACACCATTCCTTCTTTTTGACATAACCTTTGTATAAACTAACAACATCATCCTCACTATCGGACATCATTCCCTTATTAGGTTCCAACATCATTAAAGCATCATCATCTTCGTTAAATACTGTACGTTGTTCTGCTACATCATTCGAAGTTAAATTTTACTCCATCACCTATCTAAAATTGCCAACAAAAAGATCAAAGATGTTGTTACGTGAGGCTTGTAAATTAAGTCTCGAACATGTAAAGATATTTGGGTTTGGGTTTGGGTTTGGGCTAGGCTGGGACTTGGGCACGGGAACAACACAGGGTACAAAATTAAATAGTGTTGTCGTCCCCTTGTAAAAAAGTTAGCAGTGTGCAGGGAAGCATCGCACAAGGATGGGATACAAACTGTCGTGTGTGAAGCAATTCTAAAATAGCAGCAAAAAATATCCCATGCTCTTAAATTGTTAGTTATGAATTGAAAAGCTTGGGCTTGGTCATATAGACAATCTGTTGACTTTCTTAATAGATCAGTTTGGAATGCTTTATTCTGTTTTGATATGCTGATGGCTTCCTTTCCGAGAAAAAATAGAAAGATGTCGCAGTGCTCATAACCTTTCTTGCCATATAAACCACAGTATGTAAAGTATAAGCATATCTGATGGAGCTGAAAATGCGATAACAAAGGTCTCTTCAGTTTATGCAGATTTTGTAACGATATATTAACCACCTCCCTCCTACAGGTCTCTTCAGATTTGAGTATCATTGACCTTGAAGTTCCGCTTACCCTCATATAGCCCTCTTCGCTTATTTTCTGTTGTTACCTGGGAAATTATGTTTGTATCATTGTCTTGCAGTAATTTTTGTGGCTTTATTTCTGTATGACTATACCCCCTTTTTTGTTTATTTGATTCACAAAATCATATTACTGGTTCTGTTTTCACAATATATCCATTGATCTAGATCTTTTAGTTTTGGCCTCCCTCTGGTCTATTTTAGTGCCCTCAAATTTGTCTAGGTACGAATGCATCTAGTCTAAATATTTAACCATATACATACGAACGTTGATAAAATTAAGGCCATTAATATGGACCGGAGGGAGTAGTATAGTACGTTTGTGTTGTATTACTCTGTGAACAAATTGTTACATCGACATGAATGTTCAAAATTCACCAAGACTTGATTAGTAGTTCTTACTAGACCAGGACTCGGACACTCTTTTTTTTTACATAATAGCGCCATGCACATGGTAGAATACAAGTTTTGAACTTTATACAGCCATGCATATTGTCGCAAATTAACTTTAAAAACCTTTAATTTTGTTCGCAGGATCGCAGAGCCTTAGAGGAGAAGCTCCACCGCACCAGGCTTGAGCTGCAGAGAATGCTCGCCTTTATCGGCTGACGCCGACTGAGACAATCTCCAACTCATTGCGGCTGGGCGGAGGGTCAAGCAAGAGAGAGATGAGGAGTACATGAAGTTTAAGGGTCTGTTTGGTTCAGTTCAGTGGCTATCCATTGGATGGTGAGGGATAGCCACTTTTTCAGTGGATACCATTCGTTTGGTTTGGGGTGGAAGGGATGGGGATATCCAGATTCTGGAAATATTTCCTCAAAAAACTGGTTGAGCTCATCCCACCAAATCTGTGGGATATGGCCAACCACTTTTGGTTGGCGTCTCTACCCTCCGCTCGAACTGTTTTTTCTTGTTCATTTTTCTCATCCCCTTCTTCATTCTTCCTCTCTCCAATTGTGGCTAAATCGAGGTCTTCATGGCCGGACCTAGCACGGCTGGTCCATGGGCGCGCGGTGGCCTGCTGATGCCACAACCCTGCACCTCGCTGAAGCTCATGCTCGCCGATGCAGACCACCCCTCTTTGTTGCCTTTTGATGCTGCCACCAGAACGGGGCTCCCGTCGTACTCCAGCGCGACGGCGCTAGCCTCCTGTACCTTGCCTCGGTCATCAGCGATGGCCGATTGACTCCATAAAGCAGCGACACCCCCGTTCTTCTCCATGAGGTGGCCCTGTTCTTCCTCGTGCTTCGGCCCAAGAGAAGAAAGGATATGACGAGTGGACCCCAACCACCTGGCCACATCTCATCCCTCCAACCCTAACACATATGATTTTTCCAACCAAACAGAAAAATTGGCTAGCCCGAGTCAGTTGGTTGGCGATATCCTCATCTCCTGAATCATAACCTTTGAACCAAACAGCCCCTAACACACTGAAGGCGGAGCTCCGGTCGAAGAAAGCATGGTACATTAATTTCCTGTGCAAATCATGGTTGCCTTCCATGTATGCATAATCAAGCACGGTTTGCTCGGAGATCTGCGGCGTTTGATTCAGTGTGTGGTGTCAACCTCTTCCTCTCTCATATATAGATTGTCCCATCGTCTCCCTCAGACTGAGGAAACAAAACAGTACCAAGGAAAGAGAGATCAGTGAGAGGGATAGACATGGGGAACACCGTTAGGGTGGCGAAAGGCAAAGTAGTGGCGTCCAAGAAAAGGTACCTATTTATGTTCATTCATCATGCATCTTCTCTGTCTTGCGTCGACCTATAAATCTGCGTCTTGCCGTGTTGGCTAGCAAGTTCTTGTCATGTAGATGCTGCAGGTCGGAATCCAAGATCAGGGAGTGTTATCTTCAAAAGCTGCGATATAATGTCTGTTACGTTTTGCAGGCAAATTAATTTGACAAACCTGATTCTATGCTACAGGGTCTTAGCGATTTACATGAGAAGCTTTACAGAACCAGGTTTGAGCTGCAGAAAACGCTTGCATTGTTGGCCGTCGACGCCAACAACACAATCTGCAGTCCCACTGTGACTGCGCCAAGGATAAAGTAGGAGAGGGGCGAGCCAGAGAGGGGCGAGCCAGCGTACGTGGAGTGGAACGTGTTGCTGGAGGAGCTCTAGGCGAAAAGAAACGCGCAGACGCAAGTGATGATGACGACGACGACGCTTCTATCCGGAACACCCGCAGCCACCATTGTGGCTAGCATCTGCTACGGCATACAGGCTGCCATGGTGCCAGCCGTGACGCAGGAGCTCTACTGCGCCCAGGTGTTCCGGAAAGAGCGCCGCCATCATCATCACCTGCGCCTGTATGTTTCTTTTCGTCTGGAACTTCTCCAGCAGCACGTTTCGCTCCACGTACGCTGCCTCATCCCTCTCCCGCTTTATCCTTGGCGCGGTCGTAGTGGGGCTGTAGATTGTGTTGTCGGCGTCGACGGCCGACAAGGCGAGCGTTTTCTGCAGCTTGAACCTGGTTCTGTAAAACTTCTCCTGTGAAGCGCTAAGATCCTGCAGCACACAATCAGGTTTGTCAAATTAATTTGCGATAATTAACATGCATGGATATAAAGATGCAAAGGGTAACGGACATCAGATCAGAACAATGCAGCTTTTGAAGATAACACTCTCTGATCACCTTGCTAGCTAGGTCAGGTTCTGACGTGCAGTATCTACAGGACAAGAACTTTCTGGCAAACATGGCAAGGTATAGATTTGTAGGTCGATACAAAACAGAGAAGAAGGCATGATGAATGAACTTAAGTAGGTACCTCTTCTTGGTCAGCGGCGGCGCTGCTATTTTGCCTTTCTCCACCCTGACATTGTTCCCATGTTTGTCCCTCTCCCTGATCTCTCTCCTCGTACTGTTTTGTTTCCTCAGTCTGGGCGTTACATGGGTCAGGCCCATCTTGAGGCTTGTAGGCCTTTTCACTTAAGGCGGAGACTCCGGGATTGGTGGCGGAGACTCTGGACGGGCTCCGAGACCTTGCAGACATAGGTGGGTCGAGGTGAGGGTGGAGACTGCGGGTGCGGAGACTCCGGGTGCGCAGGGGCGGAGACTCCGGACTCGGCGGAGACTCAGGGCTGGAGGGGCCGTAGACTCTTGGGCTGCTTTAGCTGCTTCTTGTTTCTTCTCTTCCAAGCCTCTTACTTGGGGGTCTTGGCTCCAGGGTCTTCCTCGTCTCTTCCTCTTGGTGTCATCGTCGAGGGACTAGTCATACAATAGGCATTTGTCTCAAGTAGGACCCCATTCACATGATATCCAAAGGAAGGTGAGATATGAAAGGAATGCACCTTTATAGGAATGGTTGGTGTGGCATGATGTGGACCAATGGTGATTGCCATGTGTTGGGCTGCATCACTCCCCCTTCATGGCCCGCTCTCGCCCTCTTCAACCGCGTCAGCATAGCCCGCTTCGAGAAGGTGTCTCCAACTATTGCCCATGTCTTCAAGATAGGCTGTAGTCCTTCACCAATACACCTTCACACACCTGTTCAGGGGACCTCTGGGCTGAGAAGGATACTAGCGATGCAATAGACACTATGGTCCAACAAATGCCTGATCTTGATCGCACACCCAATGTCTTATACCCCATCCTTACCAAGGGCCTATGTCAGGAGAAAAAGACTCAAAGGCCCTGAAGTTTCTCTACATGATTCATATTGAGCATGATCATGGAGATGCAGTCCTACAGTGATGTCATTCGATACTGGCATTGATGGTTTCCTTAAACAAGGTGAGGTAGATAAAGCTTACAGCGTGTTTCATGAAATGCTGGAACGTGGGGTTTCACCAAATCATGTAACTTACAGCCCAGTCATCAAAGTTCTATAAAGCCAAGATGTCCCTTAACATAATGATTGAAGATGGGGTTATGCCGGTTGGACTGCACCACAAGCCACAGATACTAGTCTTGTGCATGGATATTAATCGGGACAGTGGAAAGAGGCAGTGAGTATTATTGGACAAATGTACAGATTTCCAATCATGTCAGATCGCTACTTATACCTCGTTGATGAATTTGTAAGAACTGGGATGCTCTGAAGCTAGGGTTGAAAACGGTAAGGAAACATTCCGTCTGTTTCCGAAGAAAAAGGAAATAGAGAGTTAAAAAGGAAATGGAAACGGCATTTTGCGGAAAAGGAAAGGAAACGGAATATTTTAAACAGAAACGGAAAAGGAAACGATGCAGCCATTTCCGACGGACGGTAAGGAAATTCCGGATAAATAAATACGGAAACTTTCCGATAATATAATCAGCTACTTTGCGCCAGTGATTTCCTCTCTTGTCAGGCCATAAAATATATACAGGGTCTATGTAATATATACAACGAGCCCAGTCTATATACTAATCAAGTGAGTGTCTTAGCGTTTATGTGAACTTATGTGCTTGTGGAAGTATCAAATTATGTGTCTTTATGTTCAATTGTCGCTTGTCGAAAATGTGAGTTATTCTTTATCTGTTATATGTTTCTTTTAGTGTACAACCCATGATATTATATCACTATTATATTCCGACAAATGTCCGTTTTCGTATCATATCTGTCCCGTATCCGTTCCATATTCGTCTCCGGTGATTTCTGATTCCATATTCGTTTCCGAAGTTTTCCGTTTCGTTTCTGATTCTGGCGACACAAGAGGAAACGAAAATGATAATGCATCTTTCCGTCCGTTTCTGTTCCGTTTTCAACCCTGTCTGAAGCTAAGAAGTTTTTGTTCTGTTGTCCAGAAAGGCCAGAACCCAGATGCTAGCACCCACAACATTCTGCTTCATGGTATGGCACTGAAGGATCTCTTTTGGTGGATATGCATAATCTCTTTAATTTGATGCTAGGAAATGGTATTGATCTTGTGCATATTTGAAACATGAAATGGCTGATGAGGCAAAAATTATATTTAACAAAATGTGGCAATATGGGTTGAGCCCTGATATAGTCACATATGGAACAGCAATAGTTGGTCATTGCAAGATAGGTCAAGTCGATGATGCTTTGTTCCAATTCAGTCACATAGTCGGTGAAGGATTGTCTCCTAATATTACATTTTTTCACCCTTATCCATGGTTCTTGTACCTGTAGCAACTGATAGAAGGCTGAGATATTGTTATTTGAAATGATGAACAGAGGCTTCGGTCCAGACGTGTTCTCAATACAATAATCGGCAACATGTGCAAATATATAGGGTTACATAAGCTCAAAATCTCTGGCTTTATTGTACATACAGATGAAAGTCTGATGCATGTACACCAATAATAAATGGGTACTGACTAGTTGGTAAGATCGATGAAGCAATGAGTTTACTTGATGGTATGGTCTCAATTAATTTGAAACATGATGGTATGTCCTACAATAGATTGATCAATGGATGCTGTATAAATGGAAGGATACTTGAAGGATTAACTATGTCAAGAGCAAGGTTGTGCAAAGGAGTTAAGGCTGGAGTTATTTCTCATAGCATAATACTGGAAGGGTTGTTTCAGACTGGGAAAGGCTGTTTCTGCAAAGGGTATCTATGTCAGGATGATTATCGGTGGAATATGCTTGGATGTTATCATGTACTGCATAATTCTCAGAGGACTTTGGAAATATTAAGGTTGCTGCTTGACTTAAAGGTGGCTGAGGTACTGTTGTCTTGTTGGTATACATCTTTTTAGGGGTATAAAAGATGGACATCAGATTCCTTTTATCATATGCAATACTTCCAAGACCACAAGTTTTGTTATGACATAACACTTCAATATTAATTGTCTTCATGAACTATCTAAAGTTGACTTATTGGCAACTAATATGTATTTAGTCCTAGACGCACAATGTAAGTATGCACCCAACTCTGGTAGTAGCGTAGAAAATTTATGTTGAGCTGGGAAATCTGCAATTTAAGGACAATTTGGCTACTTAATTTTAGTTCATTTGGGTTGATCTTGTTTCAGTTAAAACCTCTATGTAGTACTTCCAGTGTTAGCATCCATAATTTTGCCAATGTTGTCTTGTTAGTCTGCATGGGATTATGCTTTGAACAAATATTTTTTTTTTCTGCTGAGAAAAATATCTGCTGTTTGTATATCTGAATAACCGGTGTGTTTAAACAGGATTACTACTACCTGCACTCCAGCTACTTTTATGTGCTTATTTGAAGGAAAATTAAAACTGCAGTATTTCGTGAGTCACTTGTGCTGTCCATGCATTGTATTTCTCTACACATCTTAGAGCATCTCTAACCCAAAGCCAAAAAACTCTAGAGCAAATTTGCTCCTTTAACGGCCGAAGTAGTACCTAACCGATCCCCTAAAACACTTTAGAGGAGCAAATATAGGATTTTGGCCCCTAAAAGGATCCCCTAAAACGCTTTAGAGGAGCAAATATAGGATTTTGGCCCCTAAAAATTCCCACCATTCTCCTATATTTGCTTGGCCGCGGTGCCGATGAGAAAAAAAATCCCCCTAGACCGCTGCTCACTCTCCCGTCGCTATTCTTCTTCCCACTGCCTCTTCTTCCAACCAAACTTGCCGGAGATGGCCGGATCCCGTCGCCGGTCACCACCGCCTATCCGCAGTGCCTTTTGGGGCCGCGACGCGTCTCGTGGCCGTAGACCGGGGATTCGCGACATCTCGCCGGTGGCACCGCATGGCTAGTATCACGGTGTGCGGCAGCGGTAGTGGGGAACCTGGGTGGCAGAGATCACTGACCGGAACACCGGCCAATGCCACTCGCTGGGCACCTTCTAGTCGGCGCGGCAGGCGGCGTGGGCGCACGATGTCGCCAACGTCGGCCTCCATGGCTCCGACTGCGGGCCGTTGAACTTCCCTCTCGATAGTGAGGTGCCGGAGCTCTTCTCCTCTCCCAGCCGCAGCCACGCCGCGCACATCGCTCGGGAGGATCGAGAGGCCCGAGAGCGACTCGAGGCCGAGGCCGCCGGCGAGCGGTACATGTTCGGGCTCCATTGACAAAATCCCGACCGCGTCGCTACGGAGGCCGCGCGCTACGAGGAGTACGAGGCATGTCGCGGCCTCGCCTCTTCCTCCTCGGCGGTAGGGCCTTCTTCCTCCGTGACGGTGGCAGGGCCTTCTTCCTCCACGACAGTGGCTGCGTCTTCCTCGGTGCTAGCGCAGGAAGTCATCGACCTCGGCGACACCGACTCCGACTTCATCAACAGCTTCGACGCGTGGCTCGACAACCTCGGCAAGTAGGTGGACACCGACGCCGGCCACCGACGCTCGGCGGAGTAGCTAAGGTCTCTGTGACGGCCACCGACGCCGGCGACCATCCTAGTGTTAGAATCTATGTATGAACTATGCAATGTGTGTATGAACTAAGTGTTTTAGTTTGATTTTGATGTGTTTCGTTTTATTGCAATGTGTTTGTTGAAATGCCTAGTAGAAGATTGAAATATAGGAGTGCAAATTTAGGGGATCAATTCCGGCGGCCGAAGTTTAGAGGAGCAAATTTTTTCTCCTCGATAAATAGTGTGCTGAAATCGGCTCTAACATTTAGGGGATCGGTTAGAGATGTTTAGAGATGGAAACTGCACCATAACGTCTATTGTTCTGCCTTTGTATTATACATGCTGCCTGTAAAACACGCAGTTACAACCTGAAGTCGAAAGCAGGCATGTTCTGAAAAATTACTACACATCTTACCCACAGAGAAGTCAATATTCTTGTGGATTCCTCCTCCCAACTCCAAGTAGGAGTAGCAGAGTGGACGTACTGGCCGGCCGGGCGGTGCATCTCCCTAGCCGGCGGTGAGTCGCACCTGCACACATGACACGGTTTACCGTCCCAACGAGCTCGTGCGGCCGGCGCATCTCCCTAGCTAGAGCTAGCCGGGTGGTGACTCGCACCTGCACACTTCACCATTCCAACCAGCCACGCGCTCTTGTCCCTTTCCCCATGTCACCCTCACGGCCTCGCTCTAACCACAGAAACCGCAGCAGCAAACTGCTGCCAGCCACACACACACGCACAGCACAGCTCCGTTATCAGGCATTCAGGCTCAGTCAGTTCGATATCGGGGCCCCTATCGTGGATCACATTCACATCCATGGTGAAGCCATGACATCACCGTCGTCCCCCCCAAGCCTCTAAACTAGCGCCCCCTGTACACTGGATAAGGCTCGGAACAGACACCCTGCGGCCTGCGTCCCAGCAGTCAGTCCGTCGGTCCATCATCAATTCATCACTCGTCGCCAGCTTCCTCCCTGCTTCCCTTGCTCGCATAGAAAACCCGAGCTTCTGCCTGGTCCCCCCTCCCCCAGCTCTACCTCGAGTAGTGACTCCACCGTGGGTGCCTGGCTTCGTCTTGCTTGCACAGCCGCCTGTCTACTACATCCATGGAGGACAAGCCTGCTGCAGGGTACCGGCACGGGCCGCCATGGGTGTTCAAGGGCAGGTGAGTGCTCCATTTCTCTTTCCCGTTCTCTAGATGGAGGAGACCGTGCTCCGTGCGGTGGCGCGTGGCAGCCAGCCCAGCAGGGTTGCGAACCATTGATCGTGTTTATTTCTTCTGTCGCAGCGCATTGTACCAGCTGCATTTGGTGAAGGCGGCGACGGCGCGCGCCTTCGTGCCCAAGGACCTGCGCCTGGTGGAGGCCTTCGGCTACACGCTCGGCGGCATGTTCCTCGCGCGCTACCACGACAGCCCCGCCGGACAGTTCGACGAGGTCACCCCTCCTGGCCCGTCTCCTCAGTCCTCCGCCGCCCGTCTCTCTGTTTCTTTCCTCACGAGTTCACTCTCTATTCTGCAGCTGGTGGTGATCGCCGGCATTGTGTGGAACCCGCCGACTTCTTGCGCGTGAGTTGCGCATACTCTACTTACTTCCGAGTCCACTAGTGATAGCACTTTTTTTGCCTCCCTCCATGCTTGCGGTTGGAGGATTCGATCGACTAGTAGTACTAGTAGAATCAACTGGCACAAGTTGCATTTTGAAAACCAAAGATAAGAAGCTGAAACATCTGTACCTCATCAAGTAAACAACGCCAACTTGCTCAGTCCATTGTACTTGAGCGCACACAGGCCCTTGCCAATCTCAACTTTTTAGCAATCACCAGCCCTTTAACTATCTCATCCTTTCGCTGTGCCTGCTCCCTCTGCTACAGACAACCGTCTTGCTTATCTGGAACCCACATTTCCATAAACAAACCACAACTTGCTTAATTTGGTGATGCTAATACACTCTTCAGTTCTTTTTTATTTCATCATCATCACAAGAGCTTTAGACTAGTTCACTCTGCTGCTGCTGATTCTGTTTTGTTTAACAGCTGGGCTGCCAGGGTGCTCGTAAACAGTGCTGAGGCCTGCCGGCATGGGCGCAAGGTGCCACTAGATCTCATCCACCATTTTTTTTATTGCTGTTACTAAGGGCACTTCTTCATTACTTCAGTTCTAGTGCTACTAATCGTCGCCACTCTCGTTACTGTAGGAAGTGGGCCTTCCGAGCCATGTCGCCATATTCTCGCAGGTACTGGATCGGGGCTCTTTTATGATTAGCTTCGATAAATGTTTTACAAGATCTGGAGTAACATGAATTTTCCTCGCATGTGATAGACTGAAGCGTCTGCACCCAGAAACAAGCCGTTGGTAAAACCAAACAGATTTCTGAACCTTCTCGGCTTCGGCTCGACATTCCCCAAGCAAGAGAGTTCCCGTGGGATAGAGATCTCCGAGACCACGGCCTCATCTGCAAGGCACTTGTGCAACATCACTCTGCCGGTCGCAGGTAATTTAAAACCCGCTTAATGCATCAATTTGTACTATGATATATTTTACTCTAATGTTTTCAGTTAACATTTTTCAAACAAATCAAAGGTGTGATTATCCTTCTAACTTGTCTGAATCTTACATTTTTCAAACAAATGAAAGGTCTGGTTATCCTTGTAACTTGTTTGAATGTTAGATTTACATTCTCAACTTCGAAATATATTTAGTTAGCCTTGGGGACTTACGAATGTCGAGTACACGAATACTACTTCCTAACCCTACTATTTATCTTAGTTAGCCTAATTCATACTCCAGTTCACTCAAATATATTTATCTTCACCCCTTAGGACTTACCAATGTCGAGTACACAATACTATTCTCTTGAAAATGGAACTTCTACAATTTCACTTTCCAAAAAAAGATCCTGCACCTTGTTTCACTTACTCTAATTTGGCAGAAGCGGCAACAGGATCACATAAACACAACAAGTGGACAGGTCCAGCAATCAGGATGTCGCTTCCAAGCTTCAGGTTAGTTTAAACTAAAGTAGAGAGCCTCAATGTTTCCCCAAAAGAGAACTGCTGGCAAGCGCCACGAAGTTAGATGATTATAAGCATTCATCTTACTATTTTCTTTACAAATCATAAAGATGCTTCTGAAATCCATTCCATTTTTCTTTTATGGCTCAAAATCTGAACATTACCTGATTGTGTTGTGAATTACAGCGGCCAGACAGATGACCATCCCGATCTTCTCAAGTATTCTTGCAAAGTAGAGTGCAGGTGATTGCATACCTAAACTCTAAATATCCCCTGAAATGCACACATTTCTTCATTTGTTGGTTTCTATTAAACTCCATAGTGTGCATGCCAAAAATGAAGTTTTCACTACTTATGTCACTGTCTTGCTATTACAGATGTGTGTATAACGATCATCTCAAAGTATGTCATGTTTACTGCATCACATAAACATAGCAAGTGGATAGAACTACTACCTATGAAATGACCATTTTGCATGCCATGCCAAAAATGATCTTTGAACTACCTATGATGCCACTCTTGCTATTAAGCATGTATGGAGAAATGATCATCTGAAAACATGTCATCTTTATGAGAGCATGTGAGTGTAATTACCTTTCTGACCAGGACTTCTCATGTGCAGGGTGCGCCCAGTAAGTCCAGCTAAGATCTGGAGCCCTAGAACTACAGAGCCCAAGGGGTCCTCTGATAGCAAGAACGGCAGCGCAAGATCCGATGATGTAGCTGAATCGGATACGCAAAGACAAAGTGTTCTGGTTTTGTTGTCTAGGCCCATCTTGGCTCTGGAGTTCAGCTCCCTGCTGATGCACGTTGATGCTCCAAAAATTGTTGCTCCACATCCCAAGAAAAAGGAAGTCAGATACTCTAGCACTTGAATCTGATGCCCGATAGGCACGAGTTTTGAACACATTTGGTTAGAGTTCATGCATACAAGACCCGGTTACTGTCGCTTGTTCATTCATTTGTTTATAGGGTGCAAGAGAAACGTTGTTGGATATGGAACCTACTTGATGAATTCACAGTTGCAAATAGTTTGGTCTTAATGGAAAAGAGGTAGTATCACTTTTTCAGAACGTTTATAGTTACATATATGATATATGCGCATTTCGACCAAAAAAAGGGTTACGGCAGAAAGAGAATAACGGGCACCGGAATAAAATCCTTGATCGTCTGAATGCTTTTCTGGAAAAGATGAACACGATTTTTCTGAAGAAAAGATGAACATGACTGAAGAATATTGTGCAATGAGCAGAAATTAGATGAATAGATCAGATGGTCTTCAAATTCAGAATAAACAGAGTCACTGATGCATAGCACACTAGTACAACATCCCTAACAGGTCAAGTGTTAACTCTAACCTAAAACACAGCTAATCTTAATTCGCCAACTCTGAACCAGGAACCATTCTAGTTTTGCTACCTACTGAAACTGGTCATGGCAATGCAAGGAAGTTGTGGTCAAAGAAGGAGAGGAAGCTATCGATGTCATCGAAACCGGCAATGTAAGGTGGACCCATGGTGATGCAAGGAAGGCCGGGCTCCATGGCAATCTGAGGAAGGTCCGGCTCCATGAGCCCCAGGGGCACCGGCGACATGGGACCGCAATCAACGTCCATCTCCTCACTTGTTTCATCAGCAGGCGGTGGCGGCGTCCATGGCTCCATCCTCACCGGCCCGCCGATCGGGATCGCCGCGATGGACTCCTCGTTCACGGTCGCGGTGGCTAGTGGTGGTGAGCCGGCCGAGACGGCGCCGGCATGGCTTGACGAGGATCCTGCCTCGTTGTACACGACCAGCTGGAGGCCCGGCGCCGTGCTGCCGCTGTCCTCCTCGTTGTACACCACCAGCGCCGTGGGGCTGATGCTCTCCTCGTCGTAGACGGCCAGCGAGAGGTCCGGGCTCGCGGCGTCGTCGGACGACGTGCTGCTTCCGGTGCGGCAGTGCCTGAGGCGGCGGCTCCTCGCCGCACGGGGGAACCGCTTCTTCAGCGTGCTGTTCCAGTAGTTCTTGATGGCGAGGTCCGTCCTCCCAGGGAGATTCGCGGCAATGACGGACCAGCTGTTCGATCAAATGCCAATAGCAGCAGGTCAGTAAACCAGTGATGCAACAACATTCAAGCAAACAATTTTGCGGTGCGTTTGAACTTGTAGAAGATAGAGTTCGAGGCTCAAAGTTTGAGCACATTTGATCTGATCATCAAGAAAGTTTAGCACTGGGCATGGGGGTTCATGTGAGGGTCACTCACCAGCTTCCCTTCTTGCTGTACATCTCGTAGATGATCCTCTCCTCGGCCGGCGTGAAGTTGCCGTGCTTCAGCCCCGGACGGAGGTAGTTCAGCCACCTCGAACGGCAACTCCGGCCGCAGCGCTGAAGCCCTGTGATCCAACAAAAATCTTTTCAGAAATGATGTTTCAGGCAAAGCGGTGAGCGGTGATGATTTGCTTATTCAATGCACTTTCACGATCATGTCAAAAAATTGAGTAAGGGAAATGTTTTTGTATACGAACACTACTGGTTTTCTGAAGGAAGTTGCCACAGAACAAAACTCCTGACAGAAACATGGTTAGTGGGAAAATGAAATCAATTAGAAACTTTCCAAGTGAATGTCTAGGGCCTGATCAAATTAGTACTGAGAATAGTAAGAAAATAAATGTAAGTATGCAACTGCTTTAACTAACATAATGAACTACTAAGATCAAAGCTGGACAAATCTCTGAAGTTAAGTAACTGCATATGCCTTCAGTTTTGCAGTAAAAATAGTGCTACATGCTAAACAACGCCAAACAAAGACTAACAGATATCATATGCAAGCCAAACAGAAAAAAATATTACATTCCAGTGATCCGTTTTCATTAAAAAAATTGTGAAAAAAAAACTATCGAGAACTCAAAAAGATGCGTATCCATGGTGAGGTGTGGAAAGAAAATTCAAACCTAGAGTGTTAGATAATCCCTGCCAGCTACGGCCAATGCCATACTTGTCAATGTAGTTTTTGATCAGATTGTCCTCTTCCTTGGACCAGTTCCCCTTCTTCAAGCTCCCTTTCATTGGACAGAGTTTTTTCTTGTCTCCAACAAGGGCTCAAGAATTCAAATGAGGGGCATGATGAAGAGGACTTAACCTGCTGTATAAATACTACAGTACTCATGTACGATGAAATACCTAATGTGTGATGGATGGCTAGATTTTCCATTGTACTACGTGGTGATGCCTCTACCCATTCTTGTTTTATTGGCTTGTCTTATGCTAAAACCAACTATTCAGATTCCTCCAAATGATAAGACTGCCGAGGTAAAAAGTGTATGGTATTAGCTCTTAGGTGTGGTGTAAAAATAGTTCATTTTGTTCTTGAGATCCCTTTTATTCTTTGTCTTCGGCCAGGTCAGGTTGGGTGCGTATGGTGTGAGGTCGGTTCATTACTTACAGCGTTTGGAGTTTCATTAGTACAGTGTTTAAATTGTAAAAAGTATATTACATGCTGATATTATACTCTGGCGAATTCACCTCTCTAGGCAGATCTTTTGCACTTAAGAAGGCAGAGAACTTTGGGATGGAAAAAGTGCAGAGATGCTCATACTGAAGTGAAGCATCCAACTTCCCACTTTTGGTAAAAATATTTAAATCTTAGCTGCACCGTACTAGTATTAGGTTGGCAGAAGCGTAGATACGCTCTGAAACTTAATGATGTACACCATCATCTGATGGGGGGAGATTTGGTGCACATGGGCACAAGTGATTCCGTTTTAAAAAATCAAAAGACATTCTTTTTGGTTTCAAAAAATTCTAAAATAAATCACATAGCCTGTCATTTATACCATAAATGTGCAAAATCCCAAATCGAAATAATGTGTATTTTGAGCTACACAAAAATAACAAAATTGTAGATCTGGCACGTTTGTCATAAAAAAGATCACACTTTGTCATTTTTTGTGTAACTCGGAATACAAAGCACTTCGAATTGAGATTTGGCACATTCGTGGCATACATCATTAGTAACTTTTAGGATTTTCTTTCATCAATTTTTTAAACTTACAAGTGTAGTTTTAATTTTTTTTAATAAGCAGGAAGCACTGGATCTTGGGAGCCAAAAATAACTTTTCGGTCATCTCATTGAAGAACAAAAAAGATGGGCAAAGTTCTGCAATCTGTACAAGCACCACAAGACAAGAGAGATAAAAACAGTCCATGAATCCAACACAAACATAGGTTCATGCAGTATTTTTTTTTGGGACCAAACAATCAAAATCCACTGGACATTCGTCATCAGGAGCACCTCTTAAAATCCACGATTAAATTGATTGCCATCATCACAGTAGTAGGAGCACTCCAGGTAAATTTTCTTCATCAGTATAAAATATATCGGTTTTGCTAGAAATCAGGCGTCTGGTTTTTAGTTATGTCTCAGTCGCCTATATACCTCGAGATTCGTGCGACACATGAATTGCAATTAGATTATAACTGAGATTTTAATGAATTGCAACTAGTTTGCAACTGAGAATTAGTACAAATTTTATAAGTTACGACCTAGATACAATCGAGAATTAGTACAAAATAGTAAGTGACATAAACGACTTAGATATAACTACATAACTGAAAATCAGGTGGATATCTAGACTCTCCCATAATATATCTTGGCAGATATGCTGCTTGCGTTATGCTACGTCATCTGCAATCATGTGGATCACGAAACGAAAGTTGAGAGCCCTTCACGTCACCGCATGTCCACATCTGATCGGGACTTTTTTTCCCTGCTAGTATATACATTATTTATTAACGGTTCATCGGATATGGTCGGCTTCTGCGTCGTTTTTAACCTGGCTTATGCGCCGGTGGATCTGTAATACTCTCCCCGTTTTAAGTTTTAAAATATAAGATGTTTAGCTTTATGAAAGGAACTAAAAACCTTTTTAATATAGCTTCACTTCAAACTTACATGAATCTACCACTAAAAGGGATTTAGATACACTTCTTGTATAAAGTTCCTCGAAACAGGCTCGCGCCCCGCTTTATAAATAAAGCAACATCCCGATACAAGGAAGTTCCACATAAGACAGTGCCAGCCGAAGCCAAAAGAGAAAGAAAAAGGTACAACAGTTCGCTGGGCCCAAAGAAAAGAAAAAGCAACCCGGCGTCACGGGAGCGGCAGAAGACACCGCGGAGGGCTAGGGCACAGGGGGCCCGCGTAGGGGGAGGCCGCCGTCCACATGCTCTAGATGGTGTCCTCAAGGTGCTCCCGGTCCCGTTGTCTAATGAGCGGGGACCACTACTGCAAGTAGGCAAGAAAATAAAAAATGGAGTCAGAGGCCCGGTTGGGGAAGACCCGCTCAATCACCATCTTGTTCCGTACGTTCCATAAGGTCCAAGTCAGGGCCGCAAACACCAGCCAGAAGGAGCGGCGTCTCCCCCCGGCACGGTGCGCCTCAGTATGTAGGAATTGTCCAAGATCCTAGGCCTGCCAGCTAGGACCCAAGGCATCTCAGAGAAAGCCCCACGGGAACTGAGACGCTGTGTCGGTGAACATAATGTGGGTACAGGTCTCCGGTGTCCCACAAAGAGGGCAGAGGCCATCACCAGAACCATTGAGCTTAGCTACCTTCACCCTAGAGGGTAGGCGATCCCGTAGAAGCTGCCAGACGAAGATGAGAATACTCAGGGGCAAGGGGGCCTTCCAAAGGGGGGGTGGTCCAACCTAACTCTAGGCCCTTGAAGAGGGCCCTATAAGATGAGCTCACCGAGAAGGCCCCGGTCGGGGTCAGACGCTAGGAAACTGAGTCCCTCTCCCAGAGAGAGAGGCGAGGAGGAGGGACATAAGCCTCTGGTAAGCCGACGCCTCATCCAGGCTAAATGTCCGATGGAACGAGATGTTCCAGCGACCATCTAGGAAGGCCTCGGCCACAGGCTGGGAGGGAGACACACAAATAGCGAACAGGGCCGGGAACTCCTCACAGAGCCCCCCGGCCATGGGTCTAGCCACAAGCGCACTTCCCTTCCAGCCCCAATACTAAAGGTGACCCCCTAGAGAATGAGGTGTTTAATGTCTTGAATGTCCCGCCATAATTGGGGGCCCTCGCGCCGCTCGCAAGCTAAAAGGGGTCAGCCCCGGAGGTATTTGGCTTTGATGAGCTGCAACCAAAGACCCCCATCATCCCTAAGGATACGCCAGACCCATTTCAACATAAGTGCCACATTAAAGCAGCGCGAGTCAAGGATACCTATGCCCCCAAGAATTTTGGGGGCACACAAGTTTGCCCACTTCACCACATGGTACTTCTGCTTCCCGTCGCGGGAGGCCCAGAAGAATCGAGATAGCTCTTTAGCAAAGTCAACATGAGTCCCTTCAGGAAGCAGGTAAAGCCCCATCTAATACATGGGGAGGCTAGAGAGGAAGGAGTTGATCAGGATAGACTTGCTCCCCTTGGTCGTGAGCTTAGCCCTCCAAGGCTCGACTTTCGACCGAACCCTCGTCACTAGGGGGTAAGGTCCTTAATCAGCACCCGGGTCTCCCTAATGGGCATCCCAAGGTAGGTGATCGGGAAGTCCGCCAACCTACAGTTGAGGTTGTTAGCGATGCGCTGACGGTCCTCCTTAGGGTAGCCTAGGATCATGACCTCACTTTTGTCAAAGTTAATCTTGAGGCCCGACATATCTTCTAAGCAGAGAAGCGGGAACTTAAGGTTGATGATGTCCAGGTCCGAGCCCTGTACCATGATCATGGTATCATCCACATATTGGAGGTGGGAGATACCACCTCCAGGGATGAGATGCCCCACCACACTAGAGATGTGGCCAGCCACATTGGCTCTATCAAAAATCTCTGCCAGGGCATCCGCCGCCGAGTTAAACAAGAGGGGTGATATAGGGTCCTCTTGTCTAACCCCGCAGGAAGGTCTAAAGTAGGGACCTATCATCCCATTTACATTAATAGCGGTATCACCACTCATCACGAACTGCATTATCCAGCTTATCATCCTGTCATCCAACCCCCTCCTCTCCAAAACAAGCCGGAGAAAGTCCAATCCAGGCGGTCATATGCCTTCTGGAAGTCTAACTTAAGGAACACCCCTTTCTGATGGCGAGAATTGACCTCATGAATAATTTCATGAAGGGCCAGGACACCATCATGAATCAGGCGCCCCTTAAGAAAGGCAAACTAGAGGGGGTGGGTGAGGCGCTCAAGGACCGACGCCAGTCTAGACACGCAAACCTTGGCGAAGATCCACTGGATTACATTGATCACTATAATGGGACGAAATTAGCAGATGTTTGTGGCCCCCACTACTTTGGGGATCAAGGTAATCACGTCGAAGTTCAGTAGAGACATTACCAGGGTCCCTGTATAAAACTCCTGGAACAGCCTCATCAAGACTAGTTGCAGTTGCTCCCAGAAGGTCTGGAAGAAGATGACTGGGAGGCCATCAGGGCCCAGGGCCAAACTAGTCTTCATGGGCTTAAGCGCCACAACTACCTCCTCTGGGAGAAATGGGAGGGTGAGCTCCGCATTCTACTCCGGTGTAACCATTGCCCCAGTCGCCTAGAAGTCGTCGGCCAACGAGGTCCCAGACCGAGACTCAACGGTGAAGAGGGCCTTGTAGAAGCTATAAATATGGGAGGAGATCTCTTTCGGGGACTCCAAAAGAGATGCCCCCTCCCAGAGGCAGGGGATTAAACATTTCCTCCTCCTACCATTCGCAATGGCATGGAAGTAGGCCATGTTCGATTCCCCCTGGAGAGTCCAGTTCTGGTGACTGCGCTGGCACTAGAATGACACCTCTCCCTTGTAGATCTCCATGATGCAGGACTCAAGGGAGTACCTATGAGACCAAGCGTCTGCCGAGAGGCCAACCAGGACGGCCTCCTGGTCAAGGGCCTAGATCTCCTGAAGTATAACCTCCTTTTGGCCGCGAAGGGCGGCACCGAGGTTTGCCCCTAGCCTCGGGAACTGTCTAGCGAGTTTGGCACACTGGTGCCAGGTATCCACCGCACAGTAGACACGAGGCATGGCGGCCTCCGCCTCCAGCCAGTTCGACCTAACCGCCTCCACAAACCCCTGCTTTTGGAGACAGAAGGTCTCGAAGTGGAAGCGATTCAGTCTTGGCGGCAATCCCCCTCCGGTGGAGAGTACAAGAGGGGTGTGATCGGAGCCAACTCTGGTAACCGCCTTAAGCGAGCAAAGGGGGAAAGAGAGTTCCCATTACACCAAGACGAGGACCCACTCCAACACACTTCAGACATGATCTAGCTATTTGTTGGTCCAGGTATACCGAGCGCCTACCCGCATGATCTCTCTAAGAGCGAGATCGGCGATGCAGTCATTGAACATAGGCATCCTCGGGAGGTCCACATTTGCAGTGCTCTTGTCGTCAGCGGACCAGATCAAAATAAAGTCCCCAGCCACAACCACGGGGACCTATGTCCATTCCACTTTGGACTAGAGCTCGTGCAAGAAGTCAGCGGACCCCTGATGGTCCGTGGGGCCATAGACAATAATCACCTCCCACTTGAGGTGAGACTGTCTACGGGCGAGGGACATGCTCACAAAAAACTCCCCATGGTCCATGTCCTCGTCCTCGAAGGTATCCTCCTTCACACCAAGGAGGATGCCCCCGGAGTGACCATTAGCTGGGAGCCAAGTCTAGATGAAGCTTATGACAAGATAAACCTTCTAGCTCTGCAATGGAGAAGTCCTAATAGATCGTCTCCTGAAGGCCAAAAATATCCGGCTCTTCCTAGTGAAGGTAGTCCTTGATTTGGCGACGGCGACCCTCCTGCCCGAACCCCCTGATGTTCCAGATAAACGCGCGGATGGCCTGAAGGATATCCATGCATCCAAATTAGAGCACGGGGGTCCCCATACCAGCGGCGGATTGGGCATGGGAGGTGGACTGTCTTCTCAAGATCGCCTTGGGAGGTCGCCCATGAGGTCGCCCCAAGGGGGGCCTTGTGAGTAATCTCCCTATCATCAGGCGCAGGTGGGGTGTCCCTGCTAGGTCCCAGCTCTGTGGGCCTAGACTCAGTAAGGACTCGAGCGTGTTCCCGCTCCCGCATGTCACGTGCACGGGAAACAACGACCGCACCCTCATACCCCTCCCGCGCCTTAATGGTAGCAATCTGAGAATCATGAGTCCCCCTCTCGCCCCGGAAAATAGTACCACTGTCGGAAGCAACTTCAGCCAGATGTGCCAATGGAACCTCTACTAACACTGAAAACCTGGAACTAGAAGAGCTAAGGGAACTAGCAGAAGGGGTGGGAGACGAGGAGGTACCTGGGAGCTCGCCACGGGCAGTCACCCACAGGGTCACGCGCTCCGCCACCATCGTCTTAGGGACCATGAGACCTACCCTAGACCCCGCGAGGCAGATGCTGTGGTGGGAGGGAGGCGACGAGGGCTGGCGCGGGGCCCTATTGTGGTGAGCCCTGGTGCCAGTTGCGGGGAGGTCAGAGTTAGTAGAGTCCACCACTAGGGTGTCTAGGTCAGGAGTGTCAGGTGCCAGCGCGTAACACACCATGCCCGGAGATCACGGGGATGGGTGGGCACAGATCTCCCGACTCACACTCCCCGAGGTCTCCACTAGGGGGGACTAGGAAGCAGGAGGTGACGCCATCCCTCCTCCAGGGCTAGGTCGAGGTTGGAGTCGTACTGCGTGATGTCGAGGCCGATGGAGAGCTAGGGGTCAGGGCGGTAGAAGCGTGGGAGATCCACCTGGGCCAGCTTGGTCGGAGCGCTCCAGGAGAGGGGGCGTCTCTTCGGGGAGAAGGGGCCAACCTCTGAGGCTCGTGCCAGGGTGGCCCCATGAGTCTTCCCCTAGCCCCTCCATGCACCGGCAGGGGGACGCCTCAGTAGCCTCTGGGGACTTATCCTCGCCCCCGGCCTCCTCCTCTGAAGCTCCCCTCCCCTTCTTCTCGTCATCCACAGGAGGGCGGGGAGAGGAGGGGGAGTCGGTGGATGATATGATATCGTCGAGCTCCAGTAGGAGGTCCCTGGATCTACGGCCTAAGAAGAAGCACGAAATCGAGACCAGGAACATCACCGGGTCTAGGCTAGGACCCGAAGTCGGACTGGCTCCATCCCCTAGAGAGAGGCCAGGTCGACCTCCACGAACTTGCCAACCGTCTGTGAAATCATCTCCACAATCTCGGGCATCCTGGCCTCATAGGGAACACCCCTAAGGCGAAGCTAGACATCGGCAAGAGAAGCCGACGACTCCTGGTCGGCAGATGATAGTTTGATCAGAACCTTGATCTTGTTGATGGGCAGGGTGAATGAAGAGCCAAAAGCGCACATGCATAGAATGGCCACCGAGGGGAAGGACACCACGAACTCCGAGGACGAGATCCACCGGATCGGCCACTCATGGCCCAGCAGCACCTCGCATAACTTAGAGTGGAGCAGCTCTTCCGTGATCTCAGCTGCGAGCGGGGGGTCCTGGTGCGGTGACCTAGCATACCACTGCATGTGTAGTACACTATAGTCGTTGACATGACATCCACAGAACACCATTCCATAAATATCACATCCCTCAGAGTGGTACTACAAAAACATTGCGGGTCCATATTACAAACATACACACTTTATTATTATTACAATACCAGAAGTTCGAGACTTCAAGTGATTCAAAATTATAAACCAAACTTAAGTAGTTTCAGCAGAAGATTCAAAGTTCAAACTCATACTCCGAATTGAGCTCAATAACTTATTATATAAAGTTCATGATGCTCGGCTCAATTGGTTTACTAATAACTAAGGCAACTACTCGGACTCGTTGCCCTCCACTCCATAGCGTATTTCATAGTCCACCCCTTCCACTCCTCTGGACAGGTCTGGTTCCTCACAGTAGACATCCTCTTGTCCTTCAGTAGCGTACATCGGAGTATCTTCTGGCTCCTAAGAGTCTAAGCAGGGGATCAAAGGAAAGAGTGAGTAATAGTGTTACCCAGCAAGTTCATTATATGCAAGGTGGGAAGTTTGATGCTCTATATACCACCTCGGACTATCAGTCCTTGGCACTATGCAGTTTTCATAAACATTTCTTTAAATATTGATTTTATTAGGAAAAACTATGCCCATCAGTCTTTACAGGTTGACCAGAACTTCATGGAGTTCCTTTCCTGTCGCGTTTGCAGTTCCTTCCTGGAATAGGGAGTAACAAGTTACAGGTCTTACACTCTACAGAGGTGTGTTACTTTTCCCATGAGAGATCAACTCCTTATTGCACAATCGAGCGTACTTTCCCATCCACAATTCCGTGATGTGGGGCCCAGTAGGTGATCCAAGCCAATCACTGTTCCTCTCCGCGACCCCATAAGTCTGCACGATCCTTCGGGCCGAGCTACATCTCCGTTAAGCCCCCTTTCGGGCAAGCTATAACCCTGATGAGTTCCCGAATACTCTATGAGCCAGTTATGCCCCTAGCAAGCTCCATAAAGGTCTGACTATACCTCCTGCAGCCGCTCATAGATAATCTAGACACCAAAATCGTGGGGCCTAAGGGGGCCCACCCATATGCTGGATCCATACAAGGAATCACAGTGTCACGTTAAGGTCATCTTGCCTACATACGAAAGGAAGAAGATCCAGCTGACTTCTCTGTCCCATTCCATATCTCATGGTTAACGTGTATTATACGGCGCTAGAATCACTGAGGTCATGGGTTGTTAATTCCTATGGTGACTCTCATGCAATTGGAAACCTAAGTTCCATTGCTAATCTTATATTTATCATCACTTAGGATGATAATAGCATTTCATTTATTTGGAAAAAATAGTATTTTCTTTCTTTTCTTCAGAACATAGATGACAACACACAATTTGTAAATACTTTGATAAGGACTCATGAAAGGACATGAGCAAGTGATGAACTTGCCTTGTGATTGCAAGGTAGTGTAGTCAGATGCTTGCACTCGACCTTGAGCTTCTATTTCTACAAAACACCATTATTGCCCGATAAGGACAATATTTAAAGAAGCAATAATGAATATGCACAGTAATACAATGCATCATTTATTAATTATCTTCTTTGTGTGTTTTACCCACTTTATTAAATCCTTATATTCCTTTATTTAATTAAAAGAATTGGTAAAGGTTAATTCCAAAGATTTTATAAATATTATATTCACTATTTTTGTAGTGTAATGTAATAATATAAGAGTTTAAAACTTATTTTTATTTAATTTTAGCTCTTATTATTATTTTCTTAATATTCTTTTTAAGAATAATCATTTAAATTTCTAAGATTATATTTTTACTGATCTAAATAGCAATTTAGTATTTTTTATAAAATACTATACTAATTTAGAATGATAAAAATGAATTTGATTTATTTTGAGGCATTTTATTTATTTTTATAAATATTCCTTAAGGAATATATATTATAAAAATATTTAACCTATATTTATTCTACTAATAATAGATGTTCTTAATTTTATTTGTTAGCTTATATTTTTGTGAACTCGTAGATATATTATTTGTATTTTTAGGATTTTTGTGTTATTTCTTAGAACTTATTAAGTCCTAGGGGTATTTTGGTCTTTTAATAAATTATTTAGATTTTTATTTAAAAATCTAGACCTAGCCCATTGGGCTGGCCCATCCCTGACCCGACCCACCTGGGCTGGTCAAACCCACTCGTATCGAGTGGTACTGGCCCATATTGTCCTAGTACACTCGTTCCCTTCCTCTCTCCCACACGTTCTCCGTTCTCTATCGCCCCCATTATGGCGTTGTGGTGCTGACGGCATTGCCGCGCGATTCCGGCCTCCCCAGGCCTCTCCGGCCGCCACCGTGGTGCATGCCGAGGTAGTCGATGCCGCTCTACTGATTGGTCCTGCTCGATTTGTTGCTAGGCTCTTCTTATGGCCATACCGCCTCCACCCCGAACCCTAGAGTTTGGTGGTTGCCAGTGATGTGGTGTTCCGCCATCCCTGTGGTGCTGTGTCGCGGCTCTGGTGGCCCTATGGTGCCACTGTTGCTGCTCGTGTAGCTATGGCCGCTGTCCCATGGCTTGGCGCGGGTTGCAGCGCCCTCGGGGCTCCCCGTGCCGCCGTGTGCATGCTCGTTGGCGAATCGTCTTCCTCTTCTAACTATAGCGAGGACCTCGGGTAAATTCCTCTCTCTTTCGCTCTCTTTTTCTCTGGCCCTACCTACTAGCTCTAGTGTGCTTGAAGTCTGTGAGCCCTGATTATGATTATTCACTACTTTAGAGTTCATCCCTCTGTGTTAGGGTTTATCCTTTGATAATATGCTGTTCTAAGATGGTTACTTATTGGTCCTAGCAGTGTGGATTTCACTACTGTTTAGTGTTATTAGTACTGGCAGTGGCTTTGCCTGTAGTTGTTAACTAAACCTTTACATATACTGGCATGTATTGATATGTTCAGATTGTAGTTGATTTTATACTCCTATGATTCTCTGATAATCTTGAATGATAGAATGTTCAGATGTAAAAATTATTCTTGATTATTTGTTCCAAGGAAGATGATTGAGTAAGGAAATTAATTTATATAGCTTGTTAGCTGGGATTTCTTATCAAATAGATTGTTGTGACACCATCCTGAGATTAGTACACACTTTCTGTTTTTGAATAGGCTTTTCATGAGCTTTGCTAAGAATTGGCTTAGTTGGTAAGCTAGAAAAGATTTCTATTATCTTTAACTGTATTGAACAAATAGTTTAGTCCATGATGCTGGTCTGAGACTATGCTAGATAGAACTAAGGTTTGTACCTGCTATTTCCCTCCTAGGTGTGCCTTGATACTCAGTTTAAGACAATGATTATTATAGCTCTTAAGAAAATGATTTGACATCCCCTACTGTTTGATATAGATCCTTAAGATGAAATAGTTTCTGAGGTGCTACTATTATAAGATGTGCCCAGAAATATTCACTTAAGGCTGCTGTATATTTGGATGTAGAAACATGTATTGTTATCCAAGATCAGTGATGCACATGCTGAGATCTTGGTGTGGTTTGCAAAGATTGATTGTTGGCTTTGTTTAATTCCTTCTGTGATGGATACACCCCACTTGGTGTTTTCTGAGAAGATTCCATATGAAACAACACATGATTTGATAAATTAAATAAGATTTATCATGTGATGGTTTTGTATGGACTCACCACACAACTTGATTATTGGTGACGTTGTTGTGTTGGTTGATCTTGCTGGCTTGATCTTGGTGGCTTGATCACTCCCTGGAGATTGTTTTGCATCCCCTGGTACTAGTCCTTCTCCTCCTAGCTCCTGTGATCTTGTACTTGTCCTTGCTATCCTCCTGCACCACCCCTCCTTATGTCACCATCTTGTGGATAATTTGATGGTTTATTGTGTGATATTGGCTGGTGAATTTGTTGAGAATTTGGCAAGCTCAATGTGTTCTAGGTTGTGTGCCTTAGAATGTGGGGTTAGAATGAGATCACTAGCAGTTGTGCTACGGCAGAGTGTTCCTTTTGATCGCTTGTTGCTTCTTTGCTATGTCGATGACATAGCATGCGATTAGCAGTAAGTCGCTTTCTTGTTTGGCCTATTTGGATCAGATCAAGTGAATTGATTTTCAATTCTTATCCTTTTACTGGTTACTGTCCTGGTGAAACTTGCCCCTTTCTACTTGGCTTATGATGTGGTACTGAAGCATTTCTGAGTTGAAAGAACAGATAATGCATATTGGTGAAACTTGCCCCTTTTATATACTCAATGATGTAATAAGAACAATGCACCACACTGTTCTCTATCGAGAGTAAAACTAACAATTTAACATATTGTTTCTTTTTAGCTTCTTTTATTTGGCAGGAACCAAGATCTGGAAGCTCAAGATTTAGTATAGGAGTAGATAAGTAGTCTAGTTTTTTATTGTAATCTTCTTCTTATTCTTTTGTAAAAAAAACTTGTAAAGATATTATTATGATTTAATAAAGTTTTATTTCATTAGAATTTATTTCCTATAATATTCTTATTTGGTGTATTTGTCTCACCTTGTAATATTATTATGAAATAAAGAAATAAGAATTCATTTCTTACTTGAGTTTGTTTGTCTTAAATTCTTATTATTGTTTAATCTATCTTTAATATAATCAAACAGTATTACTAAATCATTTTGGAAAACAATGTAATATTACCAATTTCTACTTTTCAAATATTTACCAAATGATTTAAATTTCAAATTTGAATTCAAATCCCCCCAAAACTCATTAATTCCTAAAGGTCATGTCAAAGTTTATAACAATCACTAGAAAGAGCTATTCCTACCTCTAGATAGTGAAAGAAACTCTTATCTCTTTAGGTTTTTGTTTGGCGAAAAATTTACCTAGATTTTACAGATGAATGCATGCACATGCTCATATTCCTATCTCTACCCTTCGTTGGTTCCTAATGCTGGGGTGTTACACATAGTTGGGGAGCACTGTCACCATCTCCAGGGTCTCTAGCACTGTCATCTGAACCCCGCCCAGGTCGATGTAGTAGAACCCCCCATCGACGGCATGTCCATAGTACTCCATACATTGTCGTGCGTGGGGCGGCGCCAAGGGCAGGGCTCCCCCCAAACCCGTGGGGGTGATGGAGGTGCTCGCGGCGGCTTCTTCTTCTTTTCCTTTTTCTTTTTCTTCCTTTTCTTCTTTTTCTTCTTTTTCTTCCTTTTCTTCTTATGCATCGTTGCTATCGCTGCCCCGCCATCCGATCTCAGACCCTCCTTGTTGGGCCCCACTCGCTGGTCCTGGAGGGACGCACGCCAGGAGATGGCGTCAGAGCGGATTGCAGCCCCTGGCTGCAACGAGGGGCACGCCTGGTCCTGAGAGCGCAGAGGCCCCTGCTCCTCCCAACGCCCGCCCTCAGGGGAACAAGGCCCAGGGAGAGGCGAGGTGCCCCTAGGTCAGTGCAGCGGGCTCACGCACGGAGGAGACCGGGACAGCCGACGATGGCCCTTGTGGTGCTGTCGCTGGGGAGATCAACGAGCAGGGTGGCTCGGGTGGTAGTAGGCATCCTGTAAACCCCTGGGTGGTGCCTGACGGCGTGGAGAGGCGGGGGCACGGTGGGCAGGGGGGCCAGGGACCTTTCCTGACGGGAGTCAGTGGGAGGGCTACATTCCTGCTTGCACATGAGGGCGGCGAGGTAGGAGCGGGGCGGTGGCCCGGAGCTTGAGGTGAGGGGGAGGAAGGTGGCGGCAGCTGGAGGGGCGACAGTGAGGAAGGGGTGGAGGTCGACGCAGGGGTCCAAAACTCGCTAGGCGGCAGATAGTGTTCGGGGCCAAACCCTAGTAGTCCGCGGCTCGAAAGTGGCTGGATGGGCTCCCCGGTAGGCCATGGCCTGATAGCAGCCAGCAGGCCTGTAACAGGCCGAGGCCCATATGAGGCTAGCCAGCCACGCGTGAGACGGCCCAACCAGTGGGAGCACGCCGACCCCTTCATGAGCGGCACCACCGATGGCAACCGACGGGGCATCCGCGAGCACGCACCATACCCAGCATCCCTAGAAGCAGCGGGGCACCACCCACCCCTTGTAGGCCTCACCATAGAGAGGAACTCCCCCAGCGACGGCCTCCGGAGGGCAGAGAGGCATCATGGGGTTGGCGACGCCGTGCTCGGGGGCCTCAGGATCCCAACTTGCTGGCACCGGCAAGGAAGCCAGACCCAGGGAAGAAGGCGTCGGCTCCACCGAGTCTTCCGTGGCAACCTCATCCTCTATATTAGCCCAATTCTTCCCCTGCAGGTCGCTTGCCGCCGCCAGCTCATTCGGCAACAGGGGGCAGGGAAGGCCGCTGCTCCTTCACCGACATGCAAGGCGACGGGGACCTGCGTAAGGAAAACCCTAGGTTAGCCCTTACCTGACGGCTTACCTTCACGCGATGGGCGGTGAAGAGGATCTCCATGCCGGTGCGGACGAACTCGCCATGGCAGACGGCCCTAGCATCGATGACCACCTGCTCCATGCTGAGGAGCACCAGGTGGTGAGCCGCAATGCGGAGCAGGAGGAAGGCCGGCGCCGCGCCAGACCGGCACCCGCTGAAGGTCGAAGACGCTGAAGCGCTCCACCAGATAGGAGGGACCCGATATCAGGCAGGCCACGCCGCCATGGCCAGGAGAGGGTGTGGAAGGCGGGAGACAGAGGCAGGGGAGCTGCGACACCTAGTGGCCGGCGCCGGCGGGGGCGGACGCGGCAGAGCGGTCAAACATCATCGGTTCAGGGCAACACCGCATAGGAGTCTCTCCTTGCATAAATTTAAAACATCTTATATTTTAAAATGGAGGAAGTACTAATGTAATAATTATACTATAGCTTAAGCCTAAGCAAAAGCGAGCCATTTGAGGCCATTTGCCCGCGTGTGCGTTTCTGGCCGTTTGATCTTCAATCTGAGTCATCTCAACCATGCAGTTTCATATGTTAACCGAAATATTACGAGCTGGTCCCTCCTGTTCCCACCCTCACCCCCACCCTCATCCCCATCTCGATCCCGTTCCCCTCCACCCGAGTTCCCGCCCATCCCATCCCATCCTCCATCTCCCCTAGCAACGTGCACCGCCCCCTCCGCTCCCGATCTCTCCCTCTCACCTCTGCTCCCTCCGCCCCTCCATTCACAATGCCACCGCCTCCCGTTCAGCTCCCGCATCTAGCATCGGCCGCCTCAGCTTCCCCGCCTCGAACCTACCTAGTACTAACTCAATATCGTCCCTGACCTCATGCACCCGTCCGCCGCCACGCTTTGCCTGTGGTGAAGAAGATAAGGAGAAGGTGAGGGTGCGAGACTGAAAGTGTAATTGCCCCTATGTGTGGTTTTGGTGATTAATGACAATCCCTATGGACTAATGTTTTCTTTGATTTTTATATGAAGGAATATTCCATAGGTCATGCTTGTAGTCCATGTATTGGATTCAAGTATGGATGCCATGAAGATAAAGAAATACCTTGAGTATTGGCATCAAGATAATCGATTGGAAGAGAAGAATACGATATGATCAAGATCTTGATAGTGTGTTCTCGATAGAAGAATTCAAGATATGGCTCTAAGTATGTGTCATGATAGCCTCATTAGTTGAGCTATGGTTGACTAAGATTTAGAGCATGTAATCAAATGAAGAGTTCTTTATGTACCTCAAGATATTGATATGGAGTATGAGAAGATAGTTGTTTGACCAATACAAAGAGTGAAGAGCGATTTCAAGTTGGTCAACACATGAAGCATAAAGAATGTATCACATGGTTATTATGGTATCTTTCCATGGGCATGCTTCAACAGTGAATATTTCATATAGCCCATGAGAGGATGATATCAAGTGGTGATCATCATCAAGGTTGAGAAGGGCAAGTTCAAGATAAGCATATCGAGAAGATCATTTGCTTGAAGCTTGCCTTCCATATTATTGATAATGGACTGTGAAGACGTGTCTTAATGAAGCTATCCCATAGTGGTGTATGGGGGAGCAAATTATGAGTCTTCATGAAGCACAATGATCAAGCGATGCATTCCGGCTTGGATGGAGCTTGAAGCGTTGTCATCAAGATCAAGCGGGATGCGCAAGGCAAAGGTATTGCCTTGCTAGGTTTTCCTTTTACCGGTCTCAAGGTGGTTGTTGGGAGACCGGGTTATAGGATAGATAGCCGCACTATCAAGAGGGGCTTTCGGTTGGGTAAATTGATCACATCGTCTTAGGGAGCTCAATCCTTTGCATACTTTGCTTCTCTCTGTTGTGTTGCTTCTTGGTATTTCTCTATGTGAGGTTCTTGAGCTTGTTGCTAGCTCTTCAACAAGCCCAGGTTCATCGTAAACGAAATTTGTATGCATCTTCTATTGCGTTTTCGAGTTTGGAGGTTTTATCGATTCTTTTTTAGGGAGGTTTCATACCTCACCTTATTTGGTTCTTTACCTCTTCCTCTTGCTTGGGTTTTCTCCTTCGTGGAGGTTGTGAAGTGGTTGTGGAGCTTGTCATCTCTGGAGTGGAGGAAAAGCTAGCCATAAGGAAATGGCCTATTCCTTCATGGGATAGACTCGGAGAAGAAGGTGAGCCTTCTTGGCGTTGGGAAATCCTTCGTGGAATCCCACACCTCTCCAACGTGACGTACCTTCTTGTAAGGGAACACGGGAATACATCTTTGTCTCCGCGTGCCTCGGTTATCTCTATACCCGAGCTTACTTTCCTTGTGATAGCCATCATGCTTGAAGTACTTATATCTTGCTTATCACTTGTGGTATATTTATCTTGTGCTATCTTGCTTAGCTTAACTTGTTGTTGGTGCACTTAGTTGAGCCTATTGTATTTAGGTTTTGTGCTTGTAAAATAAACGTTAGTTTAATTCCATATTCTATCAAGCCAAAACCGTAATAATTTTGAAATTGCCTATTCACCCCCTCTAGGCGACATCTCTATCCTTTCAATTGGTATCAGAGCAAGTTCTCTCCTTGTTTAGGCTTCACCTCCTAGAGTGTAAAGATGTCGGCTAGTAGTATAGTGCACAATGACACAATTATCTTTGATGGGACAAATTATATTTTGTGGAGAAATTGCTTGCTTTGTAAACTTTGGACCTTGTGTCCAAATATTGAGCGATTTCTAGATGCAGGTTTTTCTCCTCCGATGGATCCTCAAAATCTATCTTTAGAGGATGAGAAAAATTTACATCTCGAAGCTCAAGTATCTAATGAGCTTATTTTATTTTTGATCCCCATAGTTAATTTGTTCTTGACAAATGTAAAGCGCAAGTCATCTCATGAGATGTGGACCAAGCTTAAAGAAATATTTGATGGGTCCATTTCTCATATGGTCGGTGGTATCTTCTAGGAGCTCTCTACTCCTTCACATCATGATGAGCTCCAAATTTCTTCCACCTCCGGCCTCAATGAGATTTCATTTCCTTCCAATTCACCTACATGTGACAAGTCACAAGGTAATGTCATGGTGAGTGGAGAAATCATATGTGACGATGGTAGTGTTTCTCTTTACACCAATGATTCTTATTCTATAAATGATAATGGTGTAGAGAGTTTGGACTTAAACACTTCTTGCAACAATAGTTCTATATCCCCCTATGTTGCTAGTCCTTGCCTATCATCTATAAACTATTTGAGTACAAATGCAGATGATATGCTTGATTTGTCTTGTTCCCATGTGCAAAATGCTTATTTCCTCTAGTTGTGTATCTAATAATGTAAAGGAAATCAAATATTCTATGGAGCAAGACACAATCATGAATGGAGATTCTACAATATCCTCATCTTCATCCTCCCGTGCTCACATGTGCCTTACGGCAAGATGATCAAAGGTATCTCCTACCTTGGATCCCAACATATCTTCTCTAGATAATAGCAATGATAATGATGATAGTGATGATCACCTTGATGAGGATACTAGTGCTCTTGTGCTTGAGTTGACTTTTTTGTGTACCTCTCTTCATGGTAATAATAAGGTCGTTGCTTGTCTCAAATACGTTATGGACACCATAACTAAGCAAATGGAAACCATAGAGGAGTTGGATTTCCAACTTGATGATGGGAGTCGGAGATTCAATCTCCTTAAGCAAGAGCTTGCCGAGGAAAAGCACACTAATTGTCTACTCACACAAGCAATTGAATCTTATGAGCTTGAAAAGGAAAAATCTATTAATGATGCTAGTGCTACTAACTCTACTTCTTGTGAAGCATCTATATTAAAGGAGAATGTTGAGCTAAGGGCTCAAATTGAGTTGCTAACTAGCAAGTATAGGAAATTATAAGAGAGTCATGAAAGGCTCTCGGTCTCTCATAATGATCTTCTAATCTCCTATGATGGGCTAAAGTTAGCTCGTGAGGCAAGTATCACTAAGGTAACATCTTGTGAGCCTCATTTGGACATTAGCACAACTTCTACTCAAAATGCTATTTTTTGCCATGTGCTAATCCTAGTGATCCTTCTTGTCATACTACTGATAAAACTTGTGTTAGATTACTTGCTTTGCCTTGTTGCTCTAACAATGAAGTTTCTACTTCCTCTAGTACCTCTATTTCTACTAACCATGTAGATGAAATCAAAGAGCTCAAGGCCCAAGTCACTTCTTTGAAGAAAGACTTGGAAAAGAGTCATGAAAGCAAATACACACTCGATAATATTTTGAGTGTGCAAAAATACCCCAATGATAAAATTGGACTTGGATTCAACTCCAATAACAAGAGCAAGTCTAAGAGCAACAAGAAGAAGGGCCAAGACCAAGTCAAGAATTCGGCCAAGATTATTTGATTCAAGTGCAAGGTTGTAGGAAATCATGTAAGATCTTGTCCATTAAAGAAAAATCACTTGAGTGAGAAGCAAAAAGGGAAGCGACCACAAGTTCAAGGTCAAGCCCAATTTCAACCTCAAGTTGAATCTAGGCCACTTCCCAAGAAGAATCAAGATAAGTCTCCCCAAGCCAAGAAATTAATGAAGAAGATAAAGGGAAGCACTTGTTGCTACATATGTCGTGAGAAGGGGCACTTTGCCTCTTCATGTTCAAACGGTACCTTATCTAACCCTATCATTGTTGATGATGATTATTCTCTTGGGAAGGATAAGGATGGCAGTGTGTTTGCCAAGTTTGTTGGAACTCAAAGTGGTGCCAAGAAAAGAACCATTTGGGTTGCCAAGCCTATTGTGACTAACCTCTTAGGAATCAACTTGGTTGGGGATCGACAAGATCAAACTTGATCAATAGGTGTTTGTGGAGGGCATTGGAGACTTGGCTAACTCATGAAGAATTAAGGGATCTTCATATATTATATTTTATCAAGCCAAGTCATAAGGATTATCATCTCCCTATCTTATATCCAATACACCTCTTTGCGGTAACTCGAACTCAACTCTTTTATATTGTAAGTTACTTGCCCCTTTACATGTTTTGGTTTTGTACCAAGTATGTGTTTGTATTCGTTGTGCCTCATGCTTGCTTATTTTGTGTATTCAAGTATGTCTATGTGTTTGGCACATCATTTACTTGTGTGCTTTGTTTTGAGCCTCTAATGCATCTTGATGATATCTTGTTTGGCTCTTTTTGAGTGGTTAATGGAACATCCCATTTTGGGGGAGTGATATGCCTCACGCATCTATCAAACCTTAAAATGTGTGTACATGAGTACTACCACTTAGTATTGATATTGCAAGCTTATATAGTCACTATGTGGTATGTCATACTCATGAGAAATTCAAATTCTAAATGTCCATTAATTATCTCTAGTTGAGGTTGTTTTGCCTCTTATTAAGAAAAATTGAATATCACATTATAGGGGAGTAATATGCTTCTATTGCATATCACAATCCTAGGAAATGTGAACATATGAGGTGGTGCCACTTAGAGTTGGTATTGTTGATTATCTTGTTTCTAGGTGGCATGTTTGCTCAAACAAGGACCTATTTTTGTTAAAAGCTTTTATTCGTCATCTTTTTGGTCTTTGTTTGAGTAAGAAATTCTTGGTGTGGTCTTTATCAAATACATATCTCTATATCATATTTGGGAGACCATTTGCTTCAAGTTATTCCAATCATTGCTTTGCATGATTGTGTGACTAGTTGAAGCTATCAAGAATCTCTATCTTTGCATAGTGCTTAATCTTTTTATTCCTATCCTATGATTTTTATTGTGAAGGCTTATCTTTAATATCTATGCAATATACCACCGGAAATCAATTCCAATACACTCATTGTCTTCGACAATTGATATACTTGTGTGTGGTAGTATTTGTGGATCATCTTCACCTTGGATTTCGCCTCTTATTGCCTTATTTTCTCTCCAAAAATTTGTTGTGACTCCCATTGTCTTCTTTGGATTTTGAACATCTCTTTGATGATGTTTTTGATTTTTATCAAATGTGTTTTAGTGGAATACAAACCTTTTTTTGGAACCTTGTGCCATTGTGAAAAGTGTTAAGGGTTTGGTTTATTTGTTGAAACCTTGCTCTTTGGGAAGTTTGTTATGTCATTCTTTCTTCTCTATTTTATTTGCTTGAATTAGATAATTCTTTGAGCATTTGTGTTTTTATTTCATCTTTTATGCTCAATAGTTTTTTGCTTGGTTCATTTGTTGAACTTTGTTGAACAAATCTTGTGTTGATTTGATTCTTTGATATAGTTTGGACAAAAAATGTGTTTTGTCACACCTTATATGCCTCCTTGAATTTTTTGTGATTTGTCCAAATTATATCTTCGTTGGATCTTGAAAGTCTCATGCATGCATGTTTACTAAATGTATATCTTATATCATGTTTTGCTTTCTTTGATCCAATATATAGGGTATACTCCATCAAATCCTTAAACGGCTAAGATGTGCATGAAATTCAAATTTCATCTTTAAATATGCACATTTTTTATGGAGTGTGTCCTATGTATTGCGATTAGTCTAACCACTTTGGACCCAATGAGTTTAGGGACCAAGATGTACTTGAACGTTGTTTTAGGTACATTGGTGATGCAATGAATGCTTGTCTCGTCTACAAGGAAGGTGTTGTCACCACATGATAATAGGATCCAAGCTAGGATGATCGAAGAATTCTTATCTACTACATCATATCATTGTTATCTCGGTAACAAGTATCTTATTCATGCATACTATTCTTCCATCCAAACTCTTGTAGTTTACATCTTGGCATGAATTTATTTGTTTGAAAATGTTGCGGTTCTTGCAAGGATCTTTGAAATACTTCTCTATCCTTATTGTTTATGTGAGTAATTTGAGATGATGCATATAAAGGGGAGTATATAAAGTCATGTTCATGATTCACCAATTCCAAATATACCCTCTAGCAATTTATTGCATATCAATTCGTCAAGGTACTCTCATGTGCAATATTGTTGAAATTGCATTGAATCCTTCCTTTCGATACTTGTTGCCTTTCTCAAAATATTCCAAATAGCATTAGTTCCCTTAGTGTTAGTTGTGATGTTTTTGAGGTTTTTTTTTCTCTTTGGTGAAGTTCATTGATATACCATAAGAGAAAATAGAGCCTTGGGCTATATATGCACTTAAGAAAAAATATCCTATTTGGTATATCTTATGACTTCCTCTTGGATATCATCTTTATTTTATTTTTCAACCTCTTATGTGTGGATGTTTCTTCGTGGATAATTCTCATGTTTTTTCCACTTATAAACTTATATATATGAGAGTGTTATTCTCTCGCCTTGATATCCTCGCTCTTTGCCGACCATCTCTCTTATCCTCTTAGTTTTTAATAGTATTAGTAAGGTCTTGATTTATGAGTGCTCGGTTTATTTTTATTTTTGCAACTTCACGCACTCATATTTCATAATTGGTTTCTTTTGGACTTAAGTTTGTATTGATTTATATCTATACTCCCTGTATCTTTGTTATGTTCTAAATGATATAGAGGGAGTGAGGATTCCATGTCTGTGCATATTGTATTCAAATGAAACAACTAATTTATGCACGAACCTTGGGGAGCTTCCTTGTTTCATTTATAGCACTATTTGTCCATTTGATTTTTTTGGATCTTTCGATTGCTTGCTTCATCTATTGAAGTTTCTTCACCTTGTTATCCTTTTAGAAATCTTTGATCCTCAATATAGTTTGATTTCCTCCAAGTATTTGTCATTGGATATGTGCATATGATTTCACTCATATTACGAGTAATGCACACCTTGGGTAGGAACTCATACTATATTGTCCTTCTAACCTTGTCATCCATTTTGGCACTTGTTGTCAATGGCAGAGAAGTTTAGAGGGTTTAAGGGAAATGGTTTTATACTTAAGATTGGTTTGTTCTTAAGTGTTTGCCTTTCATGCATTTCATATTTATTATGTTTTGCATGGTTGAATATATAGTGTAAACTCTCTCGAAGGTGATGCTTGACAATATATGCAATGAAATTCAAGTTCATCACACGTGCATATATTATGGGGGAGTTTGCTCTATATATGTTGGTTATACTCACATCTCTTGCATTAGTTGTAGTTTGTGTGAGTAGAATCGATTTTGATACGGGCTAGTAGCTTTGTGTTACTTGACCATATCAAATACAACCTCTTGTATACAAATTATTCTCGGATAAGATGTGTACTTGTTTCTAATATTAATTATATAAACCCTCTTGTTGTGATTGTCATCAATTACCAAAATGGGGGAGATTGAAAGTGTAATTGCCCCTATGTGTAGTTTTGGTGATTAATGACAATCCCTATGGACTAATGTTTTCTTTGAGTTTTATATGAAGGAAGATTCCATAGGTCATTCTTGTAGTCCATGTGTTGGATTCAAGTATGGATGCCATGAATATAAATAAATACCTTGAGTATTGGCATCAAGATAATCGATTGGAAGATAAGAATATGATATGATCAAAATCTTGAGAGTGTGATATCGATAGAAGAATTCAAGATATGGCTCTAAGTTTGTGTCATGATAGCCTCATTAGTTGAGCTATGGTTGACTGACCAAATGAAGAGTTCTTTATGTACCTCAAGATATTGAGATGGAGTATGCAAAGATAGTTGGTTGACCAATACAAAGAGTGAAGAGCGATTTCAAGTTGGTCAACACATGAAGCATAAAGAATGTATCACATGGTTATTGTGGTATCTTTCCATGGGCATGCTTCAAAAGTGAAGATTTCATATAGCCCATGAGAGGATGAGATCAAGTGGTGATCGTCATCAAGGTTGAGAAGGGCAAGTTCAAGATAAGCATCTCGAGAAGATCATTTGCTTGAAGCTTGCCTTCCATATTAGTGATAATGGACTGTGAAGACGTGTCTTAATGAAGCTATCCCATAGTGGTGTATGTGGGAGCAAATTATGAGTCTTCACGAAGCAACAATGATCAAGTGATGCATTCCGACTTGGATGGAGCTTGAAGCGTTGTCATCAAGATCAAGCGGGATGCGCAAGGCAAAGGTATGGCCTTGCTAGGTTTTCCTTTTACCGTTCTCAAGGTGGTTGTTGAGAGACCGGGTTATAGGATAGATAGCCGCACTATCAAGAGGGGCTTTCGGTTGGGTAACTTGATCACATCGTCTTAGGGAGCACAATCCTTTGCATACTTTGCTTCTCTCTATTTTTTTGCTTCTTGCTATTTCTCTGTGTGAGGTTCTTGAGCTTGTTGCTAGCTCTTCAACAAGCCCAGCTTCACCGAAAACGGAATTCGTATGCATCTTCTATTGTGTTTTCGAGTTTGGAGGTTTTATCGGTTCTTCTTTTGGGAGATTTCATACCTCACCTTATTTGGTTCTTCACCTCTTCCTATTTATTGGGTTTTCTTCTCTCTAATAGGTAGAGCTTGTTCTTAGCTTTTCAAAAAGCCCAAGTTTGCTAAAATCCGAGTCCGGACGCAAAAGTTATCGCCGTTTTCGTGTGCCTGTTTTAATTCCGGCGGGAATTCCGGCAGCGCCGGTTCTGTGGCCGGAATTTCTGGTCACCGCCGGAAATTTCGGCAAACTGCCGAAAAACTGTTATGTGTGTTGTTTCGGTTTTGACCGGAACTTTTCTGGTCGACCGGAAATTCTGGCCCCAGATCCAGCGGCGCCGGTTTTCCCGCCGGAACGTGTCCGTCCAGCTCATTTTGTCTCTAGCGGTTATCCCCCTTGAAGGGGTATAAAAGGGGGGCTTCTTCCCCAAAGTTAGAGTTCCTGAGCATGTTTTTTACCACCATTGTTGACCCCTTTGAGCTTTCTTCCTCTCCCTTCCCTCCTATGATTCTTGCATCTTTAAGAGGGTTTTTGAAGAGGAGATCTAGATCTACAATCCCTACCAATCAATCCCTTATCTAAGTGAGGGGAACCCATTGGATCTAGATCTTGAAGTCACTGGTTGACTTTTACCATTGTTCTGCCTCTCTAATTCCTCCCTAACACTTGTTACTTTGGTGGGATTTGATAAGTGAGGGATTTGAACACCCTTGGTGTTGATGCTTTGCATTCTTGCATAAATGTTGAGCTCTCCATTACGATTGGTTCAAGTGAGAGACCATGAGCTTGTTACTCTTGGAGGGTGACCTCCTAGTTGGCTTGGCGGTTGGTGCCGTGGTATCCTCTTCGTGGAAGATTGTGAAGAGACCCGGGCTTCTCCTTCGTGGAGGTTGTGAAGTGGTTCTGGAGCTTGTCATCTCTCGAGTGGAGGAAAAGCTAGCCATAAGGAAATGGCCTATTCCTTCGTGGGATAGACTCGAAGAATAAGGTGAGCCTTCATGGCGTTGGGAAATCCTTCGTGGAATCCCACACCTCTCCAACGTGACGTACCTTCTTGTAAGGGAACACGGGAATACATATGATGCAGCCCGTCCTGCGGACGCTACTACATCCACAACGCCAAGTCCCCAAGATCGTCCCCAAGTCAACCAAGAAGATGGACCATGAGCAACCAGCTCCAGAACGAGAGTCTCCGCCATCATCACCCCGGAGAGTCCGCCCGAATCCAGCCGGAGTGTCTGGCCAGCCCCAGCCCCAACCTGGCGTGGACATTCAGAAGGCCAGTTCGGACACTACCCGGAGTGTCCGGCTACCCCGGACTCTCCGGTCACTCCGACCCGGACTATTCGGCCCAAGTGATAGGCCTGCGAGCCAACAGCTGGGCCCTTGGCCCATGTACCCCTCTATTTCGCACCAAACCCTAGTTTTATGCCCAAACTACCTCTGAACTTGTGGCTGGCCTATAAATAGAGCCCCCACCCCCTCATGTATCCCTTAGGCATAGATGATAGAGTAAAGAAAACCCCCTTTGTGGAATCTCTAGTTTTGCCTCATCCCCTTCTACCAAAGGGGATCGACTATCATCACCACCTCGTTGGAGTTTGCATCGCGCCTCCCTCATTGTACAAGGCCTTAGCATCGGTGTCCCTTTGCCAAGACGTCAAGACCCTCTCCAAGGTGTTCTTCCCTCTCCGCTTGGGATTCACGGGAGCACGTTGACCGATCTTTCCTTGCGAGGATTCTATCGGACCGGTGGCCACCGGTGAGAGCAATCGGCCTTGTATCGTGTGTGTTTTGCGTGTGTTCATCGTGTTCTTCGCGAGGTGTGCGTCCGCTTTCGCTACCTTTTCCCTTTCCCCTCGCTTTCCCATCGATTTGACCACGAGATCCGTGAAGATCGGGCCACCCTAGAGGTTTGTCCTCATCATCTGGCATCAGAGCCCAAGTTGCCACGGATTTCACCCTCGTTCTTCCCCACCAATTTTTTTCTTGAAAAAACACAAAAATAGCCACAAAATCGAGTGGATCTTGTGTCAACCCACATCATCTGGTATCAGCAGCTTTTGGTTGCCACGGATTTCTCCTTGATTTGGTCTTTTCCCCCATAGATTCGAAAATCCCCAAAAAATAGCCCCAATTTCATGTTTTGGATCGATCTATGATTTGAGTGCGTTTTGGTAGGTTTTGATCCGTGGATTACTTGCTAAACTTGTTGATCTACCTTCCCCTGCGTTTCCATAGCCTAATTCCTTGATTTCCCCCATCAATTTGAGGTTTTGGTCCCAGTTTTTCTGCCAAAACTCGTCCCGTTCGTGTTCTGGAAGTTCTGGTTCGACGTACCGGACTGTCCGGCCTAAACTGGCCGGAATATCCGGCCCGGCCGGACTGTCCGGCATGCGCGCCCCCTGCTGACAGAAAATTCCGCTTCACGGTTTTGAACATAACTTTTGCATACGAACTCGGATTTTGGTGTTCTTTAGCTCGTTTTGAAGAGGAGAAGGAACTCTACATTATCATATCCATGGTTCATGCTATCTACTCCATCCAAATTCTGTGAGCAAGGTGGAATACACCAATAAAGGGTGAAGATCGGCGACGAAAGGTATAAAAATTCCGCGACTTCTCCCCACTTGCATCCCTTTGTGAGCTACACTATATTTGCAAACAACAAACACCTATTGAGACTAGTTCCTCCTATGATTGCTTGGGCTATGCATATTTGATACCTTGTAGAATTCCGAGCAAAAGTTGTGAGCGCGCTATCTCATATAGTTATCTTGTATAGTTGTTGGCACAAGGAAGAGACAAGTGAAAAAGAAAGAAAGAAAAAGAGAAAAAAATAGAAAAATAAAACAAGTGCCTCATAGAATAGGAAGCGCAAGCTCGATGAACATCAAATAGGTGGTACTTATTGTGCATATCTTGTAGCCCACCAATTTAGTGCAATCGAACTAGCGTCTCTCCTTGCACTTGTGCGACACGAGCTTATAGTCTTCGCTAGGTAATCATTTGGTTCTTATCTCACTTTCTCCGTTGCACAAGTCCCATTTATCCCACCGTGTGTGTTTCCTTGTACATATTTCCTCTTGTGGATTGACTTGTTTTGCTTTGTGATAATTGTGGTTCTTTACTTGCCATTACAATATCTTGATTTCGGATTGTTCTTGGACACGCCACCTTCCATACCTATCCACCATAAGCTTTGTGTGTGTGTTTTTTAGTGGTTAGTTGGTTTTGGTGTTCCGCGTGAACTTCACTTTGCTTGGTTTTGATTGCTCTCCAGTGTTGCCACTCGCACGATACTATCTTCCAAGGTAAAGTAAGGTTTGACGTTACATCTCTAACCCCTTACCACTTCCATATACACCACTTGGTCTTGTGAATCAAGTCTAGGGACTCCGGAACCGATGATGATATCTATGAAGAATCCATGATGAGCCATCACGACTACGACTCCACAAGTATAGAGGACATGATGGAGCACTACACCGACAATGGCTCTTCATGCTTTGAGGACCCGGAGCATTGCACCTATGACGGCTCCACATGCATGGAAGACATGGAGCACATCATCAACTATGGCTCCTCAAGCATGGAGGAATTGGAGCTCTACATCGACAATGGCTCCTCATGCATGGAGCACTACACCGACAATGGCGCCACATGCTTGGGTGACATGGAGTACTACATCAACAACGACTCCCCAAGCATGGATGACTTCGAGTGCTACAACGACGATGCCTCACCAAGCATGGAGGACATGGCGAGATTCATCCAATTTGAGGGCTCTTCCATAAGCCATGAAGAATACCTCCACCGCTTGGAGATGGAGGACTACTATGCCAAGCTAGTGGAGACGCCTCATCAAGAAACCATGACCTTCAAGGCCAAGCGTGCCACACCAAAGGGCACCACCTACTTCGATGATCCACCTCCAAGGTGTCAAGCGCCACCACCTACATGGCGTCATGCACCACCATCTCCAAGGTGATGAGCGCCATCACCTCCAAGCCGTCATGCACCACCATCTCCAAGGCGACGAGCGCCATCACCTCCAAGCCACCAAGCACCACCATCTCCAAGGCGCCAAGCACCACAACCTCGAAGGCGTCAAGTGCATCTACCTCCTAGGCATCAAGTGCCACCAACTACAAAAAGAGTGGCGCCCCAACATCACCTTCCAAAAGAGGCGCTAAGAAGCAAGAATCTTCATCAACATACATCCTCTCGTGATCATCGCCAACATCAAGAGGATACAAGACGTTGTTCAAGGCATCTTCGCCATGAAGACGAAGAATACATGTTGAGCACCATCCATAAGGCTCAACCAAGCTCAAGAATGCACCACCATCACAAGAAGAGTGCCAAGGACAAGGAACATCGTCGCAAGCGTCATGTGGATGATCAAGTGCGCCATCTACATCAACCTTTGGCAAGACACGCCAATGACCTCCATCAACACCATCATAAGGCACCTTCAACTACTCGTGCCACCACCAAAATGGCACCAAGAGCAAGCTCTCCTCCACGCCATCAAGCTTCAACGCCAAGACTTGACGTCCTAGATGACGCATGCAACCTCATGGATGAGGAGGACTAAGACCTCTACTTCGCCAAGTTGGACGAGTATGTCAAGAGGACTACACAAGCCAAGGTGCAAGATGGTGACGACAAGGTCAAGAATGGTGAGCATGGGACTTTCCCTTCACCAAAGGAGGCGCAAGGAGTTGAGAGAACCGAACCTACCCCCATATGCTTGAGTGATGATGTGGTACCAATCCCATGTGAGTATGAGAGCCACTTAGCCCACTTGAGTGAAAACAAGAGTGAGATGAGTGACTCCACCATATGTGAGATTGAGTGCTTCCACTTGGAGGGCATGAGTGATACACCTAGTGATTTGAGAGTGGTAGTTAATAGGTCATGTGAGACCACTTTGATTTCTAACGACTTACCTTCTACCTCTAGTGTGTTATCCCATGATGTGCAAGGTTCCATGGATAAATAAGCACCAAGCTTGGAGATGATGATGCCTCCAACCGACAAGATGTACATGGTGGATGAAGATGATGCCATCCCCATATTGGATGAAGAAGTCGCCCACATGGAGGCCAATTCTACCATAACACCCACTTCATATGAGAGGTATGAACAAGGTAACAATACGGGTGTTGATGATGCCATGATCCCACTAGTGGACATGATGACTTGTGATGATTGGCATGCTATGGATGATGTTTGTGATATCACATATGACTCATTGGTATTTCCATGTGATACTTTGCCTTTGCATAGTGTTGAGCATGTGAAATTATTTGATTGTGATGATGTTACCATAGACATGCCATGCTCTAAACGTTACATTGATGATATCATTGCTTGCACTTTGTTGAACAATTGCTCTTTCCAATGTTTTTCTTGTAATGATAATCATAATGCTACCCCTCGGACCATGCTTTGTCATGAGTGTTTTACAATCTCTCCCGTTGCTTGCAATGAGTTGAATAATTGCTCTTTCACTTGTTTTGCTTGCAACAATAATTCTCATATGGTTTATATTGAGATGGCCCCCATAGCTTTCTCAAATGTTGGAGATTTTGGTGATTGCCATGATAAGCATGTTCCCCACTTGCATACTCACCTTGCATATTTTTCATACTTGATTGACACTAATGGTGATATGCACAAGAAGAGATACGTCATGATGGATGATGTGTTTCTCTACCATGCACACACATTCTTCCTTTTGTGTTTGATGTGTGTAGGTACCCGCACAAGAATGTCAACCTCGGTTGAGCACGAGTTGACAAAAAGAGCTCTAGAGAGCATCCCCCAAGTGAGTTCAAGATCGAACCCAGCTCTGATACCTTTGCATGCTTTGCATCTTTCATGTTGACAAATTGCTCTTTCCTATGGTTTTCTTGCAAGCATGTTAATGGTATTCTTTCACCTTGTGACAATCATTTTTCGTTGCTATTGGATATTGATGCTTTGTGTGTTGCCACAAAAATGTTGAACAATTTCTCTTCCCGATGTTTTGTGTGCAACCATAATGCAATTATGAGCATGTATTGTCATGAGAGCTTCCAAGTCTCTCGTATTGTTGTTGCAACAAACATAAGGACCACTTGCTCTTTCATATGGTTTGTTTGCAAACATGTTGTTTTTGCTACTGCTTGCGATACTCATACTCCCATGATTTTGGCTTTTGATGATATGTGTATGGCATCCAACATATTGAAAAATTGTTCTTTCCAGTGGTTGGTTTGCACACATAATGATGTTGCTTTGGATATTCTTCCTCATGTGTTTTTGCCGAATTCTCCTAGCTTTGCATCAAAGATGTTGATCAAGATTTTAGTCACTTGTTTTGAGTGCCACACTAAGATGTTATATGGAGTTTTTGAGTTCCCACATTTGGATGATGTTCAATTAACTTCCATGCACTTTGACCTTGCATACGCATTTTGTTTGCGATACTTGAGTTGTGCTAATAGTGTTGTGAACAAGAATGGACATGCCACAAATGACATGCTCCTCTATCACACACAAACATATGTTGCTTGGTCTTTGTTGTGTGAAGGTACAATTGCATACGTGTCAACCTCTATGGACAAAGAGTTGACAAGACGAATCGAAGAGAGTTACCTAGGGCTATCCTTCAATGATCTATCTCTATATCATAAGGTGACTTCCTTCTACTTGAGGACTCATGCTATAATCTTCATGAATTGGCTACTCTTTGAGTGTTGCTTCGCTTTTGTTGTGAGCTTTGTAGGCTTCATGGAAGGTGAAGTAACATTGAAGAGTTGCCACATCAAGCTTCTCAAGGACGACTATATGGTGAACCCCAGGATCAAGAAGGTCTCTCGACACCATCTTCTTAGCATGAGCATGAAGAGTCGAGGACGACTCTTTTTGAAGGGGGGGCGGATGCAGCCCGCCCTGCGGACGCTACTACATCCACAACGCCAAGTCCCCAAGATCGTCCCCAAGTCAACCAAGAAGATGGACCATGAGCAACCAGCTCCAGAACGAGAGTCTCCGCCATCATCGCCCCGAAGAGTCCTCCCGAATCCAGCCGGAGTGTCCGGCGCGACTCGGCCGGAGTGTCCGGCCTGCCCCAGCCCCAACCTGGCGTGGACATTCAGAAGGCCAGTTCGAACACTACCCGGAGTGTCCGGCTACCCCGGACTGTCCGGTCACTCCGACCCAGACTGTTCGGCCCAAGTGATAGGCCTGCGAGCCAACAGCTGGGCCCTTGGCCCATGTACCCCTCTATTTCGCACCAAACCCTAGTTTTATGCCCAAACTACCTCTGAACTTGTGGCTGGCCTATAAATAGAGCCCCCACCCCCTCATGTATCCCTTAGGCATAGATGATAGACTAAAGAAAACCCCCTTTGTGGAATCTCTAGTTTTGCCTCATCCCCTTCTACCAAAGGGGATCGACTATCGTCACCACCTCGTTGGAGTTTGCATCACGCCTCCCTCGTTGTACACGGCCTTGGCATCAGTGTCCCTTTGCCAAGACGTCAAGACCCTCTCCAAGGTGTTCTTCCCTCTCCGCTTGGGATTGACGGGAGCACGTTGACCGATCTTTCCTTGCGAGGATTCTATCGGACCGGTGGCCACCGGTGAGAGCAATCGGCCTTGTATCGTGTTTTTTTTGCGTGTGTTCATCGTGTTCTTCGCGAGGTGTGCGTCCTCTTCCGCTACCTTCTCCCTTTCCCCTCGCTTTCCCATCGATTTGACCACGAGATCTGTGAAGATCGGGCCACCCTAGAGGTTTGCCCTCATCAACATCTTTGTCTCCGCATGCCTCGGTTATCTCTATACCCGAGCTTACTTCCCTTGTGATAGCCATCATGCTTGAAGTACTTATATCTTGCTTATCACTTGTGGTATATTTATCTTGTGCTATCTTGCTTAGCTTAACTTGTTGTTGGTGCACTTAGTTGAGCCTAGTGTATTTAGGTTTTGTGCTTGTAAAATAAACATTAGTTTAATTCCGCATTCTATCAAGCCAAAACCGTAATACTTTTGAAATTGTCTATTCACCCCCTCTAGGCGACATCTCTATCCTTTCAGAGACGATGGGGGTGAGAGAGAGAGGGGGCGGCGTGGGTCGAGACGCTCCTATACGGCACTACGTGAAGATGTTGCATCAGCCTCACCACTTTGACTAAAAAATCAGGGACAAATGGCGAAAAAAGGAATTGAAAAGGAGAAAGCCCCTCCGCTCCCGAGCTCCCCCTCTCACCTTTGCCCCTCCACTCACGAGGCCACTGCCTCCCGTCCAGCTCTGGCATCCAGCATCGGCCGCCTCTGCTTCCCCGCCTCGAACCTGCCCCAGATCGATTCAACATCGACCTCGACCTCGCGCAACCGTCTGCCTCCATGCTTTGCCGGTGGTCAGGAAGATAAGGAGGATGTGAGCGCTTGGGGTGGTGGGGGTGAGAGATAAGGTATGTCGCGGGTAGAGATGCTCCTATGCGGGAATATGCAAAGATATCACATCATCCTCATAGCTTTGACACAAATAAATAAGGGATGAATAATGTCGGAAAAATAGGAATTGAAAAGGAGAAGACTCGCGAGCCATGAGATTACGCGGTGTAGAGCGATTGGCCAGAACCTGGAATCTATAGTAACCAAACGGAAGAATCGCTGAACGGAAAGCGTAGAGCGCTAACATGATGAGAGTTAGCCGTGCCTTGCGATAAACGGTCATGTTTCATGTCACTTTAACAATTAACATGTATGTATTCCTGAAACAATGCAGAATAAGATGATTTTAATCCCTTTTAGACTCTGCAACTGAATTTTATTTTGAATATATTAGCATATATTGAAAATACATGAGATGCTTGTATAAATTGATACATGTTTTACGTTGTTCTACAATTTTTACACGAGTTAACGAAAATTTCAGTGCTCTTGACTTGGAGCATGCTCTATGATCAATGAACAAGCGGGTTCCATCGACTAAGTGAGTCCAAAAGAAATGTCATAATTTCTATTTTTCATTTTGATATATAGAAATTATCAAACTTGATTACATATTAGATCTTGCTTTATGTAAATATTCGTGGCAACTTCCATCCGTACCTTCTCTTTTACATTTTATTGAACCAGTGAATAATTTGGAATGTATCAAGTATAAATCCTGCATAGAATTAGTATATATGTAATATGATTATCTATATTGAATAAACTAATCATTTAATAATCCAGTCACTTATAAGTATTGAATACAAAATTGTGCATTCCCTTGAAGTTCTACAATTCAAATAGTTGCAAGCATCGATTTTGAGGTAGTCGAACAAGGTTACCGTGTGATCTTCATAAGTTAGCTTGTTTTGACATTATTAGTTTTTTATCCTTATCATCTAACATGCCAGTTTCTTATGGTACTGAACTTGGTCTATTGCTCGATGTATTTTTTTTGAAATTTGCTCGATGTATCTTTTTGTTTACTTGAAGAAACACGGGTGCCCCTATGTTGCTTATGCGCTTCAATATAAAATAAGCATCTGTTTCTTCCGTCTAAGGTCAGATATCTCAATTTCATACATGTCTAACACATAAATGACACATTTGTCTGCCGAATAAAGCACTCAACTCACAGATACTTATATATTTAATTTATGTTAACACAAAAAATGTTACCAGCAGTGAGTACAACACACCTACCACACTCTGCCAAATAGGCGGCGCGGCGAAGCACGCATGTCCACCTAGTCCAAGTTTAACTTTGTATTATCCAAGTCCGTCCAGGTCCAAGTAGCTGCAAGTGCTGGATATCCACACGCGCATGGCGCACTATAACTTTATCTCATTTATTATAAGCTTAAGCGTGGTCACCAGACTGCGCTGTGAGTAAGGATGACAATGGCCTCTCGAAACCCGCGCCTTAAATAGGACGGGGCTGGTAAAAAGTTAGACCCGCTAAATTATATGGGACGGGTATGGGGGACCCGGACCCGTACCCACGGACCCGTAGACCCGCCCCACCTACACGCACGCACAAAGAACCGCACTCACGCATGAACCAACCACCAACACAACACAAACTCACACACGCACGCATTGGGACAACCACTCACGCGACACCACCCTGACCCGACGCAACACACACACTTGACCGACACGGTGACACACGCACGTACAAACCCCATCGCCATCTACCCCTGCCCTCGCGTGCTACCGAGTACCCGTTGGGGCCTTGAACTCGGCCAGGTCGCAGGTCTGATAAAAAATTAGACATGCCAAATTAAATAGGGCGAGTATGGAGGGCTCGGTCCTGGCCACGAACCCGGTGGGTGCCACCCAGAGTTGTGAGGCCTCCTGCCGTGCGATAGACGTGTGTGCGACCGCTGCCTATGGGCCTTTAATGGTTTTGGCCGCTGCCTGTGGGCCTTTAATGGACATTGCTTCAATTAGCACTAATAGTTCGGTGGTCCTATTGTGTGGGGTCTATTAGGGCATGTACAATAGTGCTGAGTCAACTATCTACAACGGTAGGTTATAGATGATTTTGCTGATGTGGAGAGAAGAGAGTGTGAGGTTGTCTATAAAGTTCTAGACAATCTATAGAAATCTTACATACAACTTACAGATAATAATTTTATTGTTGTATCAGTGGTGTCTGTAACTTGTACTCACACATAGATATGGCAAAAAAAGATATCTTACAGACAGACTGTTGTATAAATTGTCTATAATATTATCTACAAATTGTATTACAGACACCAAAGGTCTACTTGGTCAACTCCTTCTTCTCCCTGGCCTTCCCGATCTAGCCCTCCCTTTTGTGCACCTCATATCCTCTTCCTCTCCCATGCCCTCCCTGCCGCACGACCTTTCCCACACGTGAAGCCCTGCCGCTACCCTGCCTCCACCGCGTCCAAGATCTAGGTCGATTTTGGCCAAAAAATGAAGGAGACTGATGGCATGGTGGCAGGAGGAAGTTTCTGGGACCAAATCGTTGCTGCTTCGACTGATAGGGGAGGCCTCCACCGCCCCAATGTCTAGGGGAAACTAGGGGAAGGGTAGACGCGAAAGGAGGGGGCGATGGGTGGGGGCGCTGCTGGAGGGTCGTTTTTCACTCCCTCTCCTCTATTTTGTGTATCGGGGAGGTTGTAGGGTACCTACTGGACTTACTCTAACCTCGCACATTGACGCAGTTGTCCTACTCAACGACCTCGAGGAATATGGATCGACGGCGATGTGGACGTTGATGCAGAAGTGGTAGGACCAGAGCAGCACGCGACCTCTCCCACGATCTCCACGGCGATGTCCTATTCCATGTGCCGACATGTGGCCTTGGCGAGGATAGCCCCGTGTGGTGCATGAGCTCCAGGGCGTTGAACCTAGCCGAGAGGTGGAGCAGGCGGCACGAGGTCGCCGGCTGCCCGCTGACATCGATCTGTACGGTGCATAAGCACGTGCCACCATAGAATATGGAGATGGTGGAGGCGCCATACTGAACCGGGGGTTGGTGGTGTGGACGGTGAGGGTGAGTTCGATGTCCAGGCGTCCATCACCACCGAGGGCTGGAAGTGGAAGGTGGACAGACACACGGTGATGAATTTGAAGGACGGGTCCCTCGGCCAACACATCAGCACGCCCGCCGCCACCACCGTGGTTGGGGCGCTTCTAGGGCTGAGCCCTAGCTCCAGGAACAAAGAATCCTTGCCGCATCACTTGGTGTTGGCTAAAAGTACTCTATTTCCCCCAAATTATTTCTCCAGATGTAAAACGCAGTTAAGCAGTTACTCCTGACGTTCACTAAGCATGAGGATATTTTGTCTGAAATAGCTCACATCTATGGGCAACGACAACGACAGCGGCACCATCAAAAACTACACCAACCCGTGAGTATGTATGGCTCTTAGCCTTCTCCATCTCTTTTAGCGACAGCCACCGAGTTTACATCTGTTCAATTGAAGTTTTATCATATTTAAGTGATTGTGTTTGATCTCAAAAGGGCTGCTGAGGCATGGAGACTCCATCAAGATCAAAATCAATTTTCTTCTTGAGTAATTTGTGAACGATAGATTGAAGAGCTTGGGGGTGCAACCTATTTCGCAGCCATATTTATTTTCCAGTGTTTCTTCCTTCTTCTTCAGACTCCACTAGCCCACCATCCTCTTTGTTATTATTTTTTGCTCACATTCTGTAGTGTAGAGGTGTAGTAATCTAGATAGCTCTGTGCTCTGTACATTGTGTTATTGAAAAAATGTGTTACAGATTCAGTAGACATACTAAAAGGCTCAACTTTTCTGATCTCCTTTGATTCTTAAACAACATTTTTGTTAATCCACCGCTGTAAAATTGTATCTAAATTTGGTCTATGATTCAACAAGTGTGAATTAAGAATGTAGACTACAATCTAGCTTCATTTATTCATTACGGTTATGTGTATACTTGTATAAGACTAAAGTGTCCTTATATCAGTGAGAAATTATTGAAAGAGAGATGTTTTATTAATACCCAGAAGATGATAATGATGTTTCCATTCTGCTATACTAGAATACTGAAAAATTATTGAAAGAGATATGTTCGAAATAATTTATCATACTCTTTGCGGTTTTCTCTCATTCTGGTTCTTGCAATGCATTTGCAACTCAGGAATGAGCATCTTATAGCCTATTGCTAAAATTTTCTCGCCAACTGAAGAGAGGGGTGCTGTATTATGAGGAAGGCAGAAAGACATTACCAAAAAAAAAATAATGCAATTAGGATCCAGTTTAAGGATGATAAGGTGTCTAGGATCCGATTTCAGATAGGATCACTTAGACATGGTTATCAGAAGCTAATCTATGTTGTGTTTGTGATTATCATACAGGAACTCAAAACCTCTTCCATGTGGTATTTGAGAAGCTAATTCATGTATAGCCGTTTGTACTGTATTTTTTCTTTTGGTCTGTATTGGTACCTTCGGAGGATCAATACTCGATTCTGGAGTTCTTTGGAAGAAAGCCAGGTGAAAGAAAAATAAATTTCAATACAAACGCATCTATATATATTTTAGTGTATATTGTAAATTTATTGATTAAAACAAAACGTGGGTGAGTAGTGCACTTGCCACTTTCTGCTAAAGCGATATGTAGACGGCACGGCGAAGCGCGCGTGTTCATCTAGTCTTTTGTATTTTCCATTCGTTCCTTTATTTTCACACATTGTTGTGGCCAAGGTACCCGTGGCCGAATTGGGTTTTTCTCTGGCAAGGGGACAATGAATTTCTGGCTACCGACAAATCCTGGACGGTCATGGACAAATTTGAAAACCAAATTTTGATTTTAAAATTTCTCAAGAAGTGTTATATATTTTGGTATTATAAACTTCAATTGGACACAACTATGATGGTAACTTAAAGCATCTCTACTAGCATTCCGAGAAAGGTCTCCTCAGAAACTTTTTTTAATTCGGACGGCGAAAAATCGACCGGTCACGTTCTCGGGTGCGCCGAATTCGGCTCAAATTACATCCGGGGTTTTCAGGTCGAACCCGATGCGCCGGGAATTGCCTGGGAACACCGGATGAAATGAAAAAATGGGTCGGCCACGGCTGTCGGCGACACAAGGCCGAGCTCCCGCCTTTCTTCTCCATTCCCCACCACAACTCCAGCCAGTTCTCCGAGATCCCGCCTGACATGCCATCCAAGGGATTCATCAAACCCCGCTCCACCGTTGGCGAACCAAAGGAGAAGAAGCTGAGGAAGCCAGGGAAGGAGACGCCGAGGCCGGACGGCTGGACCGACGCAGCCTAGGCGAAGGATTGCCGACAGAGGAAGATCAAAACAGAGAGCCGGAGGAGAGGACACAGAAGAAGAAGGAGGACGACGAAGAGGAGGAGGCACATGTGATCATGGAGGTGAAGTCAGCGTCCGAGCCCGCCGCCGTGCGGCCATGGCCCGTCCACCACCTATCGTCGCCGCGCAGTACGACGTGCCGTGGGGAAGCCAACCCAGCGTCGGATCTCCGGCGGGATTATTCGCCGATATCGCTGGTGATGTTCCAGGAGAGCCAGGCAAACCCGTGATAGAGGTTCTCGTCGTCCGCTGAGTTCGACGGCGGATTCAACCCGAATATGCTCTTCTCCTGCCTTGCGCCTCGCACGCCGGCCTTCAACGTAGACATCAATGTCCCCTACGCCAGCTCTCCTGCGTACGCCGGGCCTTCACCGGCCATGCTTCGTGGCCCTTTTACGTTTGCTGATAGCAGCTCACCGGCCGTCCAGTTCGGCGACACGGACACCCGCAGCATGTTCGGTGGAATGCAGGACGACTCGTACATGGCGGACATGATCACGTCCGGCTCCCCTGCGGCCGGGAGCTCGTTCTTCACACAAGAGAAGTCCCGCGCCGACGCCGAACATGGCCTGTAATCCTAGGAGTTCGCCGAAGACACCTCGGCGATGAGCCCCCGGGTCAAGGCCTGGTACATGGCCCGCCGCAAGGCCATTCTGGACAAGGACATCCCCTCCACCACGCCGAGCTCTATGTGGACCGTCTCCGCCACCGCGACGTTGCTGAGCTCTGCCTCCACCTCCTCGAACCCGTCGACGAGCCAGTCACAGCCGACCCGGCGGAGGAACCCATCCCCATCTATGAATGATTGCCGCATTTCATGTTTTTTAATAATCTGATCACCGAACCATTTTGGGTGATTTTCTATCAAACATCTTTGGGCGAGATTTCTCCGGCGGGAAGAAATAATTTTAAATATATCCCCGAATTTTGGGTTTGGTTGGGAACGCGAGTTCAAAACTAACCATTCTCACGCCAAAAATCATGCTAATTTTGGTCTAGGAACACCGAACGAGTGGAGATGCTCTTAGCGGCATGGCTCCGTTTGGTGGTGTATGTACTTTACCATGTCGCTTGTTCGACCCTTTGATCTCGTACGAAGTAGTATTAGTAATACTCCCTTCGACCCATATTACTTGATTTGAATTTGGCTAGATTCGGATGTATCTAGACATGTTTTAGTACTAGATACAGCCGAATCTAGATAAATCCAAGTCAACTAATATGGGTCGGAGGGGTACTTAAAATATAAAATTGGCATGTAACTCAAACCCTTAACCTCCGGGAGAGATTGCCACGTTGCTCGTTGCTATGTGTTCAGCCGGTGCATATCAAGCGATACATTCTATTTACCTTAGTTTGGGCGTTTTCAAATTTCAAAATATCTCGGGATTGTTATGGTCCGTAAGCCTGTTTAGCGTGAGGTCTTGGGAAACGTGGTTACCGCGCCAGGTAACCAAAATCCTGGTTGTGGCTGACTTAGAGCATCTCCACTCGTGTTCTAAGGAAGACGTTCTCAGCGTCTAGTTTTCGTCCGGACGACGAAATTTCGTTCAGTGGCGTTTCTAGGACGCCGGTTTCGTTTGGATTTGACCCAAAATTAGTCCGGCGTTCTCAGGCCAAATCCGAGGCGACGAAAACGGCCTGAAAACGCCGGATGGAGAGAAAACGAGGGTGGGCCAGCCCTGTCGGCGAGTAGAGGCCAAGTTCCCGCCCTTTTCTTCTTCCCCTCCCGCCTTCCCTCCACAATCCCCCACATCTCCCGCCAGTTCGCCGAGCTCCCGCCCATCATGCCGCCCAAGGCTTTTCGCCGTCGTGCCCTCGCCGAGGTCCGCTTCGACCTCCTCCAACCAGTCGGCCAGCAGGAACGCCGACGAATCCATCCCATCGCACCGGACACGCCAGAGGAGATCACCCCCATCGACGAATGATCGCCGACCCATTTTATCTTGTTCTATAATAATTTGATGGCCGAACTTTTTTGGGCGTACTTCTGTCGAACACCCTATGATCAAGATTTTCCCGTGGGACCGAGAAAATTCGAAAATTACGCCTTTTTTGCTTCGCCTGGGAACTCGGCCTAGGAACGCAAGTGGGGAATCGGCCATTCCCAGGCCGAAACCTTCCTCCGTCCAGCGTTATTTAGGTCCGGATTTCGGCCTGGGAACGGCCAACGAGTGAAGATGCTCTTAGACTGGTGATAGTAGTTGGCTAAAAGAAAATAGGACTTGAGCAAATAGACCCAGTGGCGGAGCCAGGATTTTCGTATTGGGTATGCGAAGTTACAATAGGATACGAAAGTACGCAATAATCAATAAAACTGAAAATTCCCATTGAATGTAGTACTCGTAACAATGATCAAATTATTTAGTTACAATGCAAGAAGGGTAAAAATATAATTTATATATTCATTTTTACACCTACAAATCAACAATATACATAAAAAGGTTTTTTTTTAAAATTTCCATTGAATACTATGCTAGAATTAAGCTATAGATACAATGCATTGATCATCTATTCCCAACTGGGAGAATCAGAAATTACATATTCTTTTAGCAAAATAAAATTTTACAAAGTTGACGAAGAGGCAAAGCTTATTCTATGCACTTGGGCCGGCCTTTTTGAGAAAATGATCGGCGTGTCCAACTAGGATAGCAGCCGAAAGTGCAGAAAGGTCCAGATTCAGAGCGCAAAACGTGGGACGAAAGGGATCTGCCCGTCTCAATTTTTCATGTGTTCTACGCACGAGAAAGCTACCAATATGTATATACATGTGTATATGAGTTTATGCACCGATTTATTTTCACAAAAAATATTAGGTATTCATTGCATACCCTTGAATAAGGCTAGCTACGCCCATGAATAGACCTCTAACAAATGAGCACGGAGTGTAGTGCTTTTAGGCTGGAAATCGGCATGAAAAGAGAGGCAAATGAAAACTATATGGCCGTTTGTGTGCAACTTCTTTTGAAACCAAGCCAAGAGCTTTGTCTCATTCTTTTTTTTTTTGAACACAAAAGATTTTATTACATTAAGAACATTTTATAGATAAAAGCGTTAAAGGAGCCACGCTGGATACAGAGAGAATATCTCTCCTTGGATAATGTTCTGTGTCATCACTTAAGCAACGAACAGCCAATGACGTAGTCTGAATTCTCAGCGCCAAACGAGCCTCAATGAGGGGCTTTGACATTGATGCTCCTGTTAACGTGAGAATATTACTGTATCTAAAAGAAGGAGATGCTTGTATTGCTGCCAATTGTGGTGTGATCTCCCAATGCCCCTATGCTGCAAACACCGTAGCTGCCGAAGCTAATAGTGAGCATTCAGTATAGAAGTGATGGTCTTGGACCTGTAGTAGATCTGCTACCTTTGTAGCTAGAAGTAGACCATAAGTCTCAGCCTGTAGTGGAGAAGATGCTGGAGGTGAGAGCGCCGAGACATGCAATCGACGAAGATGTTGGTTCTCCTGGAAGTGGATGATTACTCCTATCCCTGCTTGGCTAATTGTTGAATCGTGCTGCTTTCTCCCAGGCAGCATCATTGAACATGGCGTTCCCTGCTAAAAAATCAGAGTCCTGAACCTGAGGAATCGTTGGAGATGGTTGCCTGCAATTTGGAGATTGATCATTACAGCACAAAAACTATATTTTGGTTGCCTTGATAATGGCATCAGCCGTTGTAAACACATGTGAAGGCAAGCTTGTTTTCCTACAAAACAGAGTATCATTTCAAGATTTCCATAGACACCACAATAAGTATAAAGAGTAGTTATATTTATCGGAGGATGGCCAGATGCAAGCAAAGCATGTATCATGTTAGGAATTGTATGATGATGTTCAGTTTTAATGAGCCACGGGCAGCAGAACCAGGCTGCTCTAGAATATGGGCATAGAAAAAACATATGCATTTCATCTTCATGATTACCACATCTAGAGCAAGTGTTCTTGATGCGTTTGGAAAACCTACTTGCCTTCTTGCCTGTGGGGAGTGCTTTCCTAAGAAGCCTCCAAGCAAAAGTTTGAACTCTCGGGCGCCATTTGTTTATCTTTCCAAACCTGATTAAGTAGGGAGATGATTTGTGGGGGAACTATCTTCGGACGTTGCCTCAACGGAAGTTGGAGTATGTTGTAGCAGTGCTTGTATGCGCTTTTCGAGGAGTGGTCACCTACAGGGATTAGTTTCCAAACAATTGTGCCTTGTCCATCTGCATCAATTATAGGTGTTTGAAGAATTGCATTGGCTGTTTCTGGGCAACTAGACTTTCATTCCATTGTTTTTGGCCTGGAACCCAAAGATCTCTAACAAGAGCAGGATAAACAAAGGGGTATTGTTGTATTATGAGGTGATCAAAAATTGTTTCCCAACCCATAAACCAACGGGAGCTCCAGACCGAGCTGTTGCCATCAACAATCTGGCATATGGAAGAATGGTAAAACATAAGCCTAAAGAACTCTAGGTGCTTTATGTTGGCCCTCACCCAAAGCGAGCAAGCGACGCCTAGGCCGATGATGGAAACAACCATGGCGGAGATGGAGGACTTGCTCTTGAAGATCTGCACATTTGGCTCGTTCGAGATCTGTGACGTGCCACGACATTGGCCTTGTGAAGTGTCTGGATAGATAACAACAAGTGTAGTATCCTTTGGAGTAAAATACACGGGTGATAAATTGACTTGATGGCAATGGTTCGGTCTGAAAACATTTCAGTTTAGCCTCAGATTTCTCCGTTTCAAAATATAAGATGTTTTAACTTTGTGAAGCTAATGTATCTAGACTATTTTTTTAGTATAAGTTCGGAGAGATTCGGAGTGAACCTACATACTAAAAAGGATCTAGATAGACTTCACAAAGCTAAAACATCTTATATTTTAAAACAGGGGGAGTATCACTTAAATATTTTTTTTAAAAATGAGAACCGGGTGATTTTAAGTTGATGGACCAAATTACACATGCCTATATCAAATAAATACACCTCCAGTGTATTTTGAACGAGGCGTGGAGCTCCTCTTCTTCCTTTTCTGTGTTTATTATGCGTGTCTTCGGATCAAGTCCCTCTCTCGATCTTGCTATGGCACGCTGGGACAGTTTTGTTACAAAGTTGTGTAGTGTCCTAAAATGTCTATTGCCTTTTGTCCGACAGACCGTGTAGTCCATGAGAAGCAAAATGCAGTGAGGCAACTAGCAAGACAAGTTGATAATAATATCTGCATTTCCAATTCAAGGGGATAAGGATAAGTAGCGAGCAGTTTCTAAAAGCAGCCGCATACAGCTGGTGACTCTAGCTAGAGAGATCTATCCGGTGACTTGTCGTTCCTGCTTAGTTTAATCTGATCTATCCATAATTATCAGGCCCTAATCATCAACGATCTACAGGTAGATACATCTATTTTAGTGACAAGTAATATGAATTGGAGAGAGTAGTAGATTAATATCTTAACATGAAAAGTCCAACGCCGCCCCCATACATTGTAGTATTCTAGATTTCTAGGTCCATCAGATTGGGGGGTCCCACCGTAGGAGAAAATGGCTAAGCTCATCCATTCCTTTTTTTTTTACTAAAAGGGTGACACGTTACCATAGTGCGTCTTTTGAGTTCGCAATTGTCTGTATTTTTCTTTTTACAAATTTTATCAATTTATTAATAATTTTTAACCTAGTAGTACAAAGAGTTCTAAAAGTAATGAAAATTACAAGTAGCTCACTGGACGATTACAAATATGATGCCATTTACTCTCTCCATTCATAAATAAATGTCAAAAAATCAGGACATTAATTTATACGTGTGTAATGTATTGTTAAGAGGCTTAGAGGTTTTTCATTATTGTTAAGAGGTTTTTCATTCAGAAAATTTGGTGAATATGTTCAACATACCTAAGGCCAATTTTTTTGGGTAGTCGCAAACATATCGCACCCACAATAAACGCTTTGAGAAAACACTAGTATGATGGTTTCAGAAGTTTTGGAGGCACTAAAATACAGGAGTTGTACCCCTCCATAGAATACCTAAGGTAACAAATCCAGAGATGGTGTAGCTGAATTTAGACCTACAAGTCTCTGTAATACGGTTTATAAGGTCATCCAAAGTGCTCGTGGGTGGGTTGAAAGCTATCGATCTTGCTAAATAGCACAGTGGGACAATTTCGTAAAGAATTGTTTAGTGTCCTTTACTAAAATGTCTCATGCCTTTTGTCCGATAAACTTGTCCATGAGATGCTGCAGCTGCACCGAGACAAGCAAAATGCAGTGAAGCTAGACAAGTTGATAATATATTCATTTTCAATTCAAGCTACTCTGTTGAGTGGGTTTAGACGATGAGGACCGACGATTCCGGAGACGATCCCGGGTTATCCGGGGTCGATTCGAATGGGGTTTCCGGTGGCGATCTCTCCTCTCGTGTCGGAATCTCACCGGAAAAAGGTAGATTTTGGGCGCTGTCGTCCGATGAGGAGGATGACGAGGCACTATCTCCATTCTCCGAGCAGAATGAGAGATCGGCGGCCTGGTATCTTCGTGAAGAGGCGGAGGATGAGGGGAGCTCTGGCATGGTGTCATCCTCTCGGGTGGCTAAACACATAGAGCGCCGACGGATGCAGCGACGTGCGGCAATGGATCTCTGGGTCTCACCGCTGGCGCAGGTATGTTCTTCTCCTATTGCTGGTTGCAGACGTGTTTCTGCTAGGTTTCCTTCGCGATCCTCGTGTTCCCTCAGAATACCACCGTTGGTCCCTTCTGTTCAAGAATGTTGTTCAGAGGATGGCGATGGTGGTTGGACGGTGGTTTGCCGGAGACGGCAGTCGAAGATGGCCGGCTCGCCGCGTACTGTGTTGTCTCCTGCAAGATCCCCCAATCCAATTTTTTTGCGTTTTTTGAAAAATTTGGGCCCTGGGCGACCATGGGTGGGATCGCGTTTTGCTGGCCCATTACCTGCGCAGGCCTGGGTTAGCAAAATTCGATCGAACCAGGTCGATCCGCTTGCGACAAGGCCTGTACCCCGACTATCTAGACTGCCTATGGTACATATACCAAAGGATGTCAGTTTTGGGGCACGCATAATCAGACCACAAAGTTTTTCTCCTGTTGTCCTATCTGGGAGGCGGCTGATAGGAGACATGAGCTATGGCGGCGGCGGTCCTTCTGGACGAGGGAACGGGCCGGGTGGGGGGCGTGGTTTCTACAATAACCACAACAACCCCAATGCTGGCAGAGGTCGCGGATTCAATGGTGGTGGAAACTTCTTACACGACGTGGGAAGCGGCAATGGCGCTAGGGATCCATCAATCTAGTGGTTTTTCTGGGCGGAATAGCTTCCGTGGTGGTGATGGGAATGGTTTTCATAGGGGGTCTGGTTTTAATTCGCATGATAATGGGGATATTGGATACCAGAACAAGCATAGGTATGAGTTCAGGGCCACTCGTGGAGGGGGTAAAGCTTGGAATAATGGAAGGAGTGGAGATCGTATGAACTCTGGGTCATATGCTAATCGGAAACATGGTACTAGTAATAATCAATCTAAATAAGGTAATGCTCAAGGGGGCTTGGATCAGAATCTGATTAAGCAGGTGGTTGACGCCGTGGCTGCGGCTACTCAGAGTGGTGCGATCAACTTGCCGCAACCTACTTCAGTGGTGACGCAGGGTGGAGCTAGGACTGCTGATGGGGCGCTAGGGCTAACGAATCCTGAGCAGAAGGCTGCTGCCGCGACACAGGATTGGCCTGTCGTGGCATCCGGGCAGGCTGCCGCGGTGCAAAGGCAGGCTGCCGCAGATACTTTGTCTGCGGCGGCAGCGAGCGATGGCACGGGTTCAGCCAAACAAGTTGCAATGGATATGGAAATAGATGGGAACGGACCTTCAAAGAAGCCTAAGAAAAACGAGAAGTTGCGTTGTTTTAGATGCAATCAAGCATGTCATTTTCACGAGGATTGCACGGTAATTGTATGCGACAATTGTGAATCTTCACAACACATTACCTCCTCGTGTCCACTGCTGACTGCTCCTAAACCGTCAATTGTGGTGCATGGGCTAGGGAACGACAAGCTTACCTTTTTGGAACTACCTACATCAGAAACCTATAAACCTAGAGTTGAGAATTCGAGGGTTGGTCGAGTAATTGTGGAAGGTGGTTCTTTGGCTGTGGCTCAGTTAATTGAAATTCTCAAAAGGCTTGTGCTATCACCTAATTATGTTTGGGAGGTTATTGAGTTCCAGTCAAAAGTTTTTAAGGTCAAATTTCCTACTAAGGATGAGGTACAGAGAACGAAGTTAGTTAAGCAATATCAAATTCCTGACACTCCTATTTACCTGAAATTTGATGATTGGGGAATTGTTGATGAACCAATGTTTTTGTTACCTAAGGTGTCTGTTCAAATTGCTGGATACCAAAAGATGTCAGAGGTGATTTTTCTGGCTTTGTGGGGGCTTGGGTCTCTACTTGGTAAGACCAAGAGTGTGGATATGCCTTTTACTAGACAAAAGGGCATTGTCAGGGTTGTGGTATTTTGTGTTGACCCAGAATTTATCCCAGCCTACCTTGACATTTGGATTAAAAGGGGGTTTTACAGGCTGGATTTTTTGGTGGAGAGTTCCTCTAATAATTCGGTGAATATTGACCAAACCTTGCCTCATAATAGCAAGGATGGAGATGATGAAACGAATGGGGGAAACAAGGAAGGTAATCATGATATGGAGGAGAATGGGTCTACACATCAACCAAATAAGAAGACAGATGATACACAAAGAGAGGGGGAGGGACATACACCCCTAGGGGAGGTTAAAATGGCAGTGTTGCAATCCTCTCCTGGCATCAATGTTGGTTCTTTTTTAGTTACATATGAAAGAGGTAACTCACACTAATGACGAGTTATTTAAACTTAATGCTTGTCAGACTTCTAATTTCCTTTCTGATTGTGAACAATTGTCTGTTGATAATCAGGATTTGGTCCTACCGTACACGTTACCTCCATCCTGCATTGTTGCACATGTGGAAAATACCAAGGAAGGACTTGCTGGTTGCAGCGAGGATGCTGCTGCGAATCTGCCTGGCACTCCTGCCGCGTCTCGATGTCTGCCTGCCGCGTCTCGATGTCTGCCTGCCGCGACAGAGTTTTTCTCTGCCGAGGCGCTGCGGCATGCTGCCGTGAACGATTCCGCTACCGCGGCAGAGGTGTCGACAACGTTTCCTTCTGCCGAGGCCTACGGCAGGCTACTGTGGTTGATCCCGCTGCCGCAATAGAAGTGGCGACACACATGATGCGGCAAACATCTTTGGACATGTTGGAGGCTGGGAAGCGTCCAACCGTGATACCTAGGCTGTCTACTGAGGAAAGAAGAGGTACTGATACTAATATGATTTCTGTGGTGGCAACAAAGACTAATTTTGATGTACCCAAAATGAGGTTGGGAACACCTTTTCTCCCTCCATAAAGAGGGCGAGCTTAGAGGGTGGCGCATCCACTGGAGGAGTTTTAGAGAGGAAGAAGTCATCTTTGGCGGAGGTTATTGCCTTTGGGGGCATACCGAGGTCGGTGGCGATGGAACTACAACCAAGTGACCGAGTGAGGGCTCAACCCAACACTGACGCCACACAGTTGGAGCGTGCAGTGGGTCCGGTACAACGCCAAGATGATTGTGAAGATAAAAATCTAAACCCAAAGTTTTCCATTATGTCTTTTTCAAATATCGATATTATTGAAAGGGCGAATTCGATTGAAGTCTCTTTGGGGGAAACATCTTTACATAAGAATAATGCGGCTAAACTTTTAAAAGAATTCCATTATGTCTTTGGGGGAAACATCTTTACAGAAGAATAATGCGGCTAAACTTTTAAAAGAAAATGAATTACATAGAACATTAACTCTTCTAGAGAATAGGGATGCTACAAAAGATATAGATAATTTTGGGGAATCCAGCTTGGTGGTTTCTAAGATTTCAAACCTTTGTGACGACTTGGTAGAGGAAGAGGTACCATGTCTAGATGATCTTGCCGAAAATCTAGTCAAAGAGCCTCACAATACGCGTGGGCATAAGAAGAAAGTTTATGATCCCACAACGGTTCAGAGAGGCACTAGAGTTAGACTATTTTTTTTATAAAATGCAAGGTTTACGTGGGATGATATGGAATAGTGAGGGTTTTCGCGATAATGCGAAGCATCTTTTCATTTCTGAGACTATCAAGGAAGAAAGATTAGATTTCGTCGTTTTGTTGGAGACAGGTCGATCTAATTTCACTGTCCCTTTTCTTAAACATCTGACACCGGGGAAGGATTTTGTATAGTTCTGCTTACCTCCCCATGGTTGTTCTGGTGGTATTCTTGTTGGTATTAACACCGAAATACTCCAAGTTAACAAGGTTGACTCGGGTGATTTTTGTGTGAAAATTCATCTGAAATGCTGCCATGATGGCTTCCAATGGATTTTAGTTCCTGTTTATGGTGCGGCTCAAGAAAGCATGAAACATGAGTTTCTTGCTGAATTGGTACGCATATGTGACAATGAATCTCTACCTTTACTTGTTGGAGGTCACTTCAACATCTTGCGTAGAAGGAAAGATAAAAATAATGATAATTTTAATTTCAGATGGCCATTTATGTTCAACGCTATCATTGAGAGTCTAAACTTACGAGAGATTGCTCTCTCTAGTCGACAATTCACTTGGGCTAGTCGCAGGGATATACCTACTTATGAAAAATTAGATCGGATTCTGACTACCATTGAATGGGAATAGAAGTTTCCTCTTGTGACGGTGAGGGCTCTAACTCGGACAGGCTCGGATCATACCCCACTTCTGATTGATTCAGGGGTTCAGGCTCATTTAGAAAACTGTCCGAAATTCTCCTTTGAGCTCTCTTGGTTACGCCAGGATGGTTTTTATGACTTGGTGGCATCTGAATGGACATCGGTGTCGTTTGGATGCACACCTATTGATCGATGGCAACATAAAATAAGACATTTACGTAGATTCCTACGGGGATGGGCAAGAAATCTTAATGGAAAGTATAAAAAAGAAAAGGAAAGGCTTTTATCCATCATTGATGACTTGGACATAAAGGCTGAAACGATACCTATTTTAGAGGATGAAAGAAAGCTTATGAGAAATGCGAATGAACAAGTTACTAAACTAAGGTGGGATGAAGAATCTAAGTGGACTCAACGGGCTAAAGTTAAACATGTGCAATAAAGAGGGAACAACACGAAATATTTTTACCTCATTGCCAATGGTAAGCAGAAAGAAGAAAATTTTCCAATTGGAACAAGATGAAGGTACAATTGTGGGAGATGAAAACTTAAAAAAATTTATCTCTGAATTCTATAAGCATCTGTTCAGGGAGCCGACTCCCAATGGTATTAATCTTATAGAAAACATAACTAATGACATACCGCAGGCATCAAGTGATGAAAATGAGAATTTAACTAAGATGTTTTGTGAGGAAGAAGTGTATGAGGCTATTTCCTCAATGGAGCATAATAAGGCGCCTAGACCTGATGGATTCCCTGCGGAATTCTATCAAACTTTCTGGGTGGTGATTAAACAAGATCTAATGGCTCTTTTTGCACAGTTGCAAGATGATAGTCTACCATTGTTTAAATTATATTTCGATGTAGTCACTTTGTTACCTAAAAAATAAAATGCGCTTCAAATACAATAGTACAGACCCATTTGTTTGCTGAATGTAAGTTTCAAGATTTTTACTAAGGTGGCGACTAACCGAATAACTGTGATTGCCCACAAAATTATATTAGACCTACGCAAACTGCTTTTATGCCTGGACGACATAGTTTGGAAGGAGTGGTTGTCCTACATAAGACCATTCATGAGGTCCACAAAAAGAAATTAGACGGTGTCTTATTCAAAATTGATTTTGAAAAGGCATACGATAAAGTAAAGTGGCCTTTCCTTCAGCAAGTTCTTCGCATTAAAGGATTTGATCATCTTTGGTGCAAATGGGTAGATAACTTCGTTCGAAATGGAAGTGTTTCCATTCGTGTTAATGATGATATTGGTCACTATTTCCAAACTAGAAAAGGTTTGCGTCAAGGGGATCCACTGTCTCCGATGTTATTTAATATTGCGGCTGATATGCTTGCTATTCTAATTGCTAGAGCAAAGGAGAATGGTCAAGTTGCTGGACTAATACCTCATCTTGTTGAGGGGGCAGTATCTATCTTGCAGTACGCTGATGATACGATTCTATTCATGGAACATGATTTTCAGAAAGCGGTTAACATGAAGCTCATCCTCTGTATCTTTGAGCAATTACCGGGCCTCAAAATTAATTTCCATAAGAGTGAGATCTTCTGTTTTAGCAAAGCTGCTGAACAAGAACAAACCTATAGGGATATTTTTGGGTGCGAATTGGGGGCCCTGCCGTTTATATACCTTGGGGTACCTATACACCATAGGGGACTACACAATTCTGATTGGAACCCGGTAGAAAACAGATTTGAAGGTAAGCTGGGATGTTGGCAAGGTAAACTTTTATCTTACGGGGATAAACTTGTCTTAATTAATTCCGTTTTATCGAGTATGCCTATGTTTATGCTATCTTTTCTATAAATACCCAAAGGGGTAATTAAAATATTAGACTTCTATCGTTCACGTTTCTTTTGGCAAAGTGATGAATATAAGAAAAAATATAGGCTAACCCGTTGGAATATTATATGTCAACCCAAAGATCAAGGGGGTTTGGGAATTGAAGTGCTCGATCTTAAAAACAAATGCTTACTGAGTAAATGGTTATATAAGTTGTTGTCCGAGGAAGGGGTTTGGCAAGAATTGCTTCGAAACAAATACCTGGATAATAAAACTCTGGCATAGGTTGAAGCCAAACCAACTGATTCGCCCTTTCGGAAGGGTCTAATGGGGGTGAAAGATGAGTTCTTCACCCGTGGCACTTTCAAAGTCAGAGATGGGAAACACGTTAGATTCTGGGAGGATATCTGGCTTGGAGAGATGTCTCTCGCCCAGCAATATCCATCCCTTACATTGTTCATCGGAAACATGTCTTAGTTCATGATGTATTATCGCATGATCCTTTAAACATCAGTTTTAGGCGAAGTCTAAGCGGTAACAAATGGGATGCATGGCTGCACCTATGTGAGAGGTTAATGGATATAAACTTGACACATAAACGGGACAGGTTTTTATGGAATTTAACTGAAGATGGGATCTTCTCGGTTAAGTCCATGTATGAAGATTTAATGAATATGCTTCCTCGTTTTCCCACAAAATACTTGTGGAAGATAAAAATACCTTTAAAAGTTAAAATCTTCATGTGGTTTCTGAATAATAGAGTGCTATTAACTAAAGACAATTTGGCTAAGGGAAACTGGAATGGGTGTAGAAAGTGTTGCTTTTGTAACGATGACGAAACAATTGAACATTTATTTATCTCATGTCCTTTCGCAAAAAATTTATGACGTATGATATTCTGCACTTATAATCTTTCTCCTCCAACCAATATCACTAATATGTTTGGAAATTGGTTAAATAGAATAGATAAAATGAATAAGGGTAGAATCTGAATTGGAATCTCGGCCATTTGTTGGTCGATTTGGAAGTGTCGAAATAACTGTATTTTTAACAAGGCCCAAGTTCCTTCCTTCTTGCAGGTTATTCATATGGCGGCATATTGGATTCAGCTATGGTATTTACTGCTCCCAGAACAACAGCGACAACCCATGGTTACTGGATGCATCCATCTTGTAGCGGTTTCTTCGAATTTCTACAGCCTGACTTCGTGGCGTCATTCTAGTAGATTGACTGATGCCTAGCTGTACCACTTTTCTCTTGCGAGAATGTTAGCTTTTTTCAGCTGGTTGGTATATGTATCAACCATATCTGATGCATGGATACTCTGAATATTTTTTGATATTAATAAAGGCCGTGTGCATCCTAAGATGTAGAGGCCGGGGCTATACCCCCGTTTCGAAAAAAGGAGTGAGCGGTTTCTAAAATTTATCCAATCGTTATGTGCATCATCCAGATGCAGAGACTGCAAGAGTACATAGATGTGTTATGTGTAGTTTTGATAATTAATGATAATCTCTATAGACTAATGTTTAAATTGAGTTTTTCAAAGGGTTTGTATATAGACAATGCTACAAGACCATGTAATGGATTCAAGATTTCATGTCGTGACCAGAATGATATGGATTGGTGATGGAAATATGCCTTGGACCCAAAATAAACGGATTATTATTTATATTTATGCTTTATAATTAAGTTTATTATTCTGTGCTATAATTGTATTAGTTTTAGATAATGAGTATTTGGAGGAAAAACGTAATACATGTGTGAAACTATAAACACCATTAAGATATCCATAATCTCGCTTCTAAGACTAATTTATGTATCATTGATAACCTCGGTTTCCTAAATATTAGGCAAGTACAAAGTGTTGTGGGGTTTGCTAGTGATATATGATATCGGAGTTGTTAAGAGAACAACGACGATGAATAGACCCAATTTGATATACCACGCATCGTCAAGTTTCTCGTAACAAGTATTACCGTTACTTTAGATCTTTTGACCACAAGACATATATAGACTTGGATAGAATATGGACATGGCAGATCTTTCAAACTTCACTCTTCGCTCTTACCGGATAGTATGTGACATGGGCATGACCATTCGGGTGCCCATCACTGGTATATATGGTGTGACCCAGCGGAAGGCTCACTCAAAGATATACCATGATCCATGAAGCCCATGACGGTTTGGCTGATACGAAACCTATAAGGATACCAACTCCAAGCATACAAGGCAAGGAAAGTATAATACCATACTAGATACGAACTCTAACTTGTAACCTACTCGTATTGGTACCTGAGACCTAGCCTCCCTAATATAAAGGCGACTCCCATAAATAGATCTAGACAATAGACATCAGATACATATGCCACTCTCTCTCGGCGAGATCGCATCTAGTCGACTAAACGAGTTTGTACTCTCTACTAATAATACGAGCAGACAAGCAGGAAATAGGATTTTCTCTACAAGGCCCTACACCTAGGTAAATCGCCTATCTTGTTCGTCTGTTAGGCCGACGAATTCATCAACGCTCTTCTTTTCCTGAAACCCAAGTCCATAATAATGAGCATTGCCGAGGCCACACCTCATCAATTAACACTGTTTGTGGGAATCTAGGCGATGGAGTCATCAATTCGGCGGCTCCCTCTTCACCTAGCAGCAACTTGACGATCGAAAGCGGTCAGATTTGTTCTGGCCATGAACTCGACGCAAGCATAGAATCCGAGATCAAGAAAACTATTCGACTCTGTCGTGGACCGTTCCGACTCTACCACAGTCTGTTTTGGCTCCGTCGACTATGGACGATCTACGACGCGTTGGTTTCCACGAAAATCTGTGTCGGCAAGTGAAGTTTCGGCATCGACGTCTCCGCAACAACCAACTTCATCTACACCAACACGGGGGTGGGTTTCGACTTCAGCACCGCCCTCGGTCGGCTGATCTGATCTATGGGAACCAAGTTTACTTTCAGCGGATTGTCTTATCGCTAGATGGCCGGGTTCGATGAGAATTAGAAGTATGGCAAGCATGCGCAGACGAAAACACGGCATGCGCGACATGCCGATGAAGCTGCGCCGAAAAGCTTGGGGAGCCCAATCGACCACGTATCTGCAGCCAGTTCCGACGGAAATTATCTACGGCAAGTCCTAGTATCATCCGATCTGCTGAGTCGCTGGGTCGGATCCGGGTAGAAGGAATAAAAGGCCAAGCCGAAAAGGACATCGGCTCACGTGAATCGAATCACGATGCAGCGGTCGATCGTTCAAAAAAAGATACAGGAGAGGAGATGTGTGCCAACTCGCATGCAGTGGCAACAAAGAATTCCCAAATCGAGTCTTCCATTCAATCTCATATTTCCCAATTCTCATGTATTGATTACTATCTAAATCAACTGTAATATTTGGATCTAATCCTTTACACGATTTGTTTTACATGAACCACGCGAGTACGAGAATTGGGTCACGGAGATGAGATGAGGCATCACTTCAATCCGCGAGTCCGTGTCTGCATCACAAATAGTCTTTTCCTAACCAGATTTATACGTAAAGATGTGATGACTTCGCTGGGAAAGACTCTAGACCTCCACGTCAAGTCTATCTGCTACGTCGCCTCCGTCAACCACACGACTCTGTCAAACTCTACTATCCATCCGCCGTGCGACTCCATCGACTGCATTGACTCTACGCCTGGGGGCTACGCCACCTGCACCGCGCGAACCACTGTGGTCTTTGGCTGTGGCGACCTGCTACAATCTTTGACTACAATGACCCACTGCAATCTTCGGTTGTGGCGACCTGCTGCCACCATCGGCTACATTAACCCGCTGTAGTATTTCGCTCAGGTGACTCGGGGGCTCCTTCGGATCCAGCGACCCGTCGCGGTCTTCGGCTCCGGTGACTCGGGGGCTCCCTCGACTCTAGCGACTCGTTGCGGTCTTCGGCTGCGCCAACCTGTTGTTGCATCAATTCGATACAATTTTCGGCTACGGCAACCCTCTATCGTCAACGGCTACGGCACCCTGCTGCCGCATCGACTTCGTCCACGACAATTATCAATAAAACTATGTTTTCCTCCACTTAGAGCTGATCCTTTTTTAAATCGCACTCGAAACACTCGGGATTGCGCCCTCTTCGAGTAACCTAAGTGCCATCGACTCCGCGCACTCGAGTACCTCGTACGCGACTTCCCGAGTAGCTAACTCTATCTTATATGGTGTAGTTGTGGGAATTACTACTCTGGACGATGGAGAGGTACACTCCGAGTCCACCCATGTATTATGATGTTCATCATTGTCTAGATAGACACGTGATCAATTATGGATCATAGGAACATCGATAGTACAGGATGAGTAAAGAGTACATACCACACAACGAGGATAACCAAGTATTTCACCTCGAGATAAGTAAAGCACTGAAAATCAATGCGACATGTATTGAAGAAACACGGAAGGTTCACATGATAAAGATTTTTCGTGTTATATGTGGGGATCATTAAGTACATCAAGGTACATATGTTGCATTGTCGCGGAATGTGTTCCGAACATGATCATGTATATATCTGAACCCGTAGGTTCGCACACTTAAGAGTTTATCGGCATTTAGTATGTGAGTACGATGTAGGGTAAGTGAATAAAGTAAAACCAAAGGTGGTTCGAAAGTCTTAGAAAATTCCGAAAGTGTCCGAAATGTTACCTAGAGTGTGTGGAATGTTACCGAGAGTATGCATGATCTAGAACATCCCGGAAGCTTCCGAAGGTTCCAGAATATTCAGAAGGATCTAGCATGGTCAAACCCTAGGGGACCCATGGGACCTCCTAGGGTCGGCCAGCGGTGGGAGGATAGGAGGCCAAGTGCCTGCCCAATAGGGGTGGAGATAAAACTTGAAGCTCATGAGCTTAATGAGTACTCGAAAACTCGGCTTGACTAAGCTTTAACTTGGACACTAACGAGTCGAGCCAAATTGGCAATGTTAGCCTTTTATCTTAATGAGTTTAATGAGTTGAGAGTATTTGATAAGCTCATTAGTATTGATACATTTAGTGACAATGTATATATTATTAAATAACAAAGAAAATCCAAGACCACGAGACCAAATATGAACACTCTGGTAAAAGCCTCCAAATTCTACACAGGGAGGCATCAAGAGTGAAACATCGTTCTTGTAATCTTGCTGCATGATGGATCAATTACATTATTAAGTTACTTAATGAGTTTATCAAGCCTATCGAGCAAACTCGAGTTTTTATCGAGTCAAGCCAAGTCAGGGTTTTAACTCGTTAACTTAATGAGTCAAGTCGAGCTAAATCGTTAACTAATGATTATTTACGATTATAGTCGAGTTGAGTTGGGCTGGCTTGATACCCATCCCTACTCCCCAACTCGTATTGAGAGGGGGGTCAAAGTAGGACTCACCCTCTTTCCTTATCTCCTACTCGGTTTGGGTGGGGGAGTCCTACATGGACTCGAGCCTCCTCCGCCGCCACTCATATAAGGAGGGAGGGCGGCACAAGGAACCCTAGACACGAGCCACCTCACCCAAGCCATCACTATCTCCAAGCCATCGTCGCCTCGCTTCCAAGCGTCACACCGGTCTCCTTCTTCTTCTTCTACACCGTCATCATCGTCGCATGGAGGAGAACCCCGTCATCACCATAGGCGAAGCGATGTATGAGTTCTAACTTTGTTTATGTCTAATCTAGACGAGATTGTGAAGCATTGCCAGATCTTCATTGACACGTTACCTCTTCAACTGTGTGCTTGATCGCGCCTCGACGTGGTGCTATTAATCTCGTATGTGTGGATACCGGTGGAGATGTTCCATGTGTGGCACTTGATCGTGGGATAATACATCTCCTCGTGACTTGATAATTCTTGTTGTGGGGATTGACTCGGTTGTTAACAACCTCGCCATCGACAACTTCCACTAGTTCGATCTTCAAGGTTATGATTCATTGCCTCTCCTTCAAGCATAATTGGTCTTGTTTATGCACTAGATTTTGTTTTTGTTTTTCATAGTGCTCCATTTCCATATAGTGGTATCAGATCCAAGTGATGTGTAGACACACATGTAGAGATAGAGGAATCGGGTGAATTCCAGCATTTTTAGCTTGTTCTTGCTTCTCAATTCTTGCAATTTTGATCTTGAAGATATTGTTGGATTAGCGTGCGGGCCAACTTTACGATCTTTGGATTGAAACTGGTGTGTGAAGTGTACTTCGGGTGCACGAAACAACTCTATCGGGTGTCTATTTCTACACAATAGTTGATAAAGATATTTTGCACATTGGGGTTATGCGTATTTTGTTGAATTCTGCACGGGGGTCATGCGTATTGACGGAGTCTAGTGTTCGCTTTGATCTATTCATAGATCTTGGGTAACACACCATGAATAAGTTAAATAGCAAACAATGACCATGATCCTTGCTTACCATGTACATTAAAGAACAATTGTCTTCACAACCATAGAGCCCCGTAATCTAGCAAAGTGTGTTAGAAGCTCTTAACTTGTTTTTACAGGGAAGTAATGTGGTATAACTAAAGTTTGCAATGTGATGTTTGAGATGTGTTATGTTGTAAATTCATTCGGCATGAGTGGAAGGATCCACGATGATTGTCATGATATCATGAGTAAACAATAGTGCAAGATTATTTCAGCTCAAACAGCTATCCACGTTGTCCGATTCTTTTGGACGTGGGATGGATGCTGAGAAGGACACACGACGGCGTAGCAATGGAGCCCTACTATCCCGTGAGATGGGCCCCGCTGCGGGCCAGGGTGAAAGATTCCATACCAAGAATAGGTGTACCGCGTACTGTCGTACCACGTCGCTGGATTGTGGGCTGCACGCGCGACAGGGGCGCGCACGACATGCCTCCGCACCTGCTGGATGGTGGGTCCTGTGGAAAGCCGACGTGGCGCCGTCAACCCATGTCGTCCATGGACTCTCGCGAGCATGGGCCTGCAGAGAGCCTACATGGCGCTTTGAGCTTGTGTCGGACGCGTTTTCTCGTGGCCATGGGGCCTGACGATAGACAACGTGGAGTGGTAAGTGCATAATGGCGGCGGTTTCTCGTGGACGTGGGGCCTGACGCCGCCGTTGTGGCGCCGTAAGCCCATACCAGTCGTGGTTCTCATGGACATGGGGATCGACGGGAGACATCGTGGGTACATAAACCCATACCGTCCGCGATTTCTCGTGGTCATGGGCCCAACTGGGAACCAACGTGGATTCGTAAGCTCGTGGCTGTCACGGATGTAGGGATGTCTGTTAGCGTAGATGATAGACGACGCGGGTTGTCGCGACAAGATCGTATAGTGTGATCCGTTCATAGTCGGCGTGATGCCCTAGAACCTAGCCGACCGCGAGTTCTCGCAGCGGAAGCCTAGCTACCAGTGTAGGCTTGCTTAGGCGGGTGAAAGCTTCCCTCTAACGCCATCTTGCCCTCTCATTCATTTATAAAACACGTCGCGGCAGCTCTCTCATTCGCAAAGCCTTATGTCTACTTTCTCTCTTTCTCTATTTACTATAGGTTTCTCCGGGTTTTTTATGCGGGTACGCCGGCGGCGACAAGTACTGCATGCTTTCCCCATATGCCGTTTCCACGGACATATTGTGCGTGCTGCTCTGCGTGTCGCCGGTGATCGGCCGAGCACGATAGGACGCTTCTCGGCCTTTCTGTCATGGCTCGGCGCCTTGCGTCGTTTCTGTCCGCGCTTCTACGAACCCTGTTTTTCACCGAGAAGAGCTCCACGAGCCACGCTAGAGGGTTCAGGCGACAAGAGCTCAGCGGGCGATGCCATAAGACGGGGGGTCGGCAGGAATAGCTCCGCAGACCATGCCAAAATACGAAGTCTCTCAGTGGCAGGAGCTACATGGGCGCCGCCATTGTTTCTTCACGGCGGCCAACTTTCGTATCGCGGCGACAGGACTAACACGGGCGTCACCTTAGTTTCTCCGCAGCAGCCGACTTGCCGGTTTTGTGTCGTAGGTGTGTGTTTGTCCTATATTTGTTTCGTGTTTGTAGCTTCATTGTGTGCGTGAAAAGAAAATCCATTGCGATGTTTAAACGTTTATTATTGTTCACATTGAATGGTAAGACGTTTAAATCGTGTTGGCATTCAGTGTTTGCGTGAAATGAAATCTCTATGTCTTTGTCTTGCATTACTAACCTGCTGCATAGAAACCAGATCTGGTGTGCTACCGTGGTGTGTACTCTTAGGCTTATTGTCTGCATGCAATGAAAAAACTCTATGTTTGTCATGTATCTTTTCGTCTTTTTTATCATAACTTCATTGCGTGCGTGTAAAATAAATTTGTTGTGTTGTGTTGTGTTTGTGTGTACTGTTGGCTTTGGACGAGATTTTTTCCATTGCATCGGCATTTGTTGTTCGCCTTTAATGAAAAAATGTATATGCGTGTGTGTTTGTTGTTCATGCTTTACTTACCATCTATGTCTTTTCTGCGTAGAGAGTAAATCTCCTTTTACCTTGCACGTAATGATAGTTCAGAGTGACTGATTTAGCACGCACACTACACACGGTGGTTGCTCTTCCTTTCGTCGTTGTCCTATAAAAAAACTCAGTGACAGAGAAAAAAATAGTACGCAGAAAGTATTCGTGCCTCTCCTTCCTGATACTGTTCGGCCAAATAGTTTTACTCTTAGATGATCCCTTCGCTGCTCCAAAGAACCCACGTGGCTTGGCGGTCACCCCGCATGCGGTCGTTTTTCTCGCATTGTTCGTGTAGTCCTTAGTGTTCTACGCCTGAATCAGCGGTCCTGAACCGGTTCCTTAGCTTGAAGAGTGAGGCTGCTCAAAGCGTGCTGGCGTACCTCGACTTCGACCGCATCAAAGGTTCTTCCGGTCCAGTCTTCATGGACTTCGGCCGCGATGATTTTGTGGTTTTTCAAGCAAGCGGCCAGTTATGCCGCGGGAGGTCGTCAACTCGACCTAGATGGATCGGAGGACGCACTATTGGGTACTCTCGAGCCTATTGATCATTTGCTCGCTCTTGCCAATGTTCAAGACATGTTCTAGCCCGTGGTCGACGAACCTTCTGTCGTCGAAGGTGCGTTCGATACTCTCGAGCCTATCGATCATATCTTGGCTATTACATACACACAGGACATGCTTGAGAACGAGATCTAGGTACCTGAGGCTGGCGAATGTGCGTCTATAGGAAGCGGTCCAGTAGGGGAGAGGTTCGACTTCGAACCTCCGCTTATCGTTTCCTACGTCTAGTGCTGGCTCAAGTCCAACCGCTCACAGCATACACGTCTGGCCAAACAAGATCTCATAAGTAGTGCATCTGCCACTACGTGTTCGTCGTGAGCTATACGGGATGCGCGACGGGGAAGTCCAATTGAAGGACAACAGTGGCAATGACCTTACAGTTTATTGTTTTACTGTGTTGCTTAGATTTTTTCGTATTCGATCTTTCGAAACAGTCATCGTATCTCCGTAAGTTAATTTAATTTGTTCCAGGATTTACTTATTTTTATCGAACTACCTATGCATCAGTTCAGCGTCTGTCATACGATCATTTGGCTGAAGAAATAAAATTACTTATTTTCCAGAGAAATATCATGTTTTAGGTCAGACGATTTGCTTTGGCTTTCTCATTAGCGTCCTGGAGTAGAGTTATTTTCATAGATTTATCAAGCCATTATTTTCCGGTCATTCTTCGCCAATGTGTATCAGTAACGTGTTATCGAACACAACGTGTATATGATAATCGACGCACAACAACTACATGGTCACCGACGCAATCAAGAGGGAAATTAGACCATGTCATCAAACATTTTGCTTGCCATATGTAGCGAGACAATATCACACATGAAAAGTCGTGCTGCGTGTATGTCTCGGTTCCCGGCGAAATGACCCCACGGAGATGATGTAACATGTCCACATGTTGTGCTAACTGAATAGACCAAGTGACGCACGCATGAAGAGAATATAGTAAGATGTAGAGACTAGCGGATGCGTTGGAATAGCATTTTAGGACACATGGTTTACTCCGTATTTCTCAGCAGCGTCCTACTTATAATCGCGTTCTAGAGGCACAAAGCGCTTAGAAGCGAATGTGGTGCGTTTATGTCATCCAACATTATGCCTACCGGCCACATCTCGGGGGGCGCAGAGAGAAGTCTAGTTATTGTAATAGTCGTAGTTTTTGTTTTTACTTTATTAGCTAGAGTAGCAATAGTCATAAAAGTAAGGATATGGCGATGATGATCAAGAAATGATGGACCTTAGTGCTATGACATGGCATGAATAGGATGTTCTTGGTGCTTGAAGATGTTGATGATGGAGATCGTTGACACGAAGTGGTATACCATATCATTATATGAATTACATGTGATGTTAATCTTTTATGCACTTTATTTGTTGTGTGGTAGTTGTGATAAATAGGGTGATCCCTCACTTAAAAATATCAAGTAAAAGTGTTCTCACTGAGTAAATCTGGGCATGGGCAGCCCGACGGGCTGGGCTTTTCAAGCCAGGGCTTCAGATATGCGGCCCGGTGGCTGCATGGACCGAGATCGGGCCAAAGAAATCTGAGAAGTAAGGAAAGGCCTGGCCTCCGACCCGATGACCCAAAGAAATATGTACCCCATGAGCTAGTCTGGGGATTTGATTTGAGTCCCTCCAGCTGAGCCAGGCTAGGCCCGGGCCTTGGATATGAGCGATGGGTTTTCTCCTTCCCGGCCCGAGAAATGCCCAGGTATATCCCTGAGTTTGGCACCACGTTACATGAGTGTCAATATGGTGTGGGTCATGTAACATGGTAACACATGTGAACGTTCATAACGTGGGTGCGAATCCGTCCCCCAGTCGGTATACTAAGGTTCTCTCCACATACTTGTTATAACGTCTAGAGTACGAAACACAAGAATCAAAAGGTAACAAGAAGAATATAATGATGTGATTGGTATGCATACCTACCAGTTTTTACTTCCCGACATGCGGTTTAACATTGGTGTATGGATAGTAAGACGCGGATCTTGAATCACTAAGTATCAATTATGAGGGATACTGATTTTGGTGGGAGCTACATAAAGATCAACTTGTTAATTTGAGTAGTTCATTAATTATGTAACAACATCTAAATGAAGTGGCACTTGTTTGTAGATGAATGGAACATACTATTACCTTCCCTTTAACTGTGATTTTAGAGAAATAGAAACTACATGAATCCGGAACCACTTTTGTGGACTGGTACCGCAATGTGAGATTTGTTCTGAAAGGTGTTAAGAAAGACTATAGAAGAAAATCTAGGTGATCCTCCTGCTGATAACATAACTAATGATGTGTCCAATGTTTTTAGACACGTAGTGACGCCTACATCGTTGTCCACTATGCCTTGCTTGCAGCCATGGACCCAGATCTTCAAAGGAGGTTTGAAAACTGGAGTCCATATAAAACAATTAGTGCATTGAGGGGAATGTTTGAGAAGCAAGCCCGAGCTAAAATATATGAGATCTCTCAAGCTTTACTTGACTGCAATATGGCGGAAGGAAGCTCGGTTAGTGACCAAGTAATCAAGTTTCATGGGTATGTTCAAAGGCTAGAGGCATTGGGCATCCCCTTCCCTTCTGAACCAGGAACCAACCTAATCCTGAAATCGCTCCCACTTAGCTTTAATGGGTTTGTCGTGAACTTCAATATGCATGTGATCAATAAGACACTGGCTAAATGGTTTGTGATGTTGAAGATGGCTGAAAAATACATACAGAAGAAAACCAATCATGTGATGATGGTGAAGTAAACAACTCACTTGAAGAACAAGAAGTATGTGTGACAAGAAGAAGGTTGTGGCATCTCGCGCGGCCAAGAAGGGCAAGGCACCAAAGTCTAGACCTACCCAGATGCTGAGTGTTTATTCTGTACGGAGAAAGGTCACTGGAAGAGGAATTGGCCGAAGTACTTAGCAGAGAAGAAGAATACTAGATTGTCTAGCTCAGGTATATTGGATATACATGTTGATGTTTACTTGCATGGTCCTATAAGTAACTCTTGTTTTTTTGATATTAGAGCGGTTTCTCACATTTGCAATATAATATAGGAGCTACAAAATCTATGAAGCTTGGCAAGAATGAGGTTACAATGCACATCGGGAATGGAGAAACTATTGCAGTAGTTGCCATTGCCACAAGACCTTTACATCTACCGCCTGGATTAATATTAGAACTTAATTATTACTTCATACTTGCATTATGTAAGAATATTATATATGGATATTCTATCTTACAAGATGGTTATTCATTTCAGCCTGAGAATAATGGTTGTTCTATTTATATGAATAATAACTTTTATGAACATGCTCCTGTGAGGAGTGGGTTATTCAGTATTAATCTTGATTGTAATACACACATCCATAACACTAATGCTAAATATCGAAAGACCAACGAGTTGAATGGTGGAAATATGTTTCTAGAGGCAATAATAAGTTGTATTATTCTATATGTTATGTTTCATAGTTAAAGTTTGTTGTTCTATGCTACAATTGTATTAGTTCTGGATAATATGTATTTGGAGAAAACGAAAATAACTCTATGTCATGGGTGATAGATGAGCACACCATATCCATGCAACACTTGGCACCATAAGTATGCCAAGTAGTTATGATAATTGCTACTCCTGACGATGGACATATATACTCTAGTCCCACTCATGTATTATAATGTTCGTCATTGCCTGGCCAGACACGTGATTAAACTACCGATCGCAGGAACATCGATAATACAGAATGAGTAAAAGAGTGCATGCCAGGTAACAAGGATAACCTGTTGTTTCACCTTGGGTTATGTTAAGTATCGAGAAGCAATACGACATGTATTGATAAGTAATATAGAAGGTTCACACGATAAATATCTTCATGATTATGAGTAATGATCTTAATGGCTAGCCAATGCCCTCTAAGATCATTGACGTGGAATGTGTTCGTACATGTCTACGCATATCCGAGCCCATAGGGTCACACATTTAAAAGTTAGTGACATTAAGAATGCCATTGTGAATGAAGGTTTAGTAGAGAAGTAATTCTTAACATGTTCGGAAGGTCTCGGAATAAATTAGAGGTGTCTAGAATATTACCGAGAGTGTTTGAAATACGTTTCGAGCATTTACAAAATGAGAGAATGATTTTGAGAGTTTCTCGGCTGATCTCGGAATGGTTCTAAGAGGCCCCGGATGATCTGGGAAGTGTCCGGAATGATCCCGGGAGTGTTCGAAATAGTTCTGGGCATATATGGAAGGTTTTGGAAGGACCGAAAGGGTCCGGAGGTTATGGAAGCTTCTGAAAGGGTCCAGGATGACCCGATGTATCTTAGGATGTCCAGAAGGTTCCATAATATGTGCATCCATGCTGCTCCAAGGGGTAAGGAAAGTTTCCCTACCCTAATTCAGAATGGCAAAAGGAGGCAATTTTCTAGTAGTTTTCGGTCGATAGAAACGTATCGGAATTCACTCAGAAATTGGGGACCTATATAAGGAGGTCAAAAGGAACCCCAAGAGGCACACAAACTGTGGTCTTATCCTCCCCAAGCCGCAACACTCCACCACCTCCAAACCCTAACCCTTGCATAGTGTGTTTCCCAACATTGTGTACCACATATTTTTGGAACTACAAATTAGGTCACATTGGACACAATCACATGAAGAAACTACATAATGATGGACTTTTGTATTCTTTAGATTTTTGATCTTTTGATACATGTGAGGCATGTTTAATGGGTAAGATGGACAAGTCACCGTTCAATGGATTCGTTGAACGGGCGAGTGACTTATTGTAAATAATACATACTGATATATGTGGTCCGATGAGTATACCCGCATGTTATCTAGTTTATAACTTTTACCGATGATTTGAGTTGATATGGTTATACTTTTCTTATGTAGCATAAACCTAAACCATTTGAAAAGTTTAAATATTTTTAGAGAGAAGTAGAGAATCAGTGTGACAAGAAAATAAAGTTTGTATGGTCGGACCATGGAGGTGAATAGTTTATTCATGAGTTTAGTGAACATCTTAGATATTGTGGTATTATTTCACAACTTACGCCTCCCGGAACACCGCAACAAAATGGGGTGTTTGAGTGACGTAATCGAACTTTGCTGGAAATGGAAAGATCTATGATATTGTTAACTAATATGCCCTTGTCATTAGACTATGTGGATTTTACACTCAATCCATCGCCATCAAAGTTCGTTAAAATGGCACCATATGAATTATGGTTTTGTAAGAATCCTAACTTGTCATTTCTTAAAATTTAAGGATATGATGTTTATGTAAAGCGTTTGCAGCCAAATAAACTCGACCCCAAGTCGGACAAATGTGTCTTCGTTGGTTATCCCAAGGAAACTATTGGGTATATCTTCTGCCATAAAAAAGAAGGAAAAACTTTTATCGCGTGAGGTGATGTATTCCTTGACAAGGAATTTCTCACTAAAGGTTTAAGTGGGAGGACATTAGAGTTTAATGAGGTTACTAAACCTGAGCAAGATATACAAAGTAGTGCAACACCATAAATGGTTCTAGTTATTCCTATGGCGTTTGAGGCTCCCGCGCCCGCAAAGGTTGTAGCTCTGGAGATTACATCTCCTACTAAACCATGTAGGTCAAGTAGAATTTTTCTTCGTGTTGTAAGATATGAAGATGAAGTATTATTTTTTGACAATGATGAACCTGCTACATATAAACACGCAATGATGGGTCCTGACTCCGTTAAATGGCAAGATGGCATGAAATCCGAGATAGGCTCCATGTACGATAATAAAGTTTGGAATTTGATGAACCATCCTGAAGGCGTAAAGCTTATAGAATGTAAATGGATCATAAAGCTCGACTTGTCACAAAAGATTTTTGACAAATTCAAGGAATGTACTACGACACGGCATTCTCTCCCGTAGCGATGCTTAAGTTTGTTCGAATATTTCTAGCAATTGCTTGTCACATCCCAAAATTTTCCAAAATTTTCAATGTGAAAAACTTAAACAAAATCAAGAATCAAACCCTTTGAAATTTAGAGAGAACTAAATCTTTTGACTATTCAATATAATTCCTCCAATAACACAAAAACAAACAAAATTATTTGGTTGTTTGTGAAGTGGTGTGCATATTTTTGAAATCCCAAAAACACGAAGCATGCATGATTGCATTTGTAAACCCTAAGAGAAATAACATTTCTCTCAAAACCCTAAAATCCTAATTATTTCCACTTAAGGACAACACAAGGATATGGATATATTACATATTTAAATGTGCAAAAGCATTCCTATGTATCCATAAAGGTAAATTATAATATTACAGAACCGTATGAATCTGGTTGACCCTATTTGAAGATCTACACAGAAAGATATGAAATCTAAAAGAAATAGAAGAGAAATAAAGACAAGATGAGGCCACGAAAAAATACATCATTTAAAAGAAATAAAAGTATTCTTAAATAAGTGATTATGATAAATATTAAAATTATAAAGCTAGAGAAATTTGTTTGAACCTTTTTGGAGGCCTAATGCAAAAATTATGGCTTTTATAAGAAAATGGAATTAATAAATACCATAGATGCTTTATTTAAAAATAATAATAAAGAATAATAAAACAACTTATTTTATTAAGTGGACTATTAGTAGTGACAAGCTTGTGTTATTGCTTGCAATATAATTCGGAAAATAGATAAAATACTAGAGCTAAACAAAACAACAAAAGAGAATATACAAAATAGAAAAAAGATTAGAAGAAAGAAACAAAACAATGAAGAACCAGCCCAGCCCAACTGCCTCTCCAGCCGCACCAACCTCTCCCACGGCCCAAATCACCCCGGATTCATCCCACTCCGGCTTCCCCTCACCTTCCACTCAAAAAAAGAAAAAAAAAGTGAGAGAACTCTCGCTGACAGGTGGACCCACCTGGACCACCTGCCAAGACGTTCACCTAACCCCGGTAACGGTCGAACCTCTGGCAATCGACGCTCCTCCACCTCATCTCCTCGGTTCCCCGGGCCCTCAGACGCACTAGGAGTGACCCTTGCACTCCTCCACTTCGTCTCCCTTATGCAAGTGCGCTTCGAACACACCTAGTGGCCATTATAGCCGGTGACCAAAGCCACCGGCGGCCCCCTTCTTCTCCCCGTCTATCCAGTCCCTCCTTCTCTATATAACTGACACCCAGAGCTTCACCTCCTTCGACACCATCTCCTTCCCAACTCATGCCCCAAGGCTAACCCTCTAGAGGAAGAAATTCCTCATCGGAGTTCCGATGGCCACCAGACGCCATAGCCAATTCCTCTCGGTATAGTGGTACTCAGGCCCTAATTCTCTTCCCAATCTTCCTATTTTACTCTCATGCATCTCCCAGTGTAACCCTTGCTTCCTGTCTCGTATCCGAACCACCTCCATGACAAGCACCCGACGTCGCCGCCACTCCGATCATCCATCCCCATCACCAAGAGCCCTGCCAGGGACGGTGAAGCACGCCTCTAGCTTCACTGCTTTATGGGGAATGTCTTCCACCTCGCCATCATCTCCGTGGAACATCACCGCACCAGGAACCGCATCACCTGATCCCGCCGTTGCCCCAGCTCCGACAACCAAAGGTGAGTGTCGTTGGATGCTTTTGTTCCCATCCATCTGATCGTATGCGTACGCACGAGATTAGATTCATTAACTGAATAGGTATGGGCCAATCACACCTTGCAATGTCAGATCTACGTGGCAGATGCGTAAGTAGCCGTGTCAGCCCCTTCTGCCTAGTCAACTGCATGTTCAGCGGTTCTAATTAGAAAATGAATCAAAATAGGCAGAATATGGTATAACTTAGAAAATTCATATAAAATGATAGACATTAGAAAAAATGCAAATACTATGTATATGTATTCAAAAAAATGTGAAGAACACATTTCTGTAATAAAATCCCACTTTCGAGTAAAATACAAATTTAAATGATTTAAGTACTATTTAAAGGTATTTTAATTATAGAAAAAGATTTGTTTATCCCAATTTGACAAATAATATGTCCCGGGAATCCTTGGAAAGTGTAGAACACAATTCCATCATTATATTTAGGATTTGGCATAGTTTAAATTATTCAAATTTCATTTGAGTAATTTTGCTATATCTTGAATTCTATAATCGCTTTGAAAATATTGCGTCCTACAAAACTGAACCCTATGACATATCTATCAACCAGTACCATTGGATAAACTTTTCAACCATGTTGATGAACACATTCCTTGGAATTTAGGACCAATAACAATATATTTCTAAATGGAAAATACTTTAACAAATTCATCTACTTGAAATTGTTGCACTTTGCATCATACATATATAAAATGTTCAGAAAGCATTAGTTAGTGTTAAGAAACTTGTTAGAATAGTTTGAACAATAAAAATCACCAAATTGCATGCAAGCATACTTTCATGATTTCTATATTGTCTTTGTTTTGCATTTTTGAATGTTATGTTTATGCGTGTATACTTATAGTACGATATTATTTGCAATAGATTTCACGATGAGTGACGAGGATATATATAATTGGAGAGTAAATTATTAAGGATAAACTATCAAGAATAAACTGTCAAGGATAAATTATTGAGGAGATATTATTGGACTTCTTCTATCCAAAAAGGCAAGTTATACCATCTTTCATTTCCATCACCTATGTTTTCAACAATGCATGCTTTTGTTTATCAAATAGTAGTATGAATGTGTATGTTGTAGTAGTATTTTTGGCACAAGTATATTTGCAAACTATGCGCTTTGCAAGCTTATAGTTATGACCTAGAATAGTTATAACTTAGCCCCCCTACACAAATATTCTTGACACCTTAGTATAAATTATGATTTGATCTTTTGTACTAAGAAATTGTTGTGCTAAAAGGATTTTGATGGGGGTTCAAAGCAAAACAATTCTCTAAATGATTGATCTCGAGTAAAGAGCATGTGTTTTAAAAAAGTGTTTGCAAAGAAAAAAAGTTTTCCCCTGGGCGGAGTGGTATGATCGGAGTGTCTACAAGGGTTGCATCCATAGAGTGGGTCTGCAGACCCAGAAATTGGTGGGGACCGTGCCTAGGGTCAAAGAGATCTCCAGAGTTTCTTTTGAGGGGAGCTTCCAGTACAACCACATGCTATATGGGCTTTGGCTTAGTTGAGCATGGTGGGAAACCCTTGCATTAGTACCTCCATTGGAAAGGGCTCTTCGGATCGTGGTAGTGGGAAGATCATGTACATGCATATGGGGCTTCTATGGAAGACTTCATCATGATCCATGAACAGAGTCTCAATGATGGGAATGGACTGTGACATGTGGGGAAAGTGTACAACATCTACATAGTGTATGAACTAATCTATTAGCTGTGCTCCAGGTTATGAGCAATTTGAGTGACTGAAGACTGAAGCCTCTGAAGGATCTTCTCTATTTTCAAAAACTTTTTGAAAATGTTTTTGTGACACTACCTTCATCCAGGGAGTGTTTGAAGGATTGGTGTACATGGAAAATAACATGTCGGCTCTATCGAGAGAGTGGTTGGAGCTAGTTTAGCCGTATTTGGGACAGGAATAGGTTGGTGAACCTTGGAGGATTCCTTGTGTTCTGACCTATATTATTTTTATTTGAAAATAAACAAAGAACAAATGAAGTTTTGAAATTTTTATGCAAACAAAATTGGCTTTACGCAAATAAACCATATGGCCTCCACATACATCCTTATGAATGTAGAAATAGGCATAGGTGGTGTAACTTGCCAATACATTGAATGTATTGACCAACTTTTCTGGCTACAACATGTCATGTTGTAGGGTGACCTGATGACGAGTGAGGACGACTAGGATCCTGGGCATATAGTCAACAAGCCCTATGGCGTTGATGGTGCCAAAGATTATTGATCATGTTTTCGCTGTAAAGTGAGCCGACCACTATATGTTGTGCAACTTGTATTATGTAAACTCTGGATCTACCGATGAGTAATAAAATGATGTATGTTTATCTTGGTATTTCATTTTGTTACTGTGTGTGCTAGCTTTGATCCAGGCGTAGCACTATAAACACGGTGACTTTGAATCCTACCACTCTGGGTTGTTACAAAATTGTATCGAAGCGTATGTTGACTGTAGAACGTGACCCTAGAAAAACGAAGCCATAGGATCAACTATTTTCCCAAGTAATTTCAGAAAAAAACTATTGGACCACGCATCTTTCTTAAATGATTTCCAATCTCTTGCCTCTTCAAAATAAGTAGTTGACATAACCATTCCCCTCCTTGAAGTTTAAGTCTCTTTTACCAGGTCACAAAGGGTAACCTCGGTAATGTCCATGGTTATGGTCTTAGGGTTTTGCGAAAATGAGAACGCTGGAGATTTCGTCGGATGTCAGACAAACAAGGGAGTCAAAAGTCATATGATTATTGGTGGACAATACGATTATAGGTTGCTTAGGAGTTTTTCGGTACCTTTCCGCAGGCTCCTCCCAGCCTATATATAATAGGTTGGGTCTCAGGGCTGTATACGGACATGTTACATATTCATGATTACAACACCAACACAATGTCAGTTTCTATTTCCTTATTTAACTAAACTAAGACTTCTATCGGATGCTTCTTGGACCTTCATCTTGGGTGTTCATGGGCTATGAGTCTTCATACAACTAGGGTAATCAAACATAAGCACCCAAGTAATCATACCCATGTCACCAAGACTACCTATTTTGAAGAATCGATAGATTAGAATTTATAGTGCCTCTTGCAGTTCGAATTAATGGGGTCAACATTGAACCTTATTTCGTGCCCATGAAGATATTCTACAAAAGTAAGGATGCCTGAGTGCTAGGCTACGTGATTCACCTATCGACTTGCAAGATTAATGATTTGGGTGTGGGATGGATTGGCCCCCATACCGACTACTCTTATTATTCACTCTTGTAATGTTGGGTTTGTGAATTTTGAGTGCCTTAAACCTTAGCAGAGTTTTCGACGTTATCAAACCTGAACCATAGAATGGTTTAATAGTCTGTTAGCTTTGCGACAATCAAATAACGAAGAATGATGAAGAAATCACAGGAAAGGAGACACAGATTTAACGTGGAAAAACCTCTCCAACAAAGAGAGGAAAAAACTACGGGCGCCAGCCAGCAAAACTTCACTATATCGAGGAGTGTTTACACAACACCGGGGATTTTCTTAGATGCGACTTATCCTAGCTGGCGGCTTACAAGAGGTATATACAGCGGTGGTAACCTATGTCATCAATGATCCGCATCGGCCCATCCTCTAGCGATGGGCCTCGCTCCGCTCCGTCAGAAGTTAGCCTCCTTAATAGAATTTGGATCATACTTCAACATAGTCTACCTTTATAAGTGGCAACTTTTTTCCTACGATAGGATATACGGTGAGGATGAAACTTTTATGCGAAGCTCGTTCCTTGACCACCATGAGAGAAAGTAAAATTTCAAGGAAACGAAATGCGAATAGTTTGCTCGACCGTACCAAGCTATGTGGTATGGCAGTACTATGTAATGATTGATTGAAGTCTAGTGTGTTTGAATGATGGGAATTTGGAGTTATTGTGATGATGATTCTTTGATTGTTTTAAGGGTAGTATTTCCCTTAGATCTTTTTGTATCTATAGTTCTCTCTCCTTAGGGCCTATTCTTCTCCCTATCCTAAAACCCTAAACCTTGTTATGATGAAGCCTAGAGCTTGCAACATTTGTGGAGATGAAGGACACACATCGAAGGAACATCAAGACTAGTGCGCCAACTTTGATGCAAGCCATCCAGCTGAGGAATGCCCTACCTCCCAGATTACATGTGTCCTATGTGAAGAAACCAATCACATCCCTAATCAATGCCACATCTACTCCCTAGTACAATAAGTGAATCAAAAACTCAAGGATGATATGCACCAAGCCCTCAGCAATACCCATGATGGTGCAAAATCCACGACAAAGAATTCTTTGGAAAGACCAAAGAAAAATAAGTGTAATGGCAATGGTAGCAAAATTAATAAGAAACCTAAGAGGGACCTTAATCATGTCACTTGCTACAAGTGCCATAATCTTGGGCACTATGCCAACAAATGCCCAAAAGGAAGGATTTCAATGGCAATGGAAGTGGCCCAAATCCTGACAAGGCCAAAGCTTAACCACATCTCTGTGAGCAACATTTATGGAACTAAAATCAAGGTAAATAAATGGCAACCTCAATCCTACCTAGAAGATTTAACCTATTAATACCATTCCTTTTTAAGGGTGGTAGAACGCTATAATTTCTTTCAAAAACCCATTTGTTGCTAGCCCTATCGAGTCTCGAGGACAAGATTCCTCTTAAGGGTGGTAGTCTATCACATCCTAAAATTTTCCAAATTTTGAAATGTGAAAAACTTAAACAAAATTAAGAACCAAACCCTTTGAATTAATGGGGAACAAAAACTTTTTAACTATTCAATATAATTCCTCCAAGAACATAAAAACAAACAAAATTATTTGTTGTTTGTGAAGAGGTGTTCATGTTTTCAAAATCCCAAAATCATGAAGCATGCATGATTCCATTTTTAAACCCTAAGAGAAATAACATTTCTCCCAAAACCCTAAAACCCTAATTATTTCCACTTAAGGACAACACAAGGATATGGATATATTCCATATTTAAAATGTGCAAAAGCATTCCTATGTGATCCATAAAGGTAAATGATAATATTACAAAACCATATGAATTTGGTTGACCCTATTTGAAGCTGTACACAAAAAGATATGAAATTTAAAAGAAATACGAAGAGAAATCAAGACAAGATGAGGCCATGACTAAATCCATCATTTAAAAGAAATAAAAGTATTCTTTAACAAATGGTTATGATAAATATTAAAATTATAAAGCTAGAGAATTTTTTTAGAACCTTTTTGGAGGCCTAAGGCAAAAGTTATCGGTTTTATAAGAAAAATGAATTAATAAATCCCATAGATACTTTATTTAAAAATAATAATAAATAATAATAAAACAACTTATTTTATTAAATGGATTATTAGTAGTGACAAGCTTGTGTTATTTATTGCAATGTAATTTGGCAAATAGATAAAATACTAGAGCTAAACAAAACAACAAAAGAGAATATAGAAAACAGAAAAAGAAAAAGAAAAAAAAGATTAGAAGAAAGAAACAAAACAAAGAAGAACCAGCCTAGTCCAACTGCCTCTCTAGCCACACCAACCTTGCCCACAGCCCACCACCACGGCCGAACTCACCCCGCCTTACCCTCACCTTCCACTAAAAAAATAAAAAAAGAGTGAGAGAACTCTCGCTGACAGGTGAACCCGCCTAGCCCACCTGCTAGGACCTTCATCTACCTCCGGTAACGGTCGAACCGCCGGCAACCGACACTCCCCCGCCTCTGCTCCTCGGTTCCCTAGGCCCTCATACACACTAGGAGTGACCCCCGCACTCCTACACTTCGTCTCCCCGTGCAAATGCGCTTTAAACACGCCCTAGCGGCCATTATAGCCGGTGCCCAAAGTCACCGCTAACCCCCTTCTTATCCTAGTCTATCCAGTCCCTCTTTCTCTGTTTAAATGACACCCAGAGCTTCACCTCCTTCCACTCCATCTCCTCCCCAACTCATGCCCCAAGTCTGACCCTCTGGAGGAAGAAATTCCTCGTCGGAGTTCCGATGGCCTCCAAACGCCATAGCCAATTCCTCTCAGTATAGTGGTACTTAGGCCCTAATTCTCTTCCCAATCTTCCTATTTTAATCTTGCACATCTCCTAGTGTAACCCTTGCTTCTTGTCTCGTAGATGAACCACCTCTGTGACAAGCACCCGATGTCGCGGCCTCTCTGACCATCCATCCCCATCACCAGGAGCCCCGCCAGGAATGGTGAAACACGCATCTAGCTTCGCCGCATCGTGGGGAATCTCTTCCACCTCGCCATCATCTCTGGGAACATCACCGCACCGGGAAATGCAGCACATGAGCCCGCCGCCGCTGTTGCCCCAGCTCTGACGACCAAAGGTGAGCATCATGGGATGCTTTTGTTCCCAACCGTCTGATCGTCCACGTACGCATGAGATTAGATTCATTAACCGAATCAGTGCGGGTCAATCACACCCTATCGCATCGGATCTGTGTGGCAGATGCGTAAGTCGCCATGTCAATGCCGTGCCAGCCCCTTCTTCCCAGTCAGCTGCATGGTCAGCAGCTCTAATTAGAAAATGAATTAAAATAGGCAGAAAATGGTTTAACTTAGGAAATTCATATAAAATGATCTAGACATCAGAAAAATGCAAATAATATGTCTATAGATTCACAAAAATATGGAGAACACATATCTGTAATAAATTTCACTTTTGAGTAAAATAATTGTTTTAATGATTTAAATAATATTTAATGGTATTTTAATTATAGAAAAAGATTTGTTTATCAAAATATGACAAATAGTATGTCCCTGGAATCCTTGGAAAGTGTAGAACACAATTCCATCATTATATTTAGGATTTGGAATAGTTTAAATTATTCAAATATCAAATGGCATATTTGAGTAATTTTGCTATATCTTGAATTCTATAATCCCTTTGAAAATATTTCCTCCTAAAAAATTGAATCCTATGACACACCTATCAACCAGTACCATTGGATAAAATTTTCAACCATGGTAATGAACAGATTCCTGGGAATTTAGGCTCAATAACAATATATTTCTAAATGGAAAATACTTTAACAATTTCAACTACTCGAAATTGTTGCAATTTGCATCATACAATGACATGTTCAGAAAGCATTGGTTAGTGTTAAGAAACTTGTTAGTATAGTTTGAACAATAAAAATCACCATGTTGCATGCAAGCATACTTTCATGATTTCTGTATTATCTTTGTTTTGCATTTTTGAATGTTATGTTTGTGCTTGTATACTTATAGTACGATATTATTTGCAATAGATTTCACGATGAGTGACAAGGATATGTATAATTCGAGAGTAAATTATTAAGGATAAACTATTAAGAATAAATTGTCAAGGATAAATTATTGAGGAGATATTATTGGACCTTTTCTATCCAAAAAGGCAAGTTATACCATATTTCATTTCCATCACCTATGTTTTCAACAGTGCATGCTTTTGTTTATTAAATAGTAGTATGCATGTCTAGGTTGTAGTAGTATTTTTGGTACAAGTATTGCAAACTACGTGTTTTGCGAACTTATAGTCATGACCCAGAATAGTTATAAATAGGCCCCCTACACAAATATTCCTTGACACCTTAGGAAAATATGATTTGCTCTTTTGTACTAAGCAATTGTTGTGCTAAAAGGATTTTGATGGGGGGTTCAAAGTAAAACAATTCTCTAAATGATTGAGCTCGAGTAAAGAGCATGTGTTTTACAAACGTGTTTGCAAAGAAAATAAAATAAAATGTTTTCCTCTGGGCGGAGTGTTATGATGGGAGCATCTACAAGGGCTGCATCTAGAGAGTTGGTCTACAGACCCAGGAATTGGTGGGGATTGTCGGGTAGGGTCAAAGATATCTTCAGAGTTTCTTTTGAAGGGAGTTTCTAGTACAACCACATGCTATATGGGCTCTGGCTTAGTTGACCATGGAGGGAAACCCTTGCATCGGTACCGCCATTGGAGAGGGGTCTTCGGATCATAGTAGCAGGCGGACCGTGTACATGCATAGGGGGCTTCTATGGAAGACTTCCTCACGATCCATGAACGGAGTCTCAATGATGGGAATGGATTGTGACATGTGGGGAAAGTGTACAACCTCTATAGAGTGTATGAATTAATCGATTATCCATGCTCCCAAATATGATAAATTTGAGTGACTGAAGACTGAAGCCTCTGAAGGATCTCCTCTGTTTTCAAACCTTTTCTAAAATGTTTTGTGACACTACCTTCATCCAGAGAGTGTTCGAAGGATTGGTGTACATGGAAAATAGCATGCTGGCTCTATCTAGAGAGTGGTTGGAGCTAGTTTAGCCGTCGTTGGGACGAGAATAGGTTTGTGAACCTTGGAGGATTTCTTGTGTTCTGATCTATGTTATTTTGATTTGAAAATGAACAAAGAACAAATGAAGTTTTGAAATGTTTTATGAAAACAAAATTGGCTTTATGCAAATAAACCATATGGCCTCCACATACAGCCTTATGCATGTAGAAATAGGCATATGTGGTGTAACTTGCCAATACATTCAATGTATTGACCAGCTTTGTTGGCTGCATCATCTCATGTTGCAGAGTGACATGACGATGAGTGAGGACAACTAGAATTGTGGGCCTATACTCAACAAGCCCTATGGAATTGATGGTGCCCAAGATTATCAATCATGTGTTCACTGTAAAGTGAGCTAACCACTATATGTTGTGCAACTTGTATCATGTAAACTCTGGATCTACCGATGATTAATAAAATGACGTATGTTTATCTTGGTATTTCATTTCATTATTGTGTGTGCTAGCTTTGATCCAGGCATAACACTATAAACACGGATACTTATAATCCTGTTGATTCGGGTCATTACATCGATGCACATTTCGATTGCGAGATATGGCAGATGGATGTCAAAACAATGTTTCTGAATGGGAAGCTAACTGAAGATGTGTACATGGTACAACCTAAGGGTTTTGTTCATCTAAAGTATGCTGGAAAGGTATCCAAGCTTTAGTGTTCCATTTATGGATTGAAGCAAGCATCACGAAGTTGGAAGCTTCACTTTTATGAAGTGGTCAAAGGTTTTGGCTTCATCAAGAATGGCAAACAAGCTTGTGTTTACAAGAAATAAACTGGGAGCCAAATAACATTTGTGATTTTATATGTGGCTGACATATCGTTAATTGGAAACGATAAAAAACTTCTTAACACTATAAAATAATTATTGAAGAGTATTTTTCGATGAAAGATTTTGGTGAAGAAGATAAACCTCAATGCCTAATAGGTCTTACTTAGTATACATATCTAGAAATGGTATTGAAGAGGTTCGGTATGAAATAATCTCATAAGAGATCACTTCTAGTGGCACATGGAAAACCACTAAGCATGCAATGTCCTCAGACAGATGCTGAGCAAGAATACATGAACAAATTTCCATATGCTCAGGCTATTGGATCTATCATGTACACCATTGTATGTACAAGACTAGATGTGTCATGTGCTCTGAGTGTTGCAGGCAGATACCAGAGTGATTCAGGAATGACTCACTAGACGCAAGTAAAACATATACTTAATGAAGGATATATGCCCTACAGGCCAATAATAAAGATGTTTTTATTGACATATCTCATTAGTTCATAATTTTTTGTATCATTCTATAATTGGAAACATTAATACATGTGTGGTATATAAACAAACCAGGTCCCTAGTATCATTTAGACTAGTTTGTTGGGCTTTACCATAACAACTAACAACGAGGTCACTTTATTAGATGAATGAAGTGATGTACAGACACCCAAGTATTGCAATGTGATCCAGTCACAAATTTTAACATTACGATATCTAGTAAAGCATAGTAACTTATTTCTTTGACTATGAGATCGTGTTTAACCACTACCACCCGAGGCTGCTTTGATCACATCAACTGTCACACCATAGCAGGGTGACCATAAAGGCATGTATTGGATATTCTAGAGGGGTATGTTGGGGCGTATGCATCAATATCTGGATTTGCACATCTGAGTGACGGATAGATACCCTAGGCCTACTTGGTGAGATTATGTCTACAAGTTTGCAAACATGTGACTAGGTCACGAGGATGTAATATCACGAGAACGAGTAAATGTCTTTGTCAGTAATAAGATCGAACTAGGTATGTCAATACCGAATATCAAGTCTTGGACAAACTAGGTATCATAGAGCAAAGGGAATGAGATTTGACGTTCAAGGTTTAAGCGATCAAGTTATTCGTGGAAAGCATGGGGGCCATCGTGTGTTTCCAGACACCTATTGTTGGTCGTTGATCCGAGAGGTCTCTCAATCATGTCTATGTATTCCTGAACCATAGGGTGTCACACTTAAGGGTGGATGACGCTTAGGGATTGATTCGAGATCGTAGGAGAGAAGAGAGATAGCACCGGAATTGTTCTAGGGAGATTTCAGAAGTGTTCTTGAGATATCCGATAATGATCAGAGGGATCCAGAAGGTGTGCAAGAGTGATAGGTATTAAATAATATGTATTTAATATTAATAAAATGAATTAATATTAAAAATATATTTTTTATTGAATTTATCGGGTAGCCCACCTAAATGGCCTCACCGTAGGAGGCCCAAGAGGGGGCCGCACCCTAGGGAAGGCTAGGGGAGGCCGACAGCCACTAATGGGCCTCCCCACCACGTGGGGTCCATGTGGGGGCTGGCCGACGGCTGCACCCCACCTCCTCCCTTGTTTAGTCACACCCCAGAACTTTGAGGAGGTGGTGCCTCCCTTCCACATATACAAAGAGGGGAGCCCCCTCCCCTCAATCACACATCATCAATTGGCCTTTCCTATTATCTCTCCCTCTCCCTCACATGTGGTTCGCATTAAGGAACGTGCATACAGGGATTGGGTTTCTCCACCATATGCACGTTGTCATGCTATTGGACTCTCGATATGGATCAATCTTCTTTTGCTACTTCGCTAGACCGGAAGACGGTAGATGTCTCTACACCGGATGTGTGTAAAGCCACGAGGCACTGCTATTTGTGGTGCTAGTCACTTGGAGCTTGTAGATTGGACGTCTACATGACCTTGAGGTCGGCTACATCGTTTGACTACATCATCCATGTTTCTCCTAAAATGTTAACCTCTTTCAGTCTTCAAGGTATGAACACCAGACGCATAGATAGATCTTAACTATGGTGTTCTCATCGCTAGGATTTTTCTTCTTCTACGGAACCCTTCAGTGGTATCAGAGCCGATCTATGCATAGATGTGGCAGTACAAGTAGAACACATAGAAATATGTGGTCATTGATTTTCTAGTTGTTACCCTCCCACATGTACTTATTCATATCATGGAAATGTTCGATGAAGCGGCCCAGACCGAACTTACGCGAGACTAGTTCCATGCTCAACATATGGCTTGTACCATATAAGTTGCTGGCGGGTCTATGTCTCTCTTACATTAGTTGATATGGCATTTACAAAGGACAACGCTGAAATGGGATTTAAAGCGACAACTAGTCAATCCATGTTGTGGTTGATGTTCGTAGGTAGAAATGGTTCTCTTGCAAAATCCCTAATAGCCGCCTAAAACTTGGAAATATAAAGTATAGGCATCTAAATTTATTTGTAGGAGGGCATGTGATATGAATGGTCTAGGTAAGTGTTTATGGAATGTACTATCGACGACATGGAGGCACCGTGTACCTATTGCAATGCTGGCATACTCGATGGAGATCAAGGCACGAGGACCATATCATATCACATAAACTATTTACTTATGATGTTGGTTGTTTATGTATCTTATTCTGCTAGTACTAGACTTATGATGGTAGCATTATAAGATGATCCCTAATTAATACCAACCATAGTGTTTTCCCATTAGTGTGCACTGATACATTGCAAATGTATCTATAATTTTTGATGCTCCATGCTTGGTTTATCCACTTTCTTGTGTTTGTCCACACTTTGGAGTACTTTTCATATGATTTCTTGGACTAACCTATTAACAAGAGCCACAGTGCCAACTGCCTGTTTTCTGCTATTTTTGGTTCCAGGAAAGTTAGAAAATGAATATTCTCAGAATTGGACGGGACAAAAGTCAAAGTGCCTATTTTTCCAGAAGACTCCAGGAGCCAGAATACGAGACGCAGGCGGGCTAGGGGCTGGCCACACCCCCCTGGCGCGGGCTGGGCCTGGCCGCGCCAGGGCATGGTGTGGTGGCCCTAGGCACCCCCTCGGTCTCCCTCTTTGCCTATAAGAAGCCTTCTGACCTAAAAACTTTGGGCGGTTCGATGTTTTTCCACGAAAAGTTCCGCTGCGCTGCCGCCACCGAAGGGGAGATTCGGGGGACAGAAAGTCTCTGTTCCAGCACCCTCCGGGACGGGGAAGTGCCCCCGGAGCCATCTCCATCGATCTCCACCATCATCTTCATCGACCATCCATGTTTCCTCCATCTATGAGTGAGTAATCCCCCGCTGTAGGCTATGGGGATGGTAGGGATTGGATGAGATCATTCATGTAATGGCATCAGATTGTTAGGGCATGGTGCCTAGTATCTTTTATTAGTGCTTTATGACTTTGTTACGACTTGTTGTGCTTAATGCTTGTCACTAGGGCCTGAGTGCCATGATTTCAGATCTGAACGTATTATTGATTCATTATGATAGTATTTTTTTTGGTCTTATCTACAAGTTGTATACACACGTCGTTGTCCGGAACCTATGGCCCCCAAGTGACAGAAATCGGGATAACCGGAAGGGAAAGGCTTTGATGTGAGGATCACAAGTGTTCATGGAGTGTTAATGCTTTGCTCCGGTGATCTATTAAAAGGAGCACCTTAATTGCCAGTAGTTCCCTAGAGGCCCCACTGCAAACGGGCTGGCAAGACAAAAGATGTTGTGCAAGTTCTCATTGCGAGCACGTATGACTATATATGGAACACATGCCTAGGATTGTCTAGTACTTGGATGCTTTATCTTATTTATCTGCAATTGTCCTATGTTCTGATTGCTATGTGAATTGTCTTGCCCATGCAACACCCGTCCATCCATCCCTATGCCTACCGCACTCGAATCCCATTGTTTACTGCTTTTGTTACTACTGTCCTTGCTTTACTACTGCTGCTACTCTGCTATTCCTACTACAAAACTGTTGCTACTGATAAACTGCTGTGAGCAAGGTTGTTTCCAGGTGCAGCTGAATTGACAACTCAGTTGTTAAGGCTTATAAATATTGGCTCCCCTGTGTCAAATCAATAAATTGGGTTTCACTTCCCTCGAAAATACTGCGATACACCCCCTATACTTGTGGGTCATCAAGACTATTTTCTGGCACCGTTGCCGGGGAGCATAGCTTTATTTATCAAGTTCACTTGGAATCACTATTGTTCAAGCTAAGTTTATCTTTCTCCTTGTTTGCTTGTTTCTTTATCAAAAATACAAAAAAATTAGTTCCTACTCTAGTTGTTATTTTCGTTGGTCTGTTATTGTCTTGCTTTGTCATGCTTGTTGTCAATGGTTGGTTTCTTTGAAACTGAAGCTTATTGGCAAGGTGGGTTCACGGAAGATCAAAAATATTATTATAAGGAACACCGCTTGTCACAAAAAGGCAAACACTTATGGGAACAAATTGATAGATTGTATACCATTGCTAGAAACGTGCTCTGCTTATAATGTTACTTATTGCTGTGATGAATCTCGTTGCAGAAAGAGGTATAAACACCTCCTTTTTCAATGTGAGTATAATGATAATGATACCATATCTTCTTATGCTAAAGGAATTTATGACTTTTATGATGCGGAACAAATTGAAGAATTTATTGCTTGGAAGGGTGCTTTTGAACTTGCTAGTTTGCTTGAAATATTGATGATTCACCTTATAAGTATGAGGTTTATGGTATACTTAAATTTTGCTTTGATAATTACAAGGATGAAAATGGCCCTATTCTTGAGTATTTTAATAGATGCTCTTCACAAATGGAAGAGACTAATGCCTTGCAGGATCCTATGGAAGAAGAAATTGATGAACCTGAAATCTCATTAGATGAAAAAGAGGAGGAGAGTGATAAACGAAAGGAGGAAGTATGGATTAGCTACCCATGCCTACCTTCTAAAGAGAGTAACTCTTTTCCCTTACATTATTTTATTGTCCTCCATGCTTACTAAAGGAGGATGAATGTTATGTTCCCGAGGTTTCTTTTGAAAATGTTTATAATAAAGCCCTACTGCTTGTAGGTCATGAAGAGAATGCTTTATGTGATAGTTAAATTATTGAGTTTATTCATGAGGCTACTAAAAATTATTATGAGAGAGGAAAATATGGTGGTAGAAGTTTTCATGGTATTGAAACACCTCTCTATGTGCTGAAAGTTTTGAAGTTACTCTTGTTTCATCTTCCTATGCCTGTCACTTTGTTCTTTGCGAATTTATTTGCTTACACGATTCCTATGCATAGGAAGTGGCTTAGACTTAAATGTGTTTTGAATTTGCTTCTTGATGCTCTCTTTTACTTCAACTCATATTTCTTATGAGATCATCCTCTCAAACTTTTTATGCTTGAAGATGATATTATGTCTATTATTCTTGGGAGACCCTTTCTTAAAACACTGCAGGAGTTGTTATTAATTGTAATCAAGGGAAGGTGACCTTCAATACTGTCTATTTCCCCAAGAAGATTGAAAGGACTTATGGTTTGAATTCAATTGAACATGTTGAGGGCATTCAAGTTGGAGAAGTATATTGTCTCATACCAAGAGAAAAATTTGAAACTATTATGATTGGGACTATTGCTATCAAGGTTGAGGTAACATAATCATTAGTGGAATACAAAGTTTTGTATCATATGAAATTGTTTTGGTAACAAGACCTGATCAACCTTGTTAACAAAAGGATTTCATTGAACAAAACAATGTTTTCACCATGATTATCTCCACTTACTTCTATTCTATCCATTTTTAGTTTTTGCTTATGCCTAACTTAAAGGCATTAAAGAAAAGTATTTATTGGGAGATAACCCAATAGTTTTATATGAGTCTTGGAAGTTATTACTTCAGTAATAACCGCTCCTTATCCTTTTTATTTGCTTTTTGTGCCAAGAGTAACCTCTAATGAGAGGGAAGTAATGATTGGGAAAGTTGCTGTCCCGAAACAGATTTTTGTGCTTCACCGTAAACATTCGTGAGAGAGCTATGTATGTCGGATTGATCTGTAATTTTTTGTGCTTCTGACACAGGTTGTTATATAACTTTCGTTAGTTCAACACTTTTTGATTTGAGCAACAAAAGGTCTTCGAAAAAATTCATCTTTATCTGCTGGTCTGTTTTGACAGATTTCTGCTATTTTCTGCATTTGCTTCTTGTGGATTCCTTTTTGAGTTCTTTTGGGGAATTGAGCTTTTTGAGGGAAGTGATACAGTAGCTAGTGTTCTTATGTAAGTTTATTTGGTGTTAAAAATGAACCTTAAGACTTATTTATCTTGAGTGCACTAATGTTGCTAATGAAGATTGTGTGAAGTTTTGTATGAAGGAAAAATTTCAGGTGTATGGAAGGAATGAGTAATGAGATGAAGGATGGACTAAAGCTCAAGATTGGTATGCCATGCGTGTCACCCCAAGAAATATCCAAGAAGTACAAGTGTCAAAGCTTGGGGATGCCCAAGGCATCCCCTTCTTCATCAATAAAAATCCCAGGTTTCTTCCAAACACTTCATTTTTATTGTTTCATGCACAGTTGTGTTGTTCTTGGAGCGTCTTCTTTTTCGTTTTCGTTTTGGTTTTTAGTTTGCGTGGTTTTCTTTGTTTTCTGAATAAATTGTTTGGACCTCCTCTTTCATATATTGGTGTTCAAATAGTTTGGTTTGGTTTGGAAAAGAGTAGGAAAGCTCATGCTTAAGTGGTAAAGAGAGCTTATTTTTGACTGTGGCCTATGCTTTGTCATGCCATGCTTGATATTGTTTTGGCTTTATTCTTAGTATTATTTGCTGTAACATGACTTGTTATAAACAATTGAGATTTCTTAATGTGCCTTGGATGAATCATGTGTTGTTTTAGCATATTAAAGCATAGTATAGTGGTATTCTCCTTTGATGCTTTATCTGGGTTGACTTGGCACATGTTCACACCATGTTATGACTATCCCAAGTCACCATAAGCCTTTATGATCCTTTAGTTTTCAACTTGTAGTGTCACCTTATGCTTTGCTCAATGATGTTTTGTCTCTCTGCATGATTATGGCCATTATTGCTCTCTCGTTTGTCGCTCCCTTACTATTGCTAGCCTTCACTTACACCGAGTGTTTTACTCATGTTTCCAACTCCCTTAAACCAAATATTGCCAAAGTGTCCACCATACCTACCTATTAGCATCATTTTCTACTCCCGTGCATATTCATTATGCCTTGTTTTCTTCTGAATAAAATGTTTGATTGTTATGAGAAAGTTAGTTAGTAAAGCTCTCACGAACTTGATGGCACACTTTATTTCCTGCATTTAATAAACCTGAACCATTACGTCCTTCTTTATTGCGTATATGCTTGCGCTTTATAAGTTGAAGTTAGCAGAACCATGTATCATGGGGAACGCTTTCAACATTGCACTGGTACTTAATACCTCGTTGATATCATGTTCTTTTGCTTATGGATCCCGGCGGTGTGAAATAAAATTGGAACTTGTAAGATCATGGAGTTTGTATGTATGTTAGAGAAACGCCTGGGCCACTAGCCTAAGCCATGCCTAATCATGGTGGAAACTTGCAGCATAACCATAATGAGCATTCTATGAAGCATCCTCAATAAAAATCTATGCACATAGTAAATAAAAAGATCGCTGAGATGCTCATTGTCTGCTTGCCTTGTTATTTTGATTATGGGATAGCTCCTGTGTCATGTGCAAGGGGTACCCCGTTGGCGGTTCTCTATGATACGTATATACTTACAATGACAAGAGCTTACTTGTGACTGAAGTTGAGTAGCATGAGGATCGGTCTTCGTAAGTAAGGGGCATGATACTTCGATTTATAACTTGTCAAGCATATCCTCTTAGTTGTGTCACTTTAACCTTAACCACTTAAAGATGCTTATGATAGGGGCAATGAGAGCTCAAAGCTAACGAGTACCATACTTTCAGTGTTTGGAAGCCTTTCAAACTTTTCAAAACCTGTTCATTTCCTTGTTGAGTCTCCACACATTCTATGAGCACTTTCTTGAGATTATAGTGGCCATTCTTAGTTCTATGTGCATTGTCCCAAGACTTGTTGATTGATGCATACCTTGATATTGCTTGTTTTAAACTATTTGTATCTAGTCACTCTTGTAAACTTTGAAGGTGTCCTATGCATTTATGTTTGCTACTCTATGAGGGACAAGCTGAATGCCACTATGCTATGTTTTCCTTATGTGAAACAAACAAACGTCTTGCAAGGCATTGTTATTCATGAATCTTTTGTTTGTGCCTTTTCATGTTGCATCATAGTCTCTTTGTCTTATTGCTAGAACTTTGTCTTTCATGTTATGATTGAAGTACTATGATCCCAGCTTTGAATGTTTTACAAATATTTTGATCAAGTCTTTGATGGTGCATGTCACCTCAAAAATTATTCTTTCTTTTTAGCACTTACCTACTCGAGGACGAGCAGGAGTTAAGCTTGGGGATGTTGATACATTGCAAATGTATCTATAATTTTTGATGCTCCATGCTTGGTTTTATCCACTTTCTTGTGTTTTGTCCACACTTTGGAGTACTTTTCATATGATTTCTTGGACTAACATATTAACAAGAGCCACAGTGCCAGCTGCTTATTTTCTGCTGTTTTTGGTTCCAGGAAAGTCAGAAAATGAATATTCTCGGAATTGTAAAGGACAAAAGACAAAGTGCCTATTTTTTCAGAAGACTCCAGGAGCCAAAATACGAGACGGAGGAGGGCCAGGGGCTGTCCACACCCCCTAGGCGCAGGCTGGACCTGGCCGCGCCAGGGCATGGTGTGGTGGCCCCAGGCACCCCCTCGGTCTCCCTCTTCGCCTATAAGAAGCCTTCTGACCTAAAAACTTCGGGGGGTTCGACGTTTTTTCCACGAAAAGTTCCGCTTTGCCGCCATCAAGGGAGATCGGGGGACAGAAAGTCTCTGTTCCGGCACCCTGCCGGGACGGGGAAGTGCCCCCGGAGCCATCTCCATCGATCTCCACCATCATCTTCATCGACCATCCATGTTTCCTCCATCTATGAGTGAGTAATCCCCCGCTGTAGGCTATGGGGATGGTAGGGATTGGATGAGATCATTCATGTAATGGCATCAGATTGTTAGGGCATGGTGCCTAGTATCTTTTATTAGTGCTTTATGACTTTGTTGCGACTTGTTGTGCTTAATGCTTGTCACTAGGGCCCGAGTGCCATGATTTCAGATTTGAATGTATTATTGATTCATTATGATAGTATTGTTTTTGGTCTTATCTACAAGTTGTATACACACATTGTTGTCCGGAACCTATGGCCCCGAAGTGACAGAAATCGGGATAACCGGAAGGGAAAGGTTTTGATGTGAGGATCACATGTGTTCATGGAGTGTTAATGCTTTGCTCCGGTGCTCTATTAATAGGAGCACCTTAATTGCCAGTAGTTCCCTAGAGGCCCCACTGCAAACGGGCTGGCAGGACAAAAGATATTGTGCAAGTTCTCATTGCGAGCACGTATGACTATATATGGAACACATGCCTAGGATTGTCTAGTACTTGGATGCTTTATCTTATTTATCTGCAATTGCCCTATGTTCTGATTGCTATGTGAATTGTCTTGTCCATGCAACGCCCGTCCATCCATCCCTATGCCTACCACACTCGAATCCCATTGTTTACTGCTTTTGTTACTACTGTCCTTGCTTTACTACTGCTGCTACTCTTCTATTCCTACTACAAAACTGTTGCTACTGATAAACTGCTGTGAGCAAGGTTGTTTCCAGGTGCAGCTGAATTGACAACTCAGTTGTTAAGGCTTATAAATATTCTTTGTCTCCCCTTGTGTCGAATCAATAAATTGGGTTTCACTTCCCTCGAAAATACTGCGATACACCCCCTATACTTGTGGGTCATCATGCACCACCAAGAAAGCCATCATCGTGAAGCAGGCTATGACGATCGGGTGCTAGGCATATCGACGTTCGCATATGGTGGGTGCAAGCCATGTATGCACTACGAATACACTAAGGTTGAATTGGCGAGACTACCATGTATAGATATGGTCTCGGAACACGAGAAGATCGAAAGATCAAGCATGAGTCACATGAATGTTGTGATTGACACTATGTTGTCCACCCTTGCAGCTATATCAAAGGCCGTGATGATCGGGGATGATATAGTTAATTGGGATCGTTTAATCACTAAACTGTCTTAGGGATGATAGTTTAAGTGGGACTTCTTGTAATGAACTCATATTATGAACTAAACAGTTTAAGTGAATTTGCATAGGTTTGTTGTAGTTCTCTGATTGTTGGCTCAAAATGTATCGAGCTCGATGGGGAACCCCAAGAGGAAGGTATGATGAGCACATCAGCAAGTTTTCCCTCAGTTATGAAACCAAGGTTATCGAACCAGTAGGAGCAAGGAAACACCTCCAAGGTGTTGTTTCCAACCTGGAATCCTGCACAACACAACCACAAAACTTTGCCCCCAACTTACAGTGAGGTTGTCAATCTCACCGTTTTTGCTGGAAACAAAGGATTAAACGTATTGTGTGGAAGATAGTAATAGCTTGCAGAAAGTAAACAGTAAATGGTAAATAGCTTGTAGATTGATGGTAAAAGAATGGACCAGGGTCCATAGTTCACTAGAGGTGATTCTCCTTAAGATAGATGACATGTTGGGTGAACAAATTACAGCGGGGCAATTGACAGACACCGAGAAAGCAGAAAGCATACATGCATATACTAATCATCTTGACTCCTATGAGATTTGATTGGGCATTACAACATTATACATAGACCATAATCCAACTGCATCTATGACTAATAATCCACCTTCAGGTTATCATCCGAACCCCCTCTAGTATTAAGTTGCAAGCAACAGATAATTGCATTAAGCAAAGTGTGTAAAGTAAACAATACGATTGTTATATGAACAAAGGATTGTTGTTTTGTACCTACTAGCAACAACACATCTAGTACCTTATAGATTTCTGTCACTTCCCCAGATTACTAGAGGCATGAACCCACTATCGAGCATAAATACTCCCTCTTAGAGTTTCTAGCATCTACTCGTCCAAGGTAGATACTAACAACAGAAAGCATGCAAGATCACAAATAACATAGACATGATAGAATCAATAATCAATCTGAAATAGCATCTCAATATCCATCGGATCCCCGTAAACACAACATGTAAGATTACAAATAGATGATCTTGATCATGAACGGAGCTCACATGATCTAAACATGGTAGCACAAAGGAGAAGAACCAACCATCTTACTACTACATGGACCCGTAGTCCAGGGATGAACTACTCACGCATCACATTAGAGGCAGTCATGGTGATGAGGAAGGCCTCCAGGGTGATCTCTCCCCTTCAGCAGGGTGCCGGGAAGAGCTTCAGACCCCCTCAATCTAGGGATGCAGATGGCGGCGGCTATAGACTCTTTCGTGGAATTTTGATCGGGTCCTTAGGGTTTTCGTCTGGGAGGTAATATATAGGCGAAGGAGCAAGGTCGGTGGAGCGCTAGGGGGCCCACACCAGGTGGCGGTGTAGCTAGGGCTGGCCGCGCCACCCTAGGGTGTGGCCGCCCTGGCTCCCCTCTTCGTCTCCCCTCTGGACTCCGTATTCCTTCTAGCAAAATATTGACTTGGGATTTTGTCTGTTCCAATTCCGAGAATATTTCCTTACTAGCTTTTCTGAAACCAAAAACAGCAGAAAACAGGCAACTGACACTATGACATCTTGTTAATAGGCTAGTTCCAGAAAATGTGTAAAAATACTCCAAAGTGTGGACAAAACATAAGAAAGTAGATATAAAACAAGCATGGAACATCAAAAATTATAGATACGTTTGCAACATATCAACATCCCCAAGCTTAACTCCTGCTCGTCCTCGAGTAGGTAAGTGATAAAAAAGAATAATTTTTGAGGTGACATGCACCATCATAATATTGATCAAGGTATTTGTAAAACATTGATAGCTGGGATCATAGTACTTTAACATAGACATGAAAGATATAGTTCTAACAATAAGACATAGCAAGTATGTTATAACATGAAAAGGTACAAACAAGAGATTGATGAATAACAATGCTTTGAAAGACGTTTGTTTGTTTCACATATAGAAAACATAATGATAATGGTATTCAGCTTGTCCCTCATAGTGTAGCAAAACATAAATGCATAGGACACCTTCAAAGTTCATAAGGGTGACTAGATACAAATAATTTAAGAACAAGCAATATCAAAGTTATGAATCAATCAACAAGTTTTGGGACAATGCACATTAAACTAAGAATGACCACTATGCTCTCTCAATAGGTGCATAAACATAGAAGATGGAGACTCAACATAAAAAGTAAAAGAAAGGCCCTTCATAGAAGGAAGCAGGGATTCAAGTCTCATAAAGATCTTCCAAAAATGATGGTACTTATTAGCTTTCAGCTCTCATTGCCCCTATCATAAGCATCTTTAGGTGATTAAGGTTAAAGTGAACAAATATGAGGATATGCTTGACAAGTTATAAGTTGAAATATCATGCCCCTTACTTAGGAAGACCAAACCTCATGCTACTCAACTTTAGTCACGAGTAAGTTCTTATCATTGTAAGTACATGTGTATCATAGAGAACCACCAACAGGGTACCCCTTGCCCGATGATACGGAAGCATTCCCATATCAAAATGACAAGGCAAGCAGACAATGAGCATCTCAGCGATCTTTTTATTTGCTATTTGCATAGGTTTTTATTAAGGATGCTTCACAGATTGCTCACTATGGTTATGCTGCAAGTTTCCACCATGATTAGGAATGGCCTAGGCTAGTGGCCCAGGCGTTTCTCTAAAACATATACAAACTCCATGAGCTTATAAGCTCCCCTTTTATTTCACACCGCCAGGATCCATAAGCAAAACAACATGATATCAACTAAATAAAGTGCAATGTTGAAAACGTTCCCCATGGTAACATGGTTCTGCTAATTCACAACTTATAAAGCGTAAGCATATACGCAACATAGATGGGCACAATGGTTCAAGTTTTATTAAGTGCAAGAAAAGTAAAGTGTGCCATCAAGTTTGTGAGGGATTTAATCACTAATTTTCACATAACAAGTTTAATTCGGAAGGTAGATAAAAACATGAATATACTTGGAATAGCAAATGCTAATAGGTAGGTATGGTGGACTCTTTGGAATAACTTGGTTTTATTTGGAGTTGGATGCATGAGTGGAACTCATACTTGGCATGGAAGCTAGCAAAAGATTGGGAGCGACCAACTAAGAGAGCAATAATGGCCATAATCATGCAAAGCGACAAAACATTATTAATTAAAGCATAAAGTGATATTACAAGCTGAAAACTAAATGATCATAGAGGCTATGGTGACTTGGTGTAGTCTTAACATGGTGTGAGCATGCGCCAAGTCAACCCAAATAAAGCATCAAAGGATAATACCACAATATTATGCTTTTATATGCTAAAACAACGCATGATTCTTTCAAGGCACATTAAGAACTCTCAATTGTTTGTAACAAGTCATGGTATATCAATAATCACTAAGCATAAAGCTAAAACAATGTGAAGAATGACATGATAAAGTCTAAGTCACAATCAAAAACAAGCCCCTTTTATACCGCTTAAGCATGCACTTTCCTACTCTTTTCCAATCCAAATCAACCTATTTGAAATTATGTATGAATGCGGGGGTCCAACCAATTTATTCAAGAGAACTAAGCAAACGAAAACTAAAAACAAAAACAAAGATGCTATAAGAACAACACAATTGTGCATGAAACAATAAAAATGAATTGTTTGGAAGAAACCTGAAATTTGTATTCATGAAGAAGGGGATGCCTTGGGCATCCCCAAGCTTTGATGCTTGTACCTCTTGAATATTTCTTGGGGTGACATGGGTGGCATCCCCAAGCTTGAGATTTTGTCCATACTTCATCTTATCACATTGTTCTTCCCTACACTTTAAAATTTCCTTCATACAAAACTTCACACAATCTTCATTAGCAACATTAGTGTACTCAAGATAATAAGTCTTTTTGGTTCAGTTCCAACACAAGTAAAACTTCCATTAAAACACAAGCTACTTTAGCAGTTCCTTTAAAAATTTTAAATGATCAAAGAGAACTCAAAGAGAAAGAGATTAAGAGGCAAATGCAAATAATGGCAGAAATCTATTAAAATAGACCAGAAGGTAAAAACCTATTTTTAGAAGACCTTATGTTTCTCAAATCGAGAAGTGTTGAACTAACAAAAGTTGGATAACAACCTGGGGCAGAAGCACAAAAAATTATAGCTCAATCCGACGTATAGAGATTTTTCACGAATTTTTATAGCGAAGCACAAAAATCTGTTTCGGGACAACAACTTTCCCAAATCTTACTTCTCTCTCATTAGAGGTTACTCTTGGCACACAAAAACCACACAAAAATGATAAGGAGAGGTTATTACTGGAGCAATAACTTTCGAGACTCAACAAAAGACTCCTAAAGAAATTTTGGGTTATCTCCTAATAAGTGCTTTTCTTTAACGCCTTTGAGTTAGGCATAAGAAGCAAGAAAAGAATCAAGTATTCTCAAATGAAGAAGCATTAAGAGCAAATTTTGTTTTAATAGGAGAGGCAAAAGGAATCTTCTCTCTATTCTTAGGGAAGTGTTCTATACCTTTCTTGAGTGGGAATTGATATTTAATGGTGCCTTCTTTCATATCAATAATGGCACCAACAGTTCTAAGAAAAGATCTTCCCAAAATAATAGGACAAGACGCATTGCATTCAACATCCAAAACATAGAAATCAACAGGGACATAGGCATTGTTAACCATAATAAGAACATCATTAATATTCCCCATGAGTTTCTTTTTTGCATTATCATCAAGTTGGACATTTAAATAACAATCTTCCAATGGTGGTAAATCAAGCATTTCATAAATCCTTCTAGGCATAATATAAACACTACTATCAAGATCACACAAAGCTTTGAGATCAAAATCATTCACTTTCATGTTAATGATGGGTTCCCAACCATCTTCTAATTTCATAGGAATAGAAGCTTTATGTTTCATCTTTTCTTCTTTAATTTTTATGAGAGCATCAGTAATGTGTTTTGTAAAGGCCATATTCATAGCACTAGCATTAGGACTTTTAGCAAGCTTTTGTAGGAACATAATTACTTCAGAGATATTGCAATCATCAAGATCAAAATCATAATCACCATCTAAAGTAGTAGAGCTATTATTTCCCATATTTTGAAGAATTTCAGCATTTTTATTAGAAAAGGTTCCATTGGTTTTAGGTATTGTTGCAGAAGGAACTTCATGTGGTTTTCTAGCATTAACATTAGTGGTGGTGATAGTAGAAATACTAATATTTCTAGCAATTTCATCTTCTCTTTCCCACTTAGCATGCAATTTAGCTAACAGTCTAACATTTTCATCAATTCTATCTTGTATGGCATTAGTAGAAGCAAAGGGGTTTTCAATGGTGTCAGGTTTAGCAGCCATTTTATTCAAAGAAGATTGTGCTTCAGACAATGATGCTATACTTCTTTCAGCATTAGCGAGTTTTTCCTCAATAGTTTTATTGAAAGCAGTTTGTTTACTAATGAAATCTTTAAGAATGACTTCAAGTTCAGAGGGTGCACTTGTATTATTGTTGTAGGAATTTCCATAAGCATTACCATTGTTGGGAGGATATGGCCTATAATTATTATTATCAAAATTATTCCTGTAGGCATTGATATGTTGCAAACGTATCTATAATTTTTGATGTTCCATGCTTGTTTTATATCTACTTTCTTATGTTTTGTTCGCACTTTGGAGTATTTTTACACGTTTTCTGGAACTAACCTATTAACAAGATGCCACAGTGCTAGTTGCCTGTTTTCTTCTGTTTTTGGTTCCAGGAAAGTCAGAAAATGAATATTCTCAGAATTGGACGGGATAAAAGCCAAAGTCAATATTTTACCAGAAGACACATGGAGTCCGAAGGAGAGACGAAGGGGGGCCACAGGGTGGCCACACCCCCTTGGCGCGGACAGCCTAGGTCGCGCCAGGGCATGGTGTGGGCCCCCTGGATGGCCCCTCGACCTCCCCTTTCGCCTATAAGATGCCTCCGGGACGAAAACCCTAAATCGGGGAGCCTCTATCCACGAAAAGTTCCGCAGCGCCGCCGCCACCGAAGGGGATATTCAGGGGATAGAAAGTCTCTGTTCCGGCACCCTGCCGGGACGGGGAAGTGCCCCGGAGCCATCTCCATCAACTTCCACCACCATCTCCATCGCCGTTGCTGATTCCCATGATGATGAGGGAGTAGTTCTCTCTCGAGGCTAAGGGCTCTACCGGTAGCTATGTGTTCATCTCTCTCTCTCTATGCATGATCATATTGTGATCATGAGATTTGTAATCAAGTAGATCTACCTTGCTACTCAAGTGCTTTAATAGATCTCTGCTCTCCCCATGTGTGTGAAAGTGACAGCATGCACACCATGGTGGCACTTAGGCTAGAGATTACAATTACTTGTTATGAGTTATATTTGGAGTTGGATGTTTCTATGAAATTGTGGTGTTTGTTGGAACCATCTAGAGCTCAAGGTGGTAGTGTGGGGTTATCAAGATGGGGAAAACAAACTTTGAGGAGTGTTGTTATATCCCTACCATGGATTAGAGTGTCCAACCGGAGAGTAGTTCAGAGTAGTATCATGAAGAGAAGATATTTATATGAGAGTGTTCACTAGCGAAAGTATGATCCCTAGGCCTTGTTTCTAAATATTGAAACACCGTTTGCAACTAGATATGTTACATGTTTGCTTGCTTCCATCTTTTTGCCTTTAGTCTTTTCCTCTCTTCAAGCTCTTTTCTGGAACTGTTGTCTTATATCCATAACACTTGTATTTCACTATCTCTTCGCCGAACTAGTGCACCTATACACCTGACAAGTGTATTGGGTGTGTTAGGGACACAAGAGACTTCTTGTATCTTGATGGCAGGGTTGCTTGAGAGGGATACCTTTGACCGCTTCCTCCCTAAGTTCGATAAACCTTGGGTAATCCACTTTAGGGAAACTTGCTGCTGCTCTACAAACCTCTGCACTTGGAGGCCCAACAAATGTCTACAAAAATAGAAGTGCGTAGACATCAAGCTATTTTCTGGCGCCGTTGCCGGGGAGGTAAGGTAAAAGGTACTCACATCCTCCGGTGTGAGTGCTCGAAGTAATTTCCTTTAGATTCTGCAATTTTGTCTTTTTGTTTCTTGTTTTCACTAGTTAGGCTTAATGGAAAACAACAACAAAAATTAGAGAGCTTTATAGTATTTATCTTGAGTTAGGGCATGAAGTGTTTGAAGAGAAAATTAAAAAACCTATGGAACTTTATTTGCATGCTAATAGCAATGTTGTTAGTATGAAATCTTTGGACACCATCATTTCTAATGCTATGGAAAAGTCTAAGCTTGGGGAAGCTAGTTTTTATGTAAATGATCTTTTTAGTTCCCTAGCTTTGGAAGATAGCTATTCTATTGCTTATGATGATACCAAACCTCCAATATATGATGATTACAATGATGAATATGATATTTTCAGTCCACCTACTATTGAGGAGAAAATTAATGATTACAATATGCCTCCTATATTTGATGATTATGGTTATGAGAATAATAATAATAGCTATTTTGTTGAATTTGCTCCCACTATGATTAATAAGAATGACTATGATTATAGGGAGAGTAATAATTATTTTATGTATGTGGCTCATGATAAGAATGTTTTATGTGATAGTTATATTGTTACTTTTATTCATGATGCTACTAAAAGTTATTATGAGAGAGGGAAATATGGTTTTATGTATTTCAACAATATTAAGTTTCCCCACTTTATGTTAATTTTTTTGAAGTTGCACTTGTTTTGCTTTCCTATGCTTCTTTCTTTGTGCTTTCATGACTTGTTTCTTTACAAGATTATGTTTCATAGGAAGTGGGTTAGACTTAAATTTGTTCCATATTTTCTTCTTGATTCTCTCTTTTACTTCAATTCATATTTCTTATGTGAGCATCTTCTCAAACTATCATGCCTAACTTAAAGGCGTTAAAGAGAAGTACTTATTGGGAGATAACCCAAAAGATTTAGTTAAGTCTTGGAAGTTATTGCTTCAGTAATAACCTCTCCTTATCATTTTTGTGTGGTTTTTGTGCCAAGAGTAACCTCTAATGAGAGAGAAGTAATGCTTCGGAAAGTTGCTGTCCCGAAACAGATTTTTGTGCTTCGCTTTAAAAATTCGTGTAACATATCTGTATGTTGGTTTGAGCTGTGAATTTTTGTGCTTCTGCCCTAGGTTATTGTCTAACTTTTGTTAGTTCAGAACTTTTCGATTTGGGCAACAGAAGGTCTTCGAACAAATTGGTCTTTACATGCTGGTCTGTTTTGACATATTTCTGCCATTATTTGCATTTGCCTCTTAATATCTTTCTCTTTGAGTTCTCTTTGATCATTTGAACTTTTTAAAGGAAGTGCTACAGTAGCTTGTGTTTTAATGGAAGTTTTACTTGTGTTGAAACTTAACCAAAATACTTATTATCTTGAGTACACTAATGTTGCTAATGAAGATTGTGTGAAGTTTTGTATGAAGGAAATTCTAAAGTGTAGGGAAGAGTAATGTGATAAGATGAAGAATGGACAAAAGCTCAAGCTTGGGGAGATAAGATGAAGAATGGACAAAATCTCAAGCTTGGATATGCCACCCGTGTCACCCCAAGAAATATCCAAGAAGTACAAGCGTCACACCTTGGGGATGCCCAATGCATTCCCTTCTTCATCAATAAAAATCTCAGGTTCTTCCAAACACTTAATTTTTATTGTTTCATGCACAGTTGTGTTGTTCTTGGAGCGTCTTCGTTTTCCATTTTTCATTTGCTTGGTTTGCTTAGTTTGCTTGAATAAATTGGTTGGACCCCCTCTTTCATGCATTAGTTTTCAAATAAGTTGGTTTGGATTGGAAAAGAGTAGGAAAGTTCATGCTTAAGTTGTAAAAGGAGCTTGTTTTTGACTGTGGCCTATGCTTTGTCATGTCATGCTTGATATTGTTTTGGCTTTATGCTTAGTGGTTTTTGCTGTAGCATGACATGTTATAAACAATTGAGATTGCTTAATGAGCCTTGAAAGAATCATGCGTTCTTTTAGCATATTAAAGCATAATATAGTGGTATTCTCCTTTGATGCATTATTTGGGTTGACTTGGCGCATGCTCACACCATGTTATGACTATCCCAAGTCACCATAGGCTTTATGATCCTTTAGTTTTCGACTTGTAATATCACTTTATGCTTTAATTAATGATGTTTTGTCGCTTTGCATGATTATGGACATTATTGCTCTCTTAGTTGGTCGCTCCCAGTCTTTTGCTAGCCTCCATAACCAAGTATGAGTCCCTCTCATGCATCCAACTCCAAATAAAACCAAGTTATTCCAAAGAGTCCACCATACCTACCTATTAGCATTTGCTATTCCAAGTATATTCATGTTTTTATCTACCTTCCGAATTAAACTTGTTATGTGAAAACTAGTGATTAAAGCTCTCACGAACTTGATGGCACACTTTATTTTCTTGCACTTAATAATCTTGAACCATTGTGTCCATCTTTGTTGCCTATATGCTTGCGCTTTATGAGTTGAAGTTAGCAGAACCATGTATCACGGGGAACGCTTTCAACATTGCACTTATTATTCTGTTGATATCATGATTCTTTTGCTTATGGATCCCGACGGTGTGAAATAAAAGGCAAACTTGTAAGATCATGGAGTTTGTATGTGTGATAGAGAAACGCCGGGGCCGCTAGCCTAAGCCATGCCTAATCATGGTGGAAACTTGCAGCATAACCATAATGAGCACTCTATGAAGCATCCTCAATAAAAACCTATGAAAATAGCAAATAAAAAGATCACTGAGATGCTCATTGTCTGCTTGCCTTGTCATTTTGATATGGGAATGCTTCCGTATCATCGGGCAAGGGGTACCCTGTTGGCGGTTCTCTATGATACACATGTACTTACAATGACAAGTGCTTATTTATGACTCAAGTTTAGTAGCATGAGCTTCGGTACTCGTAAGTAAGGGGCATGAGATTTCAACTTATAACTTGTCAAGCATATCCTCTTAGTTGTGTCACTTTAACTTTAATCACCTAAAGATGCTTATGATAGAGGCAATGAGAGCTAAAAGCTAATAAGTACCATAATTCTTGGAAGCTCTTTATGAAACTTGAATCTCTGCTTCCTTCTATGAAGGCCTTTCTTTTACTTTTATGTTGAGTCTCCACCTTCTATCTTTATGCACCTATTGAGAGAGAATAGTGGCTATTCTTAGTTTAATGTGCATTGTCCCAAGACTTGCTGATTGATGCATAACTTTGATATTGCTTGTTCTTAAACTATTTGTATCTTGTCACCCTTATGAACTTTGAAGGTGTCCTATGCATTTATGTTTTGCTACACTATGAGGGACAAGATGAATACCATTCTCATTATGTTTTCTTTATGTGAAACAAACAAACATCTTTCAAAGCATTGTTATTCATGAATCTTTTGTTTGTACCATTTCATGTTATGACATAGTTGCTATGTCGTATTGTTAGAACTATATCTTTCATGCTATGTTAAAGTACTATGATCCCATATATAAATGTTTTATAAATGCCTTGATCAAGATTGTGATGGTGCATGTCACCTAAAAAATTATTATTTTCTTTTTATCACTTACCTACTCGAGGACGAGCAGCAGTTAAGCTTGGGGATGTTGATATGTTGCAAACGTATCTATAATTTTTGATGTTCCATTCTTGTTTTATATCTACTTTCTTATGTTTTGTCCACACTTTGGAGTATTTTTACATGTTTTCTGGAACTAACCTATTAACAAGATGCCATAGTGCCAGTTGCCTGTTTTCTTCTGCTTTTGGTTCCAGGAAAGTCAGAAAATGAATATTCTAGGAATTGGACGAGACAAAAGCCAAAGTCAATATTTTACTCGAAGACACATGGAGTCCGACGGAGAGACGAAGAGGTGCCATAGGGCGGCCACACCCCCTTGGCGTGGGAAGCTCTAGGCCGTGCCAGGGCATGGTGTGGGCCCCCTGGCCGGCCCCTCGGCCTCCCCTTTCGCCTATAAGATGCCTCCGGGACGAAAACCCTAAATCGGGGAGCCTCCAGCCACGAAAAGTTCCGCAGCGCCGCCGCCACCGAAGGGGAGATTCGGGGGACAGAAAGTCTCTGTTCCGGCACCTTGCCAGGACGGGGAAGTGCCCCCGGAGCCATCTCCATCGGTTTCCACCACCATCTCCATCGCCGTTGCTGATTCCCATGATGATGAGGGAGTAGTTCTCTATCGAGGCTAAGGGCACTACCGATAGCTATGTGTTCATCTCTCTCTATGCATGATCATATTGTGATCATGAGATTTGTAATCAAGTAGATCTACCTTGCTACTCAAGTGCTTTAATAGATCTCTGCTCTCCCCATGTGTGTGAAAGTGACAGCGTGCACACCATGGTGGCACTTAGGCTAGAGATTACAATTACTTGTTATGAGTTATATTTGGAGTTGGATGTTTCTATGAAATTGTGGTGTTTGTTGGAACCATCTAGAGCTCAAGGTGGTAGTGTGGGGTTATCTAGATGGGGAAAACAAACTTTGAGGAGTGCTGTTATATCCCTACCATGGATTAGAGTGTCCAACCGGAGAGTAGTTCAGAGTAGTATCATGAAGAGAAGATATTTATATGAGAGTGTTCACTAGCGAAAGTATGATCCCTAGGCCTTGTTTCTAAATATTGAAACACCGTTTGCAACTAGATATGTTACATGTTTGCTTGCTTCCATCTTTTTGCCTTTAGTCTTTTCCTCTCTTCAAGCTCTTTTCTGGAACTGTTGTCTTATATCCATAACACTTGTATTGCACTATCTCTTCGCCGAACTAGTGCACCTATACACCTGACAAGTGTATTGGGTGTGTTAGGGACACAAGAGACTTCTTGTATCTTGATGGCAGGGTTGCTTGAGAGGGATACCTTGACCACTTCCTCCCTGAGTTTGATAAACCTTGGGTAATCCACTTAAGGGAAACTTGCTGCTGTTCTACAAACCTCTGCACTTAGAGGCCCAACAACTGTCTACAAGAATAGAAGTGCGTAGAAATCATGCATTGTTGCTAAAATTATTATTTCTAATAAAGTTAACATGAACTTGCTCTTCTTGAGCAACCAAACAAGCTAAGGGAACATGATTTGGTTCAATATGAGCTTTCCCATTAACAAGCATAGAGATAATAACATCAATTTTATCACTCCGGGAGGAGGTCTCTTCAATAGAATTTACCTTCTTACCTTGTGGAGCCCTCTCAGTGTGCCATTCAGAATAGTTAACCATCATATTAGCCAGAAGCTTTGTTGCAACACCCAAAGTAATGGTCATAAAGGTACCTCCAGTAGTAGAATCCAGCAGATTTCTTGAAGAATAATTTAGTCCTTCATAAAAGGTTTGGATAATCATCCAAGCAGTCAGTCCATGAGTGGGACAATTCTTTACCAAAGATTTCATTCTTTCCCAAGCTTGAGCAACATGTTCATTATCAGATTGTTTAAATTTCATTATTTCACTTCTCATAGATATAATCTTAGCAGGAGGATAGTATTTTCCAATGAAAGCATCTTTGCATTTAGTCCAAAAATCAATACTATTTCTAGTTAGGGATAGCAACCATTCTTTACCTTTTCCTCTCAAAGAGAAAGGAAACAATTTAAGCTTAATAATATCTGCATCTATATCCCTATGTTTTTGCATCTCACAAAGTTCAACAAAACTATTAAGATGAGCAGCAGCATCTTCAGTACCAACACCAGTAAATTGTTCTTTCATAACAAGATTGAGCAAAGAAGGTTTAATTTCAAAGAAAGTAGCTTCAGGAATAGGTGGAGCAATAGGTGTGCACATGAAATCATTGTTGTTGGTGCTAATGAAGTCACACAACTTAGTATTTTCAAGAGTATTCATTTTTTGTGTTTTTAATAAAGGAAACAAACTAGTACAACTATTTTTTGTGTTTTTGATAAAGAAACAAGCAAACAAAGCAGAAATAAACTAAGCAAAACAAAAACAACAAAGTAAAGAGATTGGTTATGAGGGACTACCCTTGTGAAGATGTCCTTGACTCCCCGACAACGGCGCCAGAAAAAGCTTGATTGTTGGCTCAAAATGTATCGAGCTCATTGGGGAACCCCAAGAGGAAGGTATGATGAGCACAACAGCAAGTTTTCCCTCAGTTATGAAACCAAGGTTATCGAACCAGTAGGAGCAAGGAAACACCTCCAAGGTGTTGTTTCCAACTTGGAATCCTGCACAACACAACCACAGAAGTTTGCCCCTAACTTATAGTGAGGTTGTCAATCTCACCGGTTTTGCTGAAAACAAAGGACTAAACGTATTGTGTGGAAGAAAGTAAAAGCTTGCAGAAAGTAAAGAGAAAGCAGTAAACAGTAAACAGTAAATAGCTTGTAGATTGATGGTAAAAGAATGGACCGGGGTCCATAGTTCACTAGAGGTGATTCTCCTTAAGATAGATGACATGTTGGGTGAACAAATTACAACGGGGCAATTGATAGACACCGAGAAAGCATACATGCATCTACTAATCATCTTGACTCCTACGAGATTTGATTGGGCATTACAACATCATACATAGACCGTAATCCAACTGCATCTATGACTAATAATCCACCTTAAGGTTATCATCTAAACCCCCTCCAATATTAAGTTGCAAGCAGCAGATAATTGCATTAAGCAAAGTGTGTAAAGTAAACAATACGATTGTTCTATGAACAAAGGATTGCTGTTTTCTCCCTAGTAGCAACAACACATCTAGTACCTTATAGATTTCTGTCACTTCCCTAGATTACTAGAGGCATGAACCACTATCGAGCATAAATACTCCCTCTTGGAGTTTCTAGCATCTACTCGTCCAAGGTAGCTACTAACAACAGAAAGCATGCAAGATCACAAATAACATAGACATGATAGAATCAATAATCAATCTGAAATAGCATCTCAATATCCATCGGATCCCCGCAAACACAACATGTAAGATTACAAATAGATGATCTTGATCATGAACGGAGCTCACAAGATCTAACATGGTAGCATAAAGGAGAAGAACCAACCATCTAGCTACTACATGGACCCGTAGTCCAGGGATGAACTACTCACGCATCACACCGGAGGCAGTCATGGTGATGAAGAAGGCCTCCAGGGTGATCTCTCCCTCCAGTAGGGTGCCGGGAAGAGCTTCAGATCCCCCCGGTCTAGGGATGGAGATGGCGGCTGCTACAGACTCTTTCGTGGAATTTTGATCGGGTCCTGAGGGTTTTCGTCCCGGGGGCAATATCTAGGCGAAGGGCAAGGTCGGTGGAGCGCCAGAGGGCCCACACTAGGTGGCGGTGCAGCTAGGGCTGGTCGCGCCACCCTAGGGTGTGGCCGCCTGGCTCCCCTCTTCGTCTCCCCTCTGGACTCTATATTCCTTCTGGTGAAATATTAACTTGGGCTTTTGTCCGGTCCAATTCCGAAAATATTTCCTTACTAGCTTTTCTGAAACCAAAAACAGCAGAAAACAGGCAACTGGCATTGTGGCATCTTGTTAATAGGTTAGTTCCCGAAAATGTGTAAAAATACTCCAAAGTGTGGACAAAACATAAGAAAGTAGATATAAAACAAGCATGGAACATAAAAAATTATAGATACGTTTGCAACGTATCATTCTCATCCATTAGACTACCTTGCACTTAGTTGTAATTGAGATAATAGAACTATAGAATTCTAGATACTTACTTTACAGACTGGTATTGGATTGCTTGAGTATTGAATTGAAAGAGAAAAATCCTATAGCAAACTTTCAAATAAACCTCAACTACTCAATAAGGTTTAATAACTGTAACAATCCTAGAGTAATTGGTTCCAATTTAGTGTATAAATGATCATGCTTGCCACCATGATACTTGATATTAGAAAGAAAGTTTTTAGTATCAAGGTTATCTGAGAGCTAGAAGATTCATTTCATAAATCATCTTGTGTAAAATATATTCTAGCATCTAAAACACAATTCGATTGCAATATGATAAAGTATAATTTAGTCAAAAAAAGATTCCCGTATTGTATGAGCATTCACGAATGATGGTGGTGCTAGCCATACCTATTACCCAATAGGCGTCGGAACTAAAGTTATACAAACAGTCGTCCTTATGGACTATAGTAGTTAAACCATGACAGTTTTCATGATAGGATGAACAAGTGGTATAGGTAAAATGTTTACTATACTGAAAGATCACTAAAAGTAGAACCTGGAAGAACACGAATCATGTGATGATTGTGATCCACTTCAAAAGTGTAAGTTTGAGAGTGTTAGTGTTTGACTAATACACTTGGAACAAGTACCAAGTGATTGGTGCCACTGTTGATGTTGGTTGGTCCTTCTGAAAGAGAGGAAAATGTTGGAAGAGAATCTATAAATGTAATTGGCAGAAATAAGGACTAGAATTTTCCAGCTCAGTTATATACAAGATATAATTCTTATGAATGTATATACTTTGCTTGTTAAACCAATGTAATTCTTCGGCATTATATGATGTATTGGTTGGTATGAAGTATCATACAAAGCAACTCAATATAAGAAATAGAATGGTCCAAGAAACCAGCAAGAGAATATGTTAATGATGTTCATAGATAAAAAAATAAGATGTTATTATTTTTTGTCACATACATCAAAGGGCAAGATGTCAATATTTATTCTGATAATGATTATCTAGTTCTAGTATTGTAAGATCAAGTTAATGTTCAAATAATTACATCATTCCATAGTTGATGTATGAACCATGATGAATCTTGTAGGTCAAATAACATTCATAAAACTAAATGCTAAAAGCAACGTAAGACAAAATGATTGGAATTTCACTTAAGTACGACACCACAGTTTAAGTTATATCAGAAAGAAAGGCATGAAGAAACTCCATGATAATGAAATTTTGGAGTCAAGTGGTTTTCGAACGAATTGACGCTTGTAAGACTTTCCTGTAGATGACTAAAACTCTATTCACGAGTAAAAGTTGAACATACGGCTAAATTAGTGGAAGTAATACATAATGATGTATGTGATCCATTATGTGAAACTATGTGTGGTGGGTTATTCTACTTCATATACTTCCACCAAGGACATGAATAGATATATGAGCATATATGTTTAATGAGGAAGAAGTATAATACATTTGAAACATGTTAAAAGGTTTTAGCGTGAAGTAGAAATCATCATAACAAGAAAATCAAGAGTTTATGATTGGATCATAAAAGGAAGATTTTTGAGTTACAAGTTCAGCAAACACTTGAAAGTTGAGAAATTGTTTCATAAAGTTGAAGTTTCCCGAAACACCATAGAAGTATGGAATGTTTTGAGAAATGAAATCGAACCTAGTTTGACTCGAGTAAGATTAAATATAAACTACCATTATGATTTAAAGGATTATGCTATGGTGACATACCGCTTTTACACTAAAAAGAGCAACAAATATCATGATCTGTTGAAATGGAAAGGGATAAAACCTAGCTTGTCTTTTCTTAAATTTTGGTATGCACGGCATATGTAAAAGATTTACAAAACCCAAGTCGGATATGCACGTATTTGTAGGTTATGCCAAATAAATTATTGGGAATTCCTCCACCATAACACTAAAGATAAAAGTGTTTGTCACCAAAACGACGAGTTCTTTGAGAAAGAATTCTTCGTGAAAAGTTAAGTGGGAGGACAATAGAAATTTTGATGAGGTTATTCGAACCTAAGTGTTGGGCTAGTGTATACTAGGGTACCATAGCCTACCTACTACCAGGTCCAGCTCAATGGATCGCCCACTTCAGGATAGAGTGCGCCGAAACCTTGCTAGGATCCTTTTGTGAGGTGTTCACTCTAAGATGCGTCTCCAGAAGGAACTCCTCACAGAGAAGCTCGCCCTCACAAAGGGGTCTCGCGAAGCATACTTGGGCGGCATAACCTCAGCTCTAAAGGCATGAGGGGACCACTGATCTATCCCTTACACAAGGAAGGCATCTTATTTCTCAGCAAGCCAGGAGTGGTCGACAAGACCTGCACCTGATGTGGACCACTTCCCTATCTCTCTAGTATAGGAGGAACATGCATAAGATAAGATGCCCGCAATGTCCTGCAGTGAACGACATCCACGAGAGATCACCGATGCAGCCTACCTGTCCCCACGCTTGTCGCCATGGGGGAACCCTCCCCACCAAAGAATGGGAAGAGGACCGGGGCGCCTACATAAGGGGGAGGTAGCACCCTAGGAAGGGGATCCAATCTTCTTCCACCTCTGGAAACCCTAGCTTTCTCCTAGCTAGGAACCCAAGATATGATCGCGTGATCAGCACCTTGTACTGTAAACCTTGCCAAGTAGTGCAATCAATCTAGACAAGTAGGACTAGGATTTACACCGTATGGTGGCCTGAACCTGGGTAATCTCTTAGTGTCCCTATGTCGTGATTTTCTGGCAGTTTCCTTGCCAAGCTCGAGTAAGATTTTTGGAGATCATGTTCAACCCCCAGTGTTTGATTCCGTCCTACTTCGAGACATACCTTGTAGAGTTAATCTCTAACATTTGGCACGCCAGGTAGGAGGCTAAGGCACATCTCCCACTCCTTAATCAGCATGGCCGAGTTGACTCGCAAGGAGCACGCTTGCCGCAAGGCTGCTCTCACCGCTACCCCAGCAGAGTAGAAACCTAGTGGCAATGCCAGCTGCACTGACAACAGCCCTCCCCATTAGGAGCAGAAAGCAGCAGATGCCGAGGTGTACCCTCACACCCATGCCGAGGAGAAGCGCACTTGCGCACCCACCATGTTCGCCTCTAGAGGCGCGGGCAACAACAAACCTCCACCGGGGGCTGCGCTATGCGCGACACGAGAGCTGTTGCGCCACCGGACCGATGCAGCCAAATATGAAGAATGGATCCAGCATTTCACCAAGATCGTCAATGTTGCTAGCACTACAACAACAACCTCTAGCTCCTTTCCACCATCTCAGGCACTGGCAGTGAAGGTGGCCCAAATCAGACGCAACACCCCTCATCCACCACCATCCCGACTGCCAGCCACAACTACCAGAGGCTTGAGATCTAAGCAAAGAGCACGTGGGCTACAAGGCCTACCACCTCTTCATCCAGCCAAACCTTCGGCAATGGCAAACACAAACACCAACTCGCTCGTCGTCACGCGTCAACCTCTAGAGGGCGCAAATAGGGACGCCAAGCACCTGCACAAGGATCAAGACGATGTAGCCACCAAGACCGCCATGGAAGGGGGATATCCTGCATACACTAAGGACCTACGCACTGTCGTGTCGCCACATAGGTTCAAGCAAAGCTTGCCTCCAAGGTTCAGTGGTAGGGGAGACCCCGCCGAGTATTTGTGGTTCTACAAGGTAGCAATACGAGCCATAGGAAGTGACGAAAAATTCATTTCCAGCTGGTTCCCCGTCACACTAAAGGATGTGGCCCACTCCTAGATGATGATAGACATCCTCAGGGAATCCATCTCCTTGTGGAAATACTTGTGCGACAATTTCCTAGCCAACTTCAATGACAACCAACAAAATCAGCAAGCCAACAAAGCCCAACAGCACGTCGACGAGGAGGCTAGGGGCTTGCAGGGGCTATCTCAAGTGGTGTCCATCCTCGGCAAGGCCCAAGCTCCTCTCTACAATTGCCACTTCATGAGGTTCACATAGAGAGAGAGCAACTGCACTCCCCGTAATCGGAAGGTCGAAGCTCAAGTGGTCCCAGTTCCTTGTAACCTACAATGATGGCAACCACCCTAAGTCAATAAGAATAGTGGGTACCATCCCTCTGGTGTGCACACCCACCATCTGTTGGGCCATGCAGAGATAAACAAAAACTTTCCCCTACTCGGTACTCCCAAGATCTAGCTCAGGTGATAGGCCACGAGATTTACTACTAGACACGCATGTGCAGATTATTGATGAAGCGCGTCAGTTGATGCCGTGCCGAACGATCCCATGCGCAGCATGTCTAGATCCCCACGAACTCCTTCGTCTCTAGCGTCGCACGTGCAACGCCTCTACCGGTATCCACACGTACAGGGAGGAGCTCTAGACAGAGGACTGCTAGATCTTGTCTAGCCCGAAATGGGAGTGGAGAAAGTGATGGCTAGTTCAGGGACTATCCCTTGTCACTCCACTTATTTACACTCCTAGCTAGGCTCAACGCTTGAGGACCATCTAGGCTGTACCCCAATCTCCACATGGATCGAATCCACATGGGATCCTTTCCCTTAAGGGTGTGACCCTGTAGGTTCATGTACACCTAGACACGACACGAGTCACCACTCCGAGTGGATAGCTGGTAGCGGCCTCTAGCAAGACGTGCCAACTCCCAAGCGCCGTAAAGTCAGAAGACAAATCTTTCTCAATGTGACTTTCGTCCAAGTCCTTTTGCCTCATGATATACCTTGTCAAGCTATAGGCGAGTAGTTGCCATCCCTTTAATAGCTCGACTCTCTCTTCTTGTTCCATGATATATGATTCACTGGACTAACACTTAGTCCGACTCCTTGTTTAACACTTAACCAAGTCGCACATAGCCATTCTTCCGAGTCATATCACGCGAGAGGGACTAGAGAATATCTCTCCATTACGGAGGGGCAAGTCCCATATTGGTAATCCACGTCACACAACGTTCTTCACAACCACCCCGAAATCTACCTTTATAACTGCCCATTTACAGAATGACGTTTGATAGAACCTAAGCTGGCGATCCACAACTCGGATCATGCGATCACCTCAGGTCGAAGGATTCCATTGCTTGAGACTACAAATGACAACAAGCTCATTGCATCTCAACTGTCGGTTAGTTCGACTCGCTAAACTCTTTAGCCGAGTCCGTGTAAGTTGGAATAGCATCACCATGCCCATGACAAGTGGAACCGCATCATCAACCGACTTGCACACTGGTCTAAGTTGTGTGTCCAGCACAACCTCTGACCAAGGAAAATCTAGTATGAACAAACATGAATATATAGTTCCACAACTGAATCACATATTCAGCGATATATATCTGATGTTCTTACAAGGACAACTTTATTGCTTTACGAATACATTGGGAATTACATCATACATGATTGCCTCTAGGGCATATTCCCAATAGTCCCCCACTTGCACTAGAGTCAATCATCCCGACATCACATGTCTAGGCATCTAATGCCCATGGATCTTACATGCGCCTCATGCTTAGGTTGTGGAAGCAGCTTTGTCAACGGATCCACAACGTTTGCATCCGTGTGTACCTTGCATAACTTGATATCACCTTGATCCACAAACAGGCGAATCATGTGGTACCGCATGAGTATATGTTTGTTCTTCTGGTGTTGTCTAGGTTTGTTGGCTTGTGCAATAGCACCATTGTTGTCACAATATACGTCTAACGGATTTGACGAGCCCTGAACCACACCAAGATCCATCAGGAAGTTCCTTATCCAAACGGCTTCCTTTGCCGCCTCCGAGGCAACAATATACTCAGCCTCTGTTGTAGACGTAGACATAGTCTCTTGCTTGGAACTCTTCTAGCTCACAGCCCCTCCGTTCATTACAAACACATACCCAGATTGTGAACGAGAATCATCTGAGTCAGTAAGATAACTCGCATCCATGTAACCCTTTACACCGATTTCAACCTCACCTCCATAAACTAGGAACACATCCTTAGTCCTTCTCAAGTACTTAAGGATGTTCTTAACCGCTTCCTAGTGGATTTCTCTAGGGTCAGCCTGGTATCTGCTCACAACACTCAGAGCATAGGAAACATTTGTCCTAGTACAAATCATGGCATACATGATGGATCCCACTGCCGAAGCATATAAAATCGCACTCATCCGACTTCGCTCATCAGTTGTCGAAGGACACTGTGTCTTGCTAAGTTTTATACCATGGGACATAGGTAAGAACCCCTTCTTAGATGATTCCATGTTGAACTTCTTCAACACTTTGTCCAAATATGTACTCTGACTCAATCCAATGATCCGCCTTGATCTATATCTATAGATCCTGATTCCTAGAATGTAATTGCCTCACCCAAGTCCTTCATTGAGAAACTCCTTTCCAATGACTCCTTGGTTTCTAGCAACATCTGGACATCATTTCCAATCAGTAATATGTCATCCACATATAAGATCAGAAAATTTACTTTGCTCCTACTAAACTTCTTGTATAAACAAGAATCATGATCACTCTTGATGAAGCCAAATGATTTGACTACCTTATCAAAGAGAATATTCCAACTCCGAGATGCTTTCTTCAACCCATAAATGGATTTCTGAAGTTTGCATACCTTGTCAGCATTATTCGGATAGACAAAACCCTCGGGTTGTATCATATACACGTCCTCAGTTAATTTTCCATTAAGGAAAGTCGCCTTGGAATCCATCTGCCATATCTCATAGTTGAAATAGGCTGCTATAGCTAACACAATCCGAACTGATTTAAGCATCCCTACGGGTGAGAAAGTCTCATCATAGTCAACTCCTTGAACTTGTCGAAACCCCTTCGCAACAAGCCGTGCTTTATAGACAGAAAAATTTCCATCCATATTTGTTTTCTTCTTAAAGACCCATTTGCACTCGACGGGTCTTGCACCGTCTGGCAGATCAACCAAGTTCCAAACTTGATTTTAATCCATGGACTTTAACTCGGATCTCATGGATCCAAGCCACGACTCAGAATCAGATCCCACCATCACTTCCGAATAAATTGTTGGCTCATCACTATCCAAAAGTAACACTTCGCAATCTGCTCGATCTTCACAGTGTAGGTGCAGCTGTCGGCTTAGCTACCACGATTGGCTCAACCTCCAAGGCTTTTGTTGACTCGCTACTGACCGATTCCTCTCGAATTTCTTCGAGCTGCACCGTGCTCCCACTGGCTCCCCGACTGAGAAACTCTTTCTCAAGGAAGACACCGTTCCGAGCGACAAACACTTTGCCCTCTTCTCGGTTGTAGAAGTAGTAACCCAAGGTTTCCCTTGGATACCCTACAAAAATACACTTATCCGACTTGGTTGTAAGCTTGTCTGACTGAAGTCGCTTGACAAATGCTCCACAACCCCAAATCTTAAGAAAATACAAACTTGTCTTCTTCCCAGCCCACATCTCATGTGATGTCTTCTCTACCAGTTTTGATGGTACTCTGTTTAGTGTGAACACTGTAGTTTCTAGACAATAACCCCAAAATGATAAAGGCAGATCTTTCCGACTCATCATCAATCGTACCATATCCAACAAGGTCTGATTCCACCGTTTCTCTGCAGTGTTCCCGATGGAGTGAGCTGAGGAACTATTCCACAACTCTCTAGATGGTCATCAAACTCATGGCTCATGTACTCGCCTCCTCGGTTCGATCGAAGAAATTTTATTTTCTTGCCAAGTTGATTCTGTACTTCATTCTAGAATTCTTTGAACTTTTCAAAGGCTTCCGACTTATGTTTCATTAAGTAGATATATCCATACCTACTCAAATCAACAGTGAAGGTAATGAAGTACTCATAACCACCTCTAGTTGTCGTGCTCATTAGGCCACATACATCACTATGTACTAGTCCCAACAAGTCGGACGCCCTCTCACAACTCTTTTCAAAAGTTGTCTTGGTCATTTTGCCAAGTTGGCAGGATTCACATGTATCGAACGACTCCAAGTTGAACAAGGTTAGGATTCCATCATCATGGAGCTTATTCATGCATCTCCAACTTATATGAACAAGTCGATAGTGCCAAAAGTAACTCATATTTAGATCATTTGGTTTCAACCTTTTCACATTTATGTTATAGACCAACTTACTATCAAGATTCAAAATAAATAACACGTCCTGGACGGGTGCAAAGCCGTGAAACATATCATTCAAATATAAAGAACAACCGTTATTCTTAATATTCGACTCATAGCTCTGTCACATCAAACATGAGGCAGAAATGATGTTCCGACTAAGCACTGGAACATAATAACAATTATTTAGCTCCATTAAGAATCCTGAAGGTAAATGAATTTGCATCGTGCCGACTTCCAACACAGCAACTCTCGCTTTGTTACCGACTCGAATATCAACCTCGCCTCTTGCCACGGTCCTAGTTCTTACCAGTCCCTACAACGAGTTGCAGATGTGAATTACTGATCCAGTATCATATACCCAAGAACTATTAGGTGCATCGACAAGATAAATGTCTATAACATTGAAAACAAGTGTACCTGAGTTGGAAGTCACACCTCCGCTCTTGGCTTTATCTACCAAATACTTGTTGCAATTCCTATTCCAATGGCCATCTGCCTTGGAATAGATGCATGTGGATCCGGCTAAAGGAGATGGCTTTGTCCCTAAGGGAACGCTTGGGATTGAATCCTGAGCATTACCTCCTGACTTAGCCCTCTTCTTCTTAGTCCAACAACTCTTCTTGAATTTAGCCTTATTTTGTACCATCAACACTTAACTAGCACCCTTCTTGAGATTAGCCTCTGCCTGCTTGAGCATCCCATGTAATTCAGTGAGCTCCTTATCCATACCATGCATGTGGTAGTTTGAGATGAACTGGCCATATGCACTAGGAAGAGAGTTCATAATTATGTCAGTTGCGAACTCTTCGCTAATGGGGTAGCCCAACTTCTCCAGAGACTGCATGCAACCAACCATCTTGATCACATGCAGACTCAGTGGATCGCCATCCTTAAGATTACAACTTAGCAAAGCTTGAGAGAATTGATACCTCTCGGCCTTTGCCTGGGCCTAGAACATACTTCTGAGGAATTCGATCATATCGTAGGCCTTAACATTCTCGAACTGTTGCTGCAAGTCCAGTTCCATGTGAGCAAGCATAAGACAACTAATTTCCGTAGACTCATCAGATGTCCTACAGTAGGCATTGGTTGCTGCGACACTCGCATTCTCATTTGGCTCATCTGGAAGTGGGTTATCTAGAACATGGTCCCTCTTTTCTTGCTTGAGAATGATTCTCAGATTATGATACCAGTTGGTGAAATGAGTTCCATTAAGCTTATCTTTCTCTAGGATGGTCATCAACACAAAACTAGATAACTGAGGGAGACTGCTACTAGGTGCCATTATCTACAACAGAAAATATGCAAAACACTTAAGACATTATCCATAAAAGAGCAAGCATATTATACATTTTAATACTTATGATCCCACTAGAACCAACACCCCTCCGATGGTTACTTAGTAATTCAGGACCCTAAATAAGCAAGTCGACTAGTGAGCTTTAGTATCACCGCTAGCCGTCAAGTGATCTAGGTAGGCAACTCCTTGCCAATCAAATCTCATGCGACTCCTGTTGGTTGGGTGGCATCTCATGCCCCGGCTCCCAACCTACCTCTCCCTGAGTCCCACAACCATTATGATAGAACCGTCTAGCTTACCAAGTGCTTCCGTTGTAAGAGTCTGACTCGAACCCACCTAGTCGAAAAGAATTGATAGCACCTCAATTTTACGAGCCCACTACCAAGAATGTCCGACTTGTGATGGTGCAGCACCGGCGGGGAGACTGACTAGACCTTCTTTGAGGGATTATATTCTACCAACTATCTAGTCGAGGTAAAACAGAGACATAAACATAACACAAAATAAAGCAATTATAATATGAATGGTATGACTCTCTTCATGGTGATCTCCATCTCCACGAAGCTTTGTAAGTCGACTCGTGCCAACTCTTGTCACGTGCCATCTTACTCCATGTCGCCGACTCAAACATCGACTTGCATGGCATCTGGTTTCTTCAAAAATCTACACTAGCTTAGTAAATAAAAATTACATAGAGAATCCGACACGCAGGTCGTATATAATAAAATGACAGCACCTAGGCTCCAGCCGGCTGACAAAAACCGTGATACGCAGATCACATATGAATAACACACATCACATGATCATAAGCCATACCATTCACAACATCATCCTGCAAAAACAAGTTATGAACAGATACGATATCTACTGGTGTTGTGAAACTCGCAGCGACATCTAAGGCACTACGACAGGGCGAAGCCGGCAGTCCCGAAACCACAGATCTCATCTGCATTCCGAACAGGGATTTCTTCATCGGATAAAACAATTTTACCCAAATCTGATATGTACTCTGATTCGATCAAACTCTTTGATCTTCGATCACCGCATCTGGATTTACGTGTCACAGTCTACCCTGATGGCGGAAGCCAACCAGTAGGGGTATGTCGTTCCACGACCTCAGCAGTATAATCATAGAAAGCAGATCATCCATTCCCCGAGTACAGTTGATCCAATCAACCTTATACAAAACCGATCTATCTCATAGATCGACCACCAAAATAGCAATTAGATCCAATCTAACGCTAACCGCATATCACATATGCGAGACCTCGAGCCAAAAACCAGAAGCTATCACTCGGATGCCACTGTTGGGGCCACGCGGACATAAACAAAAACTTTCCCCTACGCGGTACTCCCAAGATCAAGCTTAGGTGATAGGCCACGAAATTTACCACTAGACGTGCAAGTGTGGATTATTGATGAAGCTTGTCAGTTGATGTCGTGCCGAACGATCCCATGCGCAGCATGTCCAGATCCCCACGAACTCCTTCGTCTCTAGCACCGCATGTGTAATGCCTCTACCGGTATCCACACGTACAGGGAGGAGATCTAGGCAGAGGACTACTAAATCCTGTCTAGCCTGAAATGGGAGTGGAGGAAGTGACGACTAGTTTAGGGACTATCCCTTGTCACTCCACTTATATACACTTCTAGCTGGGTTCAATGCTTGAGGCCCATCTAGGCCGTACCCCAATCTCCACATGGATCGAATCCACATGGGCTCCTTTCCCTTAAGTGTGTGACCCCATAGGTTCACGTACACCTGGACACGACACGAGTCACCACTCCGAGTGGATAGCTGGTAGCAGCCTCTAGCAAGATGTGCCAACTCCCAAGCACCGTAAAGTTAGAAGAAAAACTTTCTCAATGTGACTTTTGTCCAAGTCCTTTTGCCTCACGATACACCTTGTCAAGCTATAGACGAGTAGTTTCCATCTGTTTAATAGCTCCACTCTCTCTTCTTGTTCCATGATATATGATTCACTGCATTAACACTTAGTCCAACTCCTTGGTTAATACTTAACCAAGTCGTGCATGGCCATGCTTCCAAATCATATCATGTGAGAGGGCCTAGAGAATATCTCTCCATTACGGAGCGGAAAATCCCATCTTGGTAATCCATGTCACACTGCTTGCTTCACAACCAGCCCGAACTCTACCTTTATAACTGCCCATTTATGGAACAACGTTTGATAGAACCTAAGATGACGATCCACAACTCGGATCATGCGATCACCTCAGGTCAAAGGATTCCATTGCTTGAGACTGCAAATAACAACAAGCTTGTTGCATCTCAACTATGGTTCAGTCTGACTCGCTAAACTCTTTAGTCGAGTCTGTGTAAGTTGGAATAGTATCACCATGCTGATGACAAGTGGAACCGTGTCATCATCCGACTTGCACATTGGTCTAAGTTGTGTGTCCAGCACAACCTCAATGACCAAGAACAATCTAGTATGATCAAACATGAATATATAGTTCCACAACCGAATCATGTTTTTCGTGATATATATCTGATGTTCTTACAAGGACAAATTTATTTCTTTATGAATACATTGGGAATTACATCATACATGATTGCCTCTAGGGCATATTCCCAACACCATCAACAATATCGTAGTCTCCAAGACGCTAATCGACGGGGGCGCCGGCCTCAACATCATCTCTATGGAAACATTCGAGAGATAAAAGGGTCCTACGAGCGCCTCTTGCCTACCAGGCATTTCTTGGGAGTGACTGAAGGAATAAAAACACCCTTAGGGCAGGTTAAGCTCCCTGTCACATTCGGGGCTCGCAAAAACTTCTGCACCGACCTCATCAACTTCGATGTGGCGCATTTGGCTTTGCCATACAATTTCATCCTCGGCTACCTCGCACTAGAAAATTTCATGGTGGTAATCCACCACGCCTACAACCTCCTCAAACTCCTAGGATCCAGCGGCACCATCATCATTCGCAGCAATGAGAGCGATGCAAGGCGCTCTATCGAGCACACCTACAAGGACATTGTTGTTGCTCACCCCACCAACAAGGACACCATTGAACTCCTCGTGAAGAAAAAGCAAGAAAATCCTCAGGAAGGGGTCCCGGACAAGAAGGTGGAGCCCGACGCTAGCGGCTCATGGGTTGCTGGTAACCACATCCCTATCAAATAGGGAGGCAAGCTCATCACTTTCCCCCAGGGAATCACTGACATATCCACAAGGATATTGTCGGTGGTACCCGAGAAGGCGCAGCAAGATATAAGCCCTACGAAGAAAGAGTCACATTGTAAGGAAATAGAAGAAGGAATACATCAGGCTAGGCAGGAAACCCCCAAAGGACACCATCTACCTCAACCTCGAGCACAATGCTCGTTACACAAAGAACTGCTACACAATGTGGAGTCACCATTACCTCGCGAAGGGTGCACCATCGCACACTCGAACAATAGCAGGACACCACACAATGGTATTTACCCTCGCCAACCAAGGAGGCTCCGCGACGTCTCCAAGCACGTCCTCATGAGCAAAAGCCTACCACCCTGCGCTGAGCAACTCTGCAACCCATGGACATTCATGGCTCAGAGGATGGACGCCTCTAGAGCGACCCCTCACGTGCTCGGGGGCTACCAATGCCTCTGCATCATTGGAGAAAACTCTCAGCGAGAATACCATAATCTCCAACTACCGCTGCTGGAAGACTCTACCCACCCCTGGGCGCACTTGTACTGAACACCCCCGTACAAGCAAATAAAGTACTCTTACTCCAGTAAGTAGGTCTTCATGTTGTATGCGCTCATGGTATCTCTACTGTGTATCGCACGAGCGGGGGATCGGTACGACGCCTATGCTTGGGTTCTTCACGCTAGTACAAGACAAAGTGACTACATCTTTGATTCGCGAGACTAATCCCATGCATGCGTCACCTTGCGAAGGTCCTTGGTGCTTGACACTCCTCTTGCAACATACGTATGTGAACCACAGTAGCGCATACTGACACCCCACACGCAACATGCTGACATGATGATACCCTAGAGAAGAATGCGAAAGCGGTTATACTCACAAGGATGTAGTTGGGGGCCTCACGAGAGGTCCCTTCCCAAGTCCCACAGGGTGTCCTCATCGGGGACTTGCCTATGTTAGCCGAACATAGCAGAAGCAAGTCCTCCAGGGGCATCACAATGTGTGCTCCACATGGTCCTCATCGAGGCATCATGGGGTGTATTGCCTCACAAGAGGTTTACTTCTAGGGGTCCGTCACGAGACGTGCATCGCAAGGCGCCACGAGGTGCCCTTGCCGAGGCCCACAAGGTGTCCTCGCCTAGGTCTCACAAGAGACAATCTACCATGACTTCGCAAGAGGACCAACTCGAGGCCCACAAGGTGCCCTCAACAGGGATTTTCCTTTATTAAAAAAAGAACACGAGGCATCTCCTAGGGAGTTCATCACGAGATGCGCTTCATGAGGCGGCACAAGGTGTCCTCGCCGAGGCCCACAAGGTGGCCTCGCCCAAGTATCTCCGAGACTATGTCGCCAATGCCATCACAAGATGTGCTCTATGTGGCCCTCAAGGTTCTCGCACCTTAACTCTACCAAGGTGCTATGCATAAATCGCACGTCCCTCACCGAGGTTTGCAGGTAACTCCTTACCATCTCTCGCATAAGATACCAGCAGGCCACCAACCATGAAGGAAACCGCCTGCCATAATCATTCCCTGCTCCAGCTAAGTAATCCATACATTATGCCTCTATCTGGTATCTCATGGAGGACTACGAGATTGAGGCATGGGGACGCAGACACAAGTTACCCATATGAAATATAAATGTTTTACACTAACCTCCTTACGGGAGAATCACGTAGCGATCACATGTTCATTACAAAAGGAGTAGGACATACAACGCCTCTGTGGGCCAATCAAGCATGGCAACTAAGTGGACGAGGCATTTTCGGAGTCGTCTTCATCAAGAACCTCAATAGGAACATCACCCAAAGCACCAGTTTGGACCTCCTGATCCTCGTCGACCACCTTCAACTCGTAGACGGCAACCAATGTATCCACATGATCTTCGATCTCGTCCGCCAGCTTTGCAGCCTCACCGTCCCCCAAGGGCTTAGTAACTGTCATGAGGTCAATATTGAGGAGGTTGCTGATGGCTGTGAAATACCACCTCTTTTATCCATATAACATGAGCCATTTATCTCTCATATCATGTTTCTTTCAGCTATAGCTATGCCTTATATGCATGACTTCTAGTTCTCATTTACTTTCATATGAGCTTTGAAAATTTAGTAGTTTAGGTAGAATTTTATCACTTTTGCTTGTCTACGACATGTGTGTAGGTGTTGATGATGATTATGGATAAAACAAAGGCAAAAGGACCAAACATAGCATAGTATGGAGGAGCTACAGGGACCAAACTTAGCCATTTGAGAGATTGAAAAAGTGAATTTTTTCAACTTCTCAAAATAAATATCCAAGACCATGGGGTTGTATCCCTCGATGATACGAACTCAACGAGCCCAAGAACACCCGAAATGGAGCTTGTATAAAGAAATTGCAGCCAAAATACTAAAGGGGACATACGGTTTGACAAGCAACTATACAGACGGAGCTATTTTTCTGGTCGTATAGCTCCGCCCGTATAGTTGCCAAAAAGATCGCAAACGACGAGATTTCACCCTAGAAAAACTCCAGAACATCCTAAGTCATATGATGGTATTGGGGGAACCCTAAGGCACCCCCAAGGCCTATATAAAGGAGGGAGGACCCAAGAGAGAGCCACCAAGCCATAGCCCTTCAGGGGTGGAGCTCTGCCACCGCTGCCACCCATCCGAGCTCCATTGCGGCGGAGATCTGCCTCAACCACACCTCTGAGATCTAGATCTCCCTCAACACCATCACCATCAAGGCATCCAAGCAAGAAGAAGGGGAGGAGAAGGAAGACATCACCACCACCACACATCAATCTCCATCTCCATCATCATCTCCATCTCCCTCTCTCTCATGTGTTTAGTAATTGTAAGATTGAACATGGTTGTGATATCATTATATATTTATATATGTTTCGCTATTCATCCATGTGTGAGTGATTGATTCAATTCTAGGTTGAGGTATGATCTAGTGCGCTAAGTTAGAATTTATTGTGATCTAAGATGAGTTTATGTGATCCTTTGGTTCGGAAGTGCCATTTTCCTTGCGGTGACGCGCGAGAACCATGCGTAGTGCACACAATGTGACAACCCGGTAATCAATTGGGGAACATTTATTTGTCTGAGAAATCTCTTATAGATCACACATATATTTGCCCATCTAGTACTAGTGAGACCAAAGCCTAGAAGCCCTCTCTCATTCCATTCAATCCTACAACTACAATCTCTTTAATTCAGTTCATATTCTTGTTTACTTTCCATCTTAGTTTATTTTTTTCTTGTTAAAAGTTCTTTGTTATTAGATATTTTAAACCTCTCCCAATTATCGCTGTTCTAGTAACTTATAGAATAGGCTATTTCCATACCATGATTTGGGTGGGAAACATGGCCGCATTGACAACGTGGCTGCAGGGTCGTGTTATTTCTGTTCGCCGATCTCCCATCGGGACAAACTCTTAAATATTTGCTGCTACAAGTACTGCAATAACCCTATTGTTGGTGCAGGAATCCAGTCATCAAATTGGCGCTGTTGCCGGGGAGATAAGCGTCTGGTTATTACCTTCCTACTCGCACATAGTTTATTTCCGTTTGTTGATATTATCTTACTGCTTTCTTTTATATCGAAAACAATAAAAAATTACAAAACCAAAAATTTATAAAAGCTGTTGCTACTAGTGATGTCTTCCAAGATAAATTTTGTTCAAGAGATAATACAAGCATTGGAGGAGATAAAGGATTCAAGTTCATCAAGCCTGGTTGCTAGATATGAGCTGATAAAGAAATTAGTGGACCAATTGGAAATGCATTCATTATGGTTGCGTGCTAATGATGGATCTTATTGCACAATTTGTATTACAGATGACCACCTTAATTTTCAATGTAAGTATTCCGACAATCCTACTCTAGAAAATTATAACAGAGATAAATCCTATGCTATTTTGGAAGTACTAGAATGCATTCTTTTCAAAGGTGCATCTGAAATGGTATTTAGACTAGGAAGTATTGATGTTGAAAGTGAGGCACTTGATGGAGTTTTTAATTTAGTATACCTCATATTCCTATTTTGCGAAAATAATTTAAGTGGAGAGGAAAATGAGCATAAGGAAGAGGAGGAAGAATGGATTGATCACCCTCTCACACCTTCAACTCCTACTTTTGATTCTATCATTTCTATTAAAACACTAGTCGATGAAAAGAAGGAACAAAAAGGTGAGGTTGACAAAGAGAGTCGCACTACAACTTTTGTTTGTGATGCCTCTCACTCTAGTAATGATTTTTATGATGCTAAAACTGTTGATAATTGTCCTGCGGAGGCCTTGTGCCTAGACACTCATATGGAGAGCATTAATAATAATGAACTAGAGATAGAACCTTGCTATACTAACATGCAGGGTCCTGAACTCCCTGCTGTGAAGGAAGAATACTATGAAGTGTTCCCCTACACATGTAACTAAGGTAAAGATTTAAGAATTTTATATGAATCTTAAATCCTCTCATTGCAGCTATACACGGAGGCATGTTCACCAAGCTTGGTGCATCAGCACTCGCTTGAAAGCGAGAACTTGTTCATCTACATGATGCCGATGCACCATAAGCGGGTATGACTCCGACCAAACTCTACTTCAAGATGCTCCAAGCTGGTATGTACAACCTCACCTCGAGTCGATATCCCTTGGGATCCAGGTGGGTAATGTATGGAGCATCCTAGCCTAGCTTTATGGCTTTAAAGAGAGCGCTTCCCAGGAGGCAACCCGGAAGTCATTAGGCGTCTTTCTTAGTTTTGTGTCTTGAGTCTAGATGCATTCATGTTGCATTGTCACTTTTATTCTTCGCATGTCTTGCTATTATAGAAATCTTGTTGAAGTTTTCAAAAGGTAGAATTTATTGTTACTATGTGTTGCATAAACTCGGTTGTACCTAAATCCCGTTTTATACATGCTAAATGTTGGTCAAAAATTTAATCTATCATTTTACTGTCAAAACATGGTGTTTCGCTAAGTTTCAGAATAAGAAATAATTCTCGAAGAAATAGAATTTTTTTGATGCATACAGAGAGTTTAACGACCAAGTATACGACGGGAATAAAAAATTTGGCCGTATAGTTCCGGTCGTATAGATATATTTGCCATCGACAATTTTTATTTCATATGTATTGGGAGTTTAACGACTAACTATATGGTGGGAATAAAAATTCCAGCGGTATAGCTCCGGTCGTATAGATATCGGTGCCTCCATACAATTTTTTTCCAATGTACTGACAGTTTAACGACCAACTATACGGCAGGAATAGAAATTCCGGTCATATAGTTCCGGTCGTATAGATATCGATGCCTTCGTGAAATTTCTTTTCTAGGATGGAGAAGGTTTGACGACCAACTATACGGCGGGAACTTTTTGGTCCGACCGTATAGTTGCGCCCGTATAGTTGAGAAAACCCCTCAAATGCCAACTGGAAGGTAACCATTGCTCAAAATTTTATTCTCTCTTGTTCTTTCTTCTTCTAAAAACCTCGAAACACCACTTGGGAGCTTCTCCCATGATCTAGAGAGACCGAACATATGTAAGAAATAAATTTCTACCTCAGAAACCTCCTAGACTGTAATTTGCTATAGAAGTTCATGTTTTCTTTTTTACGTTCCTTTTATCGGTTGGGTAAACGAACTATGTTCGTATACCAAACCTATGCATTTTATTTTGTGTGTTATTTTCACAGGGACTTGAGCCTTGTGTGACGATGTGTACGGTAGTGCCGACCATGCAAACACTCACATGAGCCACTTGGTTGCTTCAATTCAACGCTTCGACAATCAATTTCTGGTAAAACCTTCCAACTCGAACCCCTTTTATTAAGCACATAGGGGCTGCACACTCGTGTTTCATATTTTATCTCACTTGCACTTCATCAAAATCTAGGAGAGGTATCTTCTATAACTAGTTTATTGACTTAAGCGTGGTGCTTAGGTTGATGAACCGACTCAGTGGGACTTGTATTTTTATCACTTATGAGCTAAACCCGTGTCTTCACAAACACAAAAATATTTCGTTTTCTTTTAGTTTTTAAGAAGGTCCTCAAGGAAGCCATATCAAGAAACATGTTGAAGCAAAGGTTCCTTGTCCATCAAAAGAGAGGTTACTTGTACCTCAACGGTAAAGTGTGTCACCCTTGTTTTCAACTAAGCTTGGGGAGGTAACCACTTATCACACTCTCTTTTGGAAACAGTATTTTCTCTTTTCTTTTGGTGATATACTCAAGTTTGGTTCTTGCAAAGTTCTAAGCTTGGGGAGGTCACTTCTACATGTGTAGAGTCTTGTGCAATGTTCATATTCGATGAAGGTTTAATGCAATCATGTATCCCACTATTTTTGAATGCTTGTTTAACTGAGTCTAGTTCTGTATTCATATGGGGATACACTTGCTCATGATAGGCACCATAAGAGTTGACTTAGAGCTTGTATGCATCTTGCCAAATTGTTTATCAAGCTTGTGATACTATTTGTGATCCTCTAGAAAACATTGCCACAATCTCTACACTTGGAAAGAACGAATACTTGATCAAGATCTTTTGAAATTTGTTGGTCGTCACTAAATATCTTTGTCTTAAATGAATAGGTTATGCTCGACCCCATAATGTCAAAACAATAGACTTGATAGTTTCCTTATGGAAGGAGTTATCAATTGGAAATGGTATTTTGAAGTTTTGAGTTCTATGCTAAATAAGGTGTTGATTAATTGTCTTAAGAGTTTAGCCTTAAAGATACTCAACACCAAAGATGTGATGATCGACTTGATAGTACTCTTTGATAGGATATGTTTAAAAAAACTAATATTTAGCGGTAATTGAGATGCATGCCAAATCTTGACCTGTTGATTAAAGTATGATATTGCTTTATGCGTGTCCACACCACTATCGCACAACATGGGATGCTAACAACTCTGCTGGCCTTTGAACAGTCCAAAAAGAGGAAACTCTTGGAGTTTAGCTATGAGTTGCCCAACATATGTAGCATAAATGCTATATTTGGGTATGCATTGGTATTCTCATGGGACTGTGTTCAAAGCGAAAGAGGGAATACTCCTCTGACCGTTATGAGAAATCATTATACCAAAAAGGGAAACCTTGGTAATGGTCACGAGTATCCATTCTTAGCCTGCACAGTCTGATTAAACACACTAAGTTTTGGCATGATCTCATTACTGATGAACTAAAGTTTTAGAAAGACAAAGAATAGAAAATGAGTGTTTTATAGCCATGATTCATTAATGTGGATGACCAAATGAGACACTCTAATGCTATGCTTATTTTGACATGTTCTCGCATTTCCTTTTGGCATAAATCTTGTTACTAAGAGATAAACTTTCTGAAAGCTCAATAACTGATGTTTTCACTTGAGAGACTTAACTAGATGACATGATTGAGTAAAATCGATTCCTATTTATGCTTGACATCTATTTGTGACTAAGTTTTGCCTCATAAAAAATAATGATATGAAAAGTTATACAAAAGGTGCAATAAGAGGATCACAAGTTTGTCTGCAAGTAGATTCACTGTTGACATGGAGCATATAGGTTTTGATGAATCTTTAGTGGTATTTATAACTAAGCTTGTGTTGCCTTGTATGAATACATGGTTTCTCTCTTCAATCTTGTAGAAGAAATAAGGATGCAAGGCATTGATTTCCAATGATAAGATATTTCACAACCATTAATTTATTACCAACCCTTCCTGCTTGAGGAAGAGCAAGCTCTAGCTTGGGGAAGTTGATGGCTGTGAAATACCACCTCTTTTATCCATATAAAATGAGCCATTTATCTCTCATATCATGTTTCTTTCAGCTATAGCTATGCCTTATATGGATGACTTCTAGTTCTCATTTACTTTCATATGAGCTTTGCACATTTAGTAGTTTAGGTAGAATTTTATCACTTTTGCCTGTCTATGACATGTGTGTAGGTGTTGATGATGATTATGGATAAAACAAAGGCAAAAGGAACAAACAGAGCATAGTATGGAGGAGCTACAGGGACCAGACTTAGCCATTTGAGAGGTTGAAAAAGTGATTTTTTTCAACTTCTCAAAATAAATATCCAAGACCATAGGGCTGTAGCCCTTGACGATACAAACTCAACGAGCCCAAGGTCACCCTAAATGGAGTTTGTATAAATAAATGGCGGACAAAATACTAAAGGGGACATACGGTTTGACGAGCAACTATATGGACGGAGCTATTTTTCTGGTCGTATAGCTCCGCTCGTATAGTTGCCAAAAAGGTCGCAAACAATGAGATTTCACCCCAGAAAAGCTCTAGAACATTTCCTAAGTCATATGATGGTATTGGGGGAACCCTAAGGCACCCCCAAGGCCTATATAAAGGAGGGAGGACCCAAGAGAGAGCCACCAAGCCATAGCCCTTCAGGGGCGGAGCTCTGCCACCGCCGCCACCCATCCGATCTCCATTGCGGCAGAGCTCTGCCTCAACCACACCTCCGAGATCTAGATCTCCCTCAACACCATCACCATCAAGGCATCCAAGCAAGAAGGAGGGGAGGAGAAGGAAGACATCACCACCACCACGCATCAATCTCCATCTCCATCATAATCTCCATCTCCCTCTCTCTCTCCCTCTCTCTCTCTCTTGTGTTTAGTAATTGTAAGATTGAACACGGTTGTGATATCATTATATATTTATATATGTTTCGCTATTCATCCATGTGTGAGTGATTTATTCAATTCTAGGTTGAGGTATGATCTAGTGCGCTAAGTTAGAGTTTATTGTGATCTAAGATGAGTTTATGTGATCCTTTGGTCCGAAAGTGCCTTTTTCCTTGCGGTGACGCGCGAGAACCATGCATAGTGCACACAATGTGACAACCCGGTAATCAATTGGGGAACGTTTATTTGTCTGAGAAATCTCTTATAGATCACACATATATTTTCCCATCTTGTACTAGTGAGACCGAAGCCTAGAAGCCCTCTCTCATTCCATTCAATCCTACAACTACAATATCTTTAATTCAGTTCATATTCCTGTTTACTTTCCATCTTAGTTTATTTTGTTCTTGTTAAAAGTTCTTTGTTATTAGATATTTTAAACCTCTCCCAATTATCGCTGTTCTAGTAACTTATAGAATAGGCTATTTCCAAACCACGGTTTGGGTGTGAAACATGGCCGCATTAACAACGTGACTACGGGGTCATGTTGTTTCTGTTCACCGATCCCTCATTGGTACAAACTCTTAAATATTTTCTGCTACAAGTACTGCAATAACCCTGTTGTTGGTGCATGAATCCATTCATCAGTTGCCGAAGACACGGGTGGCCGTGTTGCTCAGGAGATCGTGACACTCCTCGATAACGGCAGTCAGGTCCAGCTCTATTGCCTCAAGCTTCGCCACAATCACCTCGAAGAGGTTGAAGAACATTGCTGGCTCATCATTCAGATACGTGGGATGAACCTGTAAGCTCCCCACACCAAGTCCCTCAATGATGTTAGCGGCACGCTTTGCAATGGTGTGGAACATCTTGCACCATTCCCGCTTCAGCATGGTCTCGTCCTGCCTCTCGTCGAGGGCCTATTCCACGAGCCAGGTCACTGGGCCCATTTGCTACTATATCGACACAGCATCCTCAGCTCTCTCCTAGGCTAGGGCAGACAGTTCATTGCACGAGTGCTCCACCTGCTTGTGGACCACACGGACACCCTCTAGCTATGTCTTCAAGGCTGACTGCTTCAGATCGTGGCGGTGCTCCGGTGACGCAAGCTTCGCCGGTATTCCTTGTGGGGGGCCACAAGCTTCCCCTCGTACTCCTTAGCGAACTTCTGAGTGAGCTTCTCTGAGAGCTTCTGCGTGATCTTCTCATGATTCTCCTGGTCCTTCTGGGCGAGCTTGGCATTGGCTTGGTCGACCTAGGCCTTCTGCTTGGCCTTTCCCCGCTCAAATCCCCACTAGATCTCCACGAGTTGTTCTTCCATCTTCTCAAGGCAAACCCTCTCCAAGCTTAGTTCATTCTCGCGGAGCGCGAAATCTGCCTCGCGATATGACAAGTCTTATCCAAGATGAAGATTCTCATTGTGGTGAGACTCCACCTCCTGCTCCTGCTGAGAGAGGGCTTCCTCACGGGCATCGGTGGTCGTCACATGGCTGACCAGCACTTCTTTGTCTGCCGCCAGGTCCTTCTCACGGATGGTGAGGGACTCCTCATGAGTGTTTGATTGTGACTCGCATGCCTCCAGTGCAGCTTCGCGAGCCGCTAGGTCCCTATCTAGGGTAGCCTGCTCCTCACTCATCGCCACACTGGCTGCCTGCTCCCGAGCGCCACATAGAATCTCCTCCGCCTCGCAAAGGACATCCACTTAGGTCTGCTCCAGCTTCGGGAGGGCCTGGTCACACTAGTAGTGCTCATACTCCACGACATCATGGAGCGTCTACCTCGCCATGGACAAGCGGTTGTGCTCCGCCTCTAGCCAAGCCTCGTCGCTGGCCAAAGAAGTGTTGGGCCTATCTAGGCCCGTATGCAGGGCCCGGATGGAAGTCACGGTGTAGCTCATGCGATTGTTGTCACCCTATAAACAATCATCCTCCACCTGGTCGAGGACGTCTCGTCAATAGTCCTTCGCGAGCTCTCGGGCTCTTTCCCTTCCCTACTAGCACCGCAGGAGCTACCCTCTCTTGCTACAAAGCATCGAGGGCTGGCACCCGATCCCTCCGTGTTGAGCCTTGGCCCTTCGGGCGGGTCACCTATCGAGGGGTCTTCCGAAGTGGCCACCCTCTTACCCTCGGTCACACTCACTCTCGCGATCGCCTGTTGTTCCTCCTCGAGGCGGCTATCATTAGTGAGTCACTCTGCCTCCACGGTTTGGACGTCATCAATGGCGCTCACCCTCTCTGTCGCCTACTTATCCTCCGCTAGGCGGGAAGCCTTGGCGAGACGGGACTCCTTTGCGAGTTGTTCTGCCTCCAAGACAAGCGCAACCTCGTGGCCCACTAGCGAGGAATGAGGACACGCTTCATTGCCCCTCAGGACCGTTGTCACCTGTGCCTCCACTGCGGCCTCTACCAAGCTGCCCTCGCCTCGTGCATCGATGCCGACGCGCATTCCGGTGGATGTGTCACCCTCAATATCGCTAGAGCCGTCATGCGCCACCTTGGGTTTCTTCGCCCCATATCCTCCGGGAGGCCCCTACAAGGCCACACGAGTTAGTTAAAGCAGAAAGGAAACACATGCAAGTGGCAAAGGAGGATGTAATCATCAGTAGCCACCTAGCTCCTCGCTTCACTCTCCTAAAGTTGGAGCTTTGGGAACCGCTCACGCTTGTGGTAGCCCTCTCATCGGCCGCCTCCTTCACGGGAGCATGTTTGGGGGTGGTCTCTGCCTCCAACACTGCCACATCCGCATTGGCGATGCCTCCCTCAAGGGGTTTAGCCGCACCTGCGTCAGCCCGAGATCCTCGCAAGGACCTGTGGGACCTCTCTTCCTTCGCGGTGGCAACACTAGAAGCTCTGTCTCCTTTAGTATGCCTAGCTTCCAGAGTAACAATGGTAGAGTTAGCCGCTAGCTTCTCCTGGACCGCTCCAAGCGCGGCCCACTCATTGGAAGTGGGCGTCTCCGCTAGTATCTCGGCCCTCCGGACCATCGACCGGTAGCACAAGGGCTTCACTGTCTCTAGGGGATTAAGCATCAATTCCTCGCTGATATGGTTCTTTACCATTATCACAGAAACATCCGGAGAGAGGGCCTCCAGGTGAAGCTTCATCCTATCGCTAGGGCCTGAGTATGCCCACATGCCGAAGGGGTGGTCTTAGAGAGGGGCAATGTGACAGGAGGCAAACTCCTTGAAGATGAATCTACCAATCAGGCCCCTATTGCGAAGGGTCTTGAGGAGCCTCGCCACCTCGCGATCCTCCATGCTCGGGAAGTGCTGGTGTCCCCAAGAGCTGGACTCCACCATTAGTGTCATTGGGACCTCGAACCAAAGGTTCTCTGTGCCAATGTACATCCAACGAGCAGTAGCGGAAGTCACTCAATGGCTCCCTCCACTGCATGGGAATGTACATGGCCTCCATCCCCTCAGCAGTGCAGAAGGAGACACACTCGGAGCATTGGTTTGGTGCGATGAGACGCAGCTGGTAGAAGTGCCGGAACATTGCCACAGAGGGCTTGACACCAAGGAAAACCTTGCAGAAGAAAGAGAAGATGGCTGCAACAGCGATGGATCCAGGTTCCACGTGAAGAGCAAGGATTTGATAGTGCTCTAGGATCGCTAGGAAGAAAGGGGAAAAGGTGGCACCAGTCTTGCCTGGATGAAGTGGATAAAGAAGGGATAAGCGCTGGCGAGAAGTGTGTTCCACTCCATTGCCCCATGCCAGACACGAGTGGACCCCTACTCATTGTGCGCTTCATCTAACAGATGTTAGAGCTTGTGGAGGCCCTCCTCGTTGATAATCTCGGAGCTCCACAAGGCAGGAAAGGGGCCCGCCAGCGTGGCCGAGCCTCTCACAGTGGACCTGCTTTGCTTGGACGCCATCACAGGAGGAAGAGTGCGGGAGCAAGTGGATTTGAGTTAGACGGAGGATGATGACAAGCACACTGGAGCGAGGGGTGTAGAGGCGGAGTGATGGAGAATTGAAAACCCCAATGCTAGGGGCGCGCGTTTTGAAGCAACCCGTGCAGTAGCTGATGGGGTTCATTGCATAGAAAACAAAAAATTCCAACGGTTGCAACTGCCAAGATCGAATCTCAATGTTACTAGTAACGGTTTCAGATGGACTCACCCTCAAAGACCGTAAAGCAGGATAATGTTCCTACAAACAAACGTGGTTGTTGTAGAGTGTACATGACTGTCCACAAGGACGCGATGACAATGCCACAAGTGCAGCGTCTTTGTAATCGGTCACACATACGGTGTGCCAACGACTTTCATCCCTCACTCTAGCTCGGCAGCGGAAGTAGTGGATCCTCGGGAACTCCAGCAACACTACGACATGGTAGTGGTGGTGTAGGAGAAGATCTTGAGCAGGGCTTCACCTAAGTACCGTACTCATGATAGTGGACAAGCTAGCAAGGGGGAGAAGATGCCAACCAAAGGGCATATGAGAGACGGGAGAATGAGTGAGAAGAGCGGAGGAGGAGGGGGCCTTTTATAGGTGAGGGGGGAAGCCCCAAGGGTCATGGTGCACCAGACATGGTGGTGCCCCCACCTCTCCCCCATTTATGTGGGTGGATACTCCACTCACACCCATTTAGCTCCACTCATCTCTCATTCAATTTCCACTCAAGAAATCAAAGTTCTTTCCATTAAAGCACTTTAATTCACTTGGTTTAATGCCACTCAATTTATTGCACACTTCATTTAAGGACCACATTAACATTTTATCCCATCGAAATATTCCGATACACAGCAACTATTCCAATAGTTTTTATCAGAACAATTCATGCGTTGTCTAGTATTTTCTCCGGTGTTCCCTATCCGCTCAAATGTGTCGACTACCCTTAAGTGTGTCTCCCTATGGGTTCACGAGTTGAGTGGACATGATCGAGACAACCCCCAATCAATAATCATTAGCGGGACCTGGAGATCCATAATGACTCTGATACGTCCATAACGTATCTATAATTTTTGATGGTTTTATGCTAATAATATGCTTTTGATACTCCTTTTTATATAAAGTTTATGATTTATTTGGACTAACCTAGTAATAGTTGCAAAAGTGCACAATGTTCTTGTTTTAAACTTTGATGTGTAGAAATTACCAAGAATACAAGTGGAAACCTTGTTAGACTGAAATTGGGATTTTCCAAAAATCTGTCTCAGAACACTTTTTGAAGATGGTCACGTTTCGGGTCGAAGACGGCATGAAACGGAAAACTCTTCAACTACAAAGTTGTTGGAAATTTCATGACAAACGTTCTGGACATAAAATTTAGCTGATTCCGAGTCTGGATGGGCCCGATATGGCCGATTTACTGCAGCCTAAGATGGGCTGACGGGAATCCGAGAAGCTATATAAAGGGAGGAAAACTAATTCGTGGGAGACACCTCCACCCATGAATTTGCTGCCACCAAAGCCACGTTTTTGCCTCCCCCATAGATCCCATCTCCATGGGGAAGGGCTCCTAAGAAGCCATGAAGGAAGGGTGCTAAGGGGCGGTGCTCCCTTGTGATACCGGCGGCGGGGAAGGAGTCCTCCGCGCCGCCACCGGCACCGCCGCCGCCGCCTCTTCACCATCTTCACCGCCATCTCCATCGCCATTGCTGACTCCCATGATGAGGAGGGAGTAGTTCTCTCTCGAGGCTAAGGGTTCTACCGGTAGCTATGTGTTCATCTCTTTCTCTATGCATGATCATATTGTGATCATGAGCTTTGTAATCAAGTAGATCTACCTTGCTACTCAAGTGCTTTAATAGATCTCTGCTCTCCCCATGTGTGTGAAAGTGACAGCGTGCACACCATGGTGGCACTTAGGCTAGAGATTACAAATACTTGTTATGAGTTATATTTGGAGTTGGATGTTTCTATGAAATTGTGGTGTTTGTTGAAACCATCTAGTGCTCAAGGTGACAGTGTGGGGTTATCAAGATGGGGAAAGCAAACTTTGAGGTGTGCTGTTATAGCCCTACCATGGATTAGAGTGTCCAACCGGAGAGTAGTATAATAAAGAGAAATATCTATATGAGAGTGTTCATTAGTGAAAGTATGATCTCTAGGCCTTGTTTCTAAGCATTGAAACACCGTTTGCAACTAGATCTGTTACATGTTTGCTTGCTTCCATCTTTATTTCAGTTTGCCTTTAGTCTCTTCCACGTCATCAAGCTATTTTCTGGCACCGTTGTCTTTTATCCATACCACTTGTATTTCACTATCTCTTCGCCGAACTAGTGCTCCTATACACCTGACAAGTGTATTGGGTGTCTTGGGGACACAAGAGACTTCTTGTATCTTGATTGCAGGGTTGCTTGAGAGGGATACCTTTGACCACTTCCTCCCTGAGTTCGATAAACCTTGGGTAATCCACTTAAGGGAAACTTGCTGCTGTTCTACAAACCTCTGCACTTGGAGGCCCAACAACTGTCTAGTAGAATAGAAGTGCATAGACATCAAGCTATTTTCTGGCGCCGTTGCTGGGGAGGTAAGGTAAAAGGTACTCACATCCTCTGGCTACTAAGCTATCTTCTAGTACTGTAGCGGGTGTGTGAGTGCTCGAAGTTATTTCCTTTAGATTCTGCAATTTTTTTGTTTCTTGTTTTCACTAGTTAGGCTTAATGGAAAAGAACAACAAAATTAGAGAGCTTTATAGTATTTATCTTGAGTTAGGACATGAAGTGTTTGAAGAGAAAATTAAAAAACCTATGGAACTTTATTTGCATGCTAATAGCAATGTTGTTAGTTTGAATTCTTTGGACACCATTATTGCTAATGCTATAGAAAAGTCTAAGCTTGGGGAAGCTAGTTTTTATGAAAATGATCTTTTTAGTTCCCCAGCTTTGGAAGATAGCTATTCTATCTCTTATGATGATACCAAACCTCCAATATATGATGATTACAATGATGAGTATGATATTTTCAGTCCACCTACTATCAAGGAGAAAATTAATCATGATTACAATATGCCTCCTATATTTGATGATTATGGTGATGAGAATAATAATGATAGCTATTTTGTTGAATTTGCTCCCACTATGATTAATAAGAATGACTATCTTATATCGAGAGTAATAATTCTTTTATGCATGCGGCTCATGATAAGAATGTTTCATATGATAGTTATATTGTTAATTTTATTTATGATGCTACTGAAAGTTATTATGAGAGAGGGAAACATGGTTTTATGCATCTCAATAATATTAGGTTTCCCCTCGTTATGTTGAAAGCTTTGAAATTGCACTTGTTTTGCTTTCCTATGTTTGTTGCTTTGTGCTTTCATGACTTGTTTCTTTACAAGATTCCTATGCATAGGAAGTGGGTTAGACTTAAATATGTTTTGAATTTGCTTCTTGATGCTCTCTTTTACTATAAACTAGCACAGTGGCCCTCGCAACTGCGAGGGCACGATCTTTAAAGTATCTGGATATTAATTTTTTTTACATGTTGATTATATGAATGGAAATAATATGTTTATATTTGTTGTGTATACTCTCCCCGGTCCTTTACAAGTAATTATTTTAGATATGTCTTGGGAATATGTGCTGGCATATTTTGAAATGGTATTCATACATCTATGTTGGCTATGCATTTTCATTGTATAAAATCCATGTAAGTATCCTGTTACTCAAAGAAAATAATTTTAAACATTTTGTTTGTTTGTTTAACAATATGAAGGACTTGGGTAAAAAAATTAACAATGTTGTTTGTTTATTCAAAACTATGAAGCATCTTTTTCTAGATCATTTTTCTCTGGTATCGCTTAGTTTTCTTATGCTTACACTTTACGCTAGTGGCATCTACAACGCAATAACTGGATGATGGATAAGAAATACATATATATATATATATATATATATATATATATTAATAAAAAGTGTGTGCTAATATGTCTATTGGAGTCAACATGCCTCTGACTCGATGAACCATTATTAGCAAGAAAACATGTCGTTGACTCAAATAAGAGATATCAATAGCAAGTAAACATACCCCTGACTCGGATAAGAATCATTTGCCAGCATGTAGACCTTCTAAACAAATAAACAAAACTTGCATAGATTGCTCTATCTTTTCACAAATATAAGAAAGAGATAGAGCACCTTATGTCTATTGATAGCTTGCTATCATCTGGGTGGTTTCCGTGTTAGCTAAGTTAGTTTCTGTAACCTAGTCTCCAACCCATACGCTGCATATGCTAGTAAATTTTTTTAAAAAAATTATAAAAAATAAAATTACTAAATAAAGGGTATACTAAGTAAAAATATAAGTAAATGTATTTCACGTTACAGTAAATTAGCCATATTTTATTTATTCCGTTGAGTATAGTGCCAAGGACATCTGATAAAATATAATAATTGAATCCTCACATGTATTATTGCAACACTTCGATTACCAAGTTCCGAAGCAACTTAATCTAGTTTTTACGTATTAATTTATTTTAATATTTCAAGAAATGTTATATGTGCATGTTTATCACATAATCATTACAAGCGGCTATAAAACACAATAGTTTATAGATATCGTTGTATTTTCTCAAAGGTGGACCAATGATGTATTTATAGTTTCCAAAATATAATGCAGGGAATTTAGTTTATATTAGAAAATAATGTACAGGGCCTGAACTCATATATTGATGCTCAATGTTTTATCTGGGCACATCATTAGTAGAGATATGTCCTCCTCTTACAGAAAGTTAAGACACATCTGATTTCAATTAATACGAGCTCTCCCGAATCTGCAACTGAAAAGTACAGAGGAAAAATTGATACTCCCTCCGATCCATATTAACGTTCTTATATTTGTCTAGATTCAAATGTGTCTAGTCATATTTTAGTGCTAGATACATCCGAATCTAGAGTAATAAAAGGTTTATATGCTAGATCAGCTGTCTAGATAAAGTGGATATCTTGGATGTAATTTGGTTTATGCAAAAAAGATTGGGAGTCGCTAGTGTCTAGAAATATCAACGTGTATCTATTGTTGAATGGTAGGTATGGAGAAGTTACGAAGCAAGAACATTGATGCTTTGTCGCACTCATATCTATCTTAGGTTTCCAGTCTAGATAGGGAACAGTTAAGATGAAGCTAGACAAATGATGGAAATCATCAATCAAATAATTAAGCTTTGTTTGTTTGACATGTAATCCTAGACTGCAAAAAATTTACACTGAGAACAACAGAAGGCTTCCAGCTGTATTCTCAAATCATATCAAGGAAAAATTAAGCTTCAGATATGTCATCAGTTTCACTGCTTCTTATTACAGAAAATTATGTAACACGGAATGAAGGGAATGTAGCATGTGGTCTCAACAACTAAAGACACTTTACATTGACCAATATTGTAAGATTCGTAAATTTATGAAATAGTAATACTTACCTATTAAACAAAATAACACATATATTTAGCAATTTATAATTGTGCAAAAGGTCTTACTTACGTGTACTGGAACAATGTGCAGCTTACGTGCTTCTTGTAAACACTGCTTCACTTCCTTCCTAGCATGCATAGCATTCTGGCAGTAGGCACGACCCGACGCCACCATCCCTGCGATGACCTCCACAACGGTGGAAAAATGCAAAAGGGACACAATGGATAAATTAAGATGAGTTTTATTTGCTGTAAAATTTAACCTGCATGAAATTACATTGATTAAAAGTAATTGCCAAAAAGCTTCATAAATCTTGTATATATCCGGCTTACTGATGAGTTATATTCGCATGCCTTTTTTAAATATTTTTTTCACTAATAGAAGGAATAAAACCGTAAGATCCCATAAGTCAGGAGCATATTTCCTCAAAAACCAGCGAGTTGACATTTTACCTGCAGTTTTGCGTCAATTCATCAAAGGTTGGAAAGAATTCGAAGACTCTAATCGACCAACGTGTATAAAATATTACCTTGAAACTAAAGGTGTGATCTTCATGGAAACAAAGACATGACATTATGACAACCACATGTCTGTCACATTTTAGCCTATTAAAAAAGGGCTTTCACGATCCTTGCGCCGTGACAACAAATATCAAAAAATAAGATTCCCAAAAATTCCAGTACCACTGTGTCACGGTGGGTGCAGTATGGCGAGCTAATCTGCCTGCTACAGTGTCAAATTTTAAATCAATAAGATTATGGAGGTCCGGTGAATTTTTTGTCATAATTTGAATATGCCTGCTACTGTGTCAAATTTTAAATCAATAAGATTATGGAGGTCCCGTGGAAACAATTGTCATAATTCCAAGTACCTAATAAGTATGCGCAACAAAATAGTACTCCCTCCGACCCATATTAGTTGACTTGAATTTGTCTAGATTTGAATGTATCTAAGGGAGTAAGAAAAATATTCCAACAATATGCAGTAACACAACATCACAGTGGTGCAGTATGGGGAGGTACACTGCGTGATATTAAATCAATCAGATTATGTAGGTGTGGGTGGAAAAATTTACCGTGATCTGAAGCACCTAAGCATGCGCGAGAAAAGCATAGGGTCTGGAAAAAGAGTAGACATGCGGATCAGCATGAGCGGCGCAGCTATGGATTTTCAAGCACAGAGCTGCGCGCAACGTGTTGAGCTCGCGGGGAAATCCCTGGTATGCCCGTCGTGGCGTACAGATGGCTGGCGGTTGCCGCAACCACTCAATCCAAACGACACGGAATCGGCAGTTTTGCATGCAAATTAGTTTAGGGTTTGCGGCTGCCGCAACCATGCAATCTAAACGACAGGAATTTAGAAGTCTACAGCAAATTAGTTTTAGGGTTTGGGAGGCACGCGTGAAACTCTAATCTCTCTATTTTCTAGTCAGAAGTTTAGAGGCAAATTGTTTTTGGATTTGACAGGTACGACTCTTTATGAATGGCGTTGGTGGGTAAATTTCTTATTCTTCAACGCTCAACTGTTATCTTGGAGATCTATTGGCTATGGGTTTCTAATCTACAAAATAAACAGCCGGATGTTTCTAATTATTGTGGGATTTTTATTGTATTTTTTTTTCTTGTTAACCCGGCATGTACTTTTAATATATAATAGATAGATTCATATTTCTTATGTGAGGATCTTCTCAAACTATCATGCCTAACTTAAAGGCGTTAAAGAAAAGTACTTATTGGGAGATAACCCAAAAGTTTTAGTTGAGTCTTGAAAGTTATTACTTTAGTAATAACCGCTTCTTATCCTTTTTATTTTCTTTTTGTGACAAGAGTAACCTCTAATGAGAGAGAAGTAATGCTTGGGAAAGTTGCTGTCTCGAAACAGATTTTTGTGCTTCACCATAAAAATTCTTGTCTCTGTACGTCGTTTTGAGGCGTGAATTTTTTTGCTTCTGCCCCAGGTGTTATCTAACTTTCTTTAGTTCAACACTTTTCGATTTGAGCAACAGAAGGTCTTCGAAAAAATTGGTTTTTACCTATTGGTCTGTTTTGACAGATTTCTGCCATTATTTGCATTTGCTTCTTGTTGGTTCCTTTTTGGGTTCTCTTTGGGGGAATTGAGCTTTTTGAGGGAAGTGCTACAGTAGCTTGTGTTTTAATGGAAGTTTTATTGGTGTTGAAACTGAACTCAAAGACTTATTATCTTGAGTGCACTAATGTTGCTAATAAAGATTGTGTGAAGTTTTGTATGAAGGAAAAATTTCAGGTGTATGGAGAGAATGATGTAATAAGATGAAGAATGGACTAAAGCTCAAACTTGGGGATGCCAAGCGTGTCACCCCAAGAAATATCCAAGAAGTACAAGCGTCAAAGCTTGGGGATGCCCAAGGCATCCCCTTCTTCATCAGTAAAAATCTCAGGTTTCTTCCAAACACTTCATTTTTATTGTTTCATGCACAGTTGTGTTTTTCTTGGAGCGTCTTTGTTTTTGTTTTTGGTTTTCATTTGCTTGGTTTTCTTAGTTTGCTGAATAAATTGGTTGGACGCCCTCTTTCATGCATTAGTTTTCAAATAGCTTGGTTTGGATTGGAAAAGAGTAGGAAAGTTCATGCTTAAGAGGTAAAGATTTTGGCTATGGCCTATGCTTTTTCATTCCATGCTTGATATTGTTTTAGCCTTATGCTTAGTGATCTTTGCTGTAGCATGATATGTTATAAAAAATTGAGATTGCTTAATATGCCTTTGAAGAATCATGCGTTGTTTTAGCATATTAAAGCATAGTATTGTGGTATTCTTCTTTGATGCTTTATTCGGGTTGACTTGGCGCATGCTCACACCATGTTAAGACTATCCCAAGTCACCATAGCCTCTATGATCATTTAGTTTTCGACTTGTAATATCACTTTATGCTTTAATTAATGATGTTTTGTCGCTTTGCATGATTATGGCCATTATTGCTCTCTTAGTTGGTCGCTTTCAGTCTTTTGCTAGCCTTCATAACCAAGTGTGAGTTCCACTCATGCATCCAACTCCAAATAAAACCAAGTTATTCCAAAGAGTCCACCATACCTACCTATTAGCATTTGCTATTCCAAGTATATTCATGTTTTTATATCCCTTCTGAATTAAACTTGTTATGAGAAAATTAGTGATTAAAGCTCTCACGAACTTGATGGCACACTTTACTTTTTTTCCCCTAATAAACTTGAACCATTGTGTCATCTATGTTGTATATGCTTGCACTTATACGTTGGGAATTAGCAGAACCATGCTATCATGGGGAACACTTTCAACATTGCACTTGTACATTGTACCTAGTTGATATCATGCTCTTTTGTCTATGGATGTCGTCGGTGTGAAATGAAAGGGGAGCTTGTAAGTCCATGGAGTTATGTATGTGTGTTAGAGAAATGCCTGGGCCGCTGGTCTAATCCATGCCTAATCATGGTGGAAACCTGTAGCATAACCATAATGAGCAATCTATGAAGCATTCTTATTATAAAAAAAGAGATAGATATTGAGAAAAAGAGAAAAAGAAAAAAGATGAGAAAAGAGGAAAGAGAGAAAAAAGCACCATTTTCCCATGGTAAATAAGAAGATTTCTGAGATGCTTGTTGTCTGCTTGCCTTGTCATTTTGATATGGGGATTCTTCCGTATCATCGGGCAAGGGGTACCCCGTTGGCGGTTCTCTATGATACACATGTACTTAGAATGACAAGAACTTACCGGTAACTAAACTTGAGTAGCATGAGGAGCGGCCCTCGTATTCAAGGGACATGAGATTTCCAACTTATACTTTGTCAAGCATATACTCCATAGTTTGTTCACTTTAACCTTAATCACTTCAAGATGCTTATGATAGGGGCAATGAGAGCTGAAAACTAATAAGTACCATAATTTTTGGAAGGTCTTTATGAAACTTGAATCCCTGCTTCCTTCTATGAAGGCCTTCTTTCACTTTTATATTGAGTCTCCACCTTCTATCTTTATGCATCAATTAAGAGAGCATAGTTTTAATTCTTAGTTTAATGTGCATTCTCCCAAGACTTATTGATTGATTCATAACTTTGATATTGCTTGTTCTTAAACTACATGTATCTAGTCACCCTTATGAACTTTGAAGGTGTCCTATGCATTTATGTTTTGCTACTCCATGAGGGACAAGCTGAATGCCACTATGCTATGTTTTCTATATGTGAAACAAACAAACGTCTCTCAATGCATTGTTATTCAAGAACCTTTGTTTGTATCCTTTAGTGCCACCACATAGTTGTTATGTCTTATTGTTAGAACTCTATCTTTCATGTTCATGTTTAGAGTACCTTGATCCCAGCTATCAATGCTTTTACAATAATGATGATCAAGATTGTGTTGGATGCGTGTCACCTCAAAAATTATATTGTTTTTATCGTTTACCTACTCGAGGACGGGTAGGAACTAAGCTTGGGGATGTTGATACGTCCATAACGTATCTATAATTTTTGATGGTTTTATGCTAATAATATGCTTTTGATACTCCTTTTTATATAAAGTTTATGATTTATTTGGACTAACCTACTAATAGTTGCAAAAGTGCACAATATTCTTGTTTTATAGTTTGATGTGTAGGAATTACCAAGAAATACAAGTGGAAACCTTGTTAGAGTCAAATTGGGATTTTCCAAAAATCTGTCTCAGAACTCTTTTTGAAGATGATCATATTTCGGGTCGAAGACGGCATCAAACGGAAAACTCTTCAACTACAAAGTTGTTGGAAATTTCGTGACAAACGTTCTGGACATAAAGTTTAGCTGATTCAGAATACGGACGGGCTCGATAGGCCCGATTTACTGCAGCCCAAGATGGACTGACAGGAATCCGAGAAGCTATATAAACGGAGGAAACCTAATTCGTGGGAGACACCTCCACCCACGAATTTGCAGCCACCAAAGCCACGTTTTTGCCTCCCCCATAGATCGCATCTCCATGGGGAATGGCTCCCAAAAGCCATGAAGGAAGGGTTCTAAGGGGCAGTGCTCCTCAGGATACCAAGTATGGGAAGGAGTCCTCCGCCATTGCCGTCACGCCCGCCTCTTCACCATCTTCACCGCCATCTTCATTACCGTTGTTGACTCCCATGATGAGGAGGGAGTAATTCTCTCTCGGGGCTAAGGGTTCTACCGGTAGCTATGTGTTCATCTCTCTCTCTATGCATGATCATATTGTGATCATGAGCTTTGTAATCAAGTAGATCTACCTTGCTACTCAAGTGCTTTAATAGATCTCTGCTCTCCCCATGTGTGTGAAAGTGACAGCGTGCACATCATGGTGGTACTTAGGCTAGAGATTACAAATACTTGTTATGAGTTATATTTGGAGTTGGATGTTTCTATGAAATTGTGTTGTTGTTGGAACCATCTAGTGCTCAAGGTGACAGTGTGGGGTTATCTAGATGGGGAAAGCGAACTTTGAGGTGTGCTGTTATAGCCCTACCATGGATTAGAGTGTCCAACCGGAGAGTAGTTAAGAGTAGTATCATAAAGAGAAATATTTGTATGAGAGTGTTCACTAGTGAAAGTATGATCCCTAGGCCTTGTTTTTAAGCATTGAAACACCGTTTGCAACTAGACCTATTACATGTTTGCTTGCTTCCATATTTATTTCAGTTTGCCTTTAGTGTCTTCCATGTCATCAAGCTATTTTCTGGCACCGTTGTCTTTTATCCATACCACTTGTATTTCACTATCTCTTCGCTGAACTAGTGCACCTATACACCTGACAAGTGTGTTGGGGACACAAGAGACTTCTTGTATCTTGATTGCAGAGTTGCTTGAGAGGGATACCTTTGACCACTTCCTCCCTGAGTTCGATAAACCTTGGGTAATCCACTTAAGGGAAACTTGCTGCTGTTGTACAAACCTCTGCACTTGGAGGCCCAACAACTGTCTACAAGAATAGAAGTGCATACACATCAGACTCCCACCAGCTCAAACAATAAACTAGTGATCGCGTGAACCTTTATTCGTAGTAACCAATTCCTTTTGTCTCACAATATTTTACTTGTCCGAAATCCGATTATTTGGTATCATCCATACCTAGTTCAATCCTATTACTGACAAGTACTATTTTCTCATTCCTGTGATATAACATTCTTAGTGATCTTATCACTTGCATGCAAGCTATGTTAATGTGATATCATCGAGAGGGCCCTGAGTATATCTCTCCATCATCAGGATGGGAAAATCCCACTCTTGATCCACGATCCTGAACTAACACTTTCCAAATATTCGACGACACCTTTGTAATCACCCTATTATAGTGCGACGCTTGTGTTGGGTTCGCAACATGGAAAACAAAAAATTCCCTACGATGGGAACTCTACGCCAAGATCTATCTATTAGGTACAAGCAACGGGTGGATATACATCCATAGAGAACTTACCCTCAAAGACAACAAAGCTTTGTTAAAGAGTTGGAACTCATGGATGATGTAGTCAAACGCTTGCCGATCTCAAGATCATGTGGAAGTCCACAAAGCGCCACAAATCAGCAGCGCATCCGTCCTGGCACACACATTCAGGCCACCGAACAACCTCCACCTCCTCGCTCCAACGAATCAGTGGAAGCAGCAACTCCTTCTAGACGAAATGCCACCGGGACCATGTATCTCACTAATCCGAGACCCTGGGGGAATATATCTAGAGGGGGAGAGAGATCCTTCACGAGGAGGTGTGCTTTTTGAGGAGGGGAGGGGGCCTTTTATAGGGAGAGGGGGCAGCCCCCTCCCATGGCCAGTGCCATGGGGAGGTGCCCCCACCTCTTCAATCATTCATGTGGTGAAGCTCCACTCACATAAATCTAGCCTCCACTCAAAATCCCACTCACATGCATTAAATTTCCACCAAATTTAATACAACTCTCATTTAATAAAACTCTTTTATTTATTTTATTCAGAATTTTGTTAATTACTTTAATTAACAAACATTCACATAAAACCCCCTGCAATATTTCAATATCGCATGCAGAACCAATTTCAGCAATTTCACCCAAAACAATTCTGGTGGCCATTGAAATAATTCCAGTGCTTTGCAATTCTTTCGTCTGAAACATATATGATCCAAATGGTGTTTGGAAACCCTTAAGTGTGTCACCCTATGGTTCGCGAATAATGAAGACATGATCGAGACTCCTGTCAGATCAATAATCAGAAGCGGGACCTGGAGATCCATTCTGACTCCTGCACATTCAACGGTGACTTATGTGATCGTGAGAACCTTTAACACTAGTAACTTAATCCCTTTGTCTCACGATATATTACATGTCCGAGATTCGATCATCGGTATCCAAATACCTAGTTTGATATCGTTACCGACATGCACTTTTTTCTTGTTCCCATGAACATTCTTGTGATCACATCACTTGCTTGCAAGCTATTCTCAATGTGATATCACTGAGAGGGCCTAGAGTATATCTATCTGTCATCGGGATGGACAAATTCCACTCTTCATCCATGAGCCTCTACATAACACCTTCATATCACTGAACCCACCTTTATAGTCATCCTTTTACGGTGTGACGTTTGATGTTATCAAGGTACTCTTCCGGTGTTAGCGACTAACATGATCTCATGGTCTAAGGACTAGGATTACTTCGTATGATGTTATAGCAATATAAACTCAATGACTATCATAATGCTATACGTCGGATGTATGTTCATCACACCATTTCACAAATGTTGTGACCTCGTTATTAACGACATCCAATGTCCATGATCAGGAAACTTTGATCATCTTGTTAATCAACGAGCTAGTTCAAAGAGAGGCATAACTAGGAACTTTCCATTTGTCTAATAAACACACATGTATTAACATTTCCATATTAATACAATTATAGCATGAAAAATAAACATCTATCATATACTTGGAATATACATAATAACAACTTTATTATTGCCTCTCAGGGCATATTCCCTTCAGTCTCCCACTTGCACTAGAGACAATAATCTAGTTACATAGTGATAAATCTAACACCCATGGAGTTCTGGTATTGATCATGTTTTGCCCTAGGGAGAACTTTAGTCAATGAATCTGCAACATTGAGATCTGTGTGTACTTTACAAATCTTTATATCTCCATCCTTGACATGCTCTCGGATGGAGTGAAACTGGTGCTTAATATGCTTGGAATTCTTATGAGACCTTGGTTCCTTGGCGTTGGCTATGGCTCCATTATTGTCACAATAGGTAACCATTGGGTCCAACGCACTAGGAACCACACCTAGTTCAGTTATGAACTGATGCACTCGACTTTCAACGTAGAGCTCGTTGGGAACCCCAAGAGGAAGGTATGATGAGCGTAGCAGTAAGTTTTCCCTCAGTTATGAAACCAAGGTTTAATCGAACCAGTAGGAGCAAGGAAACACCCCAAAGGTGTTACTAGCTGAGCTTTCGCAGGGCGCACTACCGGTGCTAGTAGCAACGTGGAGACCTGCACAACACAACCATAGAACTTTGTCCCCAACTTGCGATGAGGTTGTCAATCTCACCGTGTTTTGTGGAAAACAAAGGATTAAACGTATCGAATGGAAAGAAGTAAAAGTTTGCAGAAAGTAAACACAAAGCAGAAACAGTTTATAGATTGTATATAAAAGACAAGGACCGGGATCCATAGTTCACTAGAGGTGGCTCTCCTTAGATAGATAACATGCTGGGTGAACAAATTACAGCGGGACAATTCACAAACACCGAGAAAGCAATACATGCATATACTAATCATCTTGACTCCTTTGAGACTTGATTAGGCAATACAACATAATACATAGACCGCCATCCAACTGCATCTATGACTAATAATCCACCTTCATGTTATCATCCGAACCCCCTCCAGTATTAAGTTACAAGCAACAGATTATTGCTTTACGAACTACGTGTAAGGTAAACAATACGATTGTTCTATGAACAAAGGATTGTTGTTTTCTCCCTAGTAGCAATAGCACATCTAGTACCTTAGAGATTTCTGTCACTTCTCCAGATTACCAGAGGCATGAACCCACTATCGAGCATAAATACTAACTCTTGGAGTTGCTAGCATCTACTTGACCAAGATAGCTACTAACAACGGAAAGCATGCAAGATCTCAAATAACAAAGACATGATAGAATCAATAATCAATCTGAAATAGCATCTCAATATCCATCGGATCCCCGCAAACACAACATGTATGGATTACAAATAGATGATCTTGATCATGAACGGAGCTCACAAGATCTAAACATGAAAGCACAAAGGAGGAGAAATCAGCCATCTAGCTACTACATGGATCCGTAGTCCAAGTATGAACTACTCACGCATCACACCGGAGGCTTGCATGGTGATGAAGAAGGCCTCCAGGGTGAATTCCCCTCTCCGGCAGGGTGCCGGGAAGAGTTTCAGATCCCTCCCGATCTAGGGATGGAGATGACGGTGGCTACAGACTCTTTCGTGGATTTTTGATCGGGTACCTAGGGTTTTCGTCCCGAGGGCAACTTATAGGCGGAAGAAGAGGCCGAGGGGTTGCTGGGGTCGGCCAGATCACCCCCTGGCACGGGCCAAGCCTGGCTGTGCGGCAAAGTGATGTGGCCGGCTCCTGGCCCCTCTCCGTCTCGTATTATGGCACTTGATCCCTTCCGGAAAAATAGGCACTTTGGCTTTTGTCCCATCCAATTCTGAGAATATTCATTTTCTGACTTTCCTGGAACCAAAAACAGCAGAAAACAGGCAGCTGGCACTGTGGCTCTTGTTAATAGGTTAGTCCAAGAAATCATATGAAATGTACTCTAAAGTTGGAACAAAACACAAGAAAGTGGATAAAACCAAGCATGGAACATCAAAAATTATAGATACATTTGCAATGTATCAACATTCCCAAGCTTAACTCCTGCTCGTCCTCGAGTAGGTAAGTGATAAAAAGAAATAATTTTTGAGGTGACATGCACCATCAAAGACTTGATCAAAGTATTTGTAAAACATTCAAGGCTAGGATCATAGTACTTCAATCATAACATGAAAGACAAAGTTCTAGCAATAAACAAAGAGACTATGATGCAACATGAAAAGGCACAAACAAAAGATTCATGAATAACAATGCTTTGCAAGACGTTTGTTTGTTTCACATAAAGAAAACATAGCATAAAAGTATTCAGCTTGTCCCTCAATAGAGTAGCAAATATAAATGCATAGGACACCTTCAAAGTTCATAAGAGTGACTAGATACAGTAGTTTAAAACAAGCAATATCAAGTTATGCATCAATCAACTAGTCTTGGGACAATGCACATAGAACTAAGAATGGCCACTATGCTCTCAAAGTAGGTGCATAAAGATACAAGGTGGAGACTCAATATAATGGTGGAAGAAAGGCCTTTTGTAAAAAGGAAGTAGGGATTCAAGTCTCATAAAGAGCTTCCAAAAATTATGGTACTTATAGCTTTCAGCTCTCATTGCCCCTATCATAAGCATCTTGAAGGTGATTAAGGTTAAAGTGACACAACTAAGAGGATATGCTTGACAAGTTATAAACCGAAATCTCATGCCCCTTCTTACGAAGACCGATCCTCATGCTACTCAACTTCAGTCACGAGTAAGCTCTTGTCATTGTAAGTGTATGTGTATCATTAAGAACCGCCAACGGGGTACCCCTTGCACAAGATACGGGAGCTTTCCCATAATCAAAATGATAAGGCAAGCAGACAATGAGCATCTCAGCGATCTTTTTATTTGCTATTTGCATAGGTTTTTATTGAGGATGCTTCATAGAGTGCTCATTATGGTGATGCTGCAAGTTTCCACCATGATTAGGCGTGGCTTAGGCTAGTGGCCTAGTCGTTTCTCTAACACACATACAAACTCCATGATCTTACAAGTTCCACTTTTATTTCACACCGTCGGGATCCGTAAGCAAAAGAACATGGTATCAACGGGGTACAAAGTACAAGTGCAATGTTGAAAGAGTTCCCCATGAAACATGGTTCTGCTAATTTCAACTTATAAAGCGCAAGCATATACGCAACAAAGAAGGACCCAGTGGTTCAAGTTTATTAGAGGCAATAACGTAAAGTGTGCCATCAAGTTCGTGAGAGCTTTAATCACTAGTTTTCTCATAACAAGTGGAAGGTAAACAAAATCATGAATATACTTAGAATAGCATAAGCTAGTAGGTAGGTATGGTGGACTCTTTGGAAAAAACTTGGTTTAGGGAGTTGGATGCATGAGTGGAACTCATACTTGGTTGTGGAGGCTAGCAAAAGACTGGGAGCGACAAACTAAGAGAGCAATAATGGCCATAATCATGCAGAGCGAAAAAACATCATTGATCAAAGCATAAAGTGATACTACAAGTTGAAAACTAAAGGATCATAAAGGCTATGCTGACTTGTGACAGTCATAACATGGTGTGAGCATGTGCCAAGTCAACCCAAATAAAGCATCAAAGGAGAATACCACTATACTATGCTTTAATATGCTAAAAAAACGCATGATTCATCCAAGGCACATTAAGCAATCTCAATTGTTTATAACAAGTCATGCTACAGCAAAGAATACTAAGCATAAAGCTAAAACAATATCAAGCATGGCATGACAAAGCATAGCCACAGTCAAAAACGAGCTCTTTTGACCACATAAGTATGAACTTTCCTACTCTTTTCTAAACCAAACCAAACTAATTGCAAACCAAAGTATGAAAGAGGGGGTCCAACAAACTTATTCAGAAAACTAAGCAAACCAAACAAACTAAAAACCAAAACGAAAACAAAAAAGAAGACGCTCCAAGAAAAACACAACTGTGCATGAAACAATAAAAATGAAGTGTTTGGAAGAAACCTGGGATTTTTATTGATGAAGAAGGGGATGCCTTGGGCATCCCAAGATTTGACGCTTGTACTTATTGGATATTTATTGGGGTGACACACGTGGCATCCCCAATCTTGAGCTTTAGTCCATCCTTTATCTCATTACTCATTCCTTCCATACACCTGAAAATTTTCCTTCATACAAAACTTCACACAATCTTTATTAGCAACATTAGTGCACTTAAGATAAATAAGTCTCAAGGTTCAGTTGTAACACCAAATAAACTTCCATTAGAACACTAGATACTGTAGCACTTCCTTCAAAAAGCTCAATTCCCCAAAGGAACTCAAGAAGGAACTAACAAGAAGCAAATGCAGAAAATGGCAGAAATCTGTCAAAACAGACCAGCAGGTAAAGACGAATTTTTTTGAAGACCTTATGTTGCTCAAATCAAAAAGTGTTGAACTAACAAAAGTTAGATAACAACCTGGGGCAGAATCAAGAAAAATTACAGCACAATCCGACGTACAGAACTCTCTCGGGAATGATTACGGTGAAGCACATAAATCTGTTTCGGGACAGCAACTTTCCCAATCATTACTTCACTCTCATTAGAGGTTACTCTTGGCATAAAAAGCAAATAAAAAGTATAAGAAGAGGTTATTACTGAGATAATAACTTCCAAGACTCATCTAAAACTCTTGGGTTATCTCCCAACAAATACTTTTCTTTAATGCCTTTAAGTTAGGCATAAGAAGCAAAAAAAGAATCAAGTGTTCTCAAATGAAGAAGCATTAAGACCAAATTTTGTTTTCATAGGAGAAGCAAAAGAAAACTTTTCTCTCTTTTTGGGGAAGTGTTCTATACATTTCTTGGGTGGGAGTTTATATTTAATGGTGCCTTCTTTCATATCAATGATGGCACCAACAGTTCTAAGAAAAGGTCTTCCCAAAGTAATAGGACAAGAAGCATTGTATTCAACATCCAAAACATAGAAATCAACGGGGACATAGGAATCATTAACCATAATAAGAACATCATTAAGACTCCCCATGAGTTTCTTTTTAGAATTATCATCAAGTGGAACATTCAAATAGCAATCTTCAAGAGGAGGCAAATCAAGCATATCATAAATCCTTCTAGGCATAATAGAAACACTACTATCAAGATCACACAAAACTTTGAAATCAAAGTCATTCACTTTCATATTAATGATGTGTTCCCAACCATCTTCTTGTTTTATAGGAATAAAAGCTTTATGCTTCATCTTTTCTTCTTTAATCTTTATGAGAGCATCAGTAATGTGTTTTGTAAAAGCCATGTTCATAGCACTAGCATTAGGACTTTTAGCAAGCTTTTGTAGGAACTTAATAACTTCAGAGATGTTGCAACCATCAAGATCAAAATCAACTTTATCATCTAAAGTAGTAGAACTATTACTAGCCTCAACACTGGTGGTGGTAATAGTAGAAACACTAATGTTTCTAGCAATTTCATCTTCTCTTTCCCACTTAGCATGTAATTCAGCTAATAGTCTAACATTTTCATCAATTCTTACTTGTATGGCATTACTAGCTGCAAAGGGATTCTCATTAGTTTCAGGTTTAGGAGCCATTTTATTCAAAGTAGATTGAGCTTCAACCAAAGATGCTATATTTCTTTCAGCATTAAAGAGTTTTTCCTCAATAGTTTTATTGAAAGCAGTTTGTTTACTAATAAACTCTTTAAGCATAACTTCAAGTTCAGAGGGAACACTCTTATTATTGTTGTAAGAATTTCCATAAGCATTACCATTGTTGGGAGGACAAGGTTTATAATTGTTGTTACCAAAATTGTTCCTATAAGCATTATTACCATAAGCATTGTTGCCAAAGTTGTTATTTCTTATGAAGTTCACATCAACTTGCTCTTCTTGAGCAACCAAAGAGGCTAAAGGAACATTATTTGGATCAATATGGGCTTTCCCATTAACAAGCATAGACATAATAATATCAATCTTATCACTCAAGGAGGAGGTTTCTTCAACAGAATTTACCTTCTTACCTTGTGGAGCTCTCTCGGTATGCCATTCAGAATAATTAACCATCATATTATCCACTAGTTTTGTTGCAGCACCCAAAGTGATGGTCATAAAGGTACCTCCAGCAGCTGAATCCAATAGGTTCCTTGAAGAATAGTTCAATCCTGCATAAAAAGTTTGGATGATCATCCAAGCAGTCAGTCCATGAGTGGGACAATTCTTTACCAAAGATTTCATTCTTTCCCAAGCTTGAGCAACATGCTCATTATCAAGTTGTTTAAACTTCATTATTTCACTTCTCATGGAGATAATCTTAGCAGGAGGATAGTATTTTCCAATAAAAGCATCTTTGCACTTAGTCCAAGAATCAATACTATTCCTAGTTAAGGAATTCAACCATTCTTTAGCTTTTCCTCTCAAAGAGAAAGGAAACAATTCCAGCTTAATAATATCACCATCTATATCCCTATGCTTTTGCATCTCACAAATTTCAACAAAGTTATTTAGATGGGAAGCAGCATCTTCACTACCAATACCAGAAAATTGCTCTCTCATAACAAGATTAAGCAAGGCAGGTTTTATCTCAAAGAAAGTATTTTCAGCCACAGGTGGAGCAATAGGAGTTCTCATAAAATCATTGTTGTTGGTGCTAGTGAAGTCACACAACTTAGTGTTTTCAAGTGTAGTCATTTTTTTTGGGTTTTCAAATAAGAAAGCAAACAAGTAAAACTAATTTTTTGTGTTTTCGAAGAACAAAACAGGCAAACAAAGCAAAACAAAAACAACAAAGTAAAGAGATTGGTTATGAGGGACTCCCCTTGTGAAGATGTCCTTGACTCCCCGTAACGGCGCCAGAAAAGATCTTGATGCACTCGACTTTCAATGTAGAGCTCGTTCGGAACCCCAAGAGGAAGGTATGATGAGAACAGTAGTAAGTTTTCTCTCAGTTATGAAACCAAGGTTTAATCGAACCATTAGGAGCAAGGAAACACCCCAAAGGTGTTACTAGCTGAGCTTTGGCAGGGCGCACTACCGGTGCTAGTAGTAACATGGAGACCTGCACAACACAACCACAGAACTTTGTCCCCAACATGCGATGAGGTTGTCAATCTCACCGTGTTTTGCGGAAAACAAAGGATTAAATGTATCGAATGGAAAGAAGTAAAAGTTTGCAGAAAGTAAACACAAAGAAGAAACAGTTTATAGATTGTATATCAAAGACAAGGACCGGGATCCATAGTTCACTAGAGGTGGCTCTCCTTAGATAGATAACATGCTGGGTGAACAAATTACAGCGGGGCAATTAACAAACACCGAGAAAGCAATACATGCATATACTAATCATCTTGACTCCTTTGTGACTTGATTGGGAAATACAACATAATACATAGAACGCCATCCAACTGCATCTATGACTAATAATCCACCTTCAGGTTATTATCCAAACCCCCTCCAGTATTAAGTTGCAAGCAACAAATTATTGCTTTACGAACTGCGTGTAAGGTAAACAATATGATTGTTGTATGAACAAAGGATTGTTGTTTTCTCCCTAGTAGCAACAACACATCTAGTACCTTAGAGATTTCTGTCACTTCCCTAGATTACCAGAGGCATGAACCCACTATCGAGCATAAATACTAACTCTTGGAGTTGCTAGCATCTACTTTGCCAAGATAGCTACTAACAACGGAAAGCATGCAAGATCTCAAATAACAAAGACATGGTAGAATCAATAATCAATCTGAAATAGCATCTCAATATCCATCGGATCCTCGCAAACACAACATGTATGGATTACAAATAGATGATCTTGATCATGAACGGAGCTCACAAGATCTAAACATGAAAGCACAAAGGAGGAGAAACCAGCCATCTAGCTACTACATGGATCCGTAGTCCAAGGATGAACTACTCACGCATCACACCGGAGGCTTGCATGGTGATGAAGAAGGCCTCCAGGGTGAATTCCCCTCTCCGGAAGGGTGCCGGGAAGAGCTTCAGATCCCTCCCAATCTAGGGATGGAGATGACGGCGGCTACAGACTCTTTCGTGGATTTTTGATCGGGTACCTAGGGTTTTTGTCCCGAGGGCAACTTATAGGCGGAAGGAGAGGCCGGGGGGGGTGCGGGCCAAGCCTGGCCACGCGGCCAGGTGGTGTGGCCGGCCCCTGGCCCCTCTCCGTCTCGTATTCTGGCACTTGATCCCTTCCGGAAAAATAGGCACTTTGGCTTTTGTCCCGTCCAATTCCGAGAATATTCATTTTCTGACTTTCCTGGAACCAAAAATAGAAGAAAACAGGCAGCTGGCACTATGGCTCTTGTTAATAGGTTAGTCCAAGAAATCATATGAAAAGTACTCCAAAGTTGGAACAAAACACAAGAAAGTGGATAAAACCAAGCATGGAACATCAAAAATTATAGATACATTTGCAATGTATCATGAACTCCTTCATCCAAACCGCTTCATGTGCTACTTCTCAAGCAGCAACATATTCCGCCTCCATCATTGATCCAGCCACCACAGGTTGTTTGGAACTCCTCCAACTAATTGCTGCTCCGTTCAAGAGAAATACGTATCCAGATTGAGACTTAGAGTCATCCAGATCGGTGTCAAAGCTAGCGTCGACATAACACTTAGCGACCAGCTCTTCTTCACCTCCGTATACAAGAAACATATCCTTAGTTCTTCTTAAGTACTTAAGGATATTCTTGACCGCTATCTAGTGTTCTGTACCTGGATCAGATTGGTACCTACTAGTTAAACTAACAACATGTGCCACATCCGGTCTTGTACATAACATGGCGTATATTATAGAGCCTATAGCCGAAGCATAGGATATTTTATCCATTATCTCTCTTTCTTCCGTCGTAGCCGGACTTTGAGTCTTACTCAATGTCTTGCCTTACAACATTGGTAAGAACCCCTTCTTACTTCTGTCCATTTTAAACTTCTTTAAAATCTTATCAAGGTATGTACTTTGTGATAGCCCTATCAGGTGCTTTGATCTATCTCTATAGATCTTTATGCCTAATATGTATGACGTTTCACCTAGGTCCTTCATCGAAAATTTGCTATTTAGATAACTTTTAACACTGTTTAAAAGATCTATATCATTTGCAATCAATAATATGTCATCCACATATAATATTAGAAATGCCACATTCCTCCCACTCACTTTCTTATAAATACCACATTGGCTTTGCCGGGGTGATAGTGAATGTCAAGGTCATAATCCTTCTCCTTTGCCTCATATTTAGCTCCTTCTGAGTGTAAATATACTTCAAACTTTTGTGATCTGAGTAAATCTCACAGCGATTACCCATCAGATAATGACGCCAGGTCTTCAATGCCAAAACTACGGCTGCTAACTCAAGATCATGGGTCGGATAGTTCTGCTCATGCTGCTTCAGTTGTCGAGACAGATAAGCGATGAATTTGCCTTCCTGCATCAATACACATCCGAGACCAATCTTGGATGCATCACAATACACATCAAACGGCTTCTTGATATCTGGCATGATCAATATTGGGGCTGAAATCAATCTCTTCTTCAGCTCCTAGAAACTGGCTTCACATTTGTCGGTCCATTCAAACTTCTTGTCCTTCTTCAACAATTGGGTCATGGGTCGGGCGATGCTTGAAAATCCTTCGACGAACTTGCGGTAGTATCCCGCTAATCCAAGGAATGCACGGACTTGGGTTTGAGTGGTTGGGGCTTCCCATTCTTCGACATCTTTGATCTTGGCGGGATCAATAGCGACTCCTCCGGCAGACACAATATGTCCTAGGAATCGTACTTCTTTCAGCCAAAACTCACATTTGCTGAACTTAGCATATAACTAATGCTCTCTAAGGGTTTCAAGGATGATTCTCGGATGTTGCTCATGCTCCTCTTCTGACTTGGAGTATATAAGGATATCGTCGATGAACACAATGACAAACTTATCTAGAAAATTCATAAAGATCTTATTCATGAGATTCATGAAATAAGAAGGGGCATTGGTTAATCCAAAAGACATAACCGTATACTCATATAAACCATAGCAAGTAGTAAAGGCGGTCTTCGGAATATCCGTTGCACGAATCTTAAGTTGGTGATAACCAGTCCTAAGATCGATCTTTAAGAATAAATTCGCTCCGGTCAACTAATCAAATAGATCCTCTATCTTTGGCAAAGGGTACTTGTTTTTGATGGTGACATCATTCAGCTTTCTGTAATCAGTGCACAGACGGTTGCCTCCATCTTTCTTGTCAACGAATAACACTAGCGATCTCCATTGCGATGCGCTTGGTTGAATCAAGCATGTTGCCAACATAGCATCCAGTTGCTTCTTCAATTCTACTAACTCTGAGGGGTTCATGCTATAGGGTCTCTGGGCTATGGGTCCGGTTCCGGGGATTAGTTCGATAATGAACTCAATATCCCTATCCGGGGGAATACCGGGCAATTCATCTGGGAATACGTCGGGGTATTCACAGACTACTCTGACTTGGTCAATGGTAGGCAGGGCTAGACTCTTGTTACACTTGAATTGATGGGGCAAGGTTTCAGATATATGCTCTACTGTTACTCCAGAGCTACTGGTCATGGTGATGACTTTCTTAGCACAGTCTATCAGTCCTTTATGCTTTGACATCCAATCCATTCCTAGTACTACTTCCAAACCTTTGGTTCCAAGTACTATTAGATTAGCATAAAAATCTATCCCATGTATTCTGATAGGCACAGCTTTGCAAATTTTTCTAGCTTTTGTAGTTGAACCGGTGATTTGAACTATCATGACATGCTCCAGGTTGGTTGGGTGAACCTTACTAGTGCATGCAAATTCTTCGGTGACAAATGAGTGCGATGATCCTGAATCAAACAATACTCTTGCTAAAACTGAGTTGACAGAAAACATACCCAGCACTACATCTGGAGCTTCTTGGGCTTCTTCCTGTGGAAGAGACGGCCATTGCGGTTGTGAGGGTTCCCTGGGGCGAATCTTCTTCCTGGTTGAACACGACGCTGCTGTTGAGCTGGGGCATTCACATTGGCAGTGGCGGCAATCTTCTTGGGGCACTCATTGGAATAGTGACCGTTCACTCCACACTCGAAACAAGTGATCTGAGACTTGTCTTTCGCTGCCACAGGCACATCATTGCTTCTAGTTCGGGGTGCAGTGTTGTTATTGTTGTTGTTGTTGTTGTTGTTGTTTCTCTTGGGAGGGGCACGGTTGAAATTGCTGGTGTTGCCGGATTGATTGTTGTTTCCTCCAGACTTCACATTTCCTCCGCTATAGTTGGGGTAGCTTGGGCGAGACATTGGGGGTCAGTTGTTTCTTGGTGCATATCCTGCTGAGGGGTTGGGACGGTACTTCTAGTGACTGTTCGATCTAGCTTGTTGCATCATACGACGTTTGCGGTTGTCATTTGCCTGGTTGAGCTTCCCTTCCATCTGAATGGCAGAGTCGACTACCTCTTCGAGATCCTCGAGGCGGATGTTGACGAGGACAGTCTGCATCTCATCATGCAGTCTGTTCAAGAATCTCTCCTTCTTCTTGGCCTCCGTGTTGATCTCATCAGGTGCATACCTTGCTAAGGACAGGAATCTGTCATGGTACTCCACTACAGTCATTCTGCCTTGCTTCAATTCTTCGAATTCATCCCTCATTCCGGTGACTAGACCCTACGGCACGTGGGTGCGGCTGAACTTGATTTTGAAAGCTTCCGATGTCATCACTTGACCATGGTTCATTGTGCGGATACTGTTCCACCATGCTCTTGCATCTCCTGCCAAATAGTGGGTGGCAAAGAGAACCTTCTCATTGGCATCTAATCCAGCTACTTCTAAGTTGTTTTCCATTGTCTACAACCAGTCATCAGCATCTAGTGGGTTCTCTGAGGTACTAAAGATTGGGGGATTTGTATTCTGGAAGTTCTTGAGTTTGGATCCATGATGATCTTGATTTCCATGGTTCTGGTTATTGAGAGCCATCTAGGCGATCTGTTGCAGTCTTGCTAGATTAGCTTGGCGCTCTGCCCTGCTTGCTTCATGGTCTGCAATGAGATTCTGTAGGATCTGCAGCATTGGGTCTTGCGATGAGCTGCTCCCTCCTTGGTTTCCATGAGTCATCTGAAGATTGAGGTAGATAAAGGGGTAAGAGTGAAAGTTCTAAGGTTCATGGTTTTGATTTCAAAGCTAAAACTTTGAGTTGGACTCAGGTTTTTGCAACTAACTTATTTTCATTCCTTCAAACAAAGCACATGATACAAACACACACACACACCACAACATCAAAGGGAAGACAGATGGTTTTAAGAACCATTCTGTAAGCTACGATACAATGGGACCCATACTCATGCTACGATAGTGCTCTAGTGCATCTACTCATCGTCAATGAAGTCGGAGTCGTCATCGTCGGTGTAGAAGTCCACGGCATCTTCCACCAGAAAGTCATCATCATTGTTGAGGTAGGAGTCAATATCCCCTTGGATATCTTCACCTTCATCTTCTTCTTCCATTACTGCAAGCTGTGCTTCCTGCTCCTTGATGGTCTTCTTGAGGTCTGCCACCTTCTTGCGGAGACGGTCGATGGTGCAATCCTTCTTGGCGCGTTGATGGTGCAGAGACTGACGATCCTGGACTAGCAGTGAGAAAGTCTAGGCCTTCGGGGCTGCGATGGCAAGGTTGTGGTTAGCTAGCTCCCTTGCATTGTCCAACTCCTTCTGGCGGTTGTACAGTAGGAAGTCGAGGTTCTCTACTTGACGCTTTAGTATTGGGTGACTTGGCATCTCTAGCGTCATTCCCATGGAATCACGCCTTGCATAGTGAACAAAGCGGGTTCCTTGGATGAGGTTGACATTGAGGGCACACTGACGTGCGAGAGCTTCATGCATTGCCCTGGCTAATCCATCTAGCCAGTTGTTCTCCCTCACCGAGAACTGAATCCTCCCAGATACTGGTGCTTCTATCTTGCCTCAAAGGTCAGTAGTCACTAGCCATTGCAAATCTCCTCCTGGTGGACCCGGGAGTTGAGCTCCAAGGAATTCCGGATGAGGACGCTCCAAGAACTCAGATAGTGCATCTAAGTCCCTCTCAAAGATCAGTTGGCCTCCGTTGCCCAATTGGTAGAACTTGCTGTATTGGGCTTCCATCTATAAGAATTTAGGATGAGAAAGTTAGTGAAGTGATCAAGTGTGTCAAATTTTTATGTAGTAATGTAAGAATTTGGAGGAACATGAGTTTTTTTTTAGAGAAAGAATTCCCAAGGGTAAGAGAGGAAATAGTTTTCATAAGTACTCAATTTGGTTTTTGAAACTAAGTTTTGTTCGGACGTCCATTCTAACTAGGGTCTCCTATGGTCAGGATGGCTCTGATACCAACTTGTCAACACTCGGATTTTTAATCCTAGATGCCTGTTATGCCATACATCGCAATCCCAGGATTACCATTTTTGCGAGACATAACAGATTGGATATCACAGTACATCATACATTACAAACCATAAATAAGGTCTTACACAAATAAGGATCTCAGGATCCAGTCTTAGTACAATCGAGTAGTAGAATAAATAGCGTAGCGGTGGGGTCCATCTTCAGAGTCACAGGCAATGCTGACGATGGGAGATAGTCCTAGTTATCGTAGCCGTCCTGTTGTCCTTCATCTTGGTAATCTCCTTCATAGTCTAGCCATAGGAATAGCCAGGGACAAAAGCCATGAGTACTCTTTAAGTACTCGCAAACTATCACTAATAAGTAGTATAGTTCTGTTTGGAATTCTAACTCTAAGGTTACTTGTAAAGTTAAGTTTGAAACCGAAGCTGAGTTCAGAAACAAAGAAAGATAAAATAAGGTTTGAAAACACCTAAGTGGGAACTTAATCATCATAAGCACAAGTCTGTTGTGGTCAAGTCATGTCACAATTCATTTCATAATTTGTTTTGAAAACATCTGACAACGGAATAGTATGGCCATCTAATCTGTCCATAATCATGACGCGGCTATTCGAATAGTTTGACACTCTGCAGAGGTGGTACACTTTCACCACAAGATTCGATACATCTGTCAGGTATAACCCTGAATCATCATACTTAGTATGCAGAAAATCAAACATAACCTTTCCTTTACACACCCTAGTATAAGCACCTCTCCTATGAGCATGGCCTCCCAACCATGACCATCTGTCATCTTGGGCACTGCATAGGTGGACAACATTGAGAGGTAGCCTCATCTCAAACCTCTCCCACGAGGGAACTAATACTAATGCATATAAACTTCCGGCTAAGCCTTACCCAATTCAGGTATTGTGGTTGTACGATAAAATTGGAATGGTATCGCATCCGAACCCAACCATCAATTTTGTAAAAGGTCTAAGGCTCATGCCTCAACATTTTCTTCATCATAAACCATTTGTGTTTCTCAACACATGTCAAAACATCTCAATAGAATGACTCATCATTCCAAGGTTTTCACAATTCATTTTCACCAAGTATTCCCATCTAAAGTGAATCAAGTTTTGAGTTTCGTTCCAACTACTAAGTTATGAGTGTTCACTAAAGTGGGATGTTAATGTCAATCTCATGCCATAGAATGACATCTAAGTGTAACTATATAGGTCAAATTTTATACTCTTTATGCTACCTTCAAACAAGTAAAGGACTTTGGTAAAGTAAAGGAAGTAAAGATTATAAATAAGACTTGGAATAGATATAAGTCAAAGTGGTATAACCAAAGCATGCCTAATGCCTTTGCTTAGGTTATCTAGATTGCAAGGGTTAGCTTGCATTGTTAATGATGGCTTGCTAGTATAATACTTGCAAGTGTTAGCTTGCTCAGTTTACTTGAAGTGCTAGGCTTGCTTTGGATAGTGTAGTGGTTGAAGTTTTCTTCCTCCTCCTCTTGGTAGAATTCCTCCTCCTCGTAAGCTTGGTCGGTACTATCGTCTATAAATACATATGGAGTACACAATCACCAAACCATGCTTAACTAGTCTACTTAGCACACTAAGGCACACATTTGATGATCTAGTATCATCTCAAACATCACATGGTTTAATTAACTAGCTTCATTCTTTTTATTTGAGAAAAGTAATTTCTACTCATTGAAATTAACTAAGATTTAATATTCTCCAATTAAAATATGGGATCATGTGGACACATGTCATCACCACATATTCTAACATATGGGAATGTGATTTAAGGGTTGGATCACATTTTAATAAGTTTAAGTTTAATACTTAATGATTTAAAGTGACTAGAAATGCCTATATAGTATTATTTTGGTACTAGTCCAAAATCACTGCATGTAAACCTTAATATTATTACATATTCAGATAGGTATGGTTAAATGTGATTTTTGAGAGTTGGAATCAACTCAAAAGCTATTATGGTTGATTTTATAAAAATGTTTGAATGTGCAAATACTTCTGTCTTGTTATTTTTACTAGGAGAATGTCTAACTCTAAATGAATTAATTCCAACGGGCTTGGATAGATCTTTTCCGAAGCTTTGCAACAAAATTGGAATCACTCAATTTGGTTCAGTAAATCTTCCTGAATTGATTTTTAAACTAAGGGACAGAATTGAGTTTAAGCCTAAATGGAAAAATCCTTATTTGAATTCATCGGGTCGGGAAATGAAATGGCTGGCCAAGGACGCCAAGAAGACAGAGGGCGGCTGACAGGTTGGTCTCGCTTGTCAGCGACACATAAAACCCGAAACGGTATCTATCAATCTAGGCCACACGATTATAACGCGGATCAACGGCTCACGGTCGTCGTCGATGACGAACTCGTCACCGGCGAGACCGAACCCTAAACAGCTAGTGGGGGTCTGCTGGGGATGTACCAGGGCTCCAGCTAGGGCGGCGAGGCAGGCAAACGAACTGGTGGACGACAACGGTTCTCCTGGTACTGACAGCGTCCCGGGAGATGGCCTGGATCAATGGCGCCCTTCTCCTCCTTCCGCGGTAGACTCCGGTGAAATTCCGGCGCTACGGGCTACGGCTTGCTCCGGCGGGGATCTAGGAGTGTTCGAAGGGGGAGTGGAGGAGAGTGGTGTGAGGAAATGGTGCCGAGGAGGCCTCCTTATATAGGCGCGGCTGGGCGGCAGTGAGGCATGGGTAGTGCTCGCCGGTGACAACGGTACAGCGGGCTAGGGGCTTGCGTGGTGGACTAGGACGATGGGCGGTTCCCTAGCGATCATCATGGCGGTGCGCGAGCAGTGAAATGTGGTCAAGAGATGTGAGAGGCACGACGCACACGATGTCTCTGACGACGGTGAACTTTGTGGTGGCCGGCGACTACGGGGCTTGGTCGGGGAAATGTGCATGTCTGGAAGCTTCCTAGGGCAGTGGTGATCATGTAGGTGGGCGGCGAGAGTTAGGCAGGGTCTGGTTGAGCGGGGACCGTGCCCGCTCTACGGGCGGCATCGGCATGGTAGACAGGCTCCAGGCGAGGCGGTTCCTAGCTGCTCCTTGCTCTGTCCGTGGGTTGGGGCTAGCCTGGAGGTGGAGGTGGACCACGAGCGACACGTTGGGCAAGGTGGGCGAGGCTGGCGGCTGCTTTGGCGCGCTGTCGCCGGTGAGGTGCTCGAGTGAGCTCGGCATTGATGTCCATGACCATTTGGTCATGGGCATAGTGCTTGGTCGGGCTAGAAAGGGGTAGGGGATGCAGTGGAGAGGGTTTGGTTGCAATGTGGGCAACAGGTTAGGCCAGAACACTGCTCACACTAGTGTTTTTGGTTTTTGTTTGATCTGTGCCCACCAAGTGTTTGACAAAATGGCCGAAAGAAAACAAGTTTTCAATATTGGAATGAAATTTGGTGGAGTGGTTTATCACATGCTTAAACATCTGTGGTTGTTAGGATTTGTTAATGGAATTCGTTTGAATGGTTTTTGAATAAGTGTGATCTATACATATGAACTACATTCAATTTTCAAATGTCATTTAAATTTAGTGTTTGAAAGTTTTTGGGATGAAACAAAGTGGGCCTTGGCACATCACTACTTGTACTATCAAAGGGTGCAAAGAACCACAATTGTTGCTGTTAAGATTTGGGTTCTAGGAATAGCCAAAGTAGGCTAGTTAGTTAAAATGGCACAAATGACCATTTCCTTATTTTATTCTCTTTGATTTCTTTTTCTTTGGGAATTTGTTTGGGAATGATCTAGATGATGTTTAGTTCACTTAGAATCATTTTACAATCAATGGATCACTCAAACATGGCATTTCAAACAACTCCTATTTTAAATGCATACACATATGAATGCTTAGAGTTTTTTAAATTGAAAAAGTTTTTGTTAACCCTAAATTGGGTAGATTTGATCTTGATCACTTGTATTAAAGTTTTGGGATGTTACACCCACTCGAGATCCCCTATTGATAGTACGGCCATCTATCCTAAACCTGGTCTCCCAACACTACAAGAGACTGGTAAAATAGAAAAACATATCAAGATCATACCTTTGCCTTGAGCATTCCACTTGAGCTTGATGTAGACCACCTTTTCATTCTCAAGATGGATCACCTGTATTGAATCCTCTTGCTTGATGAAGACTTGTCACGATCTCCCCCATACTCCATGGGGAAACCTCTTCTTTGACCTTGTCTTCATCACTCCATGATCGCCGAGGATGGCAAGCTTCAAGCATGAGATCTTCTCGAGATGGCGCACCTTGAGCTTGCCCTTAATTTCTTGATGATGAACTCCATCTTCTTATTCAAGACACTCTTGACCTTCTTGTTCTACTACTTGATTCCAATAGGCACAAAGCCCTTGTACATTGCTTCTTATTTTTCATCCTTGAAACCAACACATGGTCCAAGCGATGCCAATGGACGAACCTACAAGTGAAATTCAATTTGCACATTAGTCCATAGGGATTGTCATTAATTACCAAAACCACACATGAGGGCATACATGCCCTTTCACCCTCAATCACACATCATCAATTCGCTCTTCCTATTCTCTCTCCCTCTCCATCATGTGTGGTTCCCATGAAGGAATATGCATACGGGGATATGGGTTTCTCCACCATACGCATTCCATCATGCTGCTGGACTGTCGGTACGGGTCAATCTTCTTCCACTGCTTTGCTGGACCGGAGCCCGGGAGACGTCTCTACACTGGATGCATATAAAGCCATGAGGGACTTCCATTTGTGGTGCTTGTCTCTTGTCGCATGGATCTTGGACGTCTACACGGCCTTGAGGTCGGCTACGTCATTCGACTACATAATCCATGTTTCTCCTGAAATGTTAACCGCTTTCGGTCTTCAAGGGCATGAACACCAAATCCCTTTCGTTACTTTACATATGCAAAGATGTATCTTGGTTGCGGTGACCCAGCATACCACTGCATGATGTAGTACACTATAGTTGTTGACATAACACAAATGAAACACCATTCACTACTATTATATCCATCAGAGTGGTACAACAGAAACACAACAGGTCCAAGACATGACTATAGATTACAACTTGACTCTTTATAGAAGATCCAAAGAACACTCTAGGTTAAAGAGAGAGAAAGAAACTTCTTACCAAGAAGAACTAGAAATAATAACTCAGAGCTATCTGGCTAAAAGGACTAATATCTAAACTATCTGGCTTGCAATTGCTAATAATGCAATGCTCTACAGAAGTAGGTTTTATGGCTAGAGTATCTACTCCTATCTAATCCGGAACTTCGTCTTCACTTCAGTTGATGTATATGTTGAATTTATTGAAGAACTTGAGTTGTTGATGATGGTTTCTTGAGCATAAGTTGGTGTTGACATCGTCTTCAACAGCTTAGAACCTAGCAAGGGTTAAGAAGGTACGGTTGAGCACGAGCGCACTTAGCAAGTTCACTAAAAAGGAGTGTTTGATGCACTATCTATAGCCACAGACCATAGGTCATAGGCATTGCAGTTTTTCATAAACATTTCTTCAAAGGTTGATTTTATTCTGAAAACTATGTCCGACAGCCTTCACAGGTTAACCAGAACCTTCGTGGGGCTCCTTTCCTGCCACGTTCGTAGCTCCTTCCCGGAACAGGGAGTAACATGTAATAGTTCTTACACTCTGCAGAGGTGCATTACTTTACCCATGAGGGATCTTAAGCCTTATTGCACATTTGGGCGCGCATTCCCGTTCACACTTCCTTGGTATGAGGCCTAGGCTAAGATCCAAGCCAATCACTGCCCCTCTCCGCGACCCCGCATGAAGACACGATCCTTCAAGACATGCCCCACGTCTATCAAGCCCCCCATATAGGATAGCCTATAACTCTGGTAGGCACCTAAAGACTATATGAGACGGTTATGCCCTAGCAAGCTCCCTTAAAGGACCAGCTAAACCACTGATAGCCTCTCAAGATAATCTAGACACCAAAATCACAGGAAACTAAGGGGTTCCACCCATGTGCTAGGTTTCTCCACGAGAAATCCTCAGCCTCATGATCAGGTCATCCGTCCATGTGAAAGGAAGAAGATCCAGCTGACATCTCCGTCCCATTCCAAATCTCATGGTTAACGTGTAGTATATGGTGCTAGAATCACTTGCAACATTGGTTGTTAAGTCCTAGATATTATGTTCCTTTACCACAGGAACTGTGTCGATAGATTATTACCATTTGGTAAATAATCCATAATCATATTATTATGAAAATAGAGTTTTTTGACCTTTTTGAAATGCAGGTGATGACAACATTTGAGTTATAAGCATTTGATAGAAAATAATCAAAGGACATGAGCAAGTGTGAACTTGCCTTTTGTGATTGTAAGATTATGCACTCACGGTCTTCGATACAATAGAAGATCCAAATTTTGTAAACAACATCATTGGTCCGGTAAGGACTAATGTTTAAAGAAGCAATATGCAATGATGCATAAGTAATGTATTGCAATTTTATAAACATGAATCCCCAGAATAATTGTATCTAATCTAGGGTTTAGAGTTTGTGATGAATTCTTTGGAATGTGTTGCACTTTTATACTAGCTTCACACATGTGCTTCTTGTTAAGGCGTGTGAGAGTGTGTGTGAAACAATAGGTAAATATAGTAAGTAGCATGCAATACTAAACTAATCACATGTGGAAGGGCACATAAGAACTACTTGAATAGGATTGTCAATTCATTAGAGTTTTCACAGAAATGCTTAAAGATTACTTTTAATACTTCTTAGAAGAATAACTTTTGAGGAAAATATTACTTTACAAAGTAAAAAGTATTTAAACTTAAAGCTAACACTTTAAGGTTTTCTTATTAATTATAAGTATTAAAGTAGAAAACAATTAATATTTTTGAATAGCTATTCCACTAGCAAGTGGATACTTTTAACACTTCATGAAGGTGAAACAAAAGTATTATGCCTTTATGGAAGTGGTGTTCTTTTGATTTTATAAGTGAATAGAATCACTTACTTATTATAAAATTAATACTTATTTCTATAAACATGGGAATGGCATCATGTTAAATACTTAAAAACTTTGTTTAGCTTTTAAAGTGGATTCCAAAACTTGTAAAAGAATTAGTACTCAAATCTTGATGATTTTATAATTGATAAAATATTTTTGGAGAGTAAGACTTACTTAATTTTAAATGGTAGTTTTAGTAAGTACAACTTAAAATGGTTAGACCTATCTTTACTTCACTTAAACATTAATGGAACTTGTTATTCACCTTTAGACTTTAAATAGTCAATGTTAAAGGTAAAGTAAAGATTTATGTATTTTAAATCCATTAAGATATTAGAAAAATAGTTTTAATCAATACTTAATAAATATTTTCATTTATTTTACTTCAAATGTGAAGAGTTATATTTTTAATGTGTTTTATTTTATTTTTGTGATCATTTTGGTATATTATAAGTATTTTTATGATTTATAATTAATAAGATATGATTTTTATAAGTTTTATCACTTTATAAATACTAAATAAATAATAAATACTTAGTTAAGTATCACAAAAATGTAAAAAATAAGTTTATAAATGTATATTTTGTTTTTCTAAGAATTTTGATATATTATACTTATTTTTCTGAATTTGAAATAATAAAATATATTCATTTAAGATTTATCCCTAATAGGTTATTTACTAATAGTAATTATTACTTTATTTAAGTTGGAAAATAAAATATGATATTAGGTTTAGAATATAGAATTTATTTTTCTCAACATTTCGATATATAATATATATATTTCTGAATTATAAAGCAAAAGATATTGATTTAATAAGATTTAATAATTTTCTGAAATTCTAAAAGAAAATATTTAAATGTTTTATTGCGTCAGTGCTGACGTCAGCGTCACTCTAAATCTTTTTACACTGCATACAATCCTAGCCTACAATCACGGACGTGTGGGCCCTTTGCCACGTCGGTTGCCACCTCGATGAAGTGGGGCCTGCCTCGGTTTGACCTCGCTAACCAGCGCGCGATGACGTCCTCCAGACGTCATCCCGGTGGTGAGCCACAGGACGGCGGTGAACGGCAACAGGGAGGAATTGCGAGGCTACGTGGGATGCTGGGTTCGATGCAGACGGCTGTGTTGAACACTATGGTGGTGGCACTGCTAGTTCTTGGTCATGGGAACAGTGCCGGTGACGACCCACTGCGGCAGCGAGCGGCAGCATGGGACGGCAAGGCGATTCAGGCCACCCTAGAGAGCGAGAGAGGCACAAGAAGAAGGAGATGCTAACCATGGTTGCGATGGATGGCTTGGGGAGGTGAGGCTAGATGCGGTGAAGCCGCAATCGAAGACGAACATGGAGGCCGGTGTTCGGGAAGATGAAGTCAATTCGGTCGCCTCTGGACACATCGGCTCGATTCATTTGTAGAGGAAGACCGAGGAGACCATGGTAGATATGATGGAGCTCTTCCTTGAGCTTGGGGAGGTCGGGAACATCGGCGAGCTTCGATGACCGATGATGGCTAGGGTTTCAATTTTGGGGGAAAATAGGAGAGAGCGCGCGAGAGAGAGAGATGGGTATGAGCGGAGAGAGGAGAGTGCAGGCATTATTATCCTTGAGGTCAGATGCGGCGGCACGCATCGCAGTGCGGTGGAGGATCGACAACAGAGCTCGATCCAGGCAGCTTCTTCGCCATCGTCGACGAAGACGACGAAACGAAGGGGTGTTTGGACCAGGATTAAGTGGGCTTCTACTGGGTCGTGGCTGAGTGAGCGAGCAGCGGCTGGCGCACGCGAGCGACAATTAGCGCAGGGACGACCTAGGCCATAGGTCATGCTGTTGTGCTGCTTTCTTCCTTTTCTATTTCGATTTTCAATTTTCATAATCCATTTTCTTTTCAAATTACAACCCTTTGAGCATTTAATCTTTTATATAGTATTTCAAATATTTATAAGGACATGGTGTTAGTTGATTGACCTAACATTGTAAGTGTGTTACAATTTCTAGTATTATATAGGAAATTGTTTATTAATCAAAGTAATTAGGGATTAGGGTTTTAGGATTTACTTTTGATAATAAGATATTATAAAATGACTTCCATTTCCACTAAAGAATGTAATGGAAATGGTTTAAAATGGATACTGATGGGTACAAAATCTTGTTAATACTTAACCTCATAAAGGAACTATACAAATATATTACAAGGTATTAAACCCTGGGGTTTGTAATATGGTGCTTTGAATTCCATGGTTCTCCCTATTTGGTGATTTCACCAAATCCAATTCTACTTGATTTGTAGTGTTTAGAATTACCACAGAACAATCTTGGTTAGGTCATTATGAATCAGTAACAATCATTGGTGGAGAAATGCTAATGTTTATCCAAATATAAGTATATGGATTTTGAGAGGATTTAATAACTCATATTCAATTAGAGATATGGATGAATATTAAGGCTAAGACATATTGCCATCATGTTTTTGTGACCAAGGTGATATCTCAACTTAGAGTGAGCTATGGATATTACTTTCCTAATGTGATCTTGATGGTATATGAGACTAGATCTTTATTAGGGTTTAAGACAATAAGGTGGACAAAGCTTCCATCAATACACTTTGAACTGGTATTCTACTTATCTCTTAGACATTTCATTTGACTAAGATATAATATCCATTGGCTTCCTAAAAATAGGAATTGGTTTACTGCCCTCTTTATTCTAGGATGTTAAACAAAGAGGTAGACATGGGTTTTGTCCTGGCTTGATATACTGTTGGTTAAAGGTTTCTCAAGCACTCCTACCTTAACACCTCACTAAGCTTATCTTTATTTAAGGAATTCCTTTCCTAAATATACTCTATATCTCTCTCTTATCTTATTTACAAAGATCACATCCTTTCTGAATAAGTTAATTATCTGACTCCACCATATCAATCATCATATGATGACATGGTCATGTCACTTCAACATTACTCCTTCTTCATTCTTCTCCTCGTATATACTCCCTCCATTCCTTAATATAAGGTGTATAGTTTTCTTGCACGAATATTAGTGCACAGGTTGGGAGGGAAAATTTCGTTGCTTTAGGACGTGAATATCCCCGGTGGTTGATGTGATATAGAGGGAACATACGAAATCTAGGTATCCTCTCTCTCCTGATCGGATTAATTGCCTCCTAAATAAGAGGAACAAAACCCAAAATTCTCTATGCACCTTATATTATGGAATTTTTCACAAAAAACTATACACCTTATATTAAGGAATGGAGGGAGTATATAACTTCCATTTCTAAACTACTCTTGAGGAAGTCATTCATCTAGTTAGTTCTAACTTCATTAATCCACTCTTCTAACATTCTTCCTTTACTGCATAACTTGCACTTGTTAACTACCCTTGATGAATCCATCAATGTAGTTGTTTCTAATTCCATCCATTCACTCCTTTAAATCCATCTTGCACCTACTTCTAAGGCTTGCAAGATTGTACTTCTCTCTATATCACATATGATATCAATCCTCTAGAATAAGTATGGTACTACTCCTATAATACAAATTGTTATTGTATTAACTTGGTTATACAAATTATATCCTTCATCAAACTGTAGCTTGACTTCTAATTGTCTGATCGACATCTATCATCAACTAAGTAATAGACTTGTAGTAGTCTTTATTTAAGGCTTATCTTGTTAGGGAAGCTTACTCCATATTTATATCTACTTGACTTAACAAGATTATTATTTGATTATGCTATCATTTCTAGACTCCTTATAATTTCTAAAGTACTAGTTTAATTCTTAGGCATATATACTTCTCCTAGTTAACTCATGAGTGCGTTAACTCCTCCAACCTCAGATGTTTTGATCTCCACTAAGGATCACATTCCATTGATGATGGCACACTCTACTATATCTAGTTCCTTCTTCTTACTAATTTACTTTGGCATTTGGAAGGGCAACATAATAAGTCAAAGCTAGAAATCAATAGGTGCTAGGTTAAGAATTGATCACTCAACATTGAAGATCAATAAACATTAGAACATGGTTAAGTAGGAATGTCATATCTTAATATGATATTAAAAGTATGTGCTGGATAGTCTTGGCTTGCCCTCCTTTTCCACTCTAATTGTGATAAGAGTTAATGTTTATGAACTACCATGGTATCCATGGTAGGAATAACTATGGCAAACAGATGTTTCAAGATTTTAGTTATTAAATTTCTTTTACTTGGGTTATATACTTGACTTGGTATTCAGGGTTTGTGGTAGATAATACCTTGATATCCTCTTTGGAATATTAAGTATTCATCCTTGAGTTGTTGTATGGAATACCATGTAATGATCTCTAAAAGATCAAATACTCCTTATTAATCAGTGTGTTGTGACTTAGTTTTATTACATCTGATCTACCCTTAGATCAAATTATATTACCCAAAGGTAAGGTTTTAGCAAAGGTCATATTGAAACTTATCGTAGTCAACTTGATGATCTACTTCAGTTCCACCAAGTTAAGAGAAGCTTCAATCACTTTGACAAGTTTTATTTGAAAGCGCAAAAATTATCCAGATTTTCTATGCATGAATGCAATGCACACACCTAAGCTCAGCTTATTGTTAAGCTCTAATGTTGGGATGTTACATTGGCTATGGTGTCATCATCATTAGGATTTTTTTTGTTTTCTGCTACATGACCCTTCCCCCAAGTACCTGAGAAGAACTAGAAATGTGTTTCTCATTTATGGAGATGATAAAGAGCTCACTGTAAGAGGTTACACCGATGCTAGCTTTACCACTAATCCTGATGATTTCAAGGTTGTCTATATGTTTACTTTAAATGGGGATCAGTGAGATAAAAGGGTTCTAAGAAATACAAGGTTGCGGATTCTACAACAGACGCTGAGTACATAGAAACATCTAAAGCTTCAAAGGAGGGTGTCTGGATGAAGAACTTCATCATAGAACTATGTGTGGTTTCAAGTGTGTTACATCCTATGGAGATTCATTGTGACAACAATGGTTCCATCGCTCAAAGTAAAGAACGAAGGACCCACTGGAAGAACAAGCATGCATAATGTTGATTTCATCTCATACTTGGTTCGTGAATGATGGTCATCGCGTCCATAGAAATTGGGGTATCCCAGGACCCGCAGGCGGAGCTTGACCCGGTATAAGTGCTCGCACGGGGACTCAGGAAGAACTCTTCTCGAGTTCCCGACAATGACCCCGGTGGCGGGTCGAACCCAGGTGGCTACATGGGGATAGGGACCTGACTGATATGACGTGTCCTAGCGCCAGATAGCACTGGGAAGGCTCCGAGCGACATGCGGTACCAAGGCAAAATTGTAAGGCCATGTTGCAGGACGTATCCCACCGCGTGGCTGAGCTCGCACCGATGCGTGTGAACCCCTGTGATGTCCTGTTTCCTTTATAAAAGGAGGCCTAATGACCCACAAGTATAGGGGATCGCAACAGTCTTCGAGGGAAGTAAAACCCAATTTATTAATTCGACACAAGGGGAGCCAATGAATATTTATAAGCCTTAACAACTGAGTTGTCAATTCAGCTACACCTAGAAACAGTCTTGCTCGTAGTAGTTTATCAGTAGTAATAGTTTTGTAATAGCAGTAGCAAGGTAATACAGTAGTAAAAGTAAAGAAAGTAGTAACGATTGCAGTGAACAGTAGGATTAAAGTGCGGTAGGCATAGGGATGGATGGCCGGGCATTGCATTGACAAGACAATTCATGTAACAATCAAGATATAGGGCATTTGCAAATAAATAAGATAAAGCATCCAAGTACTAAATAATCATAGGCATGTGTTCCATATATAGTCATACGTGCTCGCAATGAGAACTTGCACAATATCTTTTGTCCTGCCAGCCCGTTTGTAGCGGGGCCTCAAGGGAATCTACTGGCAATTAAGGTGCTCCTTTTAATAGAGCACCGGAGGAAAGCATTAACACTCCGTGAACACACGTGATCCTCACATCATAGCCATCCCCTCCAGTTATCCCGATTTACATCACCGGGCCTCGGGTTCCAGACAATAATGTGTGTATACAACTTGCAGGTAAGATCATAAACAATACTATCATCATGAATCAATAACATGTTCAGATCTGAAATCATGGCACTCGGGCCCTAGTGACAAGCATTAAGCATAACAAGTTGCAACAAAGTCAAAAAGCACTAACAATATATACTAGGCACCATGCCCTAATAATTTGATGCCATTACATGAACAATCTCATCCAATCTCTACCATCCCCATAGCCTACTGCGGGGGATTACTTACTCATGGATGGGGGAATCATGGATGGTTGATGGAGAAGCGATGGTTATGATGATGGCGATGATCTCCTCCAATTCCCTGTCCCGGTAGGGTGCCAGAACAGAGTTTCTGGTTCTGAATCGCGGTTTCTGGTGGTGGCGGCACAGCAGAACTCTATCTAGAAAAACATCAAACCCCCTCTGTTTTCAGGTCAGAGGGCTTATATAGGCGAAAGGAGAGGTCGAGGCGGAGACCAAGGCGGCCACACCACCCCCTGGCGTGGCCTGGCCTGGCCCGCGCGGCCAGATGGTGTGGGCCCCTCGTGGCCCCACTCCGTGTTGTCTTCTGGCTTCATGAGTCTTCTGGTAAAATAGGAGTTTTGCGATATTTTCTGGGATTTTTCCTGAAAGTTGATTTCCTGCACAAAAACGAGACACCAAAGCAATTCTGCTGAAAACAGCATTAATCCGCATTAGTTGTATCCAAATCACACAAATTAGAGAAGAAACAATAGCAAAAGTGTTCGGGAAAGTAGATACATTTTGGACGTATCAGCTCCCCCAAGCTTAGCTTATTGCTTGTCCTCAAGCAATTCAGTTGAAAACTGAGTGCGATAAAAGAACTTTCACGAACACATTTGCTTCATAAGATGTATATATTCTCATCATAGGATCAAATACTTAGGCAATTCATAATAAAGAGTATGCAAATAAGTTTACCTAGTAGTCATGCAAACTATGAAAAGATTCCAACTCAATAATTAATAAGCAACATGACACATAAGCATATGCAGGATTATAATGCTCATAAGAAGATATGATAAAGTGGTATCTCGCTTGCCTTTTTTATTTTTGGAGCAAAACATAAATTCCAAGGCACCTCTGAAGTTTTAAGTGAAGACTAGAAGTAAAAATATCAAAGATTACATGCGTCAAAGTTATGTCATAATTAACCGTGTTTTGGGACAAGCACATTACACTAATAATGAAAGCTATGCTCTCGGGAAGGTTCTCAAAGAATAAATGGTGACTCTACATAAAAATGAAAGAAAAGATTTTGAAAAGTTTGAAAGGCTTCCAAATGTTGAAAGTATGGTACTTATTAGCTTTGAGCTCTCATTGCCCCTATCATAAGCATCTTTAGGTGATTAAGGTTAAAGTGAACAAATATGAGGATATGCTTAACAAGTTATAAGTCGAAAATCTCATACCCCTTGCCTATGAGTATCGGACCTCATGCTACTAAACTTTAGTCACAAGTAAGTTCTTGTCATTGTAAGTACATGTGTATCATGGAGAACCGCCAACGGGGTACCCCTTGCCCCATGATACAGGAGCTATCCCATATCAAAATGACAAGGCAACAAACAATGAGCATCTTAGCGATCTTTTTATTTGCTATTTGCATAGGTTTTTATTGAGGATGCTTCACATAATGCTCACTATGGTTATGCTGCAAGTTTCCACCATGATTAGGCATGGTTTAGGCTTGCCGCCCAGGCATTTCTCTAACACATATACAAACTCCATGAGCTTATAAGTTCCCCTTTTATTTCACACCGAAGGGATCTGCTGGCTCGTGTTGATGTCAAGCTCATTGGGGAACACCAAGAGGAAGGTATGATGAGCACAGCAGTAAGTTTCCCTCAGTTATGAAACCAAGGTTATCAATCCAGTAGGAGCAAGGAAACACTCCAAAGGTGTAGCTAGCTGAACGTTGGCATGGCGCACTACCGGTACCAGCAGCAACGTGGAGACCTGCACAACACAACCACAGAACTCTGTCCCCAACTTGCGATGAGGTTGTCAATCTCACTGGTTTTGCTGAAAACAAAGGATTAAACGTATCGAATGGAAGGAAGTAATAGATGCAGAAAGTAAATACAAAGCAGTAAACAGTTGATTGTAGATTGAAAGTAAAAGAAAGGACCGGGGTCCATAGTTTACTAGAGGTGGCTCTCCTTAAGATAGATAACATGCTGGGTGAAAAAATTACAGCAGGGCAATTGACAAACATCGAGAAAGCAATACATGCATATACTAATCATCTTGACTCCTTTGAGACTTGATTGGGCATTACAACATTATACATAGACCGTCATCCAACTACATCTATGACTAATAATCCACCTTCCAGTTATCAACCGAACCCCCTCCAGTATTAAGTTGCAAGCAACAGATTATTGCTTTACGAATTGCGTGTAAAGTAAACAATACGATTGTTCTATGAACAAAAGATTGGTGTTTTCTCCCTAGTAGCAACAACACATCTAGTACCTTAGAGATTTCTGTCACTTCCCCAGATTACCAGAGGCATGAACCCACTATCGAGCATAAATACTAACTCTTAGAGTTGCTAGAATCTACTTGGCCAAGATAGCTACTAACAACAGAAAGCATGCAAGATCACAAATAACAAAGACATGATAGAATCAATAATCAATCTGAAATAGCATCTCAATATCCATAGGATCCCCGCAAACACAACATGCAGAATTACAAATATATGATCTTGATCATGAACAGAGCTCATAAGATCTAGACATGAAAGCACAAAGGAGGAGAACCAGCCATCTAGCTACTACATGGACCTGTAGTCCAGATATGAACTACTCACGCATCACACCGGAGGCTTGCATGATGATGAAAAAGGCCTCCAGGGTTAATTCCCCTCTCCGACAGGGTTCCGGGAAGAGCTTCAGATCCCTCCGAATCTAGGGATGGAGATGACGGCGGCTACAGACTCTTTCGTGGAATTTTGATCGGGTACTTAGGGTTTTGGTATCGGAGGCAATATATAGGCGGAAGGAGAGGCCGAGGGGGTGCTGGGGTCGGCCAGACCACCCCCTGGTGCGGGCCAGGCCTGGTCGCGTAGCCAGGTGGTGTGGCCGGGCCCCAGCCCTTCCCCGTCTCGTATTCTGGCTCCAGATGACTTCCGGTAAAATAGCAACTTTGGCTTTTGTCCCGTCCAATTCTGAGAATATTCATTTTCTGACTTTCCTAGAACCAAAAACAGCAGAAAATGGTACCGGCACTGTGGCTCTTGTTAATAGGTTAGTCCAAGAAATCATATGAAAAGTACTCCAAAGTGTGGACAAAACACAAGAAAGTAGATAAAACCAAGCATGGAACATCAAAATTTATAAATACATTTGCAATGTATCAGGATCCATAAACAAAAGAACATGATATCAACTGAATAATAAGTGCAATGTTGAAAGTGTTCCCCATGACATCATGGTTCTGCTAATTTCAACTTATAAGGTGCAAGCATATACGCAACATAGATGGACGCAATGGTTCAAGTTTATTAAGTGTAAGAAAGTAAAGTGTGCCATAAAGTTTGTGAGAGCTTTACTAACTAATTTTCACATGACAAGCAAACATTTTTATTGGAAGAAAACAAAGCATAATAAATATGCAAGGAAAATCAAAGATGCTAATAGGTAGATATGATGGACTCTTTTTGACAATTTTCGTTTTGGGGAGTTGGATGCACAAGTAAAACGTATACTCAACGCAAGTGAAGGCTAGCAATAGAAAGGGAGCAACAATCGAGAGAGCAGTAACTGTCATAATCATGCTTGCGACAAAACAAAATGAATAGTGGCATAAAAGTGACACAAGAACTCTGAGGCAAAATAAATCATCGAGGCATAATTGACCTTTTGTTTAGTCATATGCATGTGTGGGCATGTGCCAAGTCAATTCAAATTAAACATTTAGAGGAGGATACCACAATGTCATACCAAGTTATGAATAGAACAATACAAGCAAACATTTATATGATATGGTACAAACTATTAATGGATTGGAACTGATCATAAGAGAGCAAGAACTACTAAGCAGCCATTAAATAACATACACCCTACACGAACAGACTAAGCATGCCCACAATGATGAGTATATGTACAAAAATGAAAACAAATAGAGTTCATACCAGCCTCTTACCACACCTCGAGTTGTCATACATCATCATTGCCTTTCACTTGTGTGACTTGAGTAATAAGATAAAACCAAACTCCAAGGAGTCATTGAGGACTACTGAACCCTGCAATGAACTTTACAAGATCAGTGAAGAACAACAAATATTTTTGGGTTTTCGATTTTTTAAAGACAAGAACCGAAGGAAAGAGCAATCAAAGCAAAATCTTTTTATTTTTTTAGAATAATCAGAACAGGGCTAAAAAGGATGAAGCAAACCAAAGCTAAAAGATAAAGAAGCAAACAAAGAGAAATAACGAAAATATTTTTGGTCTTTTTGTGTTTTGAACAGCAGAAATAAAGCGAGAACAAGAACTAAATAGAAAACGAAACATGGATATGCAAAGTACCAACAGAACATGATATGTAGATGAGTGTGATATCGGTATACCTCCCCCCAAGCTTAGGCTTTTGGCCTAAGTGGGTATCAACCCCAACGCGGGTAGGAACTCAAAGCCGGCGGGTCATCATAAGAATGATCATAGTTAGGCCCTTGCGAAGAAGAAGAAACTCCCCAATCATAGGCAGGTTGTGGATACGAAGACTCCCCCTCGTTGGAGGGCTAGACCGAATCATCCGCAACCTCCCTTCCAGCATCCTACTCTTGCTGGGAGAGCTCCTCCAGATATGTATCAAGCTCTTCCTCAGTGAGTGACCATCCTACCCTGGTACCAAGGTTAAACAAAATAGGCGCAGGCAAAAGAACCACTCGCTCGGTCTTACCTCCTCTCCATCCATTCTTGAGAAAGGTTATTTCATAAGATAAATCAATCAAATTAGCCCACGAAGAAACAAATTTATGTTGTATCATGGAATTAAGATCAAGCCTCTCTATGGGAAACTGTAAGTCTGAATGATGAGGCACTACACCATGCAAAGCTAATAAACGAGAGGCGATGAGGCCTCCACAAATTCCACCTTTCTCGCGGTTAGCAGCAAGACGGAAAGCTATCAAAGCACCCAAGTTATAAGTCCTATCTTGTTTCAAGGCAACTGAGATAAAGGCTAGATCATATGAGGATAATTTACTAGCAGTTTTCCTAGCAAGAACGCATTTGGCAATAAAGTAGGAAAAATATTGAATGGATGGGAGATGGATATTACAAATTTTACCACTCTCCTTTGAAAAGCTGCTTCCTTGGCAACTCTCTGCATACAAGTCGATCAGTGGTGTAGGCCGCTCTCTAATCCTTTCACGCAAACCCCACTATGGTACTTTAATCGCTGCACAAAATCATCAAAAGGGAGGTTAACAGCTATATTATAAATTTTGTAATGAACCATGGGGTTAGGCAAAGACCAACAAAATTGAAAATCCTACACCACAGACATAGTTAGTTTCACATATTGGTAAGGTTCATCTTCCACAAAATGCTCCAATCCCTGCAGCTCTCATGAATTTGGGGCATGGATAAATAGAAGGGAAAACTTATTCCTCACGATGGACTTTCATGGTCTCAGGCACTCTTAAATCATGTTGGTTGAGTCGGTGTTCATTCATCTCCTGTTCTGAAATTTAGACAACCATCACGCAAATTGATTACAAAATTAAAGAAACTACTTATAGGGACTTCCAAGAGGGCTAAACATGCATCAAAACAACTTATCTAAGCATAGAACCAGCATGTAAGCTAACATAACCTGTCACCTACAGTAGAAAAATACTCAAGATATAACCCACTAACCACAAATCTACTTGGACAAGCGGAGGAGTCACATACCGGAGAACAAATGCTCCAAATCTCAGAAGCAAAGATGGGCTGAGCAAGGAGATCGAAAATCACGAGCAAGAAAAGAAGGAACATGAGTTTGAGCAATGAACTGGTATTTTCTCGGGAGAGAGAGAAGTAGAAGGTGAGAGAATAACTAGAGGGTCAGGGGTGGCCCACACCATGGCCAAGCGTGCCCCTGGTGTGGCCGCGCCACCAGGTGGTGTGCCTGACTGGTGGGCCCTCCTGGGTCACTCCAGGTACTTCTCTGCCCCTCTTTTGACGTAAAAATTTAATATGAATTTTCTGGAATTTTTCGAGACACATTATTTTTGGGAAATTTTCAGATATTGATGAATGATTTTCTGGCAGAAAAATGATTTTGGAATGATGCAATAACAAAACAAAACTAAAACTTCAAAAGTTCTAAGACACTCTAATATGCAAGAAACTAGCAATACAAAAGTAAACTAAGTGAAAGCAAAAATAAAAAATGGATAAAATGAAAGTAACCAAGGATAATCATGGTGGAAACATTGTTTTGTTCATTAAAATCCCTTTGTTAATAAGGTTGATCAGGTCTTGTTACCAAAACAATTTTATATGAAACAAAACTTTATATTCCACTAAATGATTATGTTACCTCAACCTTGATAGCAATAGTCCCATAATAATTTCATAGTTTTCTCGTGGTATGGGACAATATATTTCTCCAACTTGGATGCCCTCAATATTTTCAATTGAATTTAGGCCATAAGTCTTATCAATCTTCTGGGGGAAATAAACCGCATGATCCTTGCCATTAACATTAAAAGTTACCTTTCCTTGATTACAATTAATGACAGCTCCTGCAGTATTAAGGAAAGGTCTCCCAAGAATAATAGACATATTATCATCTTCAGGCATTTCAAGCACAACAAAGTCAGTTAATATCAAGTAATTATGAGTCACTTGAATAGGAACATCCTCACATATACCTATAGGAATAGTAGTAGATTTATTAGCCATTTGAAAAGATATATTAGTTGGTATTAATTTCTCCTATTGAAGTCTCTTGTAGAGAGAAAAAAGCATAACACTAACTCCTGCTCCCGAATAACACAAAGCAGTTCTAACATAATTATTTTTAATAGAACATGGAATAGTTGGAATCCCTGGGTCTCCAAGTTTCTTTGGAACCTTACCATTAAAAGAATAATTAGCAAGCAAAGTAGAAATTTCCTCATTAGGGATCTTCCTTTTATTAGAGACAATATCCTTCATATACTTTGAATAAGGAGGCAATTTAATAGCATCAGTCAAAGGAATTTGCAAAAATAAAGGTTTCCTCCACTCACAAAACTTACTATAGTGTTCGTCTTCCTTTGACTTGTGTTTCTTATCAGGAAAAGGCATCGGTTTTTTAACCCAGGGCTCTCTTTCACTACCATGTTTATTAGCAACAAAATCTTCCTTAGTGTACTTAGTATTCTTAGTGTGCTTTTCAGGTTCTTCAATTCCTTCTTTATAAGGAGCATCATTTTTCTCATTACCACTCTCAGTTTCAGCATCAGAGATAGGTATACTATTAGGATCTTTAGCATGCTCAGAAGATTCTACAACCGTTTTATGTTTCTTTTTCTTTCTCTTAGAATAAGTACCTCTATTTTCAGTTTGATGAGAATCCTGCTCAATTCTTTTAGGATGTACTTCAGGATATAAAGGATCCTGAGTGAGAGCTCCACTCCTAGTCCTAATTTCATAAGCATGTTTTTATTTAGAAGCATTAACTAGCAAATCTTTTGGTACTTTAGTAAGCTAATCAATTTGAGTTTGAACCATTTGGAAATGTTTAACAAGCATTTTAACATCATTGGAGGTTCTTTCCACAATATCTCTCAACTCATTAATAGCTCTAGAGTTTTCCATTAAATGATTCTGCACTCTCTTATTAAAACTATCTTGCTTAACAACAAAGATATGAAATTCTTCTAAGCATTGATCAGGAGGTTTTGAATAAGGAATACCACCTTCATCAAAACGTTGGAGAGAGTGTACCTCAATAGTGGATGAGTGGGAGATTGGCTTACATAACTCTTCTATAGGAGGTAGATTCTTCACATCTTCAGATTTAATACCCTTCTCCTTGAGACATTTCTTAGCTTCCTTCATCACTTCATCATTTAGTTCAATCACTCCCCTCTTCCTTGGTGTTGGTGTCGGCTCTAGCACAATTGGCTCCGGTGTGGTTGCCTCATGTGAAGTCCAGTCATCATAATTCTTGCTTATTTTAGCCATTAATTCCTCAGCTTCTTCGGGAGTTCTTTTTCCTGAAAACACAATTAGCAAAACTATCCAGGTATGTCCTAGATTCATCAGTAAGTCCATTATAATATATATCAAGGAGCTCATTTTTAGGTAATGGACATCCAGGATGTGCGTGAATTAAAGCACAAAACCTTGCCCATGATTCAGGAAATTTTCCCCTTCTCCCTGTTTAAAATCAAAAAGTTCCTGCAAAATGGCATGTCGACCACTAGGAGGGAAATATTTCTGAAAGAAGATATCAATCAAGCAATCAGGGCTATTAATAGATCCAGGAGGTAAATTATTAAACCAAGTTTTAGCTTCTCCTTTCAGTGAAAAAAGGGAAAATTTTAGCAACAAAGTAGGTGCGCATCTTAATATCATCAGAAAATAAGCCACTCATGGTAGAAAGCTCAGTCATATGTGCTACAACACTTTCATTTTCAGTTCCACAAAAAGGTTCTTTCTCAACAATGGTTATATAGGATAAATCAAGAGAGAAATCGTAATCCTTATCTTTAATGTTTATGGGAGATGTAGCAAACTTAGCATTAGGAGATAATTTAGGTCTAACGGTGCATCTCTCAAGAAGACTCTTAATAGCACTTGTACCATGAGTGTTTTGACATTCTTCAATAAATTCATCAGTCATTTCAATATAACCGTCATCAAGATCATAGCTCTCTCTAGACTCAGGTGAACTAACAGGTGTAGAAGTATCTTCATTAGGAGTTTCAGTGTTTCCATCTATAGTTCTAGCAATCGTAGCATCTAGGAAAGGACCTAACGAACCACTCTTATCAAGCACAATAGAAGTAGCATCATAAGTATCAAAACCAATTTCAGATTCAGCAGAAGTAGCAGTATGTGTAGCATGTGTATGTGGTGGTGGTGTAAGGAGCTTACTCATCACAGATGGTGAATCAAGAGCAACAAAGGTGTTCAGAACTGTACCTCTCCTTGTAGTGGATGGTAATATAGGAACTTTTCCATCACGAGTTTTACCCATGATGAATGGATAGTAGCAAAAAATAATGATTCCAAGTGAACTTGATAAATAGAGCTATGCTCCTCAGCAACGGTGCCAGAAAATAGTCTTGATGACCCACAAGTATAGAGGATCGCAACAGTCTTCGAGGGAAGTAAAACCCAATTTATTGATTCGACACAAGGGGAGCCAAAGAATATTTATAAGCCTTAACAACTGAGTTGTCAATTCAGCTACACCTAGAAACAGTCTTGCTCGCAGTAGTTTATCAGTAGTAATAGTTTTGTAATAAAATAGCAACGTAATAATAGTAGTAAAAGTAAACACAGTAGTAACAATTGCAGTGAACAGTAGGATTAAAGCGCGGTAGGCATAGGGATGGATGGACGGGCGTTGCATGGACAAGACAATTCATGTAACAATCAAAGTATAGGGCATTTGCAGATAAATAAGATAAACCATCCAAGTACTAAATAATCATAGGCATGTGTTTCATATATAGTCATACGTGCTCGCAATGAGAACTTGTACAACATCTTTTGTCCTGCCAACCCGTTGCAGCGGGGCCTCACGAGAATCTACTGGCAATTAAGGTGCTCCTTTTAATAGAGCACCGGAGCAAAGCATTAACAGTCCGTGAACACACGTGATCCTCACATCATAGCCATCCCCTCTAGTTATCCCGGTTCCTATCACTTCCGGGCCTCGGGTTCTGTACAATAATGTGTGTATACAACTTGCAAGTAAGATCATAAACAATACTATCATCATGAATCAATAACATGTTCAGATCTGAAATCATGGCACTCGGGCCCTAGTGACAAGCATTAAGCATAACAAGTTGCAACAAAGTCAAAAAGCACTAACAATAGACACTAGGCACCATGCCATAACAATCTGATGCCATTACATGAATGGTATCATCCAATCCCTACCATCCCATAGCCTACTGCGGGGAACTACTCACTCATGGATGGGGGAATCATGGATGGTTGATGGAGAAGCGATGGTGATGATGATGGCGATGATCTCCTCCAATTCCCTATCCCGGTAGGGTGCCAGAACGGATTTTCTGGTTCCGAATCGCGGTTTCTGGTGGTGGTGGCGTAGCGGAACTCTATCTGGAAAAACATCGAACCCCCCTCTGTTTTTAGGTCAGAGGGCTTATATAGGCGAAAGGAGAGGTTGAGGCGAAGACCGAGGCGACCACACCACCCCTAATGCGGCCTGGCCTGGCCCGCGCGGCAAGGTGGTGTGGGCCCCTCATGGCCCCACTCCGTCTCGTCTTCTGGATTCATGAGTCTTCTAGTAAAATAGGAGTTTTGCGATATTTTCTGGGATTTTTCCTGAAAGTTGATTTCCTGCACAAAAACGAGACACCAAAGCAATTCTGCTGAAAACAGTGTTAGTCTGCATTAGTTGTATCCAAATCACACAAATTAGAGAAGAAACAATAGCAAAAGTGTTCGGGAAAGTAGATACGTTTTGGATGTATCAAGGCCTACGTCAGACTTAGAAAAGGGGACACTAGAGGACTTTCCCGGCGAAGGAACCCATTGTAACCTTGTGATAATCAGATAGTAGCTAGTTGCAGGACGTAGGGATCCGCTCAATGCGGACCTGAACCTGGGTAAAAAAAGGTGTCTCTCTCTCTGATTGTGTTTGTCTAGCTCGCCAATCGAGCTCGCCGGACGTTGTACGCCTGGCCGAACAACAAAGGGGACTCATACCCCCGGTGTCAAAAATCAATACACGACATCTAGCGCGCCAGGTAGAGGGAGCTCCCAAGGCGAGCTTGCTAACGAGACTCCCATGCCCGACCCCTTGCGACATGGGCTATATTTCAACTCCTCAGCTCAACTGAAGAACCAGAGGATGACTCCATTGCATCGTCAAGCTCTTCACCCTCATGTGGCTGCCCCCTCCAGGGATCGATCCTCGGGGCAAAGTCGTTTAGAATAAACCTCACCGTCCCCCTCGAGGCCTCCACCAGCAGGTGCGGTCAGGCGGAGAAGGGAGCGGTGGGGCATCGACTACATTGACCTCTTGCGTATGCAGTAGCGGGTAGGCCTACATCGATCCTAGAGATCTTCACTATCGCAGAGGCCTGCGCTAGGATCGAGGAGGTGGAGCCACCTCATCTCCCGTAACGGCAGGCGTGTTGCAGCGACCCCCCTCTTCGAAAAGCTCCGACACGGACATCCTCTCTATTTGTGTGGGACGGGACATGCTGATGAGTGCGACCAGTCGGGTTAGGAAAGGAGATGACTCGAGATCCATCACTGGCGGTCTCAACGGTTCGCCAGACCAGGGGCTCCTACCTGAAATGCGTTTGGTAGGGCTACCGCCCAGGAAACCTGCTAGTGCCTCTTTCCATCCCTGCCTAGGAAGGAACCACGAAGGGAGGTGACATGTCATCTCCCAGGGCCCCGGTCGGAGGTTACTCTGAGCCATTAACATTGCCTAGACTTAGGCCTGGAAAGCCGCGATGGAAGCCTGCTGGCGCCCCCTTCCTGGTTCCCGTGGTCATGGTTCCACTACCCCCTTTTCGGTGAAGCTGGTGTGACAGAACCCTGTCAAGAAGCAAGAAAACTACGAGAACCATGGTCCAAGTCAGCAAACTGGAAGCCCCCGCACCGATTTCCTGCAATGACCATCAGGGCACGCGCCCTTTTGCTCGAGGCGGGATGGAGAAATATGGCCCCGGCCATCATCAAGGGCCCTAGATTAAACCCCAAGCCGAGAAGTGCCTCCCAACCCTGAGTTGCTAGAACCTACTCGGATGCCTAAGATGCCTCCTCTCGTCACCCACTGTCCTGACATAGCAACTTCAAGATTACTATGGACTAGTCATTTAAAAGATGTTATTCCCCCTCCCGATTCATGACTGAGCCCTAGAGGTGCCCCCGAGCGGCACCCGGGTCCTCGCCCCCCTGCGGACCCATCAACCGCCCTTGCCCGGAGACCCGAGAAGATGCACCACAGTGCATCACGGATGGCCTCGGCCTTGTGCTGAGCTAGGGGATACCCTATGGACTCCCCCGGAGCCCAGGAACGCCCCTAGATGCCTAAAAGTGCCTCTCCCTATCCAGTCAAGGGTCTGATGTGAGGAAGCTTTGTCCTTAGCAAAAGCACTCCGCCTCCAAAGATGCAGAGCTACCCACCCCCAAGAAAGAAGAAGAAAGGAAGAACCACCGCTTGCTATCGTCTCAGCTACGAAAGATTGGTAGGGAGCTGGTTGTTAAAGTCATCAGCCACGACCCTGGGCTAAAACCCGAGCCCTGCTTTCTCCCTCTCGTCCCCGAGGGGCTAGGGGATGAAGGTTGGGATGCCTGAAGGCGCCTCCTCCCATCCCATCGCATCATCCAAGCCTAGAACCCCTTGAACGAGATTCCCCTTCAACGCTCGACCTCGAAGAACAACAAGCATTATTAGAAGAAGTTACCTCACGGGCGCGTCATCACCCCCCTAAGATATGCCCGTCTAGAGAGCATGTTGGGGGCTCGTCACCAAGAACAACGAGCTACCCCGGCAAGTCGCTCCATTAGCAGAACCAGAAGGGGCACTCCACCCAAGCTGGTGATATCACAAGAAGCCAAGATAAGATGGGCACCTATGGCAAAAGACTGACGGACCCCTCTCTCCATCAGACAGACAAGACTAGAGGGATGCGCCCCGTGAAAGCGTGGCGCCCCCTTACTAGAAGAATAGGTGCCCCTGTCTTCTCGACGGGGTCGCTTGAAGACCAAGATACCAGGGGCTACTCCTAACCGGAGTAACCCTCGCCCGGAGGTGTCTAGTCGTCGTTGCCTAGTGCCAAAGGGACCATCACAAAAACAAGAGGCGGCTGCCCATTCCCCCTTCACCCGCTCAGGCTGGTGGGGGCGTAGAGAACATGGTAGCTCACTAGGTGTGAGAACCTGAGCGAGCATTACTCATCCTCCTAAAAACTAGTCGTGGCCCGCCTACGACAGAGAAGGGGAATGCCCCCCTAGGTTCTCCAGGACAAGGCATCATGACCCGGCCTTTACCGGGGAGAAGATGGAACATCAGGTTTATCCTGAAGAAGTGCCTTGCGTGGTGACCTTTGGTCTCATCGCGACAGTGTAGTCGGGCTTTCCCGCGGTTGGTCTCTCATGATGATCAAATCACTAGAAGAGCAGAAACGCTCAGGGGCTACCCCTAAGCACCAAAAAGCCTTGTGCGCCAGCTGGATCCCATAGCACAAGCAGTGTATCCAGAAGCAATCCCCATGGATGAATACGAATGCAGTGATCTTTTGTGTGCTCATTTTGGTTATCGTTCGTCTGGGCTGCTTCATCATGGAGAGTAGCATTCGTAATGGTTGTGTGTTTTTCTCGGTGCCTCCCGGGGAAGGGAAGGTGCAAACCTAACTCAGAGCCCTCCCGCCTCTTCCCGGATGCAAATCGGGAAGCTCTCCCTCCTAAATCGAGGGATTGGACGAGGGGCTGAACAAAAGAGCTCAACCTCGACCACTAAATAAAGATTAGTCCCACTGAGACCGCTGCCAGGAGTTTATAAAAAAGAATAAAGCCAAAAGGGGCAGTTGATTAAGGATCTCCATTTTTATTATCCTAGCCTCCCTAGAAGGGGATGCTTTGATTACATAGGGGGAAGATTCAAGAAGATGAAATTAGTAGGTGGTGCATGTTCAGCGATCGGCGGAGCCGCCAAACCTCAACCGCATGCGCCTTTAGCAGACATCGAAAGCTTTGACTAAGAACTCGTTGTGACTGTCGAAGGAGAAGAAGACGAGATCTCTGAGATCCAGGCGGTGGGATGATGCGAAGCAGCCCACCCCCTCCCAAAGGACAGCCTCCCATAGGCGCCAAGGAAGATCTTCACCAACTTCACCATACAGCCCCATTCCTCAACCACCAACAGCACCACGTGAGGGATGTTGCTGCCGAAGGCCTCAATCACCACCTTGGGAAGTTCGAAAACTCCCTCAAGGTCATGGACCAGCATCAAGAAGAACTCGAAGCCAACAAGACGAGACCACCCCTTGGAGGAGTGACCGCTTGAAGGACCATCACTCCCTAGGGCGCCTTCCATCATCTCCTGGATGCCCCCACCTGAATGACAGGGTTCACACCCGGAGGGACAGGATGGCGGATCCGGCAGAGAAGCTTAAAGAACAGGACGACACATCTTGGGAGAACACGAAGCAGGGTGACCGCCACGTTCCATGACGGAAGTGAAAAAAGCGACAACAGAAGATATGGGGTTATAAAGAGAGACGCACGCCCTTACCCTATGGCAGCACTTGAGGCTACTTCTGGCCTCCCTCTCCTTTTACCTCGACCGCATAACCTGGGTCGCAAACCCTCCTGAAACAGGACGTGGCCCTAGCCCATCCCGCCTAGGTTGAGGCACGTCCAAGGGCTACTATCGTTTCCACGGGAATCAGGGTATCTCGGGACCCACAGACAGAGCGTGACCCAGGATCACTGCCCGTGTAGGGGCTCGGGAAGAACTCTTATTGGGATCCCAACAATGACCTCGGTGGTGGGTCACCCCAGCGTGGCCACATGGGGACATGGACATGACTGATATAATGCATCCTAGCACCAGAATGCACTAGGAAGGCTCTGATCGTGCTTGCCGGACGTTGCGCCCCTGGCCAAACAACAAAGAGGGACTCATATCCCCCCTATTGAAAAATAAAGACATGACAATGGTAATATCAATATGTGCAAAATTCATGCAGATCTAAAAGTGTCAGATCCTTTGATAAAGCCACTAATGCTTGCAAAGCACAAGAAGCACTGGGATGCCATAGGTGTTAGACTGCTAAATGTAAACTTGATAATTAACTATAGTGCAAGTGGGAGACTGATAGCTATGAGATTCGACACATTTTTTATGGCTTTTATTGATGGTTTTCTCCTGGATTTGATTGTTTTCTGGCTTTACCTAATGCTAATCCTTCGGTAACAAAGACAACTTGGTTTTTAATGTGTGTTTCAGGTTCTGAATGTCAACAGAAGGATTTAACTAGAGAAACACAATATTCGGGAGAAAACAAGCGAGGCTCACTTTGGAAACACACGAGGGGAGCTCATAGAAGCTTTAATGAGCAACTATACGGCGGGAATATTTTTCTGGCCGTATAGTTCCCGCCGTATAGTTGCAGCCACCTCTGTCTCGTCAAAAGGGACAACTTCCATGAAGGGACCGAGGACAAAAACACAACACAACAGCCGCCATACCATCCAAAAGGGAGAAGGAAGAGATTCGGAGAAGAAGGAGAAGATGTTCTTCATCTTGCTCCATGATCTTCGACCTCCTAGCCAATACACCCCCATAGCCACTACTTGTACTTGAGAGAGAGAGGGATTTCCACCTTGCAAGACTAGGGTTTGAGATTGTTTCTTCCCATCTTGAATTGTGTTGGATATTTTTATATTCTTTATTGTGGATCTCCATGGTAATACAAAGACAAATTCCCTTTACTTAATTATATTGATGATCCGTTCTTCTCTCATGTGTGAGTAATTCCCTTAGGCATGGGAGATGTAGGGGATTGGTGAGATGTGATATGCTTTCATATATTTTCCATTAGTTTATGATTGATTCTAATTACTATATTATGTGTGCTTGACTATCTGTGGGATGCCTAATGCTTGTTGTCCAATTAAGGGCCCATAGAACATGATGCTTTGTTCTACATAGATAAGATCTTGTTCGCTAGTGGACCGGCCACCCCCGGGTGACACGAGGATATCAATGGAAAGCTAGTAGACTCGAGGATAACGAGGAACCACTATGCTTATTGCATTAGTCCAATCCAAGGAGCTTAATTGCTAAGCGACCTGAAGGGTCTTAATCGCCTAGTGTTTGACCATGGTTTTGGTAGAAAGCTAGTAGGATTATTGAAGTTGGAATGAAATCTACCAAGAGGAGTTCTGGCTAATTATGGGTTGCTCGCCTACACATATATTTATAAGATTATAATTGTTACATTTATCATTTGTCCACCCGGCATAGTCACTATCACCATGAACTGAATCTCCCTGTGCCTTCTTTCACCATTTGCAGGAAACAACAAACAACCAAGTCGTTCTTTACTTTTATGCTTTATATTTATGGAGTTTACTTTTTAGTTCTATTTAAATACATCTCATTTAATCAAAACCCCATTCCTATTTCAATACTTGTATTCAATTCACTCGAAGACATGTGACAACTTCAGGTGTGATAGAGACTTCACCCATAAATATTTACCTTTGGGATCCCTGTGGGTTTGATATCTATACTTCGAAACTAGCTACAAATGATATGTGCTCTTGTAGACATTAGAGACTAATGGAAATATGCCATGGAGGCAATAATAAATGGATTATTATTTATATTTGTGTTTCATAATTATGTGCTACAATTGTATAACTTCTGTATAATGAGTATTTGGAGGAAAATCCTAATACATGTGTCAAATTATAAACACCATTTAGATATTCCTAGTCTCGCCTCTAAGACTAGTTCATGTATCATTGATAGTTTGGGTTTCCTAACTATTGGGAAAGTACAAAAAGTTGTGTTTTTTAGTGATATATGAGATCGGAGTTGTTAAGATAACGATGATGATGGATAGACCCAATTTGACATATCATGAAACGCATCGTCAATATTGCTATCGGTAGTTTCTCATAACAAACGTTACCTTTACTTTAGAACGTTTGACCACGAGACACATATAGACTTAGATATGATATGGGCATGGTGGGATCTTTCAAACGTACTCCATAACTAGGTAATCATAAAGTCGGTCTTCACTCTTACTGGATAGCATGAAAATGTCTTATATGGTGTAGTTTTGGGAACTACTCTGGACAATGGAGAGATACACTCTAGGCCCATTCATGTATTATGATGTTCATCATCATCTGGCCAAATACGTGATCAAGTTGTGGATCACGGGAACATTGATAGTATGGGAAGAGTAAATAGTACATATCGGTAAGGAGGATAACCAAGTGTTTCACCTTGGGCTATGTAAAGTATCAAGAACCAATGTGATGTATATCAAAGTAATACAGAAGGTTCACACGATAAAGATCTTCGTGCTATATGTGGGGATCAGTAAGTACATCAAGGTACCTATGTTGATCATTGTCGTGGAATGAGTTCCAGACATGTCCACATATACCCGAACCCATAGGGTCACACATTTTAGAGTTGATTGCCATTTAGAATGTGAGTTTTGATATGGGTATAGCCCTTCGAGCAACCACTATTATCATAACAAGTTTGGCCCAACTAGAGGCTCACATGATGGTTGGCTAAGGACCATGAAGCCCAAGATAAGATGGAAGCTAAGGAACATCAAAATCCCAGCATCCTAGCACGTGGAGCAAGAATAATCCCAAGATTAGGAAATCCTAGGGTTTGCCTCTAATTGTAATCAACTCGATCATGGAGTCTGAGACCTAGCATCCCATATAAAGTCTAGGAGTGGCCGTCGAGGAGGACTTTCCAACTCACGCACAATATGCCCTAGGAAAGATCCAATCTACATCACCATTGCCATCTCGGTGACTCTATAATCTTCATCAATAATCAATAACAGACAAGCAGGAGTAGGGTATTACCCTCCGAGGGCATGAAACTAGGTAAATCGTGCCTCTCCCTTGTTTGCTAGCCAGCGAATCCACTAGTGCAAATTTTCCTCTAAACCCAAATCCATCTTCCATGGGCATTGTTGTGGATACCCCATGTCAATTGGCATCATCTGTGGGAAAGCTGTGTGATGGAGTCACGGCTTTGGTGGCTCCAACCTTGGCAATCTGTAACTTGCTGGGTTTTAGGGAGCAAATATTCTCCGGCTCCATCGAGTTCACCCCGCACTCGGGAGCCTCGCACTCGTCCTTCAACTCCTTCCACAAGGGGATGTATCTGACGCACACAGGTCTAAACTTCCACTTTAACATGGTGGGCACCCCTCATCTCCTGGATCCAATCTGTTCGGCTCTGGTGGAACCGACACCTCCATCGACCATCATGGCACCTTCCTCGCTGTCTTCCATCGGCTCCTCTAGTGAGCCGGAATCGACCCTGACATCAATCCTCTACATCGACTATGATGCCTACCACATCATGGGTCCAACCGACTCCACCAATCACCACGAAGGCGGCTTCATCCACCACAAGAGCTGCAACAACAGTGTGCACCCAACATGCTTTCAGCGTGTGGTCATCATCGGAGATGGGAATGGTGAAGCAGCCGACCGAACCACCGTCAACATCCCTCCAGAGGCCTGTAACAAGGCCAAGGAGGCCTTGAAAGGCTCGACCCCTATGGCGGCGGACGTGATGCGGGAGGAGTTGATGGCCTACGACGCCCTCCTTAACAAGCAACATACGCACCTGACTAGCGTGCAAGCGGAAATCGAGGAGCACAAATGACATGTTGATGAATCGAGCGAGCGGCAGCAACAACTGTCCTATATCCACTCTTCCTTGTCCAAGAACACTACCATAGGTGGGGCAGACAATTGATGCTCTTGGATACAGCGTCTACCCAAAGATGACATGCTTGAGCTATCAAAAAGACTCGAATCGTCCTTCATGATAGTGGACGCAGCGGGCAACTGTAACATCCCAAAACTCTAATCCAAGATTATTAAGATCCAAATCATCAAAATTAGGGTTAACAAAAACTTTTCCAATTCAAAATATGAAAGCATTCATATGTGTGTGCATTTAAAAATAGGAGTTGTTTGAACTGCCATGTTTAAGTGATCCATTACTTGTAAAATGATTCTTAGGTGAAATAAACATCATCTAAATCATTCCCAAACTTTTCCCAAAGAAAAACAAATCAAAATGAATAAAAGAAGCAAATGGTCATTTGTGCCAAATTAACTACCATGCCTACTTTGGCTATTCCTAGTACTTAAAACTTAACAGAAACATTAGTGGATCTTTACACCCCTTGCTAGTACACATAATGAGGTACCAAGGCCCACTTTGTGATCTGCTAAAAACATTCAAATGCTAATTTTAAATGACAGTTTAAAATTGAATCTATTTCATATGGGAAGATCCCACTAATTCAAAAACCACTCAAACAAGCTCAATTTTCAAAACCCAAGCAACCACAGAGTCTCAAGCTTATGCATAGCAAACCCACCAAAAATCTTTTCAAAATTCAAAAGTTTATTTCTTGCGGCCATTTAATCAAACACTTGGCAGGCAGGGTTAAACTCTAAACCTAGCTCACTATTTGCAATAGGGTTTTGCACCCAAATTCCCTCAAAACCCTCCCTCTGTCCCCAAATGATCTAACCACAGCTTTTAAACCCCCTCTCCTACCACCCTAGTGGCAAGGCCAAGCCATGCCGAGCACCAACTCGCCGGCCGACCATGCCATCACCCTAGCAGACCATCTCCCCCTCTCTCGCCATGTCTAGCAGCTAGCCAGGACCTCACCGTCACTCTCTGTCCCCTCCCCGAGCCAGGCCAGACCATGGACCACCGCCAAACCCCCGCGCACTGCATGTCTGCGCCATGCCGAGCATGCGCCAGAGCGCCGCGCCCGACACGCATGCCCAAGCCGCCGCTCGACCGTAGCCCGTGCCCACCGCTTCGCCACGACCTAGGGAACACGCCGGACATGCCCGTTCGCCGCCCAATGCACCACAGCCACCGCTTGCCATGGACACCGCCGCCTCTGCCGCTCAGAGCGCCAGCTGCCCCCGACCGCATACCACCTCCCCTAAGCCAGCATTAAGTTCCTAGAGCACCGCCAGGAGACCACCCGTCGATCACCACCCTCAGCCATGCCGCTAGTCGCCCGTAGGCATGTCGCCACCGTCGCCTTCCCATCCCTCTCGGTCTTGCCATCGAGCCTATAAAAGGAGGGCACCCCTAGCCATTTGAAACACACCACTCCACTCCCCTCACCTCACTGATCATCCCACACCACTAGCCGGAGCAAAGGGGAGCAGCAGCTCGTCGGAATTGCACCAGAGCAGGCCGCCTCTGGAGGAGAACGGCACCGCTGATTGCGACCACCCCCAGAGCTGCCTCGACCGTCCCTGAGCTCGCCGTCGACCACCACGTTTTCCCGCCTTGCCGACCTTGCTGGAGCCCTGGTACGCCCCCTATGCACCCCCACTGAGCCGCTAGGGTTCGAGCTCGCCGGCGACAGGTCCGTCATCGACGACAAGCTACAGCCGTTGATCCCCACTCTAATCTAACATCCCATGTTGCCCCGTACTACTTCGCGCGTTATGACTCGCTGACTGGTGGACCCCTCCTATTAGTTGAGCCCCGCGCCGCGGAGTGACACTGGGACGGCCCGTTAGACTTTCCCGCGCGACCCAGTTAGTTTGAATTAGGATTTTCCTATTTAGTTTAAACTTAGTTCTGTCTCTGAGTTTGAAAATCAATTCAGAGAGATTTATAACTCCTAATTACATGAAACCAATTTTGTCTGAAAGGTGTTGAAATGATCTATCCAAGACCGTTGGATTTAATTCAATTCGAGTAATAGATCTCTCCTAGTAAAAATAATAAAACAGAAGCATTTGCACCTTGCAACATTTTTATAAAATCAACCAAGTTAGATTTTGAGTTTATTCCAACTCTCAAAAATCACATTTAATCATACCTATCTGAATATGTAATAATATCAAGGTTTACATGCAGTGACTTTGGACTAGTACCAAAATAATGCTATATAGGCATTTCTAGTCAATTTAAATCATTAAATAATGAACTTAAACCAAAGTAATATTGATCCAACCCTTAAATTACATTCCCACATGTTAGAATATGTGGTGATGACATGTGTCTACATGATCCCATATTTTAAGTGGTGAATATTAAATCTTAGTTAATTTTTCAATGAGTAGAAATTACTTTTCTAAAATAAAAAGGAGGAAACTATTGAATAAAACTTGTGATGCTTGTGATGATAATAGATCATCAATTGTGTGCCTTAGAATACTAATTAGACTAGTTAAGTATTGTTTGGCGATTGTGTACTCCGTGTGTATTTATAGAAGATAGTACCGACCAAGCTTACGAGGAGGAGGAGTGCTACCAAGAAGAAGAAGAAGAAGAAAACTTCAACCATTGCACCAACCAAGGCAAGCTATTATTGGCAAGCTAACCCTTGGAAAACTTACTTTAGCAAGCCACCATTAACAGTGCAAGCTATTGTAGCAAGCTAGAATTAAGTTAGTTAACTTGATCCAAGATGCTATGGGCATGCTTGAGTCATATCACTTTGACTATTAGTTACCCCAAGTCTTATTTACAAGCTTTACTTCCTTTACTTTACCCAAAGTTCTTTACTTGTTTTGAAGGTAGCATAAAGAGTATAAAACTTGAGCTATTTAGAACCCTTTTATATGTCATTCTATGGCATGAGATTGAACCCATCATCTTTCCACCTTAGTGAACCCTCTTAACTTAGTAGTTTAGAGTAGATCAAAAACTTGAGTCACTTTAGATGGGAACACTTGGTGAAAATGAATTGTGAAAACCTTGGAATGATGAGTTATTCTATTGAGAGGTTTTGACATGTGTTGAGAAACACAAATGGTTTATGATGATGAAAATGTTGAGGCATGAGCCTTAGCCCTTTTATAAAACTGATGGTTGGATTCGGATGCGATACCATTCCAAATTTACCGTACAACCACACTGCCTGAATTGGGTAAGGCTTAGCCGGAAGTTTATATGCATTAGTATTAGTTCCCTCGCGGGAGAGGTTTGAGCTGAGGCTACCTCTCAATGTGGTCCACCTATGCAGTGCCCAAGATGACTGATGGTCATGGTTGGGAGGCCATTCTCATAGGAGAGGTGCTTATACTAGGGTGTGTAAAGGTAAGGTTATGTTTGATTATCTGCATACTAAGTATGATGATTCAGGGTTATCCCTGACAGATGTATCGAATCTTGTGGTGAAAGTGTACCCCTCGAATAGCCGTGTCCGCGGTTATGGACAGTTGGAATGGCCATATTGTTTCGTTGTCAGATGTTTTCCAAACAACTTATGAAATGAATGATGAATCTTGACTTGACCACAACAGGGTTGTGTTTATGACAATATCTTCCCAACTTAAGTGATTCTAGAACTTTGTTTTATCTTTCTTTGCTTCAGAACTCAGCTTAGGTTTCAAACTTAACTTTATAGTTAAACTTAGATTTAGCACTTTAACTTAGCAATATACTACTTGTTAGTGGTAGTTTGCGAGTACTTAAAGAGTACTCATGGCTTTTGTCCCTGGCTATTCTCATGGCCGGACTATGAAGGAGACTATCAAGATGATGGCCATCAGGACGGCTAGGATAACTAGGACTATCTGCCTTCGTCAGCATTGCCTGTGCCCCTGAAGATGGACCCCACCGCTACGCTTATCTTTTATTTCCGCTGCTTGTTATATTAAAGACTGGATCATGAGATCCTTATTTGTGTAAGACCTTATGTATGGTTTGTAATGGATGATGTACTGTGATATCCAATCCGTTATGTCTCGCAAAAATGGTAATCCTGGGATTGTGAGGTATGGCATAACGGGCATCTGGGATTAAAAATCCGGGTGTTGACAAGTTGGTATCAGAGCCATCCTGACCATAGGAGACCCTAGTTAGAATGGACGTCCGAACAAAAACTTAGTTTCAAAACCAAAGTGAGTATTTACGAAAAACTATCTCCTCTCTTATCCTTGAGAATTCTTTCTTTCTCAAAAATTAATGTTCCTCAAAATTCTTACATTATTACTTAAAATTTGACACACTTGATCACTTCACTAATTTCCTCATCCTTAATTCTTGTAGATGGAGACTCAGTTCAGCAAGTTTTACCAGTTGGGAACGGAGGTCAGCTAAACTTCGAGAGGGATCTGGATTCACTGTCGGAGTTATTGGGACGCCCACATCCGGAGTTTCTTGGAGCTCAACTTCCAGGACCCCCAGGAGGAGACCTACAGTGGCTAGTCACCGTGGATCTTAGAGGAAGCATCAAAGCACCAACTTCTGGAAGAATTCAGTTCTCCGTGAGATAGAACAACTGGCTAGACGGATTAGCCAGGGCAATGCATGAAGCTCTCGCACGTCTATGTGCCCTCAGCGTCAACAAAATCCAAGGAACCCGTTTTGGTCACTATGCAAGACGTGACTTCATGGGAATGCCGATGGAGATGCCAAGTCACCCAGAGTTGAGGCATCAAGTGGAGAATCTTGACTTCTTACTGCACGACAGACAGCAGGAACTGGACAATGCTAAGGAGTTAGCCAACCAGAACCGTGCCATTGCCGACCAGAAGGCCCAGACTTCCACACTGCTCGTCCAAGATCGCCAGTCTCTTTGCCGCCAGCGTGTCAAGAAGGATCGCACCATCACCCGTCTTTGCAAGAAGGTGGCCGACCTCGAGAAGACCGTCAAGGAGTAGGAAGCTCAGCTTGCCGCCAAGGAAGAAGAAGATGAGGGTGAAGACATCTAGGGAGACATGGATTCTTACCTCAGCAATGATGATGATTTTCTGGAGGAGGATGTTGTGGACTTCTACACTAACGATGATGACTCCGACTTCATCGATGATGAGTAGATGCACTAGAGCACTGTTGTAGCATGAGATGTATTGGTCCCACTGTATCATAGCTTGCAGAATGGTTCTTCAAACCATCTGTTTCCTTTGTTTGTTGTGGTGTGTGTTGTATCGTGTGTTTATTTGCATGAATAAAATGGAGTAGTTGAAACACGTGAGTCTAACTCAAAGTTTTAGCTTTGAAACCAAAACCATGAACCTTAGAATTTCCCTCTTACCCCTATATCTATCTCAATCTTCAGATGACTTGTGGAAACCAAGGAGGGAGCAGCTCTTCGCAAGACCCAATGCTGCAGATCTTGCAGAATCTCATCGCAGACCGTGAAGCAAGCAGGGCAGAACGTCAAGCCAACTTAGCAACACTGCAACGGATCGCTCAGATGGCTCTCAACAACCAAGGGAATGGGAATTAGGATCATCAAGGATCCAAGCTGAAGAACTTCCAGAATACAAATCCCCCAATCTTTAGCACGACAGAAAATCCATTAGATGCTGATGACTGGTTGCAGATGATGGAGAATAACTTGGAGGTAGCCAGAGTTGATGATAACGAGAAAGTTCTCTTCACCACCCACTTTCTGGCGGGAGATGCAAGAGCGTGGTGGAACAGTATCCGCCTGATGAACCATGGTCAAGTTATGACATGGGAAGCATTCAAAGTCAAGTTCAGCCGCACCCACGTGCCGCAAGGTCTAGTCACCCGAATGAGGGATGAGTTCCGAGAGTTGAAGCAAGGAAGAATGACTGTGGTGGAGTACCATGACAGATCCCTGTCACTTGCCAGATATGCACCTGATGAAATCAACACGGAGGCCAAGAAGAAGGAGAGATTCTTGAACGGACTGCATGATGAGATGCAGACTATCCTCGTCAACATCCGTTTTCAGGATCTCGATGAGCTAGTCGACTCTGCCATTCAGATGGAAGGGAAGATTAATCAGACAAACAACAACCGCAAACATCGTATGATGCAGCAATCATGATCCAGCAGTCACCAGAAGTACCATCCCAACCCCTCATCGGGATATGCACCAAGGAACAACCGACCCCCAATGTCTCGCCCAAGCTACCCCAACCGTAGCGGAGGCAATGTGAAGTCTAGAGGAAACCATCACAACTCCGGCAATGCCAACAATTTCAATTGTGCACCTCCCAAGAGCAACAACAACAACAACACTGCACCCAGAACTGGCAGCAATGCTGTGCCTGTCGCAGTCAAGGATAAGTCCCAGATCACTTGTTTCGAGTGTGCAGTGAAGGGTCACTACTCCAATGAGTGTCCCAAGAAGACTGCCGCCAATGCCACTGTGAATGCCCCAGCTCAACAGCAGCGTCGTGTTCAACCAGGAAGAAGATTTGCCCCAGGGAACCCTCACAACCGTAACGGTCGTCTCTTCCACATGAACGCAAAAGAAGCCCAAGAAGCGCCAGATGTAGTGCTGGGTATGTTTTCTGTCAACTCAGTTTTAGCAAGAGTATTGTTTGATTCGGGAGCATCGCATTCATTTGTCACTGAAGAATTTGCATGCACGAGTAAGATTCACCCAACCAACCTGAAGCATGTCATGATAGTTCAAATCCCTGGTTCAACTACAAAAGCTAGAAAAATTTGCAAACCTGTGCCTATCAGAATACATGGGATAGATTTTTATGCCAACCTAATAGTACTTGGAACCAAAGGATTGGAAGTAGTACTAGGTATGGACTGGATGTCAAGGCATAAAGGACTGATAGACTGTGCTAAGAAAGCCATCACCATGACCAGTAGTTCTGGAGTAACAGTAGAACATATCTCTGAAACCTTACCTCGCCAATTCAAGTGCAACAAGAGTCTAGCCCTACCCACCATAGACCAAGTAAGAGTAGTCTGTGAATACCCCGACGTATTCCCAGATAAATTTCCAGGTATGCTCCTGGATAGGGATATTGATTTCATTATCGAACTAATCCCCGGAACCGGATCCATAGCCCAGAGGCCCTATAGCATGAACCCCTCAGAGTTAGTGGAACTGAAGAAGCAGTTAGATGCCATGTTAGCAACAGGCTTGATTCAACCAAGCGCATCACCATGGAGATCACCAGTGTTATTCGTCGACAAGAAAGATGGAGGCAACCGTTTGTGTACAGATTACAGAAAGTTGAACGACGTCACCATCAAGAACAAGTACCCCTTGCCAAAGATAGAGGATCTATTTGATCAATTGACCGGAGCCCAGGTATTCTCAAAGATTGATCTTAGGACTGGTTATCACCAACTTAAGATTTGTCCAACAGATATTCCGAAGACCGCCTTTACTACTCGCTATGGTTTATACGAGTATACAGTTATGTCTTTTGGATTAACCAATGCCCCTGCTTATTTCATGAATCTCATGAATAAGATCTTTATGAATTTCCTAGATAAGTTTGTAGTTGTGTTTATCAACGACATCCTTATCTACTCCAAGTCAGAAGAAGAGCATGAGCAACATCTGAAAATCATCCTAGAGACCCTGAGAGAGCATCAGTTATATGCCAAGTTCCGCAAGTGTGAGTTTTCGCTGAAAGAAGTAGGATTCCTAGGACATATTGTGTTTGCCGGAGGAGTCTCTGTTGACCCCGCCAAGATCAAAGATGTCAAAGAATGGGAAGCCCCAACCACTCAAACCCAAGTCCGTGCATTTCTCGGATTAGCGGGATACTACCGCAAGTTCGTAGAAGGATTCTCAAGAATAGCCCGACCCATGACCCAATTGTTGAAGAAGGACAAGAAGTTTGAATGGACAGACAAATGTGAAGCCAGTTTTCAGGAGTTGAAGAAGAGATTGATATCAGCCCCAATACTGATCATGCCAGATATCAAGAAGCCATTTGATGTATATTGTGACGCATCCAAGATTGGTCTAGGATGTGTATTGATGCAAGAAGGCAAAGTCATCGCGTATCTGTCTCGACAACTGAAGCAGCATGAGCAGAACTATCCGACCCATGATCTTGAATTAGCATCCGTAGTGCTGGCATTAAAGACATGGCGTCATTATCTGATAGGTAATCGATGTGAGATTTACTCAGATCACAAGAGCTTAAAGTATATCTTCACTCAAAAGGAGCTGAATATGAGGTAAAGGAGATGGATAGAGTTAATCAAGGATTATGACCTTGACATTCACTATCACCCCGGCAAAGCCAACGTGGTAGCGGATGCTCTTAGCAGATTGCCGTGTAGGCTAAACACTATGATCAAGGAGAAGCAACCAAGTTTGTATGAAGAGTTGGAGCAGTTCAGGACTGAATTGGTTAGCAAAGGATTCTTAGCTAGCATTGAACTTCAACCCACTTTGATTAGCCAAATCAAGGAAGCCTAGAAGGGGAATGAAAGTACCGACGGAATCAAACGTCGTATTGGTACAGGAAAGGTACCTGGATTCACCGAAGACGAAGAAGGAGTACTATGGTACAAAGGACGTATCTGCGTGCCAGCAGATTTGGAACTGAAGCAAATTATCATGAAGGAAGCTCATTATACTATTTATTCTATCCACCCTAGAGGAACGAAGATGTATCAGGATTTGAAAGAGCAATTTTGGTGGCACAAGATGAAGAGAGAAATCGGAAGCTACATCGCCAAGTGTGACATCTGTCAAAGAGTCAAAGTAGAACATCAGAGACCTGCAGGATTGTTGTAACCATTGCAGATTCCGGAAAGGAAATGGGATTCCATCGGAATGGACTTTATCACCGGTTTACCTACTTATAGTAGGGGAAATGACTCAATCTGGGTCATAGTTGATAGACTGTCCAAGGTAGCCCACTTCATACCTGTCAAGAGAACCTACCAGAGTGCAAAACTAGCAGAACTGTACATTGCTAGGATTGTGAGTCTGCATGGAACCCCCAAGACCGTAGTATCAGATCGAGGAACCCAGTTTACCTCGAGATTTTGGCAGAAAGTTCAGGAAGGATTGGGAACCAAGTTGAACTTCAGCACCGCTTATCACCCGCAAACAGATGGACAGACTGAGAGAGTCAACCAGATCCTAGAGGATATGTTAAGAGATTGTGTGTTGGAATACGGATCAAAATGGGAAGACTGCCTGCCTTTAGCAGAATTCTCATATAACAACAGTTATCAAGCTAGTTTGCAGATGGCACCATTTGAATTCCTATACAGAAGAAAGTGTCGTACCCCTTTGAATTGGTCACAAATAGGAGAGATTCAGATCTTTGGACCCGACATTCTCCGAGAAGCCGAAGAGAAGGTTCACAAAGTCCATGAGCACCTCAAGACCGCCCAGTCCAATAGAAGAGTTATGGTGAAAAGAGAAGGAGAGACCTAACTTTCAATGTCGGAGATTTTGTATATCTCAAGGTTTCGCCATTGAAGGGAACCCAACGCTTTAGTCTGAAAGGAAAGTTAGCCCCCAGATATATCGGGCCATTCAAAATTCTGAACCGTCGAGGAGAAGTATCGTATCAACTGGAACTACCTGAAGAGATGTCAGCCATCCACAATGTGTTCCATATCTCGTTACTTCGCAAATTCCTAGAAGTGCCGGAGAAGACTGAAGTTTTCAAGAACATCGATCACAGAGCTGTGGAGATCAACAGTGACCTGACATATCATGAAGTGCCCATCCGTATCTTAGAGGAAGCATACAGAACCACCAGGACCAGGAGTATCAAGTTTCTCAAGATTCAATGGAGCAACCATACCGAGGAGGAAGCCACTTGGGAGGGCGAAGATTACATTAGGACAGAGTTCCCCGATCTCTTTAGTTCCTAGTTTTCTTTGTAAATCTTGGGACGAGATTTTTGTTTAAGGGGGGAAGGTTTGTAACATCCCAAACTCTAATCCAAGATTATTAAGATCCAAATCATCAAAATTAGGGTTAACAAAAACTTTTCCAATTCAAAATATGAAAGCATTCATATGTGTGTGCATTTAAAAATAGGAGTTGTTTGAATTGCCATGTTTAAGTGATCCATTACTTGTAAAATGATTCTTAGGTGAAATAAACATCATCTAAATCATTCCCAAACTTTTCCCAAAGAAAAACAAATCAAAATGAATAAAAGAAGCAAATGGTCATTTGTGCCAAATTAACTACCATGCCTACTTTGGCTATTCCTAGTACTCAAAACTTAACAGAAACATTTGTGGATCTTTACACCCCTTGCTAGTACACATAATGAGGTACCAAGGCCCACTTTGTGATCTGCTAAAAACATTCAAATGCTAATTTTAAATGACAGTTTAAAATTGAATCTATTTCATATGGGAAGATCCCACTAATTCAAAAACCACTCAAACAAGCTCAATTTTCAAAACCCAAGCAACCATAGAGTCTCAAGCTTATGCCTAGCAAACCCACCAAAAATATTTTCAAAATTCAAAAGTTTATTTCTTGCGGCCATTTAATCAAACACTTGTGTGGTTAAACTCTAAACCTAGCTCACTATTTGCAACAGGGTTTTGCACCCAAATTCCCTCAAAACCCTCCCTCTGTCCCCAAATGATCTAACCACAGCTTTTAAACCCCCTCTCCTACCACCCTAGTGGAAAGGCCAAGCCATGCCGAGCACCAACTCGCCGGCCGACCATGCCATCACCCCATTAGACCATCTCCCCCTCTCTCGCCATGTCTAGCAGCTAGCCAGGACCTCACCTTTACTCTCTATCCCCTCCTCGAGCCAGGCCATACCATGGACCACCGCCAAACCCTCGCGCACTGCCTGTCTGTGCCATGCCGAGCACGCGCCAGAGCGCCGCGCCCAACACGCATGCCCAAGCCGCCGCTCGACCGCAACCCGCGCCCACCGCTTTGCCATGACCCAGGGAACACGCCGGACATGCCCGTTTGCCGCCCAACGCACCACAGCCACCGCTCGCCATGGACACCGCTGCCTCTGCCGCTCAGAGCGCCAACTTCCCCCGACCGCATACCACGGCCCCTAAGCCAGCATTAAGTTCCTAGAGCACCACCAGGAGACCGCCCATTGATCGCCACCCTCAGCCATGCCGCTAGCCGCCCGTAGCCATGTCGCCACCGTCGCCTGCCCATCCCTCTCGGTCTCGCCGTCGAGCCTATAAAAGGAGGGCACCCCCAGCCATTTGAAACACACCATTCCACTCCCCTCACCTCACTGATCATCCCACACCACTAGCCAGAGCAAGGGGAGCAGCAGCTCGCTGGAATTGCACCGGAGCAGGCCGCCTCTGGAGGAGAAGGGTGCCGCTGATTGCGACCACCCCCGGAGCTGCCTCGACCGTCCCTGAGCTCACCGTCAACCACCAGATCGTTTGCCCGCCTCGCCGACCTTGCTGGAGCCCTGGTACGCCCCCTATGCACCCCCACTGAGCCGCTAGGGTTCGAGCTCGCCGGCGATAGGTCTGTCGTCGACGACAAGCCACAACCGTTGATCCCCACTCTAATCTAACGTCCCATGGTTCCCCGTACCGCTTCACGCGTTATGACTCGCTAACTGGTGGACCCCTCCTGTCAGTTGAGCCCCGCGCCGCGGAGTGACACTGGGCCGGCCCGTTAGACTTTCCCGCGCGGCCCAGTTAGTTTGAATTAGGATTTTCCTATTTAGTTTAAACTTAGTTCTGTCTCTGACTTTGAAAAACAATTCAGAGAGATTTACAACTCCAAATTGCATGAAACCAATTTTTTCTGAAAGGAATTTAAATGATCTATCCAAGCCCGTTGTATTTAATTCAATTAGAGTTATAGATCTCTCCTAGTAAAAATAATAAAACAGAAGCATTTGCACCTTGCAACATTTTTATAAAATCAACCAATTTAGCTTTTGAGTTGATTCCAACTCTCAAAAATCACATTTCATCATAACTATCTGAATATGTAATAATATCAAGGTTTACATGCAGTGACTTTGGACTAGTACCAAAATAATGCTATATAGGCATTTCTAGTCACTTTAAATCATTAAATAATGAACTTAAACCAAAGTAATATTGATCCAACCCTTAAATTACATTCCCACATGTTAGAATATGTGGTGATGACATGTGTCCACATGATCCCATATTTTAAGTGGTGAATATTAAATCTTAGTTAATTTTTCAATGAGTAGAAATTACTTTTCTAAAATAAAAAGGAGAAAACTATTGAATAAAACTTGTGATGCTTGTGATGATAATAGATCATCAATTGTGTGCCTTAGAGTACTAATTAGACTAGTTAGGTATTGTTTGGTGATTGTGTACTCCGTGTGTATTTATAGAAGATAGTACCGACCAAGCTTACGAGGAGGAGGGGTGCTACCAAGAAGAAGAATAAGAAAACTTCAACCATTGCACCAACCAAGGCAAGCTATTATTGGCAAGCTAACCCTTGCAAAACTTACTTTAGCAAGCCACCATTAACAATGCAAGCTATTGTAGCAAGCTATAATTAAGTTAGTTAACTTGATCCAAGATGCTATGGGCATGCTTGAGTCATATCACTTTGACTATTAGTTACCCCAAGTCTTATTTACAAGCTTTACTTCCTTTACTTTACCCAAAGTTCTTTACTTGTTTTGAAGGTAGCATAAAGAGTATAAAACTTGAGTTATTTAGAACCCTTTTAGATGTCATTCTATGGCATGAGATTGAACCCATCATCTTTCCACCTTAGTGAACCCTCTTAACTTAGTAGTTTAGAGTAGATCAAAAACTTGAGTCACTTTAGATGGGAACACTTGGTGAAAATGAATTGTGAAAACCTTGGAATGATGAGTTATTCTATTGAGAGGTTTTGAGATGTGTTGAGAAACACAAATGGTTTATGATGATGAAAATGTTGAGGCATGATCCTTAGCCCTTTTATAAAACTGATGGTTGGATTCGGATGCGATACCATTCCAAATTTACCGTACAACCACACTACCTGAATTGGGTAAGGCTTAGCCGGAAGTTTATATGCATTAGTATTACTTCCCTCGCGGGAGAGGTTTGAGCTGAGGCTACCTCTCAATGTGGTCCACCTATGCAATGCCCAAGATGACTGATGGTCATGGTTGGGAGGCCATGCTCATAGGAGAGGTGCGTATACTAGGGTGTGTAAAGGGAAGGTTGTGTTTGATTATCTGCATACTAAGTATGATGATTCAGGGTTATCCCTGACAGATGTATCGAATCTTGTGGTGAAAGTGTACCACCTCTGCAGAGTGTCAAACTATTCGAATAGCCGCGTCCGCGGTTATGGACAGTTGGAATGGCCATACTGTTTCGTTGTCAGATGTTTTCCAAACAACTTATGAAATGAATGATGAATCTTGACTTGACCACAACAGGGTTGTGTTTATGATAATAGCTTCCCAACTTAAGTGATTCTAGAACTTTGTTTTATCTTTCTTTGCTTCAGAACTCAGCTTAGGTTTCAAACATAACTTTATAGTTAAACTTAGATTTAGCACTTTAACTTAGCACTATACTACTTGTTAGTGGTAGTTTGCAAGTACTTAAATAGTACTCATGGCTTTTGTCCCTGGCTATTCTCATGGCCAGAATATGAAGGAGACTATCAAGATGATGGCCATCAGGACGGCTAGGATAACTAGGACTATCTGCCTTCGTCAGCATTGCCTGTGCCCCTGAAGATGGACCCCACCGCTACGCTTATCTTTTATTTCCGCTGCTTGTTGTATTAAATACTGGATCATGAGATCCTTATTTGTGTAAGACCTTATGTATGGTTTGTAATAGATGATGTACTGTGATATCCAATCCGTTATGTCTCACAAAAATGGTAATCCTGGGATTGCGAGGTATGGCATAACGGGCATCTAGGATTAAAAATCCGGGTGTTGACAACAACCTAGTGGCCAAGATGATGCAAGGTGCCCTAATCGCAGTTACTATGTACCTGTTGTCTAACTAGCCTCTAGAGAATGATCCACGGGCGGCTCTTCATAAATCAACCATCTCTGGCCTAGGCCTGATACAAGTCGTGCTCACAATGGATGGGAAGCGGGATGCTAAAAGGGTGATCGTGCCACGACGGTCCAACAGCTCGCCTCCACGAGGTGATGACTCACCGCATCATCACAATATACCATGCTAAGATCCACAAGTGATGTTGATAGAACCGACATGGACACACCCGTAGCTACTTACCTAGCGCCTCAGGAGCTGGCAGAGGACCCGACCGGGGCCCGACAAATCACTCGCCACTCCAAGGCCTACACGATAATCAATGGCGAGCTCTATCAACGGAGCATATCTGGCATCCTCTAAAGGTGCGTCATACCCGAGGAGGGCAAGAGCATCATACTCCACATCCACAAAGGCATCTGCGAGCATCACACTAGCATTCGAGTGCTAGTTTCCAAGGACTTCAGTGTAGGGTTCTACTGGCACACCGTAGCACAAGACACCAAGGACATCGTCAAAAGATGTGATGCTTGCCAGAGGTTTTCAAACAAGCTCCACACACTTTCTGCAAAACTAAAGATGATTCCATTTACCTGGCCTTTCGCCTAGTGGGACTCAACATGGTGGGCCTGCTCAAGAAATCCTCGCACGAAAGTCACACCTTCCTCCTCGTAGTAGACAAGTTCACCAAGTGGATCAAGGCATTGCCCATCACCAATATAGACGCCACCTCGGCTATGAATTTCTTCAGATTAATCACCAACAAATTCGGAGTCCCCCACATCATCATCACCGATGACGGCTCCAACTTCACCTCAAGGGAATTCTAGGACTTCTGCAAGGAATTGGGGATAAAAACCCTCTATGCCTCAGTTCGAACCTGAAAACCAACGGCTAGGTGGAAAAGGCCAACAACGTCATCTACAGTGGCCTAAAAAATGGCTCGTATGACCCCTCCAGAGAGCATCTAGGGCATGGGTCGAGGAACTACCCTCAGTTATCTAGAGCCTATGAACGACCCCCAATAGCTCCACATAGTTCACACCGTCCTTCATGCTATTCGGCACACAAGTTGTGCTGTCGTCAGAGGTCTGCCACAAGGCACCACAGGTTGTCGCCTACAAAGAATCCAACTCATCAGCTACACTCAAAGATGTGTCGACACACTCAACGAGGCACGTGACAGAGCACTTTCCCACTCCACCATCTACCAGCAGAGCCTGCACAACTATCACAGCCGTCAAGTACGCGGCAGGTCCTTCTCCAAAGGATACATCGTGCTATGGCTCAAACAGAAGGGCAACCATAAGCTAGATCCCCCATGGGAAGGACCCTACATCATTAAGGAGATGATACCTGGAGGGGAATATCACCTCCAGGACATGGTGACTAGCATCGTCTACTCCAACCCATGGAATATCGCCTAGCTACACCATTTATGCGCTTAGGATTTTTTCCCTTTCTTCAATAAGTCTATCTAGCTAGGCTACTCAACCACCTATGTACCTACTATCAATAAACCTAAGTATTAATCTACCAATAACTATTTACTTCCCCTAAATTTTATACTCGGGAGCTGCCTTGCACAAGCTAACCTTACAAGTCATCATCTTCGTGCGCCCAACACCTCACATATGAAATCCCAAGTAGCTGACTCTACCTAAGTGTCAAATCCTTAAATTCCAACCCAATTGCAGCCTGATACCTTCGATCCGGATTCATGGATGCGGTATAGTAGCTTTTTCCCTAGTAGACCTAGGTTTAATCGAACCTTGGGAAACAATGCTAAAGGAATTAAATAAGGACACATCTACAAGACTTTGTTCTTTCATTTTACCTTTGTTTACCAGACCTTTATAGTTTACTTTATATTGTGGGTTGTTTCAATGGATGGAGATATGCCAGGGTGGAAGATTCACCTGTAGTTGCACATCGTATGGGATAAAGATAATAATAAGCACAACCATGTGTAATGTTTTCATAGAGATAAAATTTGTGGGCAGCACATTCTAATATACTAAAGCCCATGCGAGCCACGGGCATAGCAATAGCCTTTTGATCCAACTGTTTGCACCTAGAAGCACCGGGCTACAAACAATTATTAAGTGAAAACACAGATCAAAGCCTTAAGAAGTGACGTTGTTGTTGTTCCCCAATGGATCACTAAGCGAAGACCATACTCCCCTTTATATCACTAGGTTTCCAATGAGATTGCCACTAACCAAGTATCGAACCTCAGGCCTTTATCGATCTCGGGGGTCTTGGGTACCTACAAGTCTAAAGATTGAGACAAGAGACAAAGGAACAAAGATAAATCTATTATTCAGACAATACAAAATTTTCCCATAGATTAGATGCACATAATCGCTGCGAGGTTTCACCCCAACCCGCATCCCGTGAGGACTACTCACGCATAACAATAAGATCAAGGATAGAAAAAGTGTGCAAAATACTTAGATTGAAATCAAATGTTCATACAATGGTCGCCGAATCACAAGGAGATATAAAGTACAAAGTAATGGCTATGGATATGGAGAGGATGGATGATGGAGAGGATGAACTATGGTGGTGAATCTCCTTTGGTGGTGTTGTGATGCAATCTGAGAATGGCGGCCCTCTGTGCGTCGGATGGGACCCCGAAATATATAGGTGCCTTCACAAAAGTTGTAGGGTTTGACAAGATGAAGCCACTGCCACCTAGTACAGGCAGGGCGTACGAGCGGACCTTACCCATACCAGTGGTTGTTATGGCCTCTAGCACCTGGAATTGGCTCTAGGTTTGCGTAGCCATGTAGACTTCCTAAAATCTTCATTTATGGCTCCAGATTTCATGTTAAAAGCGTGATTTCCTACACAACACATCTTAAAGCAATGATTTGCATATATTTGCAATAATTAGTCATTAGTGGCAAAACTAGAGAGTTTCTTGTCAATTGCATGACTAAAAATGGGGTTTAAATGCGGATAAAGATGGCTATTTTCATAGCCATCATAGCCCAGCTGATAGGTTGGCAAGGTACAGAGACCAAGGGCGTCAGGCTAACGAAAAGGCCTAGAATACGATGGAGATGCGCGAGTCCAATCACAATCAACAACACTATAAGCCACAAAGGCAATACTTCTTAAGTGACAAATACTTCACAACTCTTTATATTTTCTACAATTTACAATATGGGTAACTACAAGGAATGCTACTATCCTCATCACCACTAAAGTATATTATTGGTCTTAGTTTGAACGAGTTGAATAATATTCTTATCCGAGCCAGTAGCTTCATAATGAGCCTCTATCTGCACATGACCGTCACCAGGAGCCGGAGGAAGTCATCTCCCAATAACCTGCAGGTCAATGTGGGGTTGATGGACACACACGAACACGAAAGACACTTTCACAGCTCCGATCAGTTGCTCCTGGATGAAATCCTGAATCGCCTCGCCATGACAAACTGTCTGCATCAAAGGTGTGAGTCCTTGTGGCATGCACTAACACCAAGGTTGCACGGCAGCTCTCGATGAACTCACCGACTTGTGAAGAGATATGGCAGAGGGCATTCAGCCGATTCTTGACATGATGCTCCTCCATAAGCGGATAGAGTCAGATGCCTCCACAAAGGCAAAGAAGCTTAAAATTGAAAGAGAAAAAGTAAATATTTGAGGGCTTTGTGTATGCTTAGAAAGTAGTTTTCGCTCACCGTTGTTATCTCATCAAGTAGAAACTTCTCCCGCTTGGCTGCCTTCTCTGCCTTCAACTTCCAAATAGTTGTGACTCCCTGCGCGACCTTAAGAATCTACTCCAACTCCTTCATGTGATCACGCATGGCCCTGGCTTTTTGGCTTTTGGGTGCGGCCTTCGGTATCGAACTTGTCAATTTCTCCCAAAGTGGATTCCTATTGAGAGATGAAGTGTCTGGCGGGTCAGTCGCTATAACCTGTGAATAAAAAGGGGAAAGACATAAGTCTAATTGATCAAGACACTTTCCTGAGCACATGACACACTCCACGAGTCGAGCATGCGCTCGGGGCTACTCCCATTTGGACCACATAGATGCAAAGACACTCAAGGAAAGCAATAGATGGATTTCTATTAATAAAAGCCAACTGGTGGCAAGTTCATTACAAAGGAGACAAAAGAGAAACCAATGATTTCGTAAACTGCATCCTTGAATAGCTCGGCTACCTCTATTTTTACGGCTGCACTTTTCTTGGCATGGCATTTCTCTAACGGGGCAGCTAGTTGTTTGCCTAATTTCTTCACTCGATTAGCAAAGGTAAGAAGGAGGTATACCTCCTTGCTATCGGCTCTCATTGGGAAGGAGGAGATGGCCTTCTAGAAGTCTCCTTGGATGTCGTGGCCCATGGCCATCATTAGCACCAACTGTGCCTAGGCCCATATTTAGGAAGACCTCCATAAGCTCCCCAAGGGTTTGCAGAACATCCACCTTGATAAGTATGTTCTCGTGGAGCATCTCCATCACCTCCTTCACCTTAGCTAGAAGCCCTTGCACCTACGCACCATAGCCCTTGACTGCAGCAACAATATTCGTTAGGGGTTGGTGCAGACTTGATCCTTGAGGACCAAGGGAGCATCGATCATGCTTGTGTAACAAAATGAAGAGTTAATCTTGTGAGGGCCAAGGAGAAACATGAAGAAGACATGGAAACATATTTTACTTGATAGTGCTTTAGATAAGGTGTGTAGCCGTCCTTCAAGCTTATTCTCATGGTCCATGGCCTTGGCGTGGTGCTTCTCCTCACGCTCCTGGGCCTTAGCCTTGGCCTGGCCGAGTGCGGCCTGAGACTATTTCTCAAGAGCCCAAGATTCTTCTCCAAATCATCGGCTTGGCACAATGCATTGTTCCTCTCGACTACTGCCTGAGAGAGAGATTCTGCAACAACAACATGGTGCTCAGTTAAAGCTCTACATACCTACTAGACAAAGGAAACGTGAAGCTGAACTTACGTTGGAGCTGATCGTGCTTGGACTCAACCTAGATGAAGCGCCGACCAATTTCCATCATCGAGCACATGAATGGTTGCACGAGCATTTTCCAAGTCAATAAAGCCTCAAATAAAATTGAGCCTATGCTCAGCTACAACTAGCTGAACATAGACTCGAGGGCTACTTGGGTACTGAGAACCTAACAAGACAAATGGCAGTCTAGATAAAAAGATGTGTGAAACTTACGTGCTCGCCTGAAGCCTACGGCGGATCTTCAGGAGGGGTCAGCAAAAAATTCTCCTTATTCTTCTCATCCTGAGAAGTGTTGGGGTGCCAACATCACCTTTCATACCCATCGTCTTTGCTAGTTTCCTCGTCGATTCTGCAGCCTTCTCCTTTAGATCCGTCAGCTTCTTCGAGAGAGGGTCCTCACCCAATGAGTCCCTACAAAATCATAGTCACTCAGCTATGTGCTCACATCGATAAAACCACTAAAGTATGCACGGTTAAAGTACTTACAAGCTGATGGATGTCGTGATGTCCCATTCTGCTCCCAAGCATCACTTCATGGAAATCATTGCTGGGGGAGCGCATCACAAAGGTGCCACACTCAAAGGCCCCTTGGGTTACATTAGAGTTGAGGAACTATGGTCGGCCGCTTCTTCGAGTTCTTTAGAGGTGTGGCTCCGCTTGCGCATATCGGTCGACTACCTCGCCCCCAAAATGAACCGTGGGAATAGATGATTGTGAATCTACTATGTCCTCGTCCTCAGGCCCCATGTTCCCTTCCATCAATGGTGGACACATGAAGTGCTCATGATCCTACAACCGAAGAAGAAATCAATCGAGCCAACCACCAGAATAGATTCAACAAAAATCAAATAAAACTAAAGATAAAACCTTACCTTGGGAAGCTTGTTGCTGACACCGTAAGGTGCTACTGGGGGATCACCCAAGAATGGATACTCGTTCGTCAAGGTGGTGAGGGACCTAACATGAGTCTTCAGCTCGTTGGTGGAGAGCTCCTCATTATGGACTCGTGTAGGGTCTGCGGTACCCGTGTACTACCACATGGCATGAACCCTCGCTTCGAGTGGCTGGATCCGATGCCGGATGAAGGTGGAGATGATTCGGATCCCCAATACCTCCTTCAAAACTGGGTTTTGATGGGCTAGGACCCGATCCATAAGTCTGTCAGCTTTGTCTGCCTTGTTAGCCGACAACTTATGACTACGGGACTTCTTATTTGTCATAGCCACATCAACCGAGAATGGAAGGATCCTGAATTCTTAGGAAGCGCTTGTTTGTCGCACATGTAGAACCACTTTTTCCTCCATCCCTAGACGGACTCGATGATCTTGAAGTCAGAGTACTCGATGTCCGACCGAATGGACATCACGAATCTAGCAACGGCGTAAACTCCTTCTTTCCTTCCTACCTCTTCACGATGTTAATACGCTTCCACAGGCACTAGTGATGGTGGACACCCAGGAAGCACTCGTAGAGGGTGATGAAGCAGGCAATGTGGAAGATGGCTCTAGGCGTAAAATGGTTGAGCTGAACAGCGCAAACAAAAATGCAACCCACAAAGAAATTCATGAGTAGGTACAGAGAGGCTGCGGAAGAGAAAGGACATGAACATCACATGAGAGTACTCGATGTCCGACCGAATGGACATCACGAGTCAAACAACGGCGTAAACTCCTTCTTTCCCTGCCTACCTCTTCACGATGTTAATACGCTTCCACAGGCCCTAGTGATGGTGGACGCCTAGGAAGCACTCGTAGAGGGTGATGAAGCAGGCAATGTGGAAGATGGATCTAGGCGTAAGATGGTTGAGCTGAACAGCGTAAACAAAAATGCAACCCACAAAGAAATTTGTGGGCAGGTACAGAGAGGCTGCGAAAGAGAAAGGACATGAACATCACATGCTAGCTAGCATTGGGGCACATGGTTACCTCATCGCCGAGGACCCGCACCTTTTTTCGCTCTCCAGCAGTAGCCCAGCCTTCCTTAATGTCTTGAGATCTCTTGGGGAGAACAAAGATCTCCCTAATCGCCAGCCTTCTTCTTTAGCGTGGCGGCACCCGAGGAGGAACTGGCGCCCTTTATTTACCCCCTAGAGGCAAGCTGGGAGTTTCACCTAGGCTTAAGCGAGCTTGCAGAAACTTGGGCTGCTGGAGGACTATGGCGATATGCATTAGGAGAAATAAGAGCGACGGTAGGGGAATTGAAGGAGAGGGTGTGTGGCTCCTTCCCACGCCTTCTATATTGAAACTATGGCTGCATGGGGCTGTACGATCTACTTCTTCGCTATGTGGTGCACATCTGTGGTGACACATGGCAACATGGGGAGTGAACCATTGCGCCCCTATTAACACAACCCGCACGAAAATCAAGGAGACTATAGTCGTGATCCAGTTTTTGTGTGTCATACTGTCAAACCGACCTTAGTTGTCGAATGCGCCGGTCAGTATTTCATGGCCTACAAGTGCACAGGTTCATCAGATGTAATACCACAGACCTTACGGTCTAAGATCAAGCCTGGATGAACCAAAAGTGGACAGGACGTACTACCGTGGGGCCGTAGCAGCCACACATAGTAGGCCCACCTCATGGAGCAGGGCACGGTACCCACTTTTTAGAACATCGGGACAAGAGCGAGCAGCGTAATCGATAGTTAAAGTGATCAAAACATACACAAATGAGTATGTATGTCAGTGACATACAATAGACATCAGAGCCACACCATCTAAAACAATAGAAACAAAAATATTCAAAACCATACGGCAAGATCCAAATATCCTACATAGATATAATATGTTAGGATACATCCTCATACATCATGCAACAAAGTATCAAGCGCAAGCGGAAAACATCATCCGAGTACGGATACAAAGCAAATTGGCATAAGATGCCCTGAAAATAAGCACATCCTGCCCACAGATCTCAAGGATCTCCATCCCCGAAATCTCTACACCGAACAGTCATTGTCACCATCATTTGTCTCCTCAACCCAGTAACCTTCCTGGGAGTATACCTGTCCATCTGAACCAAATATTTATCGTGTGAGACCCTAGGGGTACTCAACAAGTCTTAATACTTCTAAAGGGAACAACCCGGGGTGACGCAATTGCAGCGAAAGATAATATCCACGAATTTCTATAGAGACATGCTACACATCGCCCAGCTAGAGATGGACGGACGCTCATTAATTAGTAATAACAGTTATATAAGCAACATAAATGAACATCGCTCGCCCTCCTTCTCGCTTACCGACGAGAAGGCGGAAGAACATCCCATTCATTGACAATTTTTATTAACCATTCCATGAGTGTTGCATTATTAACTAGTCATGTCTTAGTCAAATTAAAGGCGGTACTTTAGTTATGCTTGTCTATGATCGAGAAACTGTTCTCCATGTTGTCCATAACCGCGGACACATCTTTCAAAAAGATTTACCCTGCAGGGGTGCACAAATAGCAACACACACAATCAACCTTGGGAAGAACCAAATAAAACGCAACGAGGCCTCACGACAATGCATTCACAGGATTCATAAATTATTTCAGGGGGCCACCCCACTAAGCTACCAGCGACAAAGTTGGCCGGCTCCGAGATGGACCCAGGGTTTGTGTTAATGGATGTAAACGACAGGGAACCCGAAAGTGTGACCGGGCTTGTCGATACCGCAAAAACATTCCATGTTCCAAAACAGTATAGGCGCTCCATGCGTAATCATAAATAAAGCGGTAAAGCATGGCATAAGTACTGGATAGTAATAAAGCCTCGAACTAATTGTGGCCCCAAGAAATAAAGTGTGAATCAAGCTTGGGTGAATGGGGATCCATAGAGTCTCCCATATGTGGATAGTGCGAATAGTCAAGGAACAAGAATCAAGTACTCGGGGTCCTACCGGACACAAAGTGAGCTTAAAGAACCAAATAGCAGATAATGCTCATCGATGCCTCTTTCATTAGTTCTCCCATTACTACTCAGATTAAGTTGTTTAGGTACCTCTTTATCCAAAGACTCTCACAAACCCTACACATGCAATTCTACAACTCGCATGGCTCAAACAACTTCTGCAGTAATGGCTCATGGGATTGAGGTACAAACTTCAGTGGGTTTTAAAGTAAAGGCTATGCAATTGGGATTCAATTTAATGCAATCGCGACTCAATGATGCAAGAGTAAGATAGAATCATAGATCTATATGTATACAAGCATGGGGAATTGCTTACCTAGCAGTACAGTTGTGGAATAAAAAGGATCCGGGTAATACTCCTGAGGCTCTTGGTATTCTCCTTGCTTAGTGTTTATCCAAATTAAAAACCAAACACACAAGGGCCGAAATAAATACATAGCAAAATCATATAAATCATATGCAACAAGCAAACAAGGTATACCATGATGGAATGATGCACAATTGCATGGTATAAAATAGCATGGCATGGGTGAGGTGTGGAGATAATATTAAAGCAACTTATTAATTTATTTAGGCATGTTTTACTCCCATATACCTTGCAGTATTCATTATATTTACATGATGCATGCCATGGCAAAGATGCGACGCGATTAGGCAATATTAAGAGGAATCGGGATCTCGATAATTAATTATAAGGTTCAAGTTGTTTACGTACCCCACAGTTTAAATGTTGGCTTAGCAAGGCAAAACATAGCACCGGTTTGCTACACAAATTTAAATGGAGCCAATATAAGACTAGATTAGCCTGCATATGGTCTCCATATTTCATTATAATGTGAATCGACAAAGTACCCCTGAATGAAAACATATGTATGCGAGCATGAATGATTTATTGCAACAAGATATATAGATGGCAATTTATAAAAAATAGGGATCTCGAAAAGGGGATCACATTAGGGTTAGGCACCGATGGTCTCGGGGTTCGACAGGATCGGTCTTTGGACTCCGGGGTCGGTCTTCGGATATGCGGGATCGGAGTCTTCAGGGTCTCGGCCATCGGATCCATGATGGAGAAGTTGGCGTTCCGTGATGAAGTTATCAGTTCACCGGGTCCGAGAAGGCGATCTTGGAATCCTGGCTTCTAGGTCGGTGGGGAACTTGTTCAATGTCGAGGGTCTTCGGAAGATCTTGGCATACCCATGTCGGAGATCTTGGCAGAATTCCAAGTCCTAGCAAGCATCGGTGACAAGAGCCTAGGAATTAGATGGTTACACGATGAACTTCCCTTCCATGTTTCATATCTTCTCCCATCTCATACATGTGATGTGTGCAGGAACTTACAAACATAGAGGCACGGGTCGACTTGTTCTGTACTCAAACAGGTAGTAGCAACAGAACGAACAGAGGCCTATTGTCGATGGAGGCCATGGTGACCTGAACATCAGCACCTAGACGGGCTTCAATAGCGGAGATGGCCGCTGGTCGCGATGGCTCGCTGCATAGAACAGCCATACAAAAAGAGAGCAGGGGCAAGCGGCAGGCGCATAAGTGGCAGAGGCGACAAGCTCGTAGAGCCGGTCTCGTGCTTGGGCCGGGACAAAGTGGTGGGCAGAGCTCCGAGGCGGCACGACGATAGGCTCGCTGGCGGTTGCGCAGAGGACGGCTGGCGAGGTCAACGGGACTGGGCACGAAGGGTAGTGGCAGCGCGGGAAGACAAGGTCGTAATGGGGAGAGTCGGGGCGCGGGGCCAGTCAATAGAGGCAGCGGCGGCCGGGGGTTCCGGGTGGAATGTGGTGCAAGGTGAGGCGGAGCAGTGGACATGCCTGGAGCGGGGCACCGCGTGGTCCCGGAGGCAAGGCAGCTTGACGGGGAGGCGCAACACGACCAAGGAGGAGGAGGCGGTGCTACCGGGGTGCATAGGGAGCTTGGGGATCTAGGTGCGGTGAGGGAGAGGCGAGAGCAGGAGATCAAGCGGCCATGGAAGGCGGTGGCTGGGAGGAAAAGCAAGGGCACTACGGCGGCGACGACAAAGGAGCGCTCGGGGAGAGAAGGAAGATAGGGTCACGAGGCAGGTGGGGATGTCGTCGCACGCGCAAGGGTGGGACCGGGTGAGAGCATCGTGAGCGAGCGGGGGGAGTGCCGGGCGACGCGGTTCGCATGGTGGGTCCAGACGTGCGTGTTGGTGTGCCGATGTGCTGGCGTGTCATGTGCGTGTTCAGTGGGCTGTTGGGTGCACTACATGCTACAGCTACGCGCACGTGTGTGCGTGTAGGGTGGTGTGGGGGTGGGGATTTTGGGAGATCTAGCGTTTGTCTAGAATTAGGATGGAGGTGGCCAGTTGGGCTTTTGGGCCTGGCTGGGTGCCTCCCAAAATTAATACAAATTTTGGTTATTGTATTAAAAGACTTTTGTAATCTGTTTTTAGACAAACAAAATATCCAGGAAGACCTAGGGTTTGATTTGAAATAAGACAGGGGTATTTTGAAAACAAGATAGATTTTTGTAAAATAACTTTTTGGTAAACATATGCATGCAGTCATCGGATGTTCAAATGCAATGTGGCATGATGACATGAGCATGCGATCATGATGGTGCAATAATGACATGTAGGAAGTACCAATATATAGACTAGGCAAGTAGCATTACAACTGTTAGACAATTGGGATGCTACAACTCTCTCCCACTAAACAAGAATCTCGCCCCAAGATTCCTAGGAAAAAGAAAAAGACACAAGGAGAGGCGAGTGTTCGGAACGAAGGTGGTCCTCGTGTTACCAAGTTGATTCAACAACAGAATGGTGCAACCATTACACCTTGCAAAACTAGATAGACTTGTTGCGAGTCTTCCGTTTTGCTATTTAGAAACAAAGGACTTGAAGAACCTGAAGAACTGTTGTGGGACGCGAAAGATAGGATGAACATAGCTCCGGTGCTCTCGAGAAACACGATAAAAGAATTGAACCACTTGTTGATAGAATCTTGAAAAGACGATGTATCGAGGATAAAGTTTCTATTGGGTACCCGAGAGATGGGATATAACATTGCGACCATAGAGGATTCTGAAAAGAGTTGATAGAAGGCGACTCCACCAAAGGGAAGGCAAACTTTCCACTTCAGGAAGGATAAGACATATCGATAAGAGTGAAGGTCGAAACTGCAAGAGAAGATGATTTCTGCTCTCGCCGGAAGAAAAGAGCGACTTTGGATAAGTACCAACCACTATAATAGCATTGTTTCTTCCCTTAGATTTAAGAAATGAAATTTGGAGAAAAAATATTGCCTTCATACAATAGAGTTCCTTGATACCAACGAAAAGATTTGGGTTGAGAACTTCTCGGATTAACTTCTTCTCGTGCCGGTAAGAACCAAAGGATCACGCAACTAAGGTGTGTGGATTTATCTTTAAGAGAAGGAGGTGACCCAAGTTTATGGTGGCATCTTGAGGAAGGAGCTGAATGATGAATATATTGAGTTTATTGTAGAGATTCTTATTGCTTTTCTTAACTGTGAGGTTATTGCAATAGATTTTGCAATTGATGGCATCGACCATCCTTGGCTTTACAAAGTGAAAAGAATTTGATAAAAATAAGTCAGATATATCTTCCATCCATCTTGTTTGACAATGTCGAGCTCCGGTAGGATGAAAAGGAACCGGGAGGATTTTGCATTTGTTTCCACCAGATCATTGAAGAATCATTCTATCTTGAAATAGACGAGACCATCAACAAGAGATTACTGATTATATTCTTGAGAGAACACTCTGGAAAACAAGGATGGAAGTAAAAGTCTCATGGGATAAAGGCCACTTCTGACTTTCGCGGAATGAGTGAAATCGCATTATTCCACCAATTCAATGTACAAGAGCGAATGGTAAGAGTAGTGGTATGGTCATGAGTCCACCCCTCACCCAAAATGTTACTCCGTACATGAATTAGAAAATCATGCAACCGAACTCTCGAATTTTTGACTGGAGATCTTGATAAGAACTCATGAAGCTCCGTAAGAAAACAAAGATTTGATGCAATGATTCGTCAGATCTAAAGTAGATAAGGATGATGATGTTGTCGTTGTTTTGGAAGTTCCCGAACCACCGGAAAAGGATATGAAGGAAAATCACTAACACAGATGATAGGTCCATCAGATAAAACAAGAAAAGCACCAAGGTCATGAATTGAAGAATTGCAAAAGATCAGAAAAATGTTCATGGCATCCGTTGGATTGAGGATAGAAGATAAAGCGAGAGGGTTTCAAAAGGTTTCTTGATGAGTCAGAGCCCAAAAGAATTTCCTATCCTCCTTAAGAAGATCTGAGAGGGAATTGGCCATCTTGAAGAAGTCTTCAACAAAGCAGCGAGAATTACTTGTGAAACCGAGGACAACTCCGGAGTTGGATTATGTTTGTAAGATGGAATTAACAATTGACTTGATGATTCCAGAATTGTAGCAATGTCTTTAGAAGAAGGACATGGCCGAGATAGGTGACTTCGAAAAGTCAGAACTTACACTTTGAGAACTTTGCACAAAGGCGATGTTCACGAAGCTTGAGAGAAAAGAAGATGTTATTCATGTTCTTCCATTGATATAGAATAGGCAAGAATATCTTCAAGATATACCACCATGAATTTAACGAGATAATCCAAGAATACCAAGTCCATGAAGCGAGAGAACAAACGAATGCTCGAAACACTTTTTGAGCTCAACGCTCTTTGAAAGATCAACATTAAGAGCAAGGATTTGTGTTGGAAGACATGCATAAGATGAATAGATTATCTAGACCTTCAGATGAGAAAAGAGATACTGACTTGTTCAGCTTGTTGATTTGATCACCGGTTGAAAAGAGGAAAAATTTGGATAAGGACCAATGATAACTCTTACATTTACGCAAAGCTATCAAAGATGAAAATATGAAATTCTCTCATATCAAAGAGAACCTTCCAGATATGGAGTTCAAAAAGATGTGAAGCATGATAACCAGATGATAGACCTCCATAATGCCTTAAGAAAACTCCGGATTGCCAAAGACACTTGGATATGATATGGATAAGATCACGGTACAACTAAATTCATAAGAGATAACCACAATCATTTAGAGAATTAGATTGATAGAATTGGCCATATTCTACTCATGATAAGTGTCATATAGCTATACTGAGAACCAATTTACAATCACAAGCATCAGATCGACACACATTATGTATTAAGCCCCAAAGAATTGAAGATGAAGTGAGAACTCCAGATTGAAGCGCCGGTAGCAGAATATCAAGTTAGCATGAACATCCCGACAAAGAAGGTGACTAGTGTATCACACACAACTAAAAATGAGTGTGGAAACACAGGTGTATCAAAGAAAAAATTCCGCATTTTTCGGCATTAGAATACCAACTAGATGCGCAAAACCACTTAAAAAATAGAGATCCGCAAGTCCACATTCAGTGAAAACATGACGAAAGGGAGAACAACCTTAACAAGATTACATCGGTTACCAAAGAGTAAGATGGATCGCATCGTTTTACAAGGAGTCGGATAGACCGTGTCGGTTTACAATAAGCATGTCGGTATGGAATGTACCAACAGTTGATAACCAAAGCCAGATTGCGACAACAAGGTTGGATGCAATAGATAGACAAATAATTACACGCACATCCTATGGTACTATGGAAACCCCAAACATGTGAATCCTAGTTTGAATTTTTAGAAGATGATAGACAAACGTTACACTTCCTTACTAGAAAAGGGTGGGTGGGTAAGAAGAAAATGGAAGCAGTCCTACTCTCACGTTTAGTTTTTCTCTGGTATACATAGCTACCAAAATATTTTCTAGACTAACAGCGACCATCTTGGCTGAGATCCTGAAGGGCAGAATGGCTCTGATACCAATTGTAATACCTCAGACCTTATGCTCTAAGCTCAAGCCTGGATGAACCAAAAGTGGAAAGGACGTACTACCGTGGGGCCGTGCAGCCACACACAGTAGGACCACCTCATGGAGCAGGGCACGGAACCGGCCATCCATCCAACCCACTTTATAGAACATCGAAAATAGAGCGAGCGGCATAATCGACAGGTCAAGCGATCAAAACATACACAAATGAGTATGTATATCAGCGACATACAATAGACATCAGAGCCACACCATCTAAAACAATAGAAATAGAAATATTCAACGCCATACGCCAAGATCCAAATATCCTATATAGATATAATAGTTTAGGATATATCCTCATACAGGACGCAACAGAGTATCAAGCGGAAGCGGAAAACATGATCCGAGTACGGATAAGAAGCCAATTGGCATAAGATGCCCTGAAAATAAGAACATCCCGCTCACAGATCTCATGGATCTCCATCCCCAGAATCTCTACACAAAACAGTCGTTGCCACCATCATCCGTCTCCTCAACCCAATAACCTTCCTGGGAGTATACCTGTCCATTTGAACCAAATATTTATCGTGTGAGACCCTAGGGGTACTAAGCAAGTATTAATGCTTCTAAAGGGAACAACCTGGGGTGACGCAATTGCAGTGAAAGATAATATCTACAAAGTTCTATAGAGACACGCTACACATCCGCCCAACCAGAGATGGACAGACGCTCGTTAATTAGTAACAACAGTTATATAAGCAACATAAATGAACATCGGTCGCCCTCCTTCTCGCTTACTGACGAGAAGGCGGAGGAACATCCCAACCGTTCCATGAGTGTTGCATTATTTACTCGTCATGTCTTAGTCAAATTAAAGGCGGTACTTTGGTTATGCTTGTCTATGATCAAGAAACTGTGCTCCAAGTTGTCCATAACCATGGACACGGCTTTCAGAAAGATTTACCCTGCAGGGGTGCACAAATAGCATTCACACAATCAACCTCGGGAAGAACCAAAAAAAATGCAACGAGTCCTCATGACAATGCATTCACAGGATTCATAAATTATTTCAGGGGGGCACCCCACTAAGCTACCTGCAATGAAGTTGGCCGGCTCCGAGATGGACCCAGGGTTTGTGTCAATGGCTATAAATGACTGGGAACCCGAAAGTGTGACTAGGCTTCTCGATACTGTGAAAACATTCCACGGTCCAAAATAGTATATGCGCTCCATGCGCAATCATAAATAAAGCGGTAAAGCATGGCATAAGTACAAGATTGTAATAAAGCCCCAAACTAATTGTGGCTCCAAGAAATAAAGTGCGAATCAAGCTCAGACGAAGGGGGATCCGTAGAGTCTCTCGTATGTGGATAGTGTGAATAGTCAAGGAACATGAATCAATTACTCGGGGTCCTACGGGACACAAGTGAGCTTAAAGAACCAAATAGCAGATAATGCTCACCGGTGCCTCTTTCATTAGTTCCCCATTACTACTCAGATTAAGTTGTTTAGGTACCTCGTTATCCAAAGACTCGCACAAACCCTACACATGCAATTCTACGACTCGCATGGCTCAAACAACTCATGCAGTAATGGATCATGGGATTGAGGTACAAGCTTCGGTGGGGTTTAAAGTAAAGGTGTCAACACCCAGATTTTTAATCCGAGATACCTGTTATGCCATACCTCGCAATCTCAGGATTACCATTTTTGTGAGACATAACAGATTGGTATCACATTACATCATCCATTACAAGCCATAATAAAGGTCTTACAAATAAAGGATATCATGATCCAGTCGTAATACAATCAAGCAGCGGAAAATAAACATAGTAGGGGGCTCCATCTTCAGAATCACAGGCAATGCTAACGATGGGAGATGATCCTAGTTGTCGTAGACCTCCTGCTGTCCATCATCCTGATAGTCCTCCTCATAGTCTTGCCACGGGAATAGCCAGGGAGAAAGCCATGAGTACTCTTTAAGTACTCGCAAACTATCACAAACAAGTAAGGTAGTTCTAGTAAGAACCTTAAGCTCTAGGTTTATTTGCAAAAAGGCAGGTTTATCTTAAACTAAGTTTAGAAGTAAAGAAAACTAATTTAGTGTTCTACATCACCTAAGTGGGAACTTAGTTTTCATGTTCACAACCCTGTTGTGGTCAAGTCAAAGTCATAGTTCACTCTCACAAGTCATTTTGAAAACATCTAATGGAACAGTATGGCCACTCCAACTATCCATGACCGCGTACGTGGCTATTCGAATAGTATGACACCCTACAGAGGTGGTACACTTTCACCACAAAATTCGATACATATGTCAGGGATAACCCTGAATCATCATACTTAGTATGCGGATAATCAATCCTAACCTTTCAATTACACACTCTAGTATAGGCACCTCCCCTATCAGCTTGGCCTCCCAGCCATGGCCATCTGCCATCCTGGGAACTGCATAGGTGGACATTCACACTCACGAGGTAGCCCCAGCTCAACCTCTTCCCGCGAGGGAACCCATACTAAGGCATATAAGCTTCCAGTTAAGCCCTACCCAATTTAGGTATTGTGGTTGTACGGTAAAATTGGAATAGTATCGCATCCGAGCCCAACCATCAGTTTTTATAAAGGGCTAAGGCTCATGCCTCAACATTTTCATCATCAAATCATTTTGTGTCCATAACACATGTCAAAACATTTCAATAGAATGAATCCTCATTCCAAGGTTTTCATAATCATTTTCACCAAGTATTCCCATCTAAAGTGATCAACTTTTATGCTTAGCACTAGCCACTAAAGTTGAGGGTATTTACTAATGATGGGCTAATCAAGGGTAACTATCCAATTCTAATCTCATGCCTTGGGATGACATCTAAGTATAACTAGTTAGGCCTAGTTTTATACTCTTTATGGTATCTATCCTATTTTTCCACTACTCAACAAGCACTAACTAAAAATAAAGAACTTTGGTAAAGTAATAGAATAAAGCTTGCAAGTAAAACTTGGGATTGGTATAATTAAAGTTGCATAACCAAGCATGCCTGATGCATCTTGCATAGGTTATCTTGCAAGGATAACTTGCATGGTTCTAGCTTGCAATTAGTGATGGCTTGCATAGTTAAGTTGTAGTGTTAGGCTTGCCTCGAGTAGTGCATTGGTTGAAGTTCTCTTCTTCTTCTTCTTGGTAGTACTCCTCCTCCTCCTCATAGCTTGGGTCGGTACTATCGTCTATAAATGAATACGAGGTACACAATCACCAAATAATACTTAACTACTTCTATTTAGCACACTAAGGCGCATACTTGATGATCTAGCATCATCACAAACATCACATGAAATAAAGACTTGATCTTGTTTGTCTTATTTTAGAAAAGTAATTTCTACTCATTGAAAATACTTAAGATTTAATATTCTCCAATTAAAATATGGTATCATGTTGACACATGTCATCACCACATATTCTAATACATGGGAATGTGATTTAAAGTGGTGGTCATATTTTATAAAGTTTAATATTATCATTTAATAGAATTAAAGTGACTAGAAATGCCCATATAGAATTCTTTTGGTACTAGTGCAATGTCACTGCATGTAAACCTAAATATTTTTACATATTCAGATAGATCTTATCAAATGTGATTTTTGAGAGTTGGAATCAAATCAAAAGCATTTATGGTTGATTTTTGAAAAATGTTTGAAGTTGAAAAAGTCTTTGTCTTGTTATTTTTACTATAGGTTATCTCTAACTCCAAATGATTTGAATCCAACGGGCTTGGATAGATAATTTAAGTATCTTTCAAACAAAATTGGAATCATGCAATTTCGTCCAGTGAATCTCTTTGAATTGATTTTTGAATCTACTGACAGAATCTGGTTTTAACTAAAATGGAAAATAACTATTTGAATCCTTTGGGCTCTGCGAAACTAAGCGGCCATTAATCTGGCATGGCGCAATGGGTGCCGATGAGGTCCCACTAGTCAGCGACTCTATCTAACCGAAACGGTATCTTTCAATCTAGGCCCTACGATTAGAACCTGATCTAACGGCTGAGGTTCATCGTCAACGACGAACAGCTTCGGCGAGGTCTGAACTCTAACATTGACGGTGGGGGTCGTGTGAGGCTCACCAGGGCTCCAGATAGGGTCGGTGATGGGGGCGAACGACGTGGTAGACAACGGCGGTTCAAACGGTGGCCGGGGCGGCTCCTGGGGTGGATCCAATCAATGACGCCCTTCTTCTTCTGCAACGGCGGGCTCTGGCAAATTCCGGCGATGCGGTGCTCGCCTTGCTCCGGGAGGTGTGGGAGTTGTTGTGAGGAGTGGGGAGTGAGGTGGTGTGGAGAATTGAGGAGGAGGGATCCTCTATTTATACACCGGCGATGGGGATAGAGCGGGATGGCTCGGGCTCATCGGCGATGTTGATACAGGGGGCTAGCGGCATGGCTGGGGGTAGGGTTCGGCGCGGTGCTTCCTGGTGGTCATCACGGGCTTAAAAGCACGGCATGGGGCGATCGAGAATGGTCGGGTGCGTGTGGTGCTCTGCGCGGAACTGGCGGTGTTCGAGACGGCGCACGGGGGCTACGGATCGCGCAACGGCGAACGGGGATGTCTGGGAGCTAGCTGGTGTTATGGCGAGTGTGTGCACATGCGGAGAGGGATAGGCCCCGCATGTGCGAGCTGGTCGACTTGATGCTCGTGCGCTCTCGACGCAGTGAGAGAAAGTGGGGAAGCGATCTTTGGGGTGGTCCATGGCCTGGCTATGGTCAAGGGCTAGACAGGGGGTGGCAGTGGACGGTGGCCTGCCTGCTGGACATCATGGATGAGGGCGGGGTGGTCTCTAGCGAGCGGTCCATGGTCGGTCAGCGTGGCAAGCCCTAGGCGACGCTATACTGGCGCAACGGCAAAGGGGGGTGCATGTCTTGCGCTGCTAGAGACTGGGGGAGACAGGGGAGTGCAATGAGGGCAAGTGGTCGAGTGATTACTGCTCCAAACAGTGGAGTTAGGCAGTAATTGATCTGTGTCTGCTAGGTGTTCGGCTAAATGGCCGCAAGAATTTAAACTTGAAATTTTTGAATGAAATTTGGTGAGTGATCTAAACTTATGCTTGGTAGTCTCTGGATACCAATTGAAAGGGAAATGGACGTCGCATGTAGGTGGAGTGGAGGAAGATGAGAACTCATCACGGCCGGAGGTGGAAGGAACCCAATCATCTTCATTAAGCTTGGACACATCATATTTCTCTTGAAGCTTGGTCCAAATATCATGAGCATTCCGAAAAGGCATGATTGAGGAAACAACTACAAAGCTCACAACATTAACAAGCACATTAGATGATTGAGCTTCGAGATAAGAGTTTGTCTCCTCCTCCAAAGATAGATTTTGGGGATCCTTAGGAGGAGATAAGCCCATATCTAGAATTTGCTCAATATTTGGGTCAATGACCCGAAAATGACTAAGCATGCAAATACGCCAAACATCATAATTTGTGCCATCAAAAGTAAATGTGTGAGAGTGCACTAAACCCCTAGGAGACATCCTTACTCTCGAGGCGGTGAAGCCTAAGAAGCAAGAGACCTCGCTCTGATACCAATTGAAAGGGAAATGGACGTCACCTAGAGGGGGGTGAATAGGCGTTTTAAAATTATTACGGTTTAGGCTCTAATAAATGCGGAATAAAACTTAACGTTTAATTTATCAAGCCAAAACCTATATTCACTAGGTTCACTAAGTGCACCAACAACCTATCCTAAGCAAGATGAACAACAAGGTGATAGCAAGATATAATACTTCAAGCACGATGGCTATCACAATGTAAATTGCATAAGTAAAGGGCTCGGTTGAGAGATAACCGATGGACGCGGAGACGGTAATTTGTTTCCCGAAGTTCACTTCCAAAGAAGCTACGTCTTTGTTGGAGAGGTGCGGGGGCGCAATGTACTTCGAATGCCACAAGTGGCTCACCTCGAGGTGTGGTGGCTCGATGCTCACCCAACGCCACACAAGGCCTCACCCCAAGATGTGAAGGCACGCAACCTATAGACGCCACAAAAGGCTCACCCTATTATCCCGTGAGCTCGCCGCAAAGGCCTATTCACGTTCCACTATGGGACACTTGAGAGCGGTCACCGAACCCGTACAATGTTGGGGCAATCTCCACAACTCAATTGGAGGCTCCCAACAACAATGCCACAAAGGCTACAAAGCCACAAAAGGCAACAAGGCCACAAAAGGCTACAAGACCACAAAAGGTCAATAATCCAACCACACAACCGTCTAGGGTTCCAAGAACTCAAGAGAAACAAGCCCAAGGGCTTGAACTCGCCGAATCTCCGAGGAGAACTCAAACCTATGCACCAAATGCAAGAGGCAAGTCCTTCACTCTCAAATTCCACCAAAGCTACAAAAGCTATTGGGGGAATAAGGGAGGAAGAACACAAGAGGAGAACACAAAACTCTCCAAGATCTAGATCCCAAGGATTCCTTCAAAAAGAAGGGATTTGGCTTGGTGGGGCTTGTAGATCTAGATCTCCTCTCTCAAATCCCTCAAAAAGATGCAAGAATCATAGGAGGGGGAAGGGGAGAGGGCAAGATCTTCAAGGTTAACAATGGAGGAGAGAGAGAGTGAAAAACTGTCCAAAAAGAGCTAACCCCACGAAGGGGATGAGGAGCCCCTTTTTAAAGGGCTCCGGATCTCGGATTGGGCCATTCTGACTCTGAGCGGGTACTGGATGGATGGCCGGTACTACCGGTGGCACCCGGTTAACGGTCACAAAACGCGATGCGAACAAGCACAAAAACGAGTACGGCCGGTAGTACCGGTGGTCACCGGTACTACCGCCCAAGATTCCGACTGAAGAACCGTCAAATAGCGCAAATCAGGCAGATAGAGTACTGAACCAAAATTTGGTTTACCGGAAGTTGGGCCAGAATTAACACAGGTACTACCGGCGGCGTTTCTGCCCGAGCGGTACTTCCGGCGCCTAGCCGGTACTTCCGGTCAGAGAAACTTCAGAACCAAAACTGCAAGAACTTTTGCATCCAAACTCCAAACGAGATGAAACCAATTTTGTTGGAAAGATAACGATGTGTAGAATCCAACAAAAACAAAATATTGGGTATCACCAAGGGAGAAAATACCATGAATATATATGTGAGATACCTCCCAAGGTGTGGAGCCGGAAAACCTGCAAGATCAAAAACGCAATAAGATATGCAAGGGAAATCTGTTTTTGATGAACTAGAGCTTGTTGTGAAGATAACCATAAGCTCTAGATCCTCACATGGACAAGGACCAAACAACACACAAGAAAGATGACGCTATGAATGCAAAGGTTTGAGCTCTCTCCGAAAGATACGAACGAGTCACCCACTCGAGAGTCCCTCTTGATAGTACGGCTATCTATCATAAACCCGGTCTCCCAACACTACAAGAAACCGGTAAAATAGAAACCCTATCAAGATCATACCTTTGCCTTGAGCATCCCACTTGAGCTTGATGTAGACGATCTTGTCACCTTCAAGATGGAACACCTTTCTTGATTGCTCTTGCTTGATGAAGACTTATGAATGGCTCCCCCATACTCCATGGGGAAACCACTTCTTTGACCTTGTCTTCATCACTCCATGAACGCCGAGGACGGCAAGCTCCAAGCATGAGATCTTCTAGAGATGGTGCATCATGATCTTGCACTTCATTTCTTGATGATGTCTTGAAGATAGCCATGAGGAACTCCATCTTCTTCTTCTTCTTCAAGACATACTTGATCTTTTTCTTCTACTTGATTCCAATAGGCACAAAGCCCTTGGACAAAGCTTCTTCTCTTTCATCCTTGAAACCAACACATGGTCCAAGCGATGCCAATGGACAAACCTACAAGTGAGACTCAATTTGCACATTAGTCCATATGGATTGTCATTAATTACCAAAACCACACATGGGGCATACATGCCCTTTCACTTGGGTTTGTCAAGGTGAATTGATTTGTGGTTTTTGCAAATTGGTGATCTTACCCTATGAACTTGATTCAATTTTGAATTGTCCTTTAAATATATTTGAAAATAGTTTCTGTGAGTTTGTAAAGTGGGCTTGGGTTCACTTTTACTTGGTCTAGCAAGGGGTGAAAATAAATGGAAATGTTTATATTAGAAATTCTTTACTAGGAACACTCAAAGTGGCCAGTGGTTAACTTTGGTCAAAATGACCATTTGATCATATACTTTATATTTGATTTCTTTTTCTTTGGATTTTGTTTGTAATTGGCCTAGATGATGTAGTATTCATCTTTAAACTATTCCTTATCATTTGTAGCAAACACACATGGCAATTTCACTCAATCCTACACTAATGCAAAACACACATGCATTCATATTCAATTTAGTAATAAAAGGTTGTGTTAACCCTAAACTTGGGTGATTAAAACTTGATAATCTTGATTAATATTTTTGGGGTGTTACAAACCTTCCCTCCTTAAACAAAATCTCGTCCCGAGATTTAAGAAAAACTAGGAACTAAAGAGATTTGGAAAGTTGGTCCTAATGTAATCTTCTTGCTCCCAAGTAGCTTCTTCTTCAGTATGGTTGCTCCACTGGATCTTGAGAAACTTGATACTCCGGGTCCTGGTGGTTCTGAAGGCTTCTTCCAAAATATGAATGGGTACTTCACGATACATCAGATCCTTGTTGATATCTATGGCTCGGTGATCGATGTTCTTGAACACTTTGGTCTTCTCTTGAACTTCTAGGAATTTGCGAAGTAACGAGATATGGAACACATTATGTATGGCTGACATCTCCTCAAGCAGTTCCAGTTGATATGAGACTTCTCCTCGGCGATTCAAAATCTTGAAGGGTCCAATATATCTAGGGGTTAACTTTCCTTTCAGTTGAAAATGTTGCATTCCCTTCAAGGGTGATACTTTGAGATACACAAAATCTCTGACATTGAAGGTCAGGTCTCGACGTCTTTTGTCAGCATAAATCTTATGTCTCAATTGGGCGGTTTTGAGGTGTTCACGGACTTTGTGAACCTTCTCTTCGGCTTCTCGGAGAATGTCGGGTCCAAAGATCTGAATCTCTCCAACTTGCGACCAATTCAAGGGGGTACGACACTTCCTTCCATACAGAAATTCAAATGGGGCCATTTGCAAACTGACTTGATAACTGTTGTTGTATGAGAATTCTGCGAAAGGCAGACAATCTTCCCATTTTGATCCATATTCTAGAACACAAGCTCTCAACATATCTTCTAAGATTTGGTTGACTCTTTCAATTTGTCCATCGGTCTACGGGTGATAAGTTGTGCTGAAGTTCAGCTTGGTTCCTAATCCTTCTTGGACTTTCTGCCAAAATCTTGAGGTAAACTGGGTTCCTCGATCTGACACTATGGTCTTAGGGGTTCCATGCAAACTGAGGATTCTAGCAATGTACATCTCTGCTAGCTTCGAACTCTGGTAGGTGGTCTTGACAGGTATAAAATGGGCTACCTTAGACAGTCTATCCACTATGACCCAAATAGAGTCATTTCCCCTACTAGAAGTCGGCAAACAGGTGATAAAATCCATTTCGACAGAATCCCATTTCCATTCTGGAATCTGCAATGGTTGCAAAAGTCCTACGGGTCTCTGATGTTCTGCTTTGACTCGCTGACAGATATCACACTTAGCTATGTAGCTTCCGATTTCTCTCTTCATCTTGTGCCACCAAAATTGCTCCTTCAAATCCTAATACATCTCCGTTCCTCCAGGGTGGATAGAATAAAGAGTATCATGAGCTTCCTGCATGATGACTTGTTTCAACTCGGAATCTGTTGGCACACAGATACGTCCTTTGTACCACAAAACTCCTTCTTCATCTTTGGTGAATCCGGGTACCTTCCCTATACCGATATGACGCTTGATTCCGTCGATACTTGCATTTCCTTTCTACGCCTCCTTGATCTGACTGATCAAAGTGGGTTGAAGTTCGATGCTAGCTAAAAATCATTTGCTAACTAGCTCTGTTCTAAACTGCTCCAACTCTTAATGCAAACTTGGCTGCGCTTCTTTAATCATGGTGTTTAATCTACACGGCAATCTGCTAAGAGCATCCGCTACCACATTGGCTTTGCCGGGGTGATAGTGAATGTCAAGGTCATAATCCTTGATTAACTCTATCCATCTCCTTTGCCTCATATTCAGCTCCTTCTGAGTGAAAATATACTTCAGACTCTTGTGATCCGAATAAATCTCACAGCGATTACCCATGAGGTAATGCCGCCATGTCTTCAAAGCTAACACTACGGCTGCTAGTTCAAGATCATGGGTAGGGTAGTTTTGCTCATGTTGCTTCAGTTATCAGGACAGATATGCTATGACTTTGCCTTCTTGCATCAACACACATCTGAGACCAATCTTGGATGCATCATAATACACATCAAAAGGCTTCTTGATATCCGACATAATCAAAATTGGGATTGAAATCAATCTCTTCTTGAGCTCTTGAAAACTTGCTTCACATTTATCAGTCCATTCAAACTTCTTATCTTTCTTCAACAATTGGGTCATTGGTCTTACGATGCTCGAAAATCCTTCAACAAACTTGTGGTAATATCCTGCTAATCCGAGAAATGCACGGACTTGGGTTTGAGTGGTTGGGGCTTTCCATTCTTCAACATCCTTAATCTTGGCGGGATCAACAGCAATTCCTCCTGCTGATAAGATATATCCGAGGAATCCTACTTCCTTCAACCAAAACTCACACTTGCTAAACTTAGCATACAACTGATGCTCTCTAAGGGTTTCGAGGATGGTTCTTAGGTGTAGCTCATGGTCTTCTTCTGACTTGGAATAGATCAGAATATCGTCGATAAAAACAACGACAAACTTATCCAGGAAGTTCATAAAAATCTTATTCATGAGATTCATGAAATAAGCGGGGGCATTGGTTAATCCAAAATACATGACCGTATACTCATACAATCCATATCTGGTGGTAAAGGTAGTCTTTGGGATATTCGTTGCACGAATCTTGAGTTGATGATAACCAGTCCTAAGATCAATCTTAGAAAACACTCTGGCACCAGTCAACTGGTCAAACAGATCTTCTATCTTCGGCAGTGGGTACTTTTTTTTGATGGTGACATCATTCAACTTTCGGTAATCCGTGCACAAACGGTTACCTCCATCTTTCTTATCCATAAACAATACAGGCGATCTCCATGGTGATGCGCTTGGTTGAATCAAACCTTTCTCCAGCATAGCATCAAGTTGTTTCTTCAGCTCCACTAATTCTGATGGGTTCATACTATAGGGTCTCTGAAATATGGGTCTAGTTCCAGGAATTAGTTCAATGATGAACTCGATATCCCGATCTAGGGGCATACCGAGCAATTCATCTGGGAATACGTCGGGGTATTCGCGGACTATTCTGACTTGGTATATGGTTGGTTGGGCTAGACTCTTGTTGCATTTGAATTGACGGGGCAAGGTCTCAGATACATGCTCTACTGATACTCCAGAGCTACTGGTCATGGTTATGGCTTTGTTGGCACTGTCGATCAATCCTTTCTGTTTCGACATCCAATCCATTCCTAGTACTACTTCCAAACCTTTGGTTCCAAGTACTATTAGATTAGCATAAAAATCTATTCCATGGATTCTAATAGGTACAGCCTTGCAAAATTTTCTAGCCATGGTAGTTGAACCAGGTATTTGAACTATCATAACATGCTTCAATTTTTTTGGTTGAATCTTACTATTGCATGCAAATTCTTTTGTAACAAATGAGTGCGATGCTCCGGAATCAAACAACACTCTTGCAAGTACTGAGTTAATAGAAAACATACCCAGCACGACATCGGGCGCTTCCTGAGCTTCTTCAGCATTCATGTGGAACAGACAGTCGTTGCGGTTGAGCAAATTCCCTGGGGCAAATCTCCTTCCAGCCTGAACATGGCGTTGCTGCTGAGCTGGTGCATTCACATTGGTGGCTGCTGCAAGCTTCTTGGGGCACTCGTTGGAGTAGTGACCCTTGACTCCACATTCAAAGCAAGTAATCTGGGACTTGTCTTTTCCTGCAACAGGCACATCATTGCTTCTAGTCCTTGGGGCAGTATTGTTGTTGTTGTTGTTGGACTTGGGCGGTGCACGGTTGAAGTTGTTGGAGTTGCCGGGGTTGTTGTTGTGGTTTCCTCCAGACTTCAGGTTTCCTCCTCCATGATTGGGATAGTTTGGACGGGACATATGGGGTCTGTTGTTTCTTGGGGCATATCCTGCAGACGGGTTGGGGCGATACTTCTGAGTATGGTGGGATCTAGGCTGGTGCATCATCCTGCGCTTGCGATTGTCATTGGCCTGGTTGATCTTCCCTTCCATCTGAATGGCAGAATCTACTATCTCTTCTAGATCTGCAAAACGGATGTTGACTAACACAGTCTGCATCTCATCATGTAATCCATTCAGGAACCTTTCCTTCTTCTTTGCTTCGGTGTTGATCTCATCAGGGGCATATCTAGCTAGTGACAGAAATTTGTCATGGTACTCAACTACAGTCATCCTTCCTTGCTTCAGTTCCCTGAACTCATCCCTCATCCTGGTGACCAAACCTTGGGGCACATGGGTCCGACTGAACTTGATTTTGAATGCTTCCCAAGTCATCATCTGACCTTCGTTCATGGTATGGGTGCTATTCCACCAGGCTCTTGCATCTCCTGCCATATAATGGGTGGCAAACAGTACTTTTTCATTGACTTCAACTCTTGCGACCTCCAGGTTGTTATCCATGGTTTGCAGCCAGTCATCAGCATCTAAGGGATCCTCAGATTTATTAAAGATAGGTGGGTTGGTATTCTGAAAGTTCTTGAGATTGGATCCATGGTGATCCTGGTTTCCGTGGCCCTGATTATTGTGGGCCATTTGAGCGATCTGCTGAAGTGTGGCTAGATTGGCTTGGCATTCGGCTCTACTAGCTTCACGGTCAGAAACTAGCATTTGTAGAATCTGCAGCATTGGGTCTTGGGATGAGTTGCTCCCTCCAGGATTTCCACGAGTCGTCTGAAGATTTAGATAGATAGTGAGATAAGAGGGAAATCTCTAGGGTTCATGGTTTTGTTTCAAAAGCTTTAAACTTTGAGTTTGACTTAGGTTTTGCAAACTAACAACTTCCTCTCATTCATTCATTCAAAGCACACAATACAAACTCACACCACAACACAAACATAAAACAGATGATTTTAAGAACCATTCTATGAAACTATGATACAAAGGGACCGGGTACAATTCACTCCTACGGTAGTGCTCAAGTGCATCTAAGCATCATCAATGAAGTCAGAATCATCATCATCAGTGTGGAACTCCATAGCATCATCCTCCAGGTAGTCATCATCATCACTGAGGTAGGAGTAGAGGTCTCCGCGGATGTCTTCACCTTCCTCCTCCTTCTCTTCAAGCTGGATCTCCTGTTCACGGATGGTCTTCTCAAGAGCGGCCACCTTATTGCGAAGACAATCGATGGTACGATCCTTCTTATCACGTTGACGACGAAGTGATTGGCGCTCCCTAGCGAGGATGGCAAGGGTCTGGTCCTTCTTGACTGGAATGGCATGGTTGTGGTTTGTGTAGGCGCGGGCGTTGTCCAACTCCTTCTGCCTATTGTACAACATGAAGTCAAGATGATCCACCTGGTGCTTCAGCTCCGGATGGCTTGGCATCTCCAAGGGCATTCCCATAGAATCACGCCTTGCATAGTGAGCAAAGCGAGTTCCCTAGATCTGGTTGATGTTTTGCCCACACAGACAGGCGAGAGCTTCTTGCATAGCCTTGGCTAATCCATCTAGCCAGTTATTCTCCCAAATGCTGAATTGGATTTTCTCTGAAGTGGGTGCTTCCATCTTGCCTCTGAGATCTGCAATTATCAGCCACGATAGCTCTCCTCCTTGCTGATCATTGAGTTGGGCCCGGAAGAATTCCGAATGTGGGCGCTCCATATACTCTAATAGTGCATCTAGATCCCTCTCAAATATCAGTTGGCCTCCGTTGCCCAGCTGGTAGAACTTGCTATAGGTGACTTCCATCTATAAGAATTTAGGATAAGTAAGCTAGTGAGGTGATCAAGTGTGTCAAATTTTATGTATGATTGCAAGAATTTTTGAGGAACATGACTTGTTTTTGAAAGAATCAAGGATAAGAGTGGGAATAGGTTTTCATAAATACTCACTTGTTTTGTCTTGAAACTAAGTTTTTGTTCGGGCGTCCATTCTAACTAGGGTCTCCTATGGTCAGGATGGCTTTGATACTAACTTATCAACACCCGGATTTTTAATCCCAGATGCCTGTTATGCCATACCTCGCAATCCCAGTATTACCATTTTTGCGAGACATAACAGATTGGTATCACAGTACATCATCCATTACAAGCCATAATAAAGGTCTTACAAATAAAGGATCTCATGATCCAGTCTTAATACAATCAAGCAGCGGAAAATAAACGTAGTAGGGGGCTCCATCTTCAAAATCACAGGCAATGCTGACGATGGGAGATGATCCTAGTTGTCGTAGACCTCCTGCTGTCCATCATCCTGATAGTCCTCCTCATAGTCTGGCCATGGGAATAGCCATGGACAAAGCCATGAGTACTCTTTAAGTACTCGCAAACTATCACTAACAAGTAAGGTAGTTCTAGTAGGAACCTTAAGCTCTAGGTTTATTTGCAAAAATCCAGGTTTATCTTAAACTGAGTTTAGAAGTAAAGAAAACTAATTTAGTGTTCTACATCACCTAAGTGGGAACTTAGTTTTCATGTTCACAACTCTGTTGTGGTCAAGTCAAAGTCATAGTTCACTATCACAAGTCATTTTTAAAACATCTGACGACGGAATAGTATGGCCACTCCAACTGTCCATGACCGCGTACGTGGCTATTCAAATAGTTTGACACTCTGCAGAGGTGGTACACTTTCACCACAAAATTCGATACATCCATCAGGGATAACCCTGAATCATCATACTTAGTATGCGGATAACCAATCATAACCTTTCAATTACACACTCTAGTATAGGCACCTCCCCTATGAGCTTGGGCTCCCAGCCATGGCCATCTGCCATCCTCGGAACTGCATAGGTGGACATTCACACTCACGAGGTAGCCTCAACTCAACCTCTTTCCGCGAGGGAACCCATACTAAGGCATATAAGCTTCTAGTTAAGCCCTACCCAATTCAGGTATTGTGGTTGTACGGTAAAGTTGGAATGGTATCGCATCCGAACCCAACCATCCATTTTTATAAAGGGCTAAGGCTCATGCCTCAACATTTTCATCATCAAATCCTTTTGTGTCCATAACACATGTCAAAACATTTCAATAGAATGAATCCTCATTCCAAGGTTTTCATAATCATTTTCACCAAGTATTCCCATCTAAAGTGATCAACTTTTATGCTTAGCACTAGCCACTAAAGTTGAGGGTATTTACTAATGAGGGGTGCTAATCAAGGGTAACTATCCAATTCTAATCTCATGCCTTGGGATGACATCTAAGTATAACTAGTTAGGCCTAGTTTTATACTCTTTATGGTATCTATCCTATTTTTCCACTACTCACCAAGCACTAACTAAAAGTAAAGAACTTTGGTAAAGTAAAAGAATAAAGCTTGCAAGTAAAACTTGGGATTGGTATAATTAAAGTTGCATAACCAAGCATGCCCAATGCATCTTGCATAGGTTATATTGCAAGGATAACTTGCATGGTTCTAGCTTGCAATTAGTGATGGCTTGCATAGTTAAGTTATAGTGTTAGGCTTGCCTCGAGTAGTGCATTGCTTGAAGTTCTCTTCTTCTTCTTCTTGGTAGTACTCCTCCTCCTCGTAGCTTGGGTCGGTACTATCGTCTATAAATGAATACAAGGTACACAATCACCAAATAATACTTAACTACTTCTATTTAGCACACTAAGGCGCATACTTTATGAACTAGCATCATCACAAACATCACATGAAATAAAGACATAATCTTGTTTGTCTTATTTTAGAAAAGTAATTTCTACTCATTGAAAATACTTAAGATTTAATATCCTCCAATTAAAATATGGTATCATGTTGACACATGTCATCACCACATATTCTAATACATGGGAATGTGATTTAAAGTGGTTGTCATATTTTATAAAGTTTAAGATTATCATTTAATAGAATTAAAGTGACTAGAAATGCCCATATAGCATTCTTTTGGTACTAGTGCAATGTCACTGCATGTAAACCTAAATATTTTTACATATTCATATAGATCTTATCAAATGTGATTTTTGAGAGTTGGAATCAACTCAAAAGCATTTATGGTTGATTTTTGAAAAATGTTTGAAGTTGAAAAAGTCTTTGTCTTGTTATTTTTACTATAGGTGATCTCTAACTCCAAATGATTTGAATCCAACGGGTTTGGATAGATAATTTAAGTATCTTTCTAACAAAATTGGAATCATGCAATTTGGTTTAGTGAATCTCTTTGAATTGATTTTTGAATCTACTGACAGAATCTGGTTTTAACTAAAATAGAAAATAACTATTTGAATCACTGGGCTCTACGCGGGAAACTAAACGGGCCAGCCCAATCTGCACAGTGTGGCGCAGCGGGCTGCTGACAGGGGGGTCCCACTAGTCAGCAACTCTATCTAACCGAAACGGTATCTTTCAATCTAGGCCCTACGATTAGAACCTGATCTAACTGCTGAGGTTCATCGTCGACGACGAACAGCTCCGGCGAGGTCTGAACCCAAATGTCGACGGTGGGGGTCATGTGAGGCTCACCAGGGCTCCAGCTAGGGTCGACGATGGGGGCGAACAACGTGGTAGACTACGGTGGTTCGAACGGTGGTCGCGGCGGCTCCTGGGGCGGCTCCAATCAATGGCGCCCTTCTTCTTCTTCTCAGGCGGCTTCGCCAAATTCCGGTGATCGGTGCTCTTTGCTCGGGAGAGGTGTGGGAGGTGTTGTGAGGAGTGGGGAGTGAGGTGGTGTGGAGAATTGAGGCGGAGGGGGACTCTATTTATACACCAGCGATGGAGATAGAGCGGGATGGCTCGGGCTCGTCGACGACATTGATACAGGGGCTAGCGGCATGGCTGGGGGTAGGGTTCGGAGCGGTGCTTCCTGGCGGTCATCACTGGCTTAAAGGAGCGACACGGGGCGATCGAGAATGGTCGGGCGCGTGTGGTGCTCTACGCGGAACTGACGGTGTTCGAGACGGCGCACGGGGGCTACGGGTCGCGCGGTGGCGAACGGGGATGTCTGGGAGCTAGCTGGTGGTATGGCGAGTGTGTGCACGCGCGAAGAGGGCTAGGCGCAGCGTGTGCGAGCCGGTCGGCTGCGGCACTCTGGCGTGCTCTCGGCACGGCGCAGAGAAAGTGGGCGCAACGATGCTGGGGTGGTCCATGGCATGGCTGCGGTCAAGGGCTGGATAGGGGGTGGCGGTGGACGGCAGTCTGCCTGCTGGACATCATGGACGATGGCAGCGTGGTCTCTAGCGAGCGGTCCATGGTTGGCCGGCGTGGCAAGCTCCAGGCGGCGCTTCACTAGCGCAACGGCAAAGGGAGGTGTGTGTCTTGCGCTTCTAGAGGCTGGGGAGACAGGGGAGTGCAATGAGGGCAAGTGGTCGAGTGATCACTGCTCCAAACAGTGGAGTTAGGCAGTAATTGATTTGTGTCTGCTAGGTGTTTGGCTAAATGGCCACAAAAATTTAAATTTGAAATTTTTGAATGAAATTTGTGAGTGATCTAAACTTATGTTTGGTAGTCTCTGGTTGCTTGGGTTTGTCAAGGTGAATTGATTTGAGTGGGTTTTGCAAATTGGTGATCTTACCCTATGAACTTGATTCAATTTTGAATTGACCTTTAAATATATTTGAAATAGTTTTTGTGAGTTTGTTAAAGTGGGCTTGGGTTCACTTTTACTTGGCCTAGCAAGGGGTGAAAATAAATGAAAATGTTTCTATTAGAAATTGTTTACTAGGAACACTCAAAGTGGCCTAGTGGTTAACTTTGGTCAAAATGACCATTTGATCATATATTTTATATTTGATTTCTTTTTCTTTGGATTTTGTTTGTAATTGGCCTAGATGATGTAGTATTCATCTTTAAACTATTCCTTATCATTTGTAGCAAACACACATGGCAATTTCACTCAATCCTACACTAATGCAAAACACACATGCATTCATATTCAATTTAGTAATAAAAGTTTTTGTTAACCCTAAACTTGGGTGATTAGAACTTGATAATCTTGATTAATATTTTTGGGGTGTTGCAAAAGGCTATGCAATACTTGGGATTCAATTTAATGCAATCGCGACTCAATGATGCAAGAGTAAGATAGAAGCATAGGTACTATATATATGTAAGTATGGGGAATTGCTTGCCTGATAGTTCAGTTGCGGAATAAGAAGGGGCTATGCAATATTTGGGATTCAATTTAATGCAATCGCGACTCAATGATGCAAGAGTAAGATAGAAGCATAGGTACTATATATATGCAAGCATGGGGAATTGCTTGCCTGATAGTTCAGTTGCGGAATAAGAAAGATCTGGGTAATGCTCCTGAGGCTCCTGGTATTCTCCTTGCTTAGTGTTTATCCAGATTAAAAACTAAACACACAAGGGCCAAAATAAATACATAATATAATCATATAAATCATATGCAACAAGCAAAAAAGGTATGCATGATGGAATGATGCACAATTGCACGGTATAACATACAATAGCATGGGTGAGATGTGGAGACAATAATAAATCGCCTTATTATTTTATTTAGGCATGTTTTACTTCCATATACCTTGCAGTATTCATTATATTTACATGATGCATGACATGGCAAAGATACGATGCGATTAGGCAATATTAAGAGGAATCGGGATCCCGATAATTAATTATAGCTTCAAGTTGTTTACGTATCTCGCAGTTTAAATGTTGGCTTAACAAGGCAAAACATAGCACCAGTTTGCTACAAAAATTTAAATTGAGCTAATATAAGAGTAGATTAGCCTGTATATGGTCTCCATATTTTATTATAAGGTGAATCGACAAAGTACTCCCGAATGACAATATATGTATGTGAGCATGAATGATTTATTGCAACAAGATATATAGATGACAATTTATAAAAAATAGGGATCTCGAAAACAGGATCACATCAGGGTTAAGCACCGATGGTCTCGGGGCTCGAGAGGACCGGTCTTTGGACTCCGGAGTCGGTCTTCGGATCCGCGGGAGTCTTCAAGGTCTCGGCCATCGGATCCGTGATGGAGAACTTATCATTCTGTGATGGAGTTCTCAGGTCGCCGGGTCCGAGAAGGCGATATTTGCATCCTAGCTTCTAGGTCGGTGGGGAACTTGTTTGATGCCGAGGGTCTTCGGAAGATCTTGGCATACCCATGTCGGAGATCTTGGCAGAATTCCAAGTCCTAGCAAGCGTCGGTGACAAGAGCCTAGGAATTAGATGGTTAGACGATGAACTTCCCTTCCATGTTTCATCTCTTCCCCCATCTCATACATGCGACGTGTGCAGGAACTTACAAACATAGAGGCACGGGTCGACTTGTTCTGTACTCAAACAGGTAGCAGCAACAGAATGAACAGAGGCCCGCTGTCGATGGAGGCCATGGCGACCTGAATATCAGCAGCTGGACGGGATTCAACAGCGGAGATGGCCGCTGGTCGCGATGGCTCGCTGCATAGGACAGCCACACACAGAGAGAGCAGGGGCGAGCGGCAGGCGCGCAAGTGGCAGAGGCGACGAGCTCGCGGAGCCGGTCTCGCGCCTGGGCCGGGACGAAGTGGTGGGCGGAGCTCCGGGGCGGCGCAGCGACGGGCTCGCTGGAGGCTGCACGCAGTGGACGGCCGGCGAGGTCAACGGGACCGGGAACGAAGGGTAGCGACAACGGGGGACGACGAGGCCGCTGCGGGGAGTCGGGGTGCGGGGCCGGTCGACAGAGGCGGCGGCGGCCAGGGGTTCCGGGCGGAGCGCGGCGCGACGCGAGGCGAGGCAGCTCGACGGGGAGGCGCGGCCCGACCAAGGAGGAGGCGGCGGTGCTACCGGGGTGCAGAGGGAGCTTGGGGATCCAGGTGCGGTGAGGGCGAGGAGAGAGGAGGAGATCAAGAGGCCATGGCAAGCGGCGGCTGGGAGGAAAAGCGAGGGCACTACGCGGCGGCGATGACAGATGAGCGCTCGGGGAGACAAGGAAGATAGGGTAGCGAGGCAGGTGGGTATTTCGTCGCGAGCGCGGGGATGGGACCGGGTGAGGTGAGAGCGTCGCGAGCGAGAGGGGGCATGCCGGGCGACGCGGTTCGCAGGGTGGGGCCGGACGCGCGTGTTGGTGTGCCGATGTGCTGGCGTGTCGTGTGCGTGTTCGGTGGGGTGTTGGGTGCACTGCACGCTGTGGCTGCACGCGCGTGTGTGCGTGTAGGATTAGGTGAGTGTGGTGTATAGCGGTGGCTTTGTGGTGTTGGTGTGGGGCGGGAATTTTGGGAGATTTAGGGTTTGTCGATGGAGGTGGATGGAGGTGGCCGGTTGGGCTTTTAGACATGGCTGAAAACAATATAAAATTTGGTTATTGTTTTAAAATATTTTTGTAATATGTTTTTAAACAACAAAATATTCAGGAAGATCTAGGGATTGATTTGAAATAAGACGAGGGTATTTAGAAAATAAGATAGGCTTTTGTAAAATAACTTTTTGGTGAACATATGCATGCAGTCATGAGGTTGCTCAAATACAATGTGGCATGATGATATGAGCATACGATTATGATGGTGCAATAATGACATGCAGGAAGTAACAATATATAGACTAGACAAGTAGCATTACAATTGTTAGACAATTGGAATGCTACATCAGAGCATGTTTTCGTGCAAGTATTAATTCCAGTTTTTATATCGATCCCAATAAGGAGCTTAGGTAAGTGTTTTTATGTGGTGTTTCTGTCGCACTCAAGGTCTCACCGGTCTTTAGTGAATTGAATGCAATTGTTGAAGATGGAAAGTGGTGAGTGAATATTAGAGGAAACTTGCATAAAGAAAAATGAGGATTAAATAACATAAAAGTAAAGACGAAAAAGGTGTTCGAGGTTTCTGCAAATGAGAAACTAAGCACGGAGAGAAACGGTTCATGGTAATAGTGAAAGTGTCAGATGAATAAAATGGAATAAGTGATTGTGATATGTCTTATTTGTAAGTGAGTAGGCAAGCAACCCTTAAACCAACTGGAAGTTCTCATGGCCAATTCTTCCCAGTCTCAATGATATTTCTACCTGTTACCACGGCCATGGTTAGTGCATTAATTAAGGTCTTCCGACCGGATCAAGCTTTAATCTTAATGGTTCCTTGTTGTCCTTGAGTAGTACTAGATCCTCATTGATATCGGCCGTGTCACTCGGGGGTCGCTGATTCGCTAGCATAAAAGTTCATACCTATGAGATCTCTGGATCATGTTACCTGGGCCCTTAAATTAGATAACAAGCATTAGTTGAACATAGATAATCATTCTCATAATTTAATAAACACTACAACGATCACGAATGGATGGAATTAAAGAAGCTACAACATATCTCACCAATCCCCTACATCTCCCACGCCTATGGGGATTTACTCAGACATAAGAGGAAGATAAATCAAAGGCATAATTGTATTGCAAATGGAAATCATCTCAAAGTTATCATAGCAAGCCACAATATCAGTTGAAGATCGAATCAAATACATACCAAAGGTAGATCAAAGTATCAAACCCTAATCTTACAAGTGCCAATCTCTCTCTCTAAGTAACAATGAATATGATGGTGGAGTGGATGGTGTGGAGGCTAGAGATCGTCAAAGAATGAAATGGTGTTCTCCTCCTTCTCCAAATCTTGTATCTCCTCTTTTGGACGAGTTTGTGGCGGTTGTGTTCTATTTTTCGTCCCCCCTCTTCACGAAAGTTTCTTGTATTGATATAATGGAGCCATAGGTGGGTAGTACGGGCGGACGGTACATGTGTGCCCCGATCGTACCAGTGGTCTTTATGCACTCTGAACGCCTCCAATGAAAGAGGCTCCAATCGAGGATTTGCTTCTTTTGGTGTAATTAGACCATAAATGTTATTAGATCTTCCATATATGTTCATTACCTGAAAACCATCACAAGGAACCAAACATTCGCTAACTGCGATGTTAACATTAGTACAAAGGGTGATCTTTAGTGAAATCCGGCAAGAAACAAGAGGAAAAATAATGGTGAAAAATGTTGAAATTTGGAGCTATCAACTTCCCCAAGCTTAGCTGTTACTCACCCTCGAGTGACAAAGCTATAATGAGTAATAGCGAGAAACTGAATCAAGAGGAAGGACTCACAAGTTTGAGGTTGTATCATATTCCATTGTCTCAAACCCTGCAACCTTAAACATGAGCATAATGTATCTGAACAATTGCACTTAAGCTCGATTCCTAGACGCAAACTGAATCAAGAGGAAAGACTCACAAGCTCGATTCCTAGCTAATATTTATTGAAACTCAAAAGAGACTGTCAAAATGTTGGCTAGGCTTGTGAATCAATTCTTTTCAGCGCCCCTCTTTTATGAGAATAAAAATATTTAAAGTAACAGTGCTTCAGTCAAAATTAAGGGTGCACAAGTAAATGTAGAAAGAAGGATAGACTTAGAGTTTTTCATTAACATCCACTTCGATAATCGCGGCTATCAAACACCTCTTCTTCTCCTTGTTTTTCAAGCACTCTAATTTATTCATTTTAGGTGGTGACGTGATGCAATGCTTTTGTAGATATTGACTATTTCCAGCTCTTATCTTGACGGTAGTTCCTCTTTTTTCTCTTTCAAGGATCAACGATTGTTTCTTACAAATGCTTACACAACCTTTGAGAGTACCAATAATTTTTCCCATATATTGGCACGTATGTCACTCACGTCATCAACTCATAGCCAAAATCCGGGGTTATACCATAGATCGTTCAAAAGCTAGTGGAGTTGTTGGCATCCCAAAGGTGTGCATGAAAAACATAGAACTTTCTCTCTCTCTTTTTATATATAGTACAACTGATCAAAACAGGTTTGGCATCTCCCTCTCCCACCATAAAAAGTTTGTTCCATCAAACAATTCTTTTTTAGAAGGTATCATCACGTCAACGGTTAGTGTGTGGGGTTGACTACTGCTAAGATTAAGCCCTTAAGACAAAAACATGGCACCAAAAGTTGTCAATAGACACTCTCTCTTATTCCTAAAATTTTGGAATTTAATTTCAAGGAGTTGTTTTTCTAACCGATAGTAATTGTCATAAGTCTCAACCAAGGTAGCGATAATAACCTTTGAACTCAAGTCCTAAAAGATAACGAACTATGCATGGAGTAGAACTCAAGTGCAACCGAACAAACATAAAATATTCATGAATAAACTTAAAGGAAGAGGGAAAATGTGGATGTGATACATCCTCTTGCTTGATCATCTCCCACTTAGGTCAACTCCTCGTGTTCGTCTTCATAGTTAGATCACTAGAGGTGAATAACCTGCAGAAAAATCAACGAGAATCGAGAGAACTTTGCACAAGTCAAGATAAAAGCTAGTCTAATATTTTTTGATTTCCTTTTATAAATGCAAACTGAAAATAAACATGCACTAGAATGAAAAAATATGCATGCAAAAGGTGTGGAGGAGTTCAACCTCCCCAAGCTTAGGCTCTTGACCCAACTCGAATCAAATGTTGTCACCATCTCCGGGCGGCGGCTGATGGTATGAGAAGTTCGGGTAGTGGTTTGGTAAGTCGGGCATGAAGGAGGTGAAGTATTGGGTGAGGTTTACTATGTTGGCATTCACATAATGTAACGTATTCTCTACGTTGTCAATGCGATGCACCAGCTAATCAAACTCTCTCCTCGGGACATAGTTGAATCCCATCTGTGGTGGAGGCATACCTTGCTATTGGTGCTAAGGGAAAGGTTGTTGGTGATGCTGCTGCTAACCGTAGTCATCCTAGCCTGCTGCATTCCAGTCCTCTCCACCTTGTTCCTGCCATTGTTGGCCAGCTATTGCGTCTTCCCAGTTGGGGTGTCCTTCTGGTGGTGCGATCCTCCCCGACAGGATCACTGCTTGCTAGAATTCCTCCTCAGTAAGGACCCAAATCTGTTTACCTAGCAAACCAAAAGCTTGGACAAAAGGAAGAAAAACTTGGTGGAGTTCACCATTAGGCTCGAAATAAAACTGATAAGCATGGAGGACATGTTGGGGTCTATAGATCCCCATGAATTTGGTGCTTTACATGTGTATGTGATCCAAAATATTATTGCCAGCCACAGCTCTTTCCTAGGGCATGACAATCTCTCTTGCGTAAGCAATCTCTGTGATCAAGCCACTGCAGCGGATGTCACCCAAAGAAGCCGACCTTTGGTGGCGAAAGTGCTGGATGAGCAAAGAACCCAAGTTTACCTTATGCTCCATCTCAGGATGTAGAGCCATGTGAATTACGCTCATCTCGGGGCATGCCATTGCCCTGACATCTCCCTTCCCAAAAATAGAATTAACCAAAAATGTGTGAAAATAACGGATAGTGGGATTATGGATAGTGACACTCTTCTTGTGCAAATAATCGGTGTTCCCGTGGACAGAAATCTGCTCCCAAGAATGCATTGCCTCTATGTGGACATTAGGATTAATATCAAGTTCCCCCTCATGAGAGAATCTGAAACAATCACAAAATTCATAAAAGGAAAGGTTATGGGGTTTCCCATTACGCACAAAGCTTACAGTGCAATTGCGCTCATGGGCCTCAAGATCATCGTGGAACAATGATAGGAACTTGTGTGTGGTGAGATGGTAGGTGTCGATGGAGAGGTAGGAAAACGGGACCATGCCTACTTGCACGATCATCTGCTCGAAGTCCTCCAGCAGACCTTGGCAGGAGAGGAACTCACGGCTTACCAACTTAGTGGGTAAAACCTTGCATTGGCTCACCCTCTTGTAGTCCTTGTTCATGGCGGCTCTCAAGCTATCCGCCTATGAACGCCTCTTCTTCGAACTCGATGATCGGGTAGAGACCGAGGCCCCTGCCGTTCCCGAGCCCTTGCCCGAGCGAAAAATCCTTCCAATGTTGTGCATTGTGCTGCAAAATTTTCAAACAAAACTATGGCATCAAGTTTCTATCATACAAACAAACGATTACAGGAAGAAATCACAAATCCTAATGTTAGGAATAAAAAATAATATCAAAATATGATGAACTCATCTAAGTAGTCAATGTGAGGAATTCAACCATGGATTTCATAGGGTCGGATGAGAAACTTACTGATGTAAAGATTCCCCCACTCAAAACACAAAATCAATCAAGAATCAAAGATTCTATGAGATTAGGGTTTGAGGTGGAGAGAGAAAGAGAAAGAAAGAAAGAGGAGGAAGAAGAAAGGGGTTAGCTAGGAGCCAGCCGCTATCGGTCTTTACCTGGTGATGTAGTAGGTACGGGTGCAGCCCGCCCATACCGATGGTTGTCACCGTTGGATGAAGGTTAGGGTTCGAGATCAAACCTGGGGGGTCTGGTACTGGCGGACGGTATGGGTGCATCCTAGCCATACCAGTGCTCGTTATCGGCGCAGTATGGGTCGAAGAAAATCGTCGAAGTTCAATACGGGTAGGCGGTACAAGTACCTCCAGCTATACCAGTGTTTGTTATTAGGACTTATTAATTCATTTTCCTTACTGGTTTTTCTTCGACGGTACAGGCACCTTCGACCGTAACAGTGCTCGTTACGCAGTATGAACCCAGTTTAACTCTTCCTTTTGCTTTCTTTTTACTTTTCTTTTAAACTTCACTAAGGTAAAAATTCTCTACAAGTCTCAAAGCTTGAACAAATTTATTAAGACACATAAAATAAACAAAACAAAACAAACTTAAACTTATTTAAGAATGGGTTGACTCCCATTAAGCATTTTATTAAGGAGAGTTAGCTTATAAACCAATCTCCATGTCGTTAGCATTTACCTCAAGCTGTTCTTCATCAATAGTTTTCACTGCTTGGATACACTTCGGAGGTGGAACATATTTGCCATTATGCTCCTGCTTCTTTGGAAAGTAACGAACAATCTGATCATCATAGATATTTAAAACAATCTTACCACTAGAACAATCAACATTAGCTCCAGCAGTGCTAAGAAAAGGTCTTCCAAGGATGATTGAAAGTTTGTCACCTTCCGTAACATCAAGTATAATAAAGTCAGTGGGTATAACATGTTGGTCAATTCTAAGTAAAACATCTTCGATCATACCGATGGGTTTTTTAGTCGTCTTATCAGCCATTTGCAAAGGGATTAAAGTGGGAAATACTCTCCAAGGTTCAATTTCTTAAACAAGAAATAAGGCATGACACTAACACCTGCTCCTAAATCACAAAGAGCATTAACTATATTAGTTTTTCCAATTGCGCAAGAGATAGTTGGTATACCTGAGTCCCCAAGCTTAGCAGGCATCTTATCACCAAATCCTGTCATTACTACTACATTCTTAGTTACCTTCTTTTTTCTATTAAGAATATCTCGCATAGACTTTTTGTAAGTAGGAACTGGAATAGCATTAGTTAAAGGGAGTTATAAACAAAGGCTTCCCAACTCTTCAGCAAAAGAGTCATAAATAGATTTATCCAGTTCATATTGAACTCGATTAGGATAAGGAATTTTCTTTTTGGTGGGTATTACCTTCTCCTTTACCTTCTCTATTGGTTCAACATCCTTTTTAGTTTTCTTCTTTGCTGATGATTTTTGCTTATCAACATGTTCTTCACGTGAAGTGATAACCTACTCTTCTTGTTCATTTCTCATATCGGCCTCTTCCCTTGAGTCAATCATCTCAGCATCTGAATCATATTATTTATGTTTATCTCCTGCTTCTTCTTCTATAGCTTTGGAAGCCTCAAATTCTCCATTTTGGGCTTCATAATCAATATCATCTTAAGGATCAACTAAGTCATCTTCTTCTTGACTCATCTCCTGAGTCTCTCTTGATTTGTGGGCTTGTTCTTCTTGATACCAAGGTGGCCCTTGTGGTTCCTACGTTTCTGTACCACATCTAGTGACAATGTTAGTAGAAACAGTATTAAAATTTCCTTGGTTCAAAATTAGAGTTTTGGTTTCAATTATTTGATCACATTGTGTTTTAACCATACTTAAGTATTGATGCATCCAAAATTGAAGCATTTTTACCTCTTGTTTTTGCATAAATAGAGTAAGGATTTTTGTATTTCACTGCGCCTACGCGCGCTATTTCGTTCTTGTTTCAAAAGGATCCCAAATCATGGAGTCATAGATGAACATATCAATTAGAGCTGTCATATTGTGTAATTATATGATATTTCTAAGTGATAAAAGCCATTTTATGAATTTACCTTCGCACCTGGAAGAATAACAAACAAGGAGGAGGCATTAGTACTAATAACGACCACTGGTGCGGGTGGAGCCCGCCCGTACCGTCCACTCGTACCAGGCGCCATCAGGACCGCCTCGTCAAATAGTTTCTCCTAGCAAAGACGAGAGGGGGATCCGACATTCATAGCCACCAGAAACCACGAAACACCACATCTGAAAGGGATCTGAAGGAGGAACTTGGCTGGGGTAAAATCCTAGCTGCTTCGTGGATCATTGGAGGACAACGCATCATCCCTTCACCATCGACCGCTGCATCTTCATCACCACCATTACTCCATCTTTTAGCTATTAGATCTCTTTGTAATTCCAGATCCAATTGTGGTTTGCATTAGATCTACACCCATACTTTAATCCATCCATTTGATTATGATGATGTTGTTGATTGCTTCCATGAGTGAGTAGTTCCTTTGTTCTTAGGGACATGGAGAAACCCTAGCGCCACTATGAACTTGTAATGAAGATGATATATTCTTGTGTCCATATGACTTGCTTGTCTATGATATAATTATGACTTGTGTTTGATTTCTCTGTTTAGATGATGTGTGAAGTCGACCATGTATCATTTTCCTTCGGGACTAAAGGGAGGAAGACACCCTTTGGACGTGTTGTGGAAGCGTACCCGGAGTTCCCTGTGACAGATTGCCGCCGGCTCGTAACCCACATGGTCAAAGGGGGAAGAAAGAGGGACTCCCTAATCTAATTACGATATCCATGGGGAAACCCTTAATTGCGGTGGCCTGTATGGGTGATTGCTCTCAGGCATTGCAGTGATTATTTAGAGGTGACCTCACACTTGGCTCAACAAAGTGGCTTCCTACGAGCCTTGTCGTGAACATCTTATTATAGGGCTCTCTCCACATATGAAATGACACAAGTATGTTATCTTGATTACATATAATAATAGTACTATGCTAGTGGTGTATCCTACATCCCCGAGAACGTTTTAGCCTTATTGAGTTCAATCATGCTTTTAGACAATCTTGTTACTTGTTTTCTTTTACTTGTTTTAATTACTTTTTTACAAACAACTATAAACCATTCAAACACCCATTACTTGAGATCGAAGACAACTTACAAGTATTCTTTGGTAGATAGTAACGAATGGCATAAAGACCTTTAGCAATAGCTCTCTATGGGTTCGATATCTTTACTTTGAAACTAGCTACAATTGATCTATGCACTTGTTGTCATCAAGATATTTTTTGGCACCGTTGCCGGGGAGCTAAGCGCTTTTGGTCTTTGTTTTTAGTTACTTACTTTACTCATTGTTTTAACTAAAGTTGTTTATTAGTTTCAGGTGATACATTATGGGCGAGTACCTACATATAATTCAACTTGAGGCTGTGAGGAATTCCGGTCCACCCATGGACGCATATTTGAAATCTAATAACCCAAGAGTGTATGATATTAACTGATACATTGCAAATGTATCTATAATTTTTGATGTTCCATGCTTGGTTTTATCTACTTTCTTATGTTTCGTCCACACTTTGGAGTACTTTTCATATGATTACTTGGACTAACCTATTATCAAGAGCCACAGTGCCAGCTACTTGTTTTCTGCTGTTTTTGGTTTCAGGAAGTCAAAAAATGAATATTCTCGGAATTGGACGGGACAAAAGCCAAAGTTATTATTTTACCGGGGGACACTTGGAGCCAGAATACGAGATGGAGAAGGGCCAGAGGGCGGCCACACCACCTAGCCACGCGGCCAGGCTTGGCCCGCGCCAGGGGTGGTGTGGCCAGCCTAGGCACCCCCGGCCTATCCTTACGCCTATATATTGCCTCTGATACGGAAACCCTAAGTACCCGATCAAAATTCCATGAAAGAGTCTGTAGCCACCGTCATCTCCATCCCTAGATCGGGAGGGATCTGAAGCTCTTCTCAGCACCCTGCCGGAGAGGGGAATTCACCCTGGAGGCCTTCTTCATCATCATGCAAGCCTCTGGTGTGATGCGTGAGTAGTTCATCTCTGGACTACGGGTCCATGTAGTAACTAGATGGCTGGTTCTCCTCCTTTGTGCTTTCATGTCTAGATCTTGTGAGCTCCGTTCATGATCAAGATCATCTATTTGTAATTCTGCATGTTGTGTTTGCGGGGATCCGATGGATGTTGAGATGCTATTTCAGATTGATTATTGATTCTATCATGTCTTTGTTATTTGTGATCTTGCATGCTTTCCGTTGTTAGTAGCTATCTTGGCCAAGTAGATGCTAGCAACTCCAAGAGTTAGTATTTATGCTCGATAGTGGGTTCATGCCTCTGGTAATCTGGGTAAGTGACAGAAATCTCTAAGGTACTAGATGTGTTGTTGCTACTAGGGATAAAACAACAATCCTTTGTTCATAGAACAATCGTATTGTTTACTTTACACGCAATTTGTAATGCAATAATCTGTTGCTTGCAACTTAATATTGGAGGGGGTTCGAATGATAACCTGAAGGTGGATTATTAGTCATAGATGTAGTTGGATGGCGGTCTATGTATAATGTTGTAATGCCCAATCGAATCTCAAAGGAGTCAAGATGATTAGTATATGCTTGTATGCTTTCTTGATGTTTGTCAATTGCCCCACTGTAATTTGTTCACCCAGCATGTTATCTATCTTAAGGAGAGCCACCTCTAGTGAACTATGGACCCTGGTCCTTTCATTTACAATCAATCTACAAACTGTTTACTGCTTTGTGTTTACTTTCTACAAACTATTACTTCCTTCCATTCGATACATTTAATCCTTTGTTTTTAGCAAAACCGGTGAGATTGACAACCTCATCGCAAGTTGGGGGGCAAAGTTCTGTGGTTGTGTTGTGCAGGTCTCCACGTTGCTACTAGCACCGGTAGTGCGCCTTGCCAAGGCTCAGCTAGCAACACCTTTGGGGTGTTTCCTTGCTCCTACTGGATTGATAGCCTTGGTTTCGTACTGAGGGAAAACTTGCTGATGTGCTCATCATACCTTCCTCTTGGGGTTCCCCAACGAGCTTGATATATTTTGGGCCATCAAGCTCTTTTTCTGGCGCTGTTGCTAGAGAGTCAAGGACATCTTCACAAGGGGAGGCCCTCATAACCAATCTCTTTACTTTGTTATTTTTGTTTTGCTTAGTTTACTTTGCTTTGTTTGCTTGTTTCTTTATAAAAAACACACAAAAATTTAGTTTTACAAGTTTGCCTTATTTATTGAAAACACAAAAAAAAAATTAGTTCCTATCTTAAGTTGCCTTTATGTCTAGCATTGCTCCAACCACTATGTCACCTGAGGAAATGATTTTCACTTTTAAACAAGGAATTGAAGAGAGTTTCAAGGAAGCTTGGTCTAGAATCTCCGATCTATATGAAAAAACTAAGCCTAAAATGACTCAAAGCTTGTTCCTTAGCAGTTTTTACCTTGGAATTGCTCTCTTCTATAGATATGCTTTAGATGCTGTTGTGGGAGGATATTTCCTCCAATGCAATGAGGATGATGTTGTTAATGCTATAAATAAATTGGTCTTTACTTACAACTTGCCTAGCAAAACTGATAGTTCTTTCACAAACATATTTGCTAGATTGAACACTCTTGAGACCAGCACTGCTAGTTTGAAAGATTGCTATAATACGCTTAGGGAGCATCATAATCATGTTCCAATAAATTCTGAACCATCAAAGTGGCTCCCCACAGTAAAGATTGATATAAATAATGAAAAATTTTAAGCTCGCTGTGATATCAAGTCTGAATTTTGTCTTATGCCCAAAGATATTTATGAATCTTTGAATCTTTGGGGGCTTTCTGAAGGAGGAAAATAAATATCTCTTGCTAATAATGCTACAATATTACCTATTGGAATAGCTGAAGGAGTGTTTACAAAGATCCTTGGGAAAATGATTTCTACTGATTATCTTGTTATTGAATGTGCAGGAAAAGGACAAATTACACTTGGAAGGTCCCTATTAGAACTCCTTAGAGCAATAATAGATGTGGGAAAGGGGACCATGCACCTTTCTTATCCACCAAACAATCATATGTTTCCCAAGGTTAAGAATAAAAGTAAGAGAGGTAAGGGTAAGAAATTTGGTTTTAATGGTCCTTCAAACACTTGATTCTTTTTCTTGCTTTTGATGCCTAACTTAAAGGTGTTAAAGAAAAGTACTTATTGGGAGATAACCCAAAAGTTTTAGATGAGTCTTGGAAGTTATTACTTCAGTAATAACCACTCCTTATCCTTTTTATTTGCTTTTTGTGCCAAGAGTAACCTCTAATGAGAGAGAAGTAATGATTGGGAAAATTGCTGTCCCGAAACAGATTTCTGTGCTTCACCGTAAACATTCGTATAAAATCTCTGTACGTCTTTTTGAGGCATGAATATTTGTGCTTCTGCCCTAGGTTGTTATCTAACTTTCGTTAGTTCAACACTTTTTGATTTGAGGAACAGAAGGTCTTCGAAAAAATTCGTCTTTACCTGCTGGTCTGTTTTGACTGATTTCTGCCATTTTCTGCATTTGCTTCTTGTTGGTTCCTTTTTGAGTTCTTTTGGGAATTGAGATTTTTGAGGGAAGTGCTACAGTAGCTAGTGTTTTAATGGAAGTTTATTGGTGTTTGAACTAAACCTAAAGACTTATTATCTTGAGTGCACTAATGTTGCTAATAAAGATTGTGTGAAGTTTTGTATGAAGGAAAAATTTCAGGTGTATGGAAGGAATGAGTAATGAGATGAAGGATGGACTACAGCTCAAGCTTGGGGATGCCACGCGTGTCACCCCAAGAAATATCCAAGAAGTACAAGCGTCAAAGCTTGGGGATGCCCAAGGCATCCCCTTCTTCATCAATAAAAATCTCAGGTTTCTTCCAAACGCTTCATTTTTATTGTTTCATGCATAGTTGTGTTGTTCTTGGAGCGTCTTCTTTTTTGTTTTTGTTTTTGGTTTTCATTTGCTTTGTTTGATTAGTTTGCTGGATAAATTGGTTGGACCCCCTCTTTCATACATTGGTTTTCAAATAGTTTGGTTTGGTTTGGAAAAGAGTAGGAAAGTTCATGCTTAAGTGTTAAAGAGAGCTTGTTTTTGACTGTGGCCTATGCTTTGTCATGCCATTCTTGATATTGTTTTTGCTTTATGCTTAGTGTTCTTTGCTGTAGCATGACTTGTTATAAACAATTGAGATTGCTTAATGTGCCTTGGATGAATCATGCGTTGTTTCTGCATATTAAAAGCATAGTATGGTGGTATTCTCCTTTGATGCTTTATTTGGGTTGACTTGGCGCATGCTCACACTATGTTATGACTATCCCAAGTCACCATAGCCTTTATGATCCTTTAGTTTTCAACTTGTAGTATCACTTTATGCTTTGATCAGTGATGTTTTGTTGCTCTGCATGATTATGGCCATTATTGCTCTCTTAGTTTGTCGCTCTCAGTCTTTTGCTAGCCTCCACAACCAAGTATGAGTTGCACTCATGCATCCAACTCCCTAAACCAAGTTATTCCAAAGAGTCCACCATACCTACCTATTAGCTTATGCTATTCCAAGTATATTCATGCTTTTGTTTATCTTCCAAATTAAACTTGTTATGAGAAAACTAGTGATTAAAGCTCTCACGAACTTGATGGCACACATTACTTTTTTGCATTAAATAAACTTGAACCATTGGGTCCTTCTTTGTTGCGTATATGCTTGAGCTTTATAAGTTGAAATTAGCAGAACCATGTATCATGGGGAACGCTTTCAACATTGCACTTGTACTTTGTACCCCGTTGAAATCATGTTCTTTTGCTTATGGATCCCGGTGGTGTGAAATAAAAGTGGAACTTGTAAAATCATGGAGTTTGTATGTGTGTTAGAGAAACGTCTGGGCCGCTAGCCTAAGCCATGCCTAATCATGGTGGAAACTTGCAGCATCACCATAATGAGCATTCTATGAAGCATCCTCAATAAAAACCTATGCAAATAGCAAATAAAAAGATCGTTGAGATGCTCATTGTCTGCTTGCCTTGTCATTTTGATTATGGTATAGCTCCTGTATCATGTGCAAGGGGTACCCCGTTGGCGGTTCTTTATGATACACATGTACTTACAATGACAAGATATTACTCGTGACTAAAGTTGAGTAGCATGAGGTTTGGTCTTCGTAAGTAAGGGGTATGAGATTTCGGTTTATAACTTGTCAAGCATATCCTCTTAGTTGTGTCACTTTAAGCTTAATCACCTTCAAGATGCTTATGATAGGGGCAATGAGAGCTGAAAGCTATTAGTACCATAATTTTTGGAAGCTCTTTATGAGACTTGAATCCCTACTTCCTTATATTAAGGCCTTTCTTCCACTTATATATTGAGTCTCCACCTTCTATCTTTATGCACCTACTTTGAGAGCATAGTGGCCATTCTTAGTTCTATGTGCATTGTGCCAAGACTAGTTGATTGATGCATAATTTGATATTTCTTGTTTTAAACTATTTGTATCTAGTCGCTCTTATGAACTTTGCAGGTGTCCTATGCATTTATATTTGCTACTCTATGAGGGTCAAGCTGAATGCCACTATGCTATGTTTTCTTTATGTGAAACAAACAAACGTCTTGCAAAACATTGTTATTCATGAATCTTTTGTTTGTGCCTTTTCATGTTGCAACATAGTTTCTTTGTCTTATTGCTAGAACTTTGTCTTTCATGATATGATTGAAGTACTATGATCCCAGCTATCAATGTTTTACAAATACTTTGATCAAGTTTATGATGGTGCATGTCACCTCAAAAATTATTCTTTCTTTTTATCACTTACCTACTAGGGATGACGGAGTTAAGCTTGTGGATGTTGATACATTGCAAATGTATCTATAATTTTTTATGTTCCATGCTTGGTTTTATCTACTTTCTTATGTTTTGTCCACACTTTGGAGTACTTTTCATACGATTTCTTGGACTAACCTATTAACAAGAGCCACAGTGCCAACTGCCTGTTTTCTGCTGTTTTTGGTTTCAGGAAGTCAGAAAATGAATATTCTCAGAATTGGACGGGACAAAAGCCAAAGTTATTATTTTACCGGGGGACACATGGAGCCAGAATACGAGACGGAGAAGGGCCAGAGGGTGGCCACACCACCTGGCCGCGCGGCCAGGCTTGACCCGCGCCAGGGGGTGGTGTGGCCAGCCCAGGCACCCCCTCGACCTCTCCTTCCGCCTATATATTGCCTCTGATATGGAAACCCTAAGTACCGATCAAAATTCCACGAAAGAGTCTATAGCCGTCATCTCCATCTCTAGATCGGGAGGATCAAGCTCTTCCGTCTGCTGCGGAGAGGGGAATTCACTCTGGAGGCCTTCTTCATCATCATGCAAGCCTCCGGTGTGATGCGTGAGTAGTTCATCTCTGGACTACGGGTCCATGTAGTAGCTAGATGGTCGGTTCTCCTCCTTTGTGATTTCATGTCTAGATCTTGTGAGCTCCGTTCATGATCAAGATCATCTATTTGTAATTCTGCATGTTGTGTTTGCGGGGATCCGATGGATATTGAGATGCTATTTCAGATTGATTATTGATTCTATCATGTCTTTGTTATTTGTGATCTTGCATGCTTTCCGTTGTTAGTAGCTATCTTGGCCAAGTACATGCTAGCAACTCCAAGAGTTAGTATTTATGCTCGATAGTGGGTTCATGCCTCTGGTAATCTAGGGAAGTGACAAAAATCTCTAAGGTACTAGATGTGCTGTTGCTACTAGGGAGAAAACAACAATCCTTTGTTCATAGAACAATCGTATTGTTTACTTTACACGCAATTCGTAATGCAATAATTTGTTGCTTGCAACTTAATACTGGAGGGGGTTCGGATGATAACCTGAAGGTGGATTATTAGTCATAGATGCAGTTGGATGGCGGTCTATGTATAATATTGTAATGCCCAATCGAATCTCAAATGAGTCAAGATGATTAGTATATGCTTGTATGCTTTCTCGATGTTTGTCAATTGCCCCGCTGTAATTTGTTCACCCAGCATGTTATCTATCTTAAGGAGAGCCACCTCTAGTGAACTATGGACCCTGGTCCTTTCTTTTACAATCAATCTACAAACTGTTTACTGCTTTGTGTTTACTTTCTGCAAACTATTACTTCATTCCATTCAATACGTTTAATCCTTTGTTTTCAGCAAAACCGGTGAGATTGATAACCTCATTGCAAGTTGGGGGCAAAGTTCTGTGGTTGTGTTGTGCAGGTCTCCACGTTGCTACTAGGACCGGTAGTGTGTCCTGCCAAGACTCATCTAGCAACACTTTTGGGGTGTTTCTTTGCTCCTACTGGGTTGATAACCTTGGTTTCGTACTGAGGGAAAACTTGCTGCTGTGATCATCATACCTTCCTCTTGGGGTTCCCCAACGAGCTCGATATATTTTGGACCACCATTAACCCCATGCTTTTAGATCTTTTGCATGCAATTTTTTTTGTAGGAGATGGTACGGAGGATCCGTATGAGCATGTAGGGTTCTTCGAAGATATTTGTGGGACTTTCCATCTTAATATACAAACTGAGGATGAGGTTAAGTTTGCTCTCTTTGCCCAAACCCTCATTGATGAAGCTCGTTCTTGGTATATTCTGAGTTTTGCAAAGATTACTAATTTCTGGGAGAGCCTAGCCTGACTATTCTTAGTTGATTTATTTCCCAGGACAAAAACTCTTGGCGCAAGACGCATGATTACAAATTTTAAAGGAAAATCTGGAGAAAGCCTGCATGAGGGGTATACAAGATTTTGGGGTTTGCTTGACCGCTGCCCCAATCATAGTTTCCCACCTTGGCTAGTGATACATGTCACGTCCCGAGACCCGGCTCGATAGAATGACAACCGCCACGCGTATATAGACCTGGAGGCCTATATACCCGTAAGGCTAAAAACACGGCGTAAGCCGGTATAATGGACATCGAGAAGCTCGAACTAATTTTTTATTACAATTTTATTCACATTTACAAAGGAGTACAACCATATTCTTTACTTCGCTTCCCGCCCACCGGTCTAGCCTAATCTTCTGATGACAACATCTTTCGTAGCGTAACTCTGATAAAAACATTGGAAACAAGGGGTGAGTACAAAATGTACTCAGCAAACCAATCATACAACAGTCATATAAATTGTAAAATAGACTTTCTTTTGTAAAAAACATGTGTATAAAGTAATTAGACAATTTTAAAACGCATGGTGCCACACATGAAAGTAAGCATTCCCAAACCGGGAGTCACAGGGGTTAATACTAACACTTTTACACTCTGCAGAGTGGTACTCCGACGCCGACAACCTCAACTAGAACCACAAAGGCGCTAGAAGAGCAGAGATCTTTGATCCACCAGAACCCGGATACCTGAATTTATTGATGTCGATGGCTCCTATGGATCCATCACCGACACGTTCCGTTTCAGTGCCGTCCCCAGCGGAGAACTCAGCCAGTTCCATACCTAGACTGTGACCGGTACAATACGGTTACCTTCGTAGCACCAAGTTTTACTTACAAAAATAGTTGTATCAATTATCATGGTGTTCTCCAAATCCTGCTAAATACTCGGTTCATATCGGTGGCTCCAGCGGTGGCTCCAGCGGATCCATCACTGCATCACGACACCGGCATATTTGCCACAAATATTTTCAACAGAATATCCACAACTCGCATCTCAAATAGTATATCATAATTTTAACAAAAAAAAATCTACTTCACAAAATATATGAGAGAAGTATGAAAAGCTTGCCTGAAAATAAAGATATATATCTTGTCATAGAAATCCAGACGATAAATAATCCTAGAAAAACCTGGCAATCTAAATCGATAACACTATACCGACTACTATTCTCCAATAGAAAACCAGCACCGACATCACATAAACTGATAGTAGTATATATATATATATATATATATATTCTCCCAATCATCTCTCCTCTTGAAATTAGCAGTATCTCCGACAGCGCTGTTCCATACTATGTTTCTGACCTATTCTCACTCTATTTCTCTCACGATGGCACGCCCAACTTCTGTATGGTTTGCTCTCTTTCTCTCATACCATGCCTGCCCACGTGTGGCTCGGTGCAGATGCTGAGCTCTGGACTAGTGCTATTTATAGATGCAACAACCGCCTATACTAGCTAAGCTAAAAATATCTGAGCGTCGCCGCCTGACCGCCTGATCCTTCGAGACGACAGGTGCTGCCTATAAAAGTGTCTCAATGGTCAGTCTCATCCACACCTGTCGAACATTAACAGGCTGGCCTACATGCACAAGTCCACACCACTTCTACCGTGCCAACACAATCCTACACCCTCTAGTATTCAGCCACGTTGCACCCCTATGATTAAGTGCCATGCAAAGTACTAACACCAAGCTACGTAGTCGGTAGTTCCTTGGGGATTAAGCATTTCCTTCTAGAGGAATCCTACTAACTATAATTAGTTAACTCCATCGACATGCAATAGTGCTACTACTAGGGATATGCACAAACGATTCAGATTCTATTGCCACTTAGATTAGCTTGTCTAATTTTATTGCTAGATTAACCACTAGTTTAAACACTAGTGATTAGTAAAAATCAAAATAATTAGAAGTCTAATTTTACTTAACTTAAATTAATAAATAACCTAAAAATCAGGGTTATTACAATACATACTTTCTACGCAGGTTTAGATGATAATAATAGAATTGAACTCGATTCCCTTACCAACGGGTCGTTCATCGAATTCGGTATTAAGAGGGTATGTGATTTATTAGATACGGTGAAATTGGATAGAGAAAGCCTATTGTGAGGCAGAATTTAAAAAGGAAACCCCATAGAATATAATTGTTTAAAGAGGTTTCTAGCTTTTGGAAAGGTAGAAAAATTGCTTGGAAATTTTAACCTTGACCATCACATGATCATTCAAATTGTTAGATCATATGCTGACTACCTACAAATTCCAAAAGATTGGGAATGCTATACACCACCTATGGAAGAAAAACCATCTAAAATCAGTCACAATGATAGATACTCAAAAATGCAAAAGAAAATGTTAGCTGAAGAGGAAACTATTCTTACTAAGGTAATGTATAGTAGGGTGATACGTCATATACGTATCTATAATTTTTGATGTTTCATACTTGTTTTATATCTACTTTCGTATGCCACTATAAGAAAAGTGGCTTTTACAACGGGCGATTTTCGTGGTTGAAGGCCCGTTTTTCGTGGCCAAAGAGTCTTCCGCGACGGATAACATTCGTGGTAAAAGCCCCGTCACAAATGAATTAACCACGGTTTTTTCGACCGAGGTAGATCGCACCCTTCAACCACGAAAACTTGTTTTGTCGTAGATCTGTTCGCCAGCCGCATTGACTGCTATCGTCATGCGAATTACCAGGTGGGATCCACCGTTAGCGGGCGGTTACTGCCATTAATGGCCATAGAAACCATGGCAGAAGCCATGCCCAGCCAAGGCCTGCTAAATACTAACTGGGCCGGCCCATAAGGGGAACCCAATAAGAAGATGGCCCGTTACTGTTTTGTCCTGCACTCTTTAAAATGGGCCAAAAAATGCAGCCATCAGCGGCCCGCGAACTTTCAGGCCTGATTCTGTTTCGGCCTACAAAAGGCCCATGTTGGTCCAACACTTTGCAACCCATTAGCAGCCTGTGCCAAGTCGCTCTTGTAAACATAAGGCATGCGGTCAGCCCATCACTGTTATCGCAGCCCATTATCGACCGCCTATTGACGACCCTTCTCTGAGATGGTCAGTTACTGTTCTGGCCTATTACTATTCTGGCCTTTTACTGTTCTGGTCTTTAGCTACTCAGACCCACGAAAGGCCCTGTACTGTTCTAGCTTGGTAAATTTGTCGGCATGTTACTACCCTCGTCCGGGAATTTCTCGGCCCGTACTATTCAGGCTCGTCATTGTTCTGGCCTTTTACTATTTTGGCCCGCTACTGTTTTGGCCTATTACTGTTTTGCGATTTATGCAGTTTCTTGCCTATTACTGTAATGGGCTGTTTCTGTTCTGGCCTACTACTATTACGGCCTACTTCAGTAACGACCTGTTTCTGTTACGGCCTGTTACCACATGCGCATTGGCCCGTTACGTTTACGGTCTTTTACAGTTTCGTCAATTCTGAAGCCCATGCCAATATCATAAAACGTGTATAATAATCCAGCATTTTTTACTGTTCGTCGTCGGTCGAATATAGCACGGTATTATTCCCTAATCGACCCGCCTGCCGTAGTTACCGTAACGACTACCGCAATCTGTGGACGACATCAACTAAATGCCTACATGGCCTATGCGAGTTATCTAGATATTATATCAGCTACAAACTTCTTAAAATTATTACATATTATCACCTCAGGGGAAAGAAAAATCGGCATTTCTGTTGACAATCAAGTTGATAGCAGAGTCCTCAATTTGCTTTCTCAATCGATCACCTGCATCTTCCATTGAGTGTGACAGCTACATTGGAGGAGACATGATCTTGCAGCCTTTTTTGGTGGGGCTAGCAATAATTGTAATCTGAAACTAAGTAATAACAAGTTAATACACCAAACAAGACAAACTACTCATTTGACCGATTTTACATGAGCTATGAACTGGAGTAATCAAGTATTGACCAACTGGTCAATGGTTCAATTATTGACCAACACGTCAAACAAACATGACAAGCAAACACGTATTAAACAATTCACAACTACCGTGAAACGAGCAATCAAAAAATATGTGTGTGTGTGGCTTAGAATTTCAGCAGATATAAACTAGCTAGATGATACGTCCAAAACGTATCTACTTTTCCGAACACTTTTGCTATTGTTTCTCCTCTATACTGGTGTGATTTGGATACAACTAATGCGAACTAACGCTGTTTTCAGCAGAATTGCTTTGGTGTCTACTTTTGTGCAGAAAATCAACTATCAGGAAAAATTCCGGAAAATATGCCAAAAATCCTATTTCACCCGAAGGCTCCAGGAGCCAGAATACGAGACGGAGAAGAGCCAGGGGGTGGCCACACCACCTGCTGGCGCGGCCAGGTGTGGTCTCCCCGGATTATTCATCCGAGAAATCCCTGTTATGCATACATCCACGTTCCCATGATCAGTGAGCCGTGGAACATAACCGACAGGTACCATTACAACATCCGAATCATAACGAATTACAAGACTTACATAGATGCCATTATGGCTACATCATCATTAGCAGCGGAACAACGCCAAGCGTAGAGCCCAACCGTGCCTCAACCTACAGACAGCTGACTGGGAAGACGGCCTAGCTCGATGGACGTCACCTTAAAATCCTAAAAGTCTGGCCAAATAAATAGCTAGGGACACAGCCGTGAGTATGTTGAATGTACTCGCAAACCACCAGGATAAGTAAACAAAGGAAATGCAATTTTGGCTGTGGCGAGATAGCTCTATCTGGGGTTGTTTTTGAGAAGCCTAAACTAACATTGAAGTTATGGCATCTCCATATCTTTGTTGAAAAAGAGTTTTGAAAACATGCTTCTATTTTGTAAATCAAGACATCTCCATGTCCTTGTTGAAAAAGAGTTTTGAAAATAGTTTTTGTAGTTAAAATCCTTTTTAAACATCTTCGACCACTCTGGTCAAAACAAAACCTTTCGAACTCGGGTTCCCTCGAAACCTTCGTACACTTCATACTTGTTTCCCAAACAAGCACAGTTTGGGTACTCCTAGCCAACACCTTTACAACCGTCCTTGACCGTGGACACGGCTATTCGAATAGGTTATACTCTGCAGAGTTTGCATACTTTACCCACAAGAATCAATACATGCAGGATTCAACCACGACCCACTACCACGGTAGATGGGGTCGGATAATCAAACCTAACCTTTCGCTTGTCTACACTAGCAAGGCATGCTTTTCCTCTTGGGTTTGTTCTCCCGACAGCAGTATGTGGCTCCCAGCCATAGTCCTTCCTCCAGGCCGCGCATACCCAAGCCGCAGCTTGGCGTATACCTTAAATCTGGAGACTCCACTTCCTTCCGTACTACCTAAGTCATACCGTCCGCGGGAGACCCAATTTTTGCACCGGCCTCCTACCAAGTCAGGCTCACTCTTGCTGAAGCATGCGACAGGCTTCAGATCCTTGATCTGGTGGCGCCTGCCCGGAATTCCATGGATTTCTCCCTATAAGCATGGTAGAAGTGCCTCGGCTAAAGCGGACAAACTACGAGTTAAGCCCCAGCGACCTGGGGTAATGTGGTTGCGCGGATAAAATTGTTCCAGTAAAGGCGTAGAACATCCCATTCACCTTTCCACTTCTTCTCATCACCATTTCTTTTGTTAAAACTTCCACTAGGAACGATGCCTCTTCCCAGGGTTTTACAAAGCCGTTTTTGAAACATTTGTAGTGGGGAAAAGTCCCAAAACAGTTTATTTTCTCAAAACCGGGGTTTCCAAGGAGGTAGGATGCTAACCATCGTACTCTCGATCTAAAGGGGATAAAAGGTGGGTTCATCAGGGTGGTGCCTCGAAGGACACGAAATCATTACTTGGAGGAGCCAAGTTACTATCGCAGTGTTTGTAAAACAAGACATGCATGTAAATAATGCAATTTATAAAGAGGATATAAAAGCAGTGAAAAGAGAGTAGGACATATATCAGAGTTCGGAAAGTGGTGGCTTGCCTGTGATCAGCAATAGTCCCTGGACTTCTTTAGATGCCCAAGAATACCCAATAATATAATAATAAGAAAACCCTTCCTTCTTGTCGTCAGACTCTCACACTATCGTCGTCATCGGGTACACATGCAAGCATACAAATCCACAATCAACACAAGGCATACAACATCAAACCATACAGCAAATAAACATGAGAGATACTACTGGACTTGGGGGTTTTTGGAGAAGTGGGCTTCAAATGGTGGAATTTACTAAATTGCCACTGAGGTGTTTTTCTCTTGGAAGATGGTAGTCTAGGATAGATGCAAGGGACTTGGATAAGGGTTCTGTGGTCAGTAGGATATCAATATGCAAAGGTGATATCCTCAGATAGGTCTGGTCAAGACCAAACCATCACAAGTGGTTTCACTTGATTATCACTTTTCTAGATTTAAATATGCTTTTTATAGTGGAATAAACTCTAGTTTAAGGAAATAATTCACCAGAAGAGTTCTGGAGCTCCAAATATTATTTCCTTGGATGGTTAGGTATTATTTGATATACTGAACCACCTAGAGTTGGAATCATGTCCAAACAATTACTAGAATACCCTTAGGAAATTCCTAAAGACAGTTCTGTATGATTCTTCTCCTTTTTACCAGATTAAAACTACCGGAGCTAATGAGTTGTTTCCAAGGGCATGGGCTAGGCATGTCGAATACCTTTCTTTAGGAATTGGATTTACTTATTTTGGAGTTGTCAAACTCCTGTAGTGATTTATTTAGTGAAAATACCCATTACAGAAGTATTTAAATCACTAAAATTCAACCAGAACTCTATAAATTATGAGCTGCTGGGGTTTGGTAGATATGGGTTCTGGTGTGTACTGGGAGGTGGAATCAGGTCCATACCACATTTGGTTAGTCCTAGGGAAATTATCTAAGACAAATAGTTGCTAGTTTTGTTATTTTTACCTAAGGCAGAATACTGTTCACCTTGGTACGAGACCTGTGCTGGATGATAGGTATTTCAAATACCTTCCAGTAGGTCTTTGGTTCATCTCAAATGGAGGTGTAAAACTCTCTGTAGAAATTATTTAGTGTACCAGATACATTCTAGCAGAATAATTACTAGTAATTAGAGAAAATTATTTTGGCCATGGGGTTGCCTCTGCATGTTTGATAAAACATCAGAGAACAACCATAAATTTAGCTCTAGGTATTTGGACCGGGGTTACCATTTTATTTGGATTTAAACCTAGCAAGAGCTTTTCTGGAATAAAGATCTGCTAAAAGAAAAAGAAAAAGGAGGTGCAGCGGGCCGGATCTGGGGAGACACTGGGCTGCAGGGGAGGATTTGGACCACGGTGCACGGGGCGACGCGGGGAGCTGGCGCTCGAACCTGCCAGGCGGGGCCTGACAGTCAGCGAGAGGAGGGGGCCGAAGGGGTATCGGCGGATCTAGGCCATCCGTTTAAGGCGCGATGGACGTCCCGCGCTCATCGTCGTCGCAGCGACAGAGCACCGGGGACTGAACCCTAGCTCGCCGGAGAGAGAGGAGGGGAGCTCACCAGAGGGCTCGGGAGGCCGCGCAGAGGGTGCAGGGCGACGCGGTCGACGACGCTGAGTAGATCGGTGGGCGGCACGATGCAGTTTGACACCGGGAAGTAGCTCGCGCGATAGCCGCCGAGGATGATCTCGTCGGAGCTCGACGACGACGGCGGAGGAGAGGGTCCTGGGCAGAGATAAGAGCACGGTTAGATAGGGGAGATCTAGGAGATCACAAGGGCTGACATGCAGAAGGAATAGAGCAAAGGGGGATGAGCCTTGCTCGATATTGTGAGGAGGCCGAGGTTCTCCTCTTCTTCTTCCTTCGGACAACATAGAGCAGGGGAGAGGGTGTGGTGCTCGGGGGAGGTAAGTAGGGTGGAGAGGGGGCAAATGAGGGCAGGGGGAGAGCTGGGGGAAGGGCTGCTGGCCTTTATACCAAGAGGGAGGGCTAGGTGGGGTGAATTACCATTTTGGACATGGTGGAGGGCAATGCTGGCCGGTGATTGGTCCAGGGGGAGGTGGAGAGGGGTAAGAAGGGAATTTAGTCGAGCTGGATCAGAGAGGGAGGTGGTGGCATCAGTGGCAATTAAATGAAATAGATCCTTGTAAGATTGGGGTTATTTCTCCTTCTTGCTACAAGGGTAATGGCAAATGGGGATTTGTTTGGGGTGGAGCATGCAATGGTGGTCGACCAAGGAGGTGTCTGATGCTGAGGAGGTACATTGAGCAAGATTGAAAGGAGATTGGAAGTGAATTGAGGAATGGATTTGCTTAGTTGGCAAATTTGATCCAATTGATGGTTGTGAATGAAGTCTTAATAGTTACCTTGGACCAGAGAAGAAATTGGTACTGGTAGATAGATAAGGTCAAGGTAGACTTCTATGATTTAATTGGGATTTTTATGTGGAGGTTAAGTCCACTTAAATCCAATTACTCAGAAAGGACAGAAATGATTTCTAGAAGATCAATTGATAAATTTCCATTGGGCAAGGTTGGATTTTGATGTGGAAGAGTCCCAAATGTGAACACACACTTAGGGGAATTTTCCCAAGACTTATTGGGGATTAAAAGTATTTAAAACAATTATTATTCCAATTCAGCCATTTAAGAAAATGGGCAAAAAGAAATAATAAAGCTTCTCAAAAATATTTATTTTTGAGATGGATAGATAGGATATGATTGGTGGGACTCACATGAGCCAAAAGTTGGGGAAGTGTTTTGGTAAAAACCAAACTTTCCTTTATGGAGGGAGTTTTGGAGATTTTGACTATTTAAGTAATTAAATAGTTTTAGGACCATAATAATTATGGATAATTATTGATAAATATCGAGGATCAATATATATGAGATAAACAAGGTGTAGCAATCATTTGCAACCTTTTGGAATGAAAATCCAACTAGAAAAGGATGGAAAACAATGAGTTGATGATCTAGGGTCGTGTTATTTTTATACCACCAAAACATGCTTGCATCTTGGAGCTCAGAGCTCACCTTGGTGCAAGGGATAGATGGGTAGGTATACCAAGTCATATAGATGAACATGGAAGGAGGATTTTGGATTAATATCATTTGGGCTGATCTAGAATTGATGGCACTTTGTTGAAATTAAGGCTGCCAAGCAGAAAGAGTCATGAAGCCTTCTAAACCATGTGGGTTTAATAAGCTTAGTGGTCCAATTGGAACAAGTGAGGTAGGTTTTCATAGACCTCAAAGAGTAGAACACAAATATGTAGAGAGTTGGTCCATAGGAGTTTGGATGGTGATGTGAGCTTCTACCAAAGTAGGTATGATGACTAGATTTGCAGGAATTGTTATTTTCTTGCCTGCGAAACCATCAAGGATGAGTGGGTTGAGGGATGATATAACCAGAGGCAAATGTGGTACTTGGTAGTCCTTAGGATGGTTAACAAGGTGGTTCAGGTGCATTTCCAAAAATGCACATGGTTTGAGATAAGGAGGCATTCCAAAAGGTGATGTTGAAACTGTTTCCAGACTTGGTCAAAATTGGCAGTTTTGAGGAATTTGACTAGAGTATGAGAGGGAATGTTCTTGGAGGGGTTGCAAGATATCAGAGCTTTAACAAGTGGGTGATGTTGAAGTGTAGAGTGAGTAGAAGAGGTCCATGCCTGAGATTGGTCTTAAGGACTTGGAAACATCTAGAATGGAAATCTTCAGAATGGATCTGGTTGAGGGTTTTAGAGGATCACCTAGTGGCTAGGGATCCCTTCTAGGTTTGATTTCTTGTTTATGGATTGAAGATTTGGAAACATCTTGAGCCTAGTGATGAGATCCTAGGGTGGCTCATACTACTTCCTAAGCAAACAAGTCAAATAACAGATCAAGGCAACTCATCTTATAAACAAAACAACTACTCTAGGGTTACCATCAAGCTTAGCTTGAGGTAGGGTTGGGGCATTTTGAAGAGGTTGAGTTTTGAATAAGATGGGGGTTCTTGGTATCTCTACCAAGAGTAGAATTCAAAAGCTTTGAATAAGAGTTTTGGGAAAACTAGAGGTAAGATTAGTTGAGTGTTCTATCTTGAAAACATAAGGAGATTGTAGTATATATCTCTCCATAGTTTGGTTGATAGAAGCTACCAAATAGTTTTGGTTACATAGGCATCTTGGCTCAAGTTTTGAAATGCCAGAACGTTTGAGAATATGTAAAGTAAGCCAAGATAGCTTTGGTAAATAGCTTTTACCAACTGAGGTTGAGATAAGGTGTATCCTAAGATACACTTCATAAGGACAAGTGCAAATAAACAACAAGCAAGCACTGCACTAAAGCACAAGAAAAAGTTTTTGTTCCCCCTGATTTTTGCATTCTGGACAACAAATCAGAGTTGCTGAAATTGGGATGTTACACCAGGCCAGGCCGCGCCAGGGGGTGGTGTGGGCCCCCCAGGCACCCCCTCGGCCTCTCTCTTCGCCTATAAGGAGCCTCCTGACCTAAAAACTTCGGGGGGGGGGTCGACGTTTTTCCAGAAGGAGTTCCGCTCTGCCGCCACCACCAGATTCCACGAAACAGCACCAGAAACTCCGTTCTGGCACCCTGCCGGGACGGGGAATTGGAGGAGATCATCGCCATCATCATCACCATCGCTTCTCCATCGACCATCCATGTTTCCCCCATCTATGAGTGAGTAATCCCCCGTTGTAGGCTATGGGGATGGTAGGGATTGGATTAGATCGTTCATGTAATGGCATCAGATTGTTAGGGCATGGTGCCTAGTATCTTTTATTAGTGCTTTATGAATTTGTTGCGACTTGTTGTGCTTAATGCTTGTCACTAGGGCCCGAGTGCCATGATTTCAGATCTGAACATGTTATTGATTCGATAGTATTGTTTTTGGTCTTATCTGCAAGTTGTATACACACGTTGTTGTCCGGAACCAATGGCCCCGAAGTGACAGAAATCGAGATAACCGGAGGGAATGGCTTTGATGTGAGGATCACATGTGTTCATGGAGTGTTAATGCTTTGCTCCGGTGCTCTATTAAAAGGAGCACCTTAATTGCCAGTAGTTCCCTTGAGGCCCCGCTGCAAACGGGCTGGCAGGACAAAAGATGTTGTGCAAGTTCTCATTGCGAGCACGTATGACTATATATGGAACACATGCCTAGGATTATCTAGTACTTGGATGCTTTATCTTATTTATCTGCAATTGCCCTATGTTCTGATTGCTATGTGAATTGTCTTGTCCATGCAACGCCCGTCCATCCATCCCTATGCCTACCGCACTCGAATCCCTTTATTTCGCTTTTGCTTTTATTACTCATCTTTGCTTTACTACTGCTGCTACTTTGCTATTCCTACTACAAAACTGTTGCTACTGATAAACTGCTGTGAGCAAGATTGTTTCTAGGTGCAGCTGAATTGACAACTCAAGTGTTAAGGCTTATAAATATTCTTTGGCTCCCTTTGTGTCGAATCAATAAATTGGGTTTCACTTCACTCGAAAATACTGCGATACACCCCTATACTTGTGGGTCATCAAGACTATTTTCTAGCGCCGTTGCCGGGGAGCATAGCTTTATTTATCAAGTCCACTTGGATTCTCTATTGTTTGCTGCTATCCATCCATCATGGGTAAGTCTCGTGATGGCAAGGTTCCTATTTTACCATCCACTACAAGAAGAGGTACGGTTCTAAACACCTCTGCTACTCTTGATTCACCGTCTGTTATGAGTAAGTTCCTTACACCACCACATACACATGCTACACACACTGCTACTACTGCTGAATCTGAAACTTCTGATGCTTATGATGTTGCTTCTACTATGCTTGATAAGAGTGGTTCATTAGGTCCTTTCCTAGATGCTATGATTGCTAGAATTATAGCTAGAAATACCGAAACTCCTAATGAAGACACTACCACACCTGTTAGCTCACTTGAGTCTAGTGAGAGTTATGATATTGAAACGGTTATGTTGAGATGACCGATGAATTTATTAAAGAATGTAAGAACACCCATGATAGGAGCACTGCTAAGAGTCTCCTTGAGAGGTGTACTATTAGACCCAAATTGTCTCCTATTGCTAGTTTTGCTGCTTCTCCCATAAACATTATATATGAAGATTATGATTTCTCTCTTGATCTATCTTACATAGCCATTGTCGAGAAAGAACCTTTTTGTGGGACTAAGAATGAAAGTGTGGTAGCACATATGAATGAACTTTCTACCATGAGTGGCATGTTTTCTGATGATATTAAGATGCGAACTTACTTTGTTGCTAAGATTTTCCCCTTTTCACTAAAAGGATAAGCTAAAACTTGGTTTAGTAATTTACCTCCTGGATCTACTGATAGCCCTGAGTGCTTGATTGGTACTTTCCTGCAGAAATATTTTCCTCCAAGTGCTAGACATGCTATTTTGCAGGAACTTTTTGATTTTAAACAGGGAGAAAAAGAGGTATTGCCTGAATCGTGGGCAAGGTTTTGTGCTTTGATTCATGCACAAGCTAGAAGTCCATTACCTAAGAATGAGCTTCTTGATATATTTTATAATGGACTAACAGAGGAATCTAGGACATACCTAGATAGTTGTGCTGATTGTGTTTTCAGGAATAGGACTCCTAAGGAAGCTGAGGAATTAATGGCTAAAATAAGCAAGAACTATGAAGATTGGACTCCTCCTAAGCAAGATATACCGGAAGTAATTATACCTGAACCTACTATTCCGGTGCCTATTCCAACATCAAAGAAGAGGGGAGTTATTAAATTAAATGATGAAGTGATGAAGGAAGCTAAGAAATGTCTTAAGGAGAAGGGAATTAAAGCTGCAGATGTCAACAATTTACCTCCTATAGAAGAATTATGTAGGCCTATTCCCTACTCATCCACTATTGAGGTACACTCTCTCCAACACTTTGATGAAGGTTATATCCCTTACTCTAAACCTCCTGATCAATGCTTAGAAGAATTTGATATCTTTATTGCTAAGCAAGATAATTTTAATAAAAGGGTGCAAAATCATCTAATGGAAAACACTAGAGCTATTGTTGAGTTGAAATATATTGTGTAAAGAACCTCTAATGATGTTAAAATGATTGTTCAACACTTTCAAATGGTTCAAACTCAAATAGATCAACTCGTTAAAGTGTAAAACGACTTGCTAGTTAATGCTGCTAAAGAAAAACATGCTTATGAAATTAGAACTAGAAGTGGTGCTGCTACCCAGGATCCTCTATATCCTAAGGGGCATCCCAAAAGAATTGAGTAGGATTCTCAACAAGCTGAAAATAGTGGTTCTACTTGTAAGAAAAGGAAAAAGAAACATAAAACTGTTGTAGAACCCTCTGAACTTGCTATAGATCCTAATAGTATATCTATCTCTGATGCTAAAACTGAAAGTGGTAATGAAGAAAATGAAGTTCCTAATGAAGAAAAAGTTGAAGAAGAACCTGAAAACCACACTAAGAATACTAAATACACCAAAGAAGATTTTATTGCTAAGAAACATGGTAGTGAAAGAGAACCTTGGGTCCAAAAACCTATGCCTTTCCCTGATAAGAAACACAAGTCAAAGGAATATGAACACTATAATAAGTTTTGTTAGTGGATGAAACCTTTATTCCTGCAAATTCCTTTGACTGATGCTATTAAATTGCCTCCTTACTCAAAGTATATGAAGGATATTGTCTCGAATAAAAGGAAGATCCCTAATGAAGAAATGTCTACTTTGCTTGCTAATTATTCCTTCAATGGTAAAGTTCCTAAGAAACTTGGAGACCCAGGGGTTCCAACTATCCCTTGCTCTATTAAGAACAGTTATGTTAGAACTGCTTTGTGTGATTTGGGAGCTGGAGTTAGTGATATGCCTTTCTCTCTCTATAAGAGGCTTCAACTTGAAAAATTGATACCAACTGATATATCTTTGCAAATGGCTGATAAATCTACCACTATTCCTATGGGTATATGTGAGGATGTACCTGTTCAAGTGGCTCATAATTGCTTGATATTAACTGATTTTGTTGTGCTTGAAATGCCTGAAGATGATAATCTGTCTATTATTCTTGGGAGACCTTTTCTTAATACTGCAGGAGCTGTTATTAATTGTAATCAAGGAAAGGTGACTTTCAATGTTAATGACAAGGAACATACTGTCTATTTCCCCAAGAAGATTGAAAGGACTTACGGTTTGAATTCAATTGAACATGTTGAAGGCATTCAAGTTGGAGAAATATATTGTTCCATACCAAGAGAAATTTTTGAAACTATTATGATTGGGACCATTGCTATCAAGGTTGAGGTAACATAATCATTAGTGGAATACAAAGTTTTGTCTCATATGGAATTGTTTTGGTAGCAAGACTTGATCAACCTTGTTAACAAAAGGATTTCATTGAACAAAACAATGTTTTCATTATGATTATCTCTGTTTATTTCTATCCTTTGCATTTTAGTTTTTGCTTTCGTTTAGTTTTCTTTTTGTTGTTAGTTGCTTGCTTGTTAGAGTGTCTTAGAACTTCTGTAGTTCTAGCTTTGTTTTGTCCTTGCGTCATGTTTCCAAAAGAAAAAAAATCTATCTGTCAGAAAAATCATTCTTCTATTTAAGTGTCTCGAAAAATTCCAGAAAATTCATATTAAATTTTTACGTGAAAAAAGGGGCAGAGGAGTACCTGGGAGGTACCAGGGGGCCCACCAGGCAGGCACACCACATGGTGGCACGGCCAGCCTTAGGTGGCGCCATGCCCTGGTGTGGGCCACCCCTGCCCCCCCACTAACTCTCTCACCTGCCACTTTCTTCTCTCTCCCGAGTAAGCTCCAGTTCATTACTCAAAATTGCGTTCTTGCTGTGCTTGCTCTCGATTTTTTCGATCTCGTTGCTCAGCCCATCTTTCTTGCTAAAATTTGGAGCATTTGTTCCCTGGTATGTGACTCCTCCCCTTGTCCAAGTAGATTTGTGTTTAGTGGATTATATATTGAGTATTTTGCTGCTGTAGGTGACTGGTTATGAGAGCTTGTAAGCTTGTTTGATGCTTAGAGATATAGTTTTGATGCATGTTTAGGCCTCTTGCAAGTCCCTATGAGTAGAATCCTTCATTATATTTACTTTGCAATCACTTATTTAATAGGTGTTTAAATTTCAGAATACCAAGCATGAACAACCATACTTTTGGAGAGATATTTGAGAGTGATGCACCTAGGAGGTCGAGGCCCTCAAGAACAGCCTCTCAAGCTAGGCCATCATACAACGAAGATCTCATTGCAACTCGTATTTGTAGTAAGAGGGATGATGGGGATGCTCACCCATCCTCTTTTCCTTGTTTTACTTTCTTACAAGCTGCAGGTATTCTTGATGATTTCTTGCTACTGATTGAGAGGGTTGGTTTGACCTCATATATGCAAGATGAGAGTGCGCAATACGCTATGCTCACCAAAACTTTTGTTGAGAGCTTCACGTTTACTAACACATCCTATCAGTCGACTGTCTCTTTTAAAATCTATAATCTGCCCTTCACCATGCCTTTGGAGAGATTTTGCAGTATTTTAGGTGTACGCATGACAGGGACCGTGAAGAAAATTCAAGGGCGATCTACTGATTTGTTGGAGCTTTACCGAGAGGTGACCAATGATGATGACCGCGTGGCGCAGCGCGGAAAGATAAGAAATATCCAACTCCCTGCTCTTAGATACTTTGCATATTATCTTGCTACTAGTGTACTTGGTAGGGAGAACACAAGTAATATCTCCAACTATCATTTAGCATTCCTTGCTGCTGCGCTTAACAATGATACTCGGTACAATCTTGGCTCACTTATTGCTCGCCGCCTAGCTGCTAGGGGGCCTATCTATGGGGGCATCATTGCCTCGCGTATAATCAATGCATTAGGTCTTTCAGTGGATCCCTATGATGCTATGCTGGCACCATAGAGGCTTGACCTTGTTGCTATGAAATCTCATCACTTTGTCACTGCTACTTCTGACTTGGACAGTCTAGTATATAGGATGCTTTTCACTGACGAGGATGAAAGGGAGATCCTTTTGCCACAGCCTTCTTTGTTTAGTGTTCACAGGAGACCGTGGTCGCGCTCCAAGGAGGAGGTGTACGAGCAGCTTCGCTTGCTGTGTTTCCATGAGCAGCACCAGGAGGATGTGCCCTCCTATGATTACTCTGCACATTACGGAGGGACGTACTCGAGCTCGCACCAGGATGAGGGGACCTCTTCGTCGTACCAGGGTGACACTTCATCCTGACCAGCTTGGGATTGATACCCACTTAGGCCAAAAGCCTAAGCTTGGGGGGAGGTACGTCGACACCGCACTCATCTCCTTATCATATTGCGTCGGTACTTTGTATATTCATGTTTTCGTTCTCTTTTTAGTTTTCGTTCTTCTTTTGCTTTTGCTTTCTAAAACACAAAAAGACCAAAAATATTTCTGTTGTTTCTCTTTGGTTTGCTTCTTCTTTTTGCCTTGGTTTGTTTTTCCCTTTTTGCTTTGTTTGAACTATTTGAAAAACCCAAAAAGATTTTGCTTTGCTTGTTTTTCCCTTTTTGGTTCTTGTTTAAAAATCAAAAACACCAAAAATATTTGTCGTTCTTCTTTGGTTTTGTGAGTTTGCTACAGGGTTCGGCAGTCCTCAGTGGAATATTGGTTTCATATTATTATTCAAGCCACACAAGTGAAGAGCAATAATGAGGATTAATGACAACTTGAGGCGTGGTAAGAGGCTGGTAACGAACTCTATTTGTTTTCATTTTTGTACATATACTCATCACTGTGAGCATGCTTAGTCTGTTCATGTAGGGTGTATGTTATCTTTGGATGCTTAGTAGTTCTTGCTTTCTTATGATTAGCTCCAGCTCGCTAATAATTTGTAGCATGTCTTATGAATGTTTACTTGCATTGCTCTATTCATAAATTGGTATGACACCATGGTATCCTCCTCTGAATGTTTCATTTGAATTGACTTGGCACATGCTCACGCATGCACATGACTGTAATAATCAGTTAAGCCTTGATGAATTATTTTGCCTTGAGGATCTTGAATCACTTTCATGCCATGATTAGTCCTGTTTTGTTGCAAGCATGATAATGACAGCTATTGCTCTCTCGTTTGTCGCTCCCTTACTATTGCTAGCCTTCACTTCCACTTAGTGTTTTACTCAAGTTTCCAACTCTCTAAACAAAATATTTCCAAAGTGTCCACCATACCTACCTATTAGCATCATTTGCTACTTTCGTGCATATTCAATATGCTTTGTTTTCTTCCGAATAAAATTCTTGCTTGCTATGACAAAGTTAGTTAGTAAAGCTCTCACGAACTTGATGGCACACTTTATTTCCTGCACTTAATAAACCTGAACCATTGTGAACTCTCCATGAAAGTTATATGCTTGCAAATTATAGGCTGGGGATTAGCAGAACCGTGTTGTCACGGGGAATGCTTTCAACACTTGTAAATATATACCGAGTTGATACCTTGCTCTTTTGTTTGCGGATGTCATCGGTGTGAAATAAAAGGGGAGCTTGTAAGTCCATGGAGTTATGTATGTGTGTTAGAGAAACGCCTGGGCCGCTGGTCTAATCCATGCTGACATGGTGGAAACCTGCAGCGTAACCATAATGATATCTATGAAGCATTCTTCTTATAAAAAAAGGAGGGATAGATATTGACAAAAAGAAAAAAAGAGATTTATGAAAAGAGGAAAGAGAGAAAAAAGCACCATTTTCCCATGGTAAATAAGAAGATTGCTGAGATACTCATTGTCTGCTTGCCTTGTCATTTTGATATGGGGATTCTTCCCGTATCATCGGGCAAGGGGTACCCCGTTGGTGTTTGTTCCATTACTTGATTATTTGTGTTATGACTTTGATGCTTGTATCCTTGATATCTTTACTTCTAGTCATCACTTGAACTTCAGAGGTACCTTGACATTCATAATCAAAGGCAAGCGAGATACCACTTTATCATACCTTTTTATGAGCATTGTAATGTTGCTTACGTTTATACTTCATGCTACTTATTATTTTTGAGTTGGAATCTCTTCATAGCTTGCAATGACTATTAAGTAGACTCAGTTGCATACTCTTTATTATGAACTGTCTAAGTAGTTGATCACATTGCTGAGAATATTTACATCATATGAAGCAAATGTATTCGTGAAAGTTTTTTTATCACACTCAGTTTTCAACTGAATTGCTTAAGGACAAGCAATAAGCTAAGCTTGGGGGAGTTGATACGTCCAAAACATATCTACTTTCCCGAACACTTTTGCTATTGTTTCTCCTCTATACTGGTGTGATTTGGATACAACTAATGCGGACTGACATTGTTTTCAGCAGAATTGCCTTGGTGTCTACTTTTTGTGCAGAAAATCAACTATCAGGAAAAATCCTGGAAAATATGCCAAAAATCCTATTTCACCCAAAGACTCCAGGAGCCAGAATACGAGACGGAGAAGAACCAGGGGGTGGCCACACCACCTGCTGGCGCGGGCTAGGCCAGGCCGCGCCAGGGGGTGGTGTGGGCCCCCAGGCACCCCCTCAGCCTCTCTCTTCTCCTATAAGGAGCCTCCTGACCTAAAAACTTCGGGGGGTTCGATGTTTTTCCAGAACGAGTTCCACTCCTCCGCCACCACCAGATTCCACGAAACAACACCAGAAACTCCGTTCTAGCACCCTGCCGGGACGGGGAATTGGAGGAGATCATCGCCATCATCATCACCATCGCTTCTCCATCGACCATCCATGTTTCCCCCATCTATGAGTGAGTAATCCCCCGCTGTAGGCTAGGGGATGGCAGGGATTGGATGAGATCGTTCATGTAATGGCATCAGATTGTTAGGGCATGGTGCCTAGTATCTTTTATTAGTGCTTTATGACTTTGTTGCGACTTGTTGTGCTTAATGCTTGTCACTAGGGCCCGAGTGCCATGATTTCAGATCTGAACATGTTATTGATTCATTATGATAGTATTGTTTTTGGTCTTATCTGCAAGTTGTATACACACGTTGTTATCCGGAACCAATGGCCCAAGTGGCGATGTAAATCGGGATAACCGGAGGGAATGGCTTTGATGTGAGGATCACATGTGTTCATGGAGTGTTAATGCTTTGCTCCGGTGCTCTATTAAAAGGAGCACCTTAATTTCCAGTAGTTCCCTTGAGGCCCCGCTGCAAACGGGCTGGCAAGACAAAAGATGTTGTGCAAGTTCTCATTGCGAGCACGTATGACTATATATGGAACACATGCCTAGGATTATCTAGTACTTGGATGCTTTATCTTATTTATCTGCAATTGCCCTATGTTCTGATTGCTATGTGAATTGTCTTGTCCATGCAACGCCTCATTCATCCATCCCTATGCCTACCTTTTCGAATCCCACTTTCATCGCTTTTGTTACTACTGTCTTTGCTTTACTACTGCTGCTACTTTGCTATTCTTACTACAAAACTGTTGCTACTGATAAACTGCTGTGAGCAAGATTGTTTCTAGGTGCAGCTGAATTGACAACTCAGTTGTTAAGGCTTATAAATATTCTATGGCTCCCCTTGTGTCGAATCAATAAATTGGGTTTCACTTCCCTCGAAAATACTGCGATACACCCCTATACTTGTGGGTCATCACTAGGTAATTTTTAACAAATATATAGGGAAGCAGTTCTATACCCTAAAATGCAAGAGACGTTTGGTTACTCGGAATTTGCGCTAAGCCACAAAATGGCATGCAGTTACTGTCATAGCGAAGAATGAACTAGATAGAAATTATAACCGCATCATACGAGAACCTGTAGAGCACGAATGCAAACCACAAATGAAATATATATTGTAGAGGATAGTTATGTCATGACTTAGGACGAACCAAACCCAGAACCAGATGCGAGATATAATGGCGTCGCTCATGAACCTGTAGAACAGGACAAACAAGCATTAGACAAGTGTGCCTAGAATGAAATGAGCAATCAAACAAAGTGTTTCTTAGAATTTCAGCAAATATATATGGAAGCAATGGCATATCCTGGAATGCATAGAGTCATTGGGTGACTCATAATTTGTGGTGAGCTACACAATGGCAAGTAGTTACTGTCATAGATAAAAATCAACCAGATAGAAATTATAATGGCATCATAAGAGAAATTATAGAGCAGGAATGCAAACCACGAGTGAACTACATAGTAGAGGACTGTTATGCCGTTGCTCAGGACGAATCAGCACCAGATAAGGAAGTAATGGAATCCCTTGTGAACCTGTAGAATAGGCTATGCAAACCAACATGTTCATTGTTCCACTCTGAGCTCTATGCAAGAAAAAGGAAATAGTTAGTGGTGCAACTTTTGAAGAGCCAGATGGCATTATGGCAACAACAAAATTATAATCGAATTAGTACGAAGAGGTTAAATGGCTACTACAGGATAGCAGAACGATGTCAAGGAGGAAATAATAGCAGGAACTGATCTCAGGACGAACCAAATAGATTCAGCAACTATAGAGCAGGGAATCCACACTAATATTTTCCACTGACTACAGATTTTACAAGAATTACACGGTAGCAGGCAATTACTGTTGTATGGAGTAGCTAAGAAAATATGCATGACAAAATAACAGACATGTGCATGACTTGAAATTTGTAGAGCAGCGAATGCAAACCAACATGTCTAATGACCTTGCATGTACTAGCACGAAGAATAGGCTTGCCCAGTGACTTGTATGTACTAGCACGATTACAAAAATGCAGTTCACTATGACAAGCTTGAACCTGCTATACCGCTGACAAAAAAAATGGGTTGGAGATTAGGTTAACCTTGGTCCGAGAGGCGTCTAAGCATCATCGGTATCGTGCGGGTGACGTCCAGGTCACCGAGGGTGTTGCGGTTCCGGTGGTTGTTGGCGTCGGGGAAGCAGATCTTGGGCGGTCGATGCCGGCTTGAACGTGGTGGACGAGAGCATCGCTGAGGCAGATCCGGTGCAGTGAACGGCGACGGCCGTGTAGCTGGTCTGGAGCGGTGGACATGGAACTCCTTGAACTAGATCACGTCTGGTGGACCCCGGATAGCGGATCCGGTACGCTTGGGTAGCTTTCGGCAGCAAGGAAGTAGAGGTTGGGCGGTCGATGACGCCATCGGTGGCGAGGAAGCAGAGCTTGGGCGGTTGATGACGCCATCGACATGGTGAACGACACCGCAGCTCCGGTGTAGTGGCAGAGAGACCCGGTGGGTGAGCGTCGGTGAAGCGGGTCCGTGGTGGCGCACGAGACCAGAGATCAAGCTGGTGCGCGCGGTGGCAGTGGAGGCAACAGAGGAGCTTGGGATTTTTGGGAGGGCCAGCGGGAAAAACTGTGCGAATCGGGACCATAGTATAGGTGAATAGCAATATAATTACGATCTTGCCCCTGAGGTACTGACTTTAGCATGCCCATCTATCGTCTGAACAATGGGTAGAATAAGAAATTTAAAGACAAAGGTTTTTGAAACAGAGGGGCGCGAAATGCTTCAAGGTTGGTGTGTGATATTGCCGCTCGATTGAGATTTGAATTTGGCCCGTGTCCAGCTAATAATAATAGAAAAACGGTACTATCCGGTGGGAGATTTTGGCTCAAAGGTTTTGAATCGGTGGGGCGGGAAATGCTTCAAGGTCGGTGGGTGATTTTGCCACTCGATTCAGATCTTGAATTTGGCTAGCATCCATCTAGTAATAGAAAAAGTTAGTAGACCGTAACCTATCTGTCTAGGAATTCAAAGCCGAGAGTCACATCAACAGATCATCCATATCCATACTAGTAAAAGGCACGTGACACAATTTCCATACCACTATATAGTGCTTGACACTTCTTTTCAAAACAAAAAATGACTATGGTTCTTCACAATTTCCATACCACTATATAGTGTACGAATAACTTTGAACATCGGCAATTGGATATAGATTGGCAAAACCCAACATTGTTGACCATTGGATCTCTTTTCAGTATATTTGATTATGTCATGTCTAGCATATAGAAGATCCCATTATTGTTGGCCTCTAGCACCATGAATATACTATGCACAGAAAGTATAGAGAACATGGTTTTGAATGCTATAAGCCAAGTTTCCAGATATAGTGGACAATGTTTTATGTATGATTCCCAAGTTTTATGAGTTTTCATAGCTTTCGAGCTAACTCGGACCACTCAAATGACTTTATGTCTCTATTAACAAAATCATGTCATATTTGAACTAGAAGCTCTAGAAAGTGGTAGATTTCAATCGGAGTTCTACAAAAAGCTTTTGGTGGTACGCATCAGGTAGTTAATATATCGAAAACAATCGAGAGTTTTGACAAATTCAACTTCCTGCTAAGAATTTGTATCTTGACAATTTTGAACCCGTTTTGAAACAATCACATGTAATAAAGAAAAACAGAAAAACAAATATTTACGCATGGTATCCTATCACGTCACGTGTACAGCCTGCCAGGAAACTGATAACCATGGGATTTGACAACTTCTGGAAACCAGCCACACCTTATTTTCCCACCATGTATGAATATTATTAGGTTTCAACCCTGATGACCAAAAAAGATCATGGCCATATCGACATCATAGTTAATGTACTATTCACACATTAATTTGGTATATGGGTGCATCTTGGCATAGTAGGAAATGTTGCCGGTGGGAGTCTTAACTTAACGGGCAAGGGATGAGTTTGCCCTTTTTCTCTAAACACACTCCATCATTGGAGCAAGCAAGACTGACGATTAAGTCTACATTTGTGTGCATACCTCGTTCTTACATTAATGCATGTCTGACCAACATATATGCAACCCAAGAAGCCCAGGCCTCATCTAGATTGAGAAGGCCATGTTTCAAAAGAAAAGCAAAACAATCTATTGCCATTGATCAAAACAAGTACCAGTACAAGAGTATTAGTTCAACAAAATACTTTAATAATAGCAACATCAGCACATTTGAGAGATTCAATAGCTTTTGAAAGATTCAGCAGTACATGCCATATTGTGCACTCGATCTGAACAATTCCCAGTACATAGGTGAAAGGATCGTATGGGCACCTAGAGGGGGGGGGGGTGAATAGGTGCTACTCCAAATTTTACTCTTTTTCAATTTGTGGTTTGACACAAAAGCTAAATTTTCTAGATTATGCAACTATGGTGAATTTACCTATATGTCAACCTAGCACAAGTACTAAGCAAGAACTAGATAAGTAACGTGCGGTAAAGGATAGAAGTAACCAAAGTGGGGCACACTGAGATACAAGGATTTGCTTCCCATAGTTCCTTCCTTTTGAGGGGAAGTATGTCTATGTTTGGAGAGGGGGTGGTTTCAAACCACCAACGCCGCGAGAGGCCTCCCTTGTTCTCCGATGAACCTCACCCCAAAGGGTTCGATTCACCTCTTCCACTATACAGCAACCTTCGAGGTGGAAGCTAGCACCTTTACAATGAGTTCGGGGCACACATCCACAACTTAATTGGAGGCTCCCAAATATAAGCAAGCTGTCAAACAATCAAAGACAAGCTTGTAAGAACCAAATCAAAAGCTAGGGTTTCCAAAGAAACACTAGAGCATGGGGGCCCTTAAGTGAATGAGGGGGAAATGAATATCTCTCTTGGTGAAGCTGTAGATCAAGGCCTCCTCCTTCGATTCTCCAAAGATCAATGACTTTGGATGGTTGGATGAAGAGATGTTGTTGATTTGGTGGCTCCAATGGGCATGGTGTTCTTGAGGTGGATGAGCAACTGTAGGAAGGGGATAAGGTCCTCTATTTATAGCCCTTCACTCCACTGAACCGTTTTCTAACCATTGGAGAAAAGTCAGACCGGAGACTCCGGTCTACACCAGAGATCTCGGTCCATCTCCGAACCAACCTCCGGACCGTCGAACAGATTGACCCAGCCCTTCTGTGAGCTCAGTGGACCGGAGACTCCGGTCCAACCACACCAGAGACTTCGGTCAGGGGCATGGGCCGGAGACTTCGGTCAGACCTCCGGACCACCTATCTGGCTGACCCAGGAAGAAAACTGGAGGCCCCTCCAGAGATTCCAGGGGAGACTCCGGGCTGGAGCTCCTAGGAATACATAAATATTGCAGGCTACGTCCCGTATGCCAAGGGTTCTTTTCACTTTGCATTATATCAACCTGTAGACAATAGGATACTGTAAAATGCTCTACTTGTTGTTAACGAACACCAAAAGTGATTATGACAGTAAATGTCCTTTCAATCTCCCCCTTTTTGGTGTCAATGACAACAAGTGATTTTGCATGGAAATAATTTGCAATGAATTATGACAGTGTATAAAAATGCTCCCCCTGACTATGTGCACTAAGATAAACATGTAAAGCATGCACGGTAGGTAGTACATGGATAAACCACATAGTTCTCACACGAGTTAAAATAATGTCGGCACACCCACAGAGTCACACACAAATAGCAAATAGTATCTCGCAAGAGCATAAGGCAAATAAGTACGAAGGTCGAGATAGCAAGTAAGAACCAAATCCAAGCCCATGCAAATCCCAATGACAATGTCTTATCCCCCTTTGGCATCAAAACACCGAAAAGGGAAAATATCTAAGCTAGCGCCCCAAAGAATTAGTAGTCCTCATTGTCATCATCCTCGTCCTCCTCATCCATATCCTGATCCTCATCCTCATCATCATCATCATAGTCCTCATCACAATCTGGAGCTGCAGGTCATTTGCCATGAGGGCGAGAAGAGGAGGTACCTTGGTACCCATATCCAGAAGTGACATCAGAAAAGGTCTTCCAATCCACCAAGCTATCCTGTTGGGCATTCCATGCCCCAAAAGAAAGAGTGTTATCTAACTCAGTGGATGGTTAAGCCCCATGCTCATCAGTGTACTCATCCTCTCCTTCCTCATCATCTGCTGCACCCTAAGCCTTGATCTCCTTGATGAGTTTCTCTATGCGACGGTTGCTCTTGTAGGAGGGATGCTGTTGCTTGCGGATGTCCACATTCATGCAACAAAGGGTCCTCTCCCAGAAAGATGCCTTCTTGACCCTCTCATGTACATAGTCACGTGTCATGGGAGGCAAGGGTGCATTGGAGGCACTCTTCCTCTAAGCCCTAGTAGGAGAGGGGGCCCTCTCGGTCTTAGAGATCTCCTCCTCCACATTGGCATGGGAGCGTCTAGGAGGAGGCCCCATGTGTCCCTTCTGCTGTAGTGATACAAGAGTGTGCTCGGTAAGGTTGGGAGCCATGCCAAGTGGAGAACCATGGTCCTGGGTGTTGATGAGTCTCATGACAAGTGGTGCATATGGAGGAGCCTTCTTGTACAGTATGGCATGGTACATCTCCTCAAATATGTAATCCATAACATCAATAGGATCTGCATCCGCCTCAGGGCCAGCCATGTAAATCCTGTGGGTATGATATAGTAAGTTAACCAAACCACATCTGATGGCATCATCATTGCCAGCACTAGGGGAGGCGGAATATCCTCAACATCAGATTGTAGAGAGGTTTGAGTCCCTTGGACCCACCCACAACACCCTCGCTGCCATACAACCGGGCAAGCTTGTTCTTGTTCACCCCAAGTGCTGCAGAGTGCATGCGTACCCCAACATGAGTGGATACGCCCTGGAAGGTCTCAAATATGGGCTCAGCAAAGTCGTAGAAAGTTGCAGAGCAGCGGTAATTTCCAGTCATCTAGGTCATAGTCCGGGCTTGGTCAGTCCCAAACACAACTGTGGCGTAAAACTGCTGTACAAGGGTGATGTTGTAGTCTTCATGGAGCTCCATCAAGTTGAACAGCCCTAACTTCTCACTAATCCACAGTGCATCCAAGAAGTAGGAGCTCTTCCTCATCTGCTCAACACTCATGTACTTTTGGGGGCACACATGTGACCTCTTGAGCATGTTGTAAATGTCTTTCATGAAAACAGCTTGCTCCTTCCTCCAATAGCATGGGTCCTTGTTGGTGCGAGACAAGACATAGAAATCAGTCTTCTGCAGTTCACGGTACTCCTTATTTGACATGTGGGCCAAGGACTGAAGATTGTCATACTTTGCCCTCTTGGCACGGTTCTCTTCCTCAACCCTGTCCTGCTCCCTCCTCATATACGCTGCATCACGGGTCTGCTCTCTCCGGTTGGACGGGGGCACAATATACTGACCCTCAGACTCATCATAGCAAGGATCTGCCCTCTTTAACTTGGCCTTGGTGCGAGGAGGATGACGAGAGCCAGAACCTCTAAACAGCAGTGAGGGAGATAGCATGGAGGTAAGTATATATGTCCCAAGGAGACAGCACAAGAGCCTTGATGCATTACGAGATCTGTTTGATCCATCTTACACCGGAGTCTCCGCAGTTCACACCGGAGTCTCCGGCTCAGAGGACCAGAGTCTCCGGCCTGGACCGGAGTCTCTGGCCCTAAGGCCGGAGTCTCCTGCCGGGAGGCTCGGGGGAAGAACAGTGAGGCTCCAGTAGGGTTTAATCCAACAGATCGGGCAAGACAACAAGGTTAATGTACTAGTGTGCATGCATACAAGAGATTCCCGTCGGCAAAACAGTACCAATCCTCAAAAACAAATCAAGGGATGAACCCTAGGAGAAAAAGAGGAGGAGAGGTACCAAATCTATCCATGGGATTGATTCCACCCTTGGGAATACCCAATGGTGAAGGGGAGAAGGTTGGTCGGCGGCACGGCGGATCCCAGGGGCTTCTTGGCCTCCGGGGAGGAGTTTTGGAGGAGGAGGCGATGGGGTAGAGAGGGGAGGACGGGGGTGGATGAATGAAACTGTCTGTTTCAACTCACCCTGTCCTTCCTCTATGTGGCCCGAAACCGTCCGGACCAGAGACTCTGGCCTACACCGGAGACTCCGGTGTGAGCACACCGGAGACTCCGGTCCTCCTCGACCAAAGACTCCAAGTTTTGTATATGGGGACATATATGAGAGAGAGAGTGTTTACGGGACCAGGAATAGGCTTGGGTTAAGATGACCTACTGTGAAGAATCAAAGAAACCACAGAAATCCATTCAAATGTTCATTAATGCGCCAAATAAACACGAACTAAGAACCAACTCTTCAATGAGAAGAGGGTGGTGGCCAAGGCCACCATGTAAGAGTTTATGGCATGATACCGCGAAGAATTATCCCTTTGGTTCATATCCACTACTCATCAATGAAGCTCACATATCACACAATGATATTAAGAGAATTGAATTTCTTAATTTTGGCATTATGGGGGGAGGGATAACCCAAATGTATTAGGACCGCACTCCCCCTATCTCCATGCCTGCACCTACACCAAATATGAGTCAAGACATAGGTGAGTATGCAAGGTGATCAAGTCAAGCTCCTAGAATCTATGATATTTAGTTCATTCCTCAAGTAACAAAACCTTGCTTCATCAAGTGGCTTCATGAAAATGTCGGCAAGTTGGTCTTTGGTTGACACATAGGATAGCTCAACATCACCTCGAGAAACATGATCTCTAATGAAGTGATGATGGATCTCAATATGCTTTGTCCTTGTATGATCCACTGGGTTATAGGCAATCTTGATAGCGCTTTCATTGCCACATAGAAGAGGCACTTTGTCACAATGGACACCGTATTCCTTTAAAGTTTGCCTCATCCATAGCAATTGAGTATAAGCACTAGCAGCTGCCACATACTCGGCTTTGGCGGTGGAGAGAGATATACAATTTTGCTTCTTAGAAGACCAACACACCAAGGACCTTCCAAGGAATTGGCAAGCCCCAGAGGTTGATTTTCTATCATCCTTGTCACCAGACAATCCAAATCCGTGTATCCGCAAAGAGAGAAAGTTGAGCCCCTAGGATACCAAATACCATAGTTTGGGGTATGAACCAAATATCGAAAGATTCTCTTGAACGCCATCAAATGGCTTTCTTTAGGAGCCGCTTGATATCTTGCACACACTCCTACACTCAACACAATATCGGGTCTAGATGCACAAAGGTAAAGAAAAGAGCCAATCATGGATCGGTATCTTTTGATCCACATCTTTACCATTTTGGGTTTAGTTCAAGATGAGTCTTTGTTGCCATGAGCTCCATTTAGATCTTTCATGTTGAATCTTTTGAGCATATCTTGGGTATACTTGGCTATGTTGAAGAATGTTCCTCCTATTACTTGCTTGATCTCAAAACCAAGAAATACCCTCAATTCTCCTATCATAGACATCATGAACCTGTCAGACATAAGCTTAGAGAATTCACCATTAAAAGATTTGTTAGATGAGCCAAATATAATATCATCTACATATATTTGACATAAAAAAGCTCCCCATTGACTTTCTTAGTAAAAAGAGTGGGATCGATTTTCCCAACCTCGAACCCACGATCTACCAACAACTCTCTAAGGTGCTCATACCACATGCGTGGGGCTTGTTTGAGCCCATAGAGTGCCTTATAAAGTTTGTAAACGTGGTTAGGAAAGTTGGGATCCTCAAACCCCGGGGGTTGCTTTACATATACCAACTCATGCAAAGGACCATTAAGAAATGCACTTTATACATCCATTTGTTGTAGTTTAAATTTATGATGTGCCGCATAAGCAAGAAGGATACAGATGGACTCAAGGCGAGCCACGGGTGCATATGTCTCTCCATAATCAATGCCTTCAATTTGAGAGAACCCTTGTGCAACCAATCTTGCCTTGTTCCTAACCATAATTCCATGCTCATCTTGCTTGTTCTTGAAAATCCACTTGGTGCCTATAACATTGCGGCAATCTTTTGGCTTTTCAACTAACTTCCATAATTTGTTTCTCTCAAAGTTGTTGAGCTCTTTGTGCATTGCATCCAACCAATCTGAATCTTAAAGAGCTTCCCATACTTTCTTTGGTTCCACCATGGAAATGTGTGCTTGGTGCTCACCAAAGTTCTTCAGCTGAGCTCGAGTGGATATCCCTCTTCTTAGCTCCTACCACATTCTCAAGTGTGTGGTCTCTTAATTCCAATATTCTATCCATTCTAGCTTGGCGACGAGTTTCGATCTCCTTGTTGTTTCTTGGGGGGATCACTTCATCATTTTGGTCCTCGTCTTAACCATTAACTTGACCTTGATAATTGTTGGAATTATTCTCTTCTACAAGAGGCAAATATTGACCTTGGTCTTGATTAAGCATACTTCTAGACAGGCATTGAGCTTCCCTTATGGCAGTTTCTATAGATCTTCCTTGAGTAATAGCCTTAGCACCGCTGGACATTTTGTCAAATGGAGACTCAAGCACCTCCTGGCTAGTGGTTTTTACTTGATCAACAGGTTGAGGGTCCATAGCTTATCTTTGGCATGGGTCATCGTCTTCCTCGATAGGAGCTTGTTGATGTTGTGAAGATGAGGCTCCACTTGAGTAGAGCATAGTTCTTCTCGATTCGCCATAAGGGGTTCCTCAACAAGGCGGATGAAACCCGCACCCATTCTTCGTGTGGCATCCTGAGGAATTTCATCATCTACATCACAAACATCAACACGCCCCGCTTGGGGACCATCATATTCTTCAAACACCACACTACACGATTCTATGACAGTTCCGGAGAGCTTGTCATAGATTCTATAAGTGTGGGATTCGAGACCATAACCAACAAAAATACCCTCTAAAGCTTTGGAATCAAACTTGGACAAACAAATACCCTTAATGCGATAGAAACACTTACAACCGAACACCCGGAAGTATGAAACGTTGGGCTTGTTGCTGATAAGAATTTCATACGGAGTCTTGATCAATTCTTTTCGGAGGTAGATACGGTTTGATGCATGGAATGCAGTGGAGATTGATTCAGCCCAAAAATTGTATGGAGATTTAAACTCCGCCAACATGGTCCTTGCCATATTGACAAGAGTACAGTTCTTCCTCTCAGCTACACCATTTTGTGGAGGGGTATATGCAGCGAAATATTGATGTTTTATTCCCCCATCACTAAGAAATCCATTCAATGTGTAGTTCTTGAACTTGGTACCGTTGTCACTTCTTATTGTTAATACTAGGACATTGTGTTGACGTTGAGCCATGTTGATGAAGTCAATGAAGTTTTCTTGGGTCTCACTTTTCATCTTGAAGAAATATACCCAAGTGTATCTCGAGTAGACATCAACAATCGCCAAACAATATTTATTCCCACCAAGGCTTGCATGAGATGGAGGACCAAAGAGATCCACATGAAGGAGCTCCAAGATCCTCTTGGACTTGATGTAGTTCTTAGGCTTGTGGGGAGAATCATGCATCTTTCCTTCTACACATTCCGTACAAACACGATCTTTGGCAAAGCAAACATTTTCTTTTAGTCCAACAATATGACCATCCTTGTGGAGGCTTTGCAAACTTCTCATGTTGACATGGGCTAGACGGCGATGCCATAGCCAACCCATATCGGCCTTTCCGAATAGGCACATCGGACTTGTAGTGGTTTTCCCCGAGAAGTCCACCACATAAAAGTCATTTTCGACGTACCCAACGAAAGCGACCTTTAGAGACTTGATCCTCACGAGGATCACAATATCATTATAAATAAAGACGGCAACACCCATCTTTCCAAGAGCACGGACTAAAAGTAAATTATAGCCAAGGGTCTCAACAAGCATGAAGTCCACGAGAGTGATATCGTGTGCAACCACAACTTTGCCGAAACCCATTACCTTAGACTTTGACTTGTCGGCATATGTCACGGATATTTGATCAATATTTGGTCTCAACTCCTTGACACTCGATGCACTTCCGGTCATATGACTTGTGCATCCACTATCAAGCACCCATTTTGACCCTCCGGAAGCATAGGTCTATAACAGATCAAACTAGTTTTTAGGTACCCATTTTTTAATGTGTCCTCTTTTGTTAGCAACAAGGGTCTTAGGAACCCAAATGGACCAAGCAATATAACCATCAAATGGGCCAACATATTGTGCATATACATCACCATAATAATCACGCATTAAAACATAGTGAGGGTTAGCACTTCCCGCAAAATCATCATGAGACATAGTTTTGCCATTCGTGGACTTACTATCCACAATGACCTTGTCCTTTTCTTGTGTGGGCTTGGCCTTATTTTTCTTGTTGTTCTTCTTCTTCTTCCCTTTAGAGACAAAGCCAATGCTCCCTTTCTCACTACTTGACCTTTGCTTACTCAGGAGGTCATCAATAGACTTGTTTCCTTTTGGAAAGGTGGCCTTAGCTAGCTCCCCCTTCAACCTAGCATTTTCTTCAAGTATACGTGTACAACTAGAGGGAATGAAAGTACTAGGTGAAGTAATATTGGTCAATTGAGTTTGAGGCTTTTCACGAGACGTTGTGAGCAACAAGAGTTCACTCTCCAAGGCCTTGTGTGCCTTGTCAAACATCCTAAAGTCCTCGGCAAGTTTTTCATGAACAACATCAAACTCAATCTTATCCTTTTTATCCCTTTTATATTTAGCAATAGCATGGTCACGTTCCTTGATGAGTTTATTAATGATGAGATCATTTTCTTCATCAAGCCCTTCAAGTTTAGTTTCAAGAGACATTTGAGTTTCTTGTTCTTCTTCTAGAGCATTATTTAGAGCTTCTACCTCAATCATGCGCTCTCTACCTAATTTACATCTCTCGTTAAGAAGTTCTTGTGTGTGTGCAAGTTGATTTAAGAGGTCTACAACATGTTTCTTGTGTTCCCCTTGCAAGTTGTTCATAAACACATCAAAAGCAACTAATTCCTTTTTGACCTCAAGAGATAACTCATCATCAAATTCATCATTGATTAAAGAGGTGGAGTGTGATGATGATAATACCTCCATTCCTCTTGCCATAAAGCAAGTGACGTTCTTATTGGAGATATTCTCATTTGGAGAGTCGAAGAGTGAGAATGTAGGGGTAGAAGTGGTGGCAAGAGCCGCCACACCACTTGATGTTTCCTCTTTGTCATATTCATCATCATCGGAGGAGAATTCGTCATGTGTGATCAAGACAATTTCACCCGACTTATTGTTGGTTGCATTCCTTTTGATGAAGGGTTTCTTGTAAGGAGCTTTGGAGGTCTTCTTCAACACAAGTTTACCCACATGATCTTCCCTTTTCTCATAGGGACAAGCAGGAACAAAGTGATAGCGGTCACCACAATTGAAGCAAGCTCTCAACTTGGACCCATTATCTCTTTTCCCATTGGGGTTGCTTCTTCATTGCATTTCCATCTTGGCCTTGGCGGGATCTTTCCAAAAATTTCTTGCATAGAAGTCCATGTATTCACCATGAGCAACCTTTACATCTTCGGGGTGGCTCATTGAAAGTCCCTCATCACTTCCTTCATCTTCATCATACTCCACAACCTTAGCCTTCAAGGCAAGATTGACACCACTACTCATTCCAATGGCACGAGCACGGGCGTCTTTGGCATTCTTGGCAGCAACCTTGAAGGTGGCCATCTCTTGCATAACTTCATTGGAGGTCATGAGATGGTAGTTGTGGCTTCCTTGGAGACTCTTCAAGTCAGTAGGCTCGAAAGGCATGAGAGCACTCACATACTTCCTCTTGATCCAAGCATCATCAATGTGAGAGGCACCAACATTTCTGAAGGCGGTGGCTATGGATTTGAGTCTTCGATACATGTATTCATGGTCCTCACCATCCTTCATGAAGAAACCTTCAGCCTCATTGCTTAAGGCATCATATCTATTTCTTCTCATACTATCATTGCCAACAAACAAGTCAATGAGAGCATCCCAAGCTTCCTTGGCAGTATTGTAGTGCTCAATGTGGGGAAAATCCTTTGGCCCCACTCCAAGTTGGATCATGTGCAAGGCAGTCGCATTGAGTTGGCTATTGACCACTTCTCTTCTAGTCAAGTTGGTTGGATCCTCAATTTTGAGTCCTTCTTCAATAATATTCCACAAATCAATGCAAGAGCTGCGCACATGAGATTTCATTAAAACTTGCCATTGAGAAAAGTATGTGTAGCTAACTTAGGTGGGTTACCTCTATTATTTATATGTGGGTGAGGGATAGGAGGGTCGGGAGAGTACCATCCGGGAACCGCATGGTGCTCTTCCTTCCCACCACCCTTTTTGGTGGTGGAGTCAGTGGAATTATGTTCATCCCCCGCCACTTCCTCCAAAGGCTTAGCCGGAGCATTTTCCTTTGGGTTAGGTGGTGTTTCCTCTTGAGAGGGAGGAGGTCAGGTTTGCTTATCCCTAACAAGTTGCTCAACGAGTTGGCGCAACTGTTGGATTTTGTTGCCCAAGGTAGAGCTCAAGCTTGTTTCCAAATTCTTGAGATCTACCATGGTCACCGAATGGCTAGCCTCACTTTCTCCCTCATCTGTGTTACCCATAATCTCTTAGGCGGTTAATCCCGAATAAAGAGTCGAGGCTCTGATACCAATTGAAAGGATCATATGGGCACCTAAGGGGGGTGAATAGGTGCTACTCCAAATTTTACTCTTTTACAATTTGGGGTTTGACACAAAAGGTAAATTCTCTAGATTATGCAACTATGGTGAATTTACCTATATGTCAACCTAGCACAAGTACTAAGCAAGAACTAGATAAGTAAAATGCGGTAAAGGATAGAAGTAACCAAAGTGGGGCACGCGGAGACACAAGGATTTGTTTCCCGTAGTTCCTTCCTTTTGAGGGGAAGTACATCTACGTAGGAGATGGGGTGGTTTCAAACGACCAACGCCACGAGAGGCCTCCCTTGTTCTCCGATGAACCTCACCCCAAAGGGTTCGATTCACCTCTTCCACTATATGGCAACCTTCGAGGTGGAAGCCGGCACCTTTACAATGAGTTCGGGGCACACATCCACAACTTAATTGGAGGCTCCCAAATACAAGCAAGCTGTCAAAAAATCAAAGACAAGCTTGTAAGAACCAAATCAAAAGCTAGGGTTTCCAAAGAAACACTAGAGCATGGGGCCCTCAAGTGAATGAGGGGGAAATGAAGATCTCTCTTGGTGAAGCTGTAGATCAAGGCCTCCTCCTTTGATTCTCCAAAGATCAATGACTTTGGATGGTTGGATGAAGAGATCTTGTTGATTTGGTGGCTCCAATGGGCATGAGGTGGACGAGCAGCTAGAGGAAGGGGATAAGGTCCTCTATTTATAGCCCTTCACTCCACTGAACCGTTTTTGACCGTTGGAGAAAAGTTAGACCGGAGACTCCGGTCTACACCGGAGATTCCGGTCCATCTCCAGACTAGCCTCCGGACCGTCGAACAGATTGACCCAGCCCTTCTGTGAGCTCAGTGGACTGGAGACTGCGGTCCAACCACACCGAGGACTCCGGTCAGGGGCTTGGACCGGAGACTCCGGTCAGACCTCCGGACCACCTATCTGGCTGACCCAGGAAGAAAACTGGAGGCCCCTCCAGAGATTCCAGCGGAGACTCCGGACCACACCGGAGACTCCGGTCCAGCAAGACCAGAGACTCTGGTCTGGAGCTCCCAGGAATACATAAATATTGCAGGGTACGTCCCGTATGCCAAGGGTTCTTTTCACTTTGCATTATATCAACCTGTAGACAATAGCATACTGTAAAATGCTCTACTTGTTGCTAACGAACACCAAAAGTGATTATGATAGTAAATGTCCTTTCAATAGGAATTATTACAAAATATATTAGTAGTTGCAGAACTCCATACAAAATACTCGGTAGAAGTATAAAACTACTCTTATTAGAACCTCAATCTAGCTAGGAACGATTACATGTCCCATCATATACTCCAAACAGGCATGAGAGAAAGAGAGAGGTCAGAATCACCACAAGATCTGTATGCCAACGATTCAGCATGTCTAGGTCATGGCCGGGTAGCGCTTGCTTTTCCGCCTGGCGCGCTTATCTCGTTTTGTCGTCGTCTGTGGATCCTCGTAATAGGCTTTTGCCTGTTCACCCTTAGCAAGATAGATGTCAAATTCACAAACCTTTCTAGCCATTTCCACCACTCCAATTGTAAAAGGAATATGCCACTAAAATAAATAAAATAATTAATATTAGAACAGAGGGACGAGAAAATTACATATACATTCATATTAGGATCATCAGGAGAATATTAAGATGTGATATCTCACAATGGGTTGATGTCGTCGTCGATTCAACATTGAAACTCCATGAGGAACTCCGACCAACAATTGAGGAGCTTGACAATAAGTCCCCGCTACCCACAGGTAATGGTTGAGCGCCTCCAGCGCGGCTTCGGCCAGCGGCTACCCAATCTTTGGCCTAGAATCAAACTCGAGCGGATAGAACCCATGAAAATCGACCAATGATGATATCGTCACCTTGTAGTACTCAAATTCGCATGCTGCGGACCTTACGCGGCTAACGGACAGGACAATCTCCGTGTTGTGCCCGTCAATCTGGCCGATGAACAGCATGCTCGTCTTCCCGATGCCGATGACATTTGTTCTCCACGAGCACCCTGCAGGCACTGGCTTAGACGGGTCCCATTGTTTGACGCTGTAGAGGACTATGGGCACCTCGATCGAGTGGGTGGATTTGAGGTGCAGATACAACATTAATTTGTTGCCGACCCAGTTGCATCCTGGCTCCATGCAGATAAACGGGTTGTGGATGCAGGAGATCATGTGGGCATAGAGTTTGTTGAAGGAGTCCACTTCTAGGTAGTTGCAGTTCGGGCAGCTGTAACCTTCTCCACCGACGACTTGGCGGTGTAGCTCCTTGGAGCATGCGGCCAGCCAAACGACGCTTTTAGCATCGAGACGCTCAGCGATTTGGTTGACGATGTTGTCGCCGACCTTGTTAAAGCCGCTGCACCGCCGTCTCTCCCTCGAACCTCTCCAAATTTTGTACAGACGATCCGCCATCGCGTCGAGGAGGATTGGGGGCGAGGGCGGATCTATATAGAACTGTTTGGGTATTTTTGGAGGAGAGGGGTGGTGGTCTGAAAGGAGAGATGCACCGGGCGAGATGGCGAGGAAAATGTGTGATCGGCATGGTGGAGAGGATCCCAAATGCAGCCAGGCGGCGTCGGAGAGTGTGGATAGACTAAACGGAGATGGGGAAGATGCGATGGTTCTTTGAAAGAGGTTTTTTCTTTTCTTGTAATAAATTAACCATGTCCCCTCCTGGCACAGTATAGTCTCATCATGTCGGTTTGACTAGACACATTGTTTATTTACAGGTCCTATTGTAGTACTGTTTGCATAAGTAGGAGTAGTAGGTAGGAGTATTACTCTACCTCTGTCCCGAGAAATAATAAGGCGTCCTCGTTTTGGGTGTTTTTTCTTTGACCAAGATTTACTCTAAATATATAGTATAAAGAATGTTGGTAGAAAATTAGCATTATTGGAAAGTTTTACTCTACCTCCAACAGTACGAGTACTAATTTTACAAAAATTAATCAAGTGTATTAGTTACTCTATTTATTCGGTCAAATTTTACACAATGTAATCAAGTATGTATCTTCTCGGCACTCCCGCGCACATCTGCTAGTTGATCTCTCCCTTGTCCGGAGTGTGGCGCTCAGCACATGTGCCATGGATAGGCTTGCGAGCGGGATCCTGCGAAAGTCCTACCTCTAGTTCATTTTGAAGTTTCTATAGGAGTACCTCAAAATGAACTATAAGCAGAACTTCTGCGGGACGCCGCTTTCAACTCTAACATTGGTACAACGACTCTGTGTCTGTCTATCGTGTGTTCATCAGCTACGTTGTGTTGGTGTGCATATGAAGGAACAACTTTGGGCGTTGGGTTGGGGCGGCGGCAAAAAAGTAGTCGCGGATCAACTTTTCGGATTTCGATTTTTTCACTTCCTTCGTCCCAAACATCACATGGAATGTTATTACAAGGATCAACACTCACAACACTATAGAAGGGGTATTGTACTTGGTATGTATATATAAATATATACACGTAGGCAGCCCAAGAGAAGGCAGCCCGAGAGGGCTGCAACGAAGGTTATTACAAGCTACTGTAGAAGAGATTATGGGGTTAGAGAAGGCAGCCCAAGAGGGCTAATGCGAAGAGGTGTTGAACGTTGTTCGATGTCAGAGCAAAGTTATGAAAAAAGATAGAAACAAAGCCGCCGTAGTGCCACGGCACACGTGCGCAGCGCCACACTGTGGACGAGGGAGATATCAGCTAGAGGATGGGTGTGATGCAGCAAAGGAGAGAGTAGTATACAATTTATTTTCCTTGCATAGAGGAGGAGTAGCACACTGTAAGGCTGCAGGAGTGAGAACCACGCTGCTTTTCTTTGTTAAGCAAGTACAAGTGGACCTCATAACAAATGAAAATTGCATCCAAGTCCATGCATTTAGCACAAGGACCCTGAAATTTAGCAATGAAGTGTGTGTTTTGAGGTTTGCGCATACTAGCGTTCATCGTGCTAAAGTAGAATCTTTCTAGATGTTAAGAATGGAAAAGAAGATCCAATGGTTAGCAATGTTTGGATTTGCCTGTCTTGATCAAACATTCATTGTTCCGTACACCATGCAGTGGTATATATGGTATTGTGAGAGATATGAGACAAGATAAAGATAAGATAAGAATTACTGCGAATGGCTGATCTAACTTTAGGTCTCGTAGCAAGGTGGTCGAGAGTTAACACGGTCTTGGAAGTACAGGTTACATCAAGGACCTCGTAAAAAATAAAAAATTACATCCAAGTCCATGCATTTAGCACAAGGACCCTGAAACTGAGCAATGAAGTGTGTGTTTTGAGGTTTGCGCATACTAGCGTTCATCCTGCTAAAGACTTTCAGTAGAATCTGTCTAGATGCTAAGAATGGAAAATAAGATCCAATGGTTGTTAGCAATGTTTGGATTTGCTAGTCTTGATCAAACGGTCAATGGTTTGTACACTCTATAGTGATGGTATGATATTGTAAGAGATAAGAGAAGATAAAGATAAGAGAAGAAGTATTACGAATGGCCGGTCTAATGGTAGGTCTCGTAAGAGCGAGGTGCTTGAGAGTTAACACGGTCGGTGGAAGTATAAGTTACATCAAGGACCTCATGGAAATGATAATTATTGCATCCAAGTCCATGCATTTATTAGCACAAAGACCTTGAAACTGAGAGCAATGAAGTGTGTGTTTTGAGGTTTGCGCATATACTAGCGTTCATCGTGCTAAAAACTATCAGTAGAATCTTTCGAGATGCTAAGAATGGAAAAGAAGATCCAGCGGTTGGCAATGTTTGGATTTGCTACTCTTGATCCAACAGTCAATGTTCAAAGTTAATTCGTACATTATGAAGTGGTTTATTGTATTGTAAGAGATAAGACACGATAAAGAGAAGATAAGAAGTACTGCGAATAGCCTATCAAATGGTAGGTCTCGTAGGAGAGAGGTGCTTGAGAGTTAACACGGTCAGTGGAAGTACAAGTTACATTAAGGACCTCATAAAAATGAAAATTGCGTCCAAGTCCATGCATTTATTGGAACAAGGACCCTGAAAACTGAGCAATGGAGTTTGTGTTTTGAGGTTTGCGCATACTAGCGTTCATCGTGCTAAAGTACTCCGTCCGACCCAAATTATTTGACTTAGTTTTATCTAGATTCAGACGTATCTAACACTAAAACAAGTCTAGATACATTCGAATCTAGACAAATCCAAGTCAACTAATTTGGGTCGGAGGGAGTAGAATCTTTCTAGATGCTAAGAATGGAAAAGAAGATCTAGCGTTTGGCAATGTTTGGATTTGCTAGACTTGATCCAACGGTCAATGTTCGAAGTTAATCCATACACTATGTAGTAATTTATTGTATTGTAAGAGATAAGACACGATAAAGAGAAGATAAGAAGTACTGCGAATGGCCTACCAAATGGTAAGTCTCTAGGAGAGAGGTTCTTGAGAGTTAACACGGTCAGTGGAAGTACAAGTTACATCAAGGACCTCATAAAAATGAAAATTGCATCCATGTTCAAGCATTTATTAGCACAAGGACCCAGAAAACTGAGCAATGGAGTTTGTGTTTTTAGGTTTACGCATAGTAGCGTTCATCATGCTAAAGTCGAATCTTTCTAGATGCTAAGAATGGAAAAGAAGATCAAGAGGTTGGCAATGTTTGGATTTGCTAGTCTTGATCCAACGATCGATGTTCAAAGTTAATCCGTACAATATGAAGTGGTTTATTGTATTGTAAGAGATAAGACACGATAAAGAGAAGAGATGAAGTACTGCGAATGGCTATCAAATGGTAGGTCTCGTAGGAGATAGGTGCTTGAGAGTTAACACGGTCGGTGGAAGTACAAGTTACATCAAGGACCTCATAAAAATGAAAATTGCACCCAAGTCCATGCATTTATTAGCACAAGGACCCTGAAAACTGAGCAATGGAGTTTGTGTTTTTAGGTTTGTGGATAGTAGCGTTCATCGTGCTAAAGTAGAATCTTTCTAGATGCTAAGAATGGAAAATAAGATCAAGAGGTTGGCAATGTTTTGATTTGCTAGTCTTGATCCAACGGTCAATGTTCAAAGTTAATCCGTACACTATGCAGCGGTTTATTGTATTGTAAGAGATAAGACACGATAAAGAGAAGATAAGAAGTACTACGAATGGCCTATCAAATGGTAGGTCTCATAGGAGAGAGGTGCTTGAGAGTTAACACTGTCGGTGGAAGTACAAGTTACATCAAGGACCTCATAAAAATGAAAATTGCATCCAAGTCCATGCATTTATTAGCACAGGGACCCTGAAAATTGAGCAATGGAGTTTGTGTTTTAGGTTTGCGCATACTAGCGTTCATCGTGCTAAAGTAGAATCTTTCTAAATGCTAAGAATGGAAGAGAAGATCAAGAGGTTGGCACTGTTTGGATTTGCTAGTATTGATCCAACGGTCAATGTTCAAAGTTAATCCGTACACTATGCAGTGGTTTATTGTATTGTATTGTATTTTATTGTATTGCAAGAGATAAGACATGATAAAGAGAAGATAAGAAGTACAGTACTGCGAATGGCCGATCTTTTGAATAACCTTCCCTCCTGATGTTTGGGAAGCAAGTGAAAATTTCGAAAACCGGAAAACTTTGAAGTTTTGTGCCGCCAAGGACCAAAGTGGTTTCCTTCCTATGTACTCCTCATCCCTACTCCAGACCAACACGCGGCTACCAAAAACGCCAGAGACACAGAGCCGTCGTACCAAGGCACACGTGCGCAATGCCACGCTGTGGACGAGGGGAGAGAGATCAGCCAGACCGGTGCGCGAGGGGAAAGGGGAGGAGAGATGGAGCATAGGGAAGGAGAGAGAAAACAGACAATTTGTTTTGCGTGCATAGGTCCTGAAATTTACTACTAGTAGAGTGTACATTGTACGGCTATAGGAGTACCTCATGTTAGAAACCCATCATAACTTTGCTCTGACATGGAACCGCCTTCAACTTCTCTTCGTTGCTGCCCTCTTCCCCTACTAACGTTTTATTCTCTCAACATGTACAATGCATGGACAGAGGTGACCATATGTCTAAGCAAAGAAATATACAACTCCCGCATTGTGTAAAAAAGCACACCTTAATATGGCTCAGATAGTAAACGTATGACATATCATCACTATATAAAATTATAATGGTAAAGCACAAAAAATTATAAATTTGATCAACATCTATAAAGTATGGGTGTATATTTGGTCCTTGTACTTTGTATCATCATGTGTAGAAGTCAAATATTATTAGCTACCTAACACTTGAATTTTTTGGTAACATGGTCTAGAGAAACGAGGGAGAAGATTCTAGTATGATGGAGAAGTGTGTTTTTAGAGGTTTATGCATAGTGCATTCCTTGTGTTCAAGACTATCAATAGAATCTTCTAGATGCTAGAATAGAAAAGAAGATCCAACGGCTAGAAATGCTGGGATTCACGAGTCTTGATCCAACGGTCAACATTCAAAGTTATCCGGACACTATATAGTGGTAAGATAAGATAAGATGAGATAAGATCATGTAGAAGTCAATGATTATTAGCTACGAGGGAGAAGATTCTAGTATGATGGAGAAGTGTGTTTTAAGGTTTGTGCATAGCATTCATTATGATGAAGACTATCAATAGAATCTTCTAGATGCTAGAATGGAAAAGAAGATCCAACGGTTGGAATGTTGGGATTCACGAGTCTTGATCCAACGGTCAATATTTAAAGTTATTCGTACACTATATAGTGGTAAGATAAGATAAGATATCTCTATCTCTACTACTATAGTGGAGCAGTTTTGAATTGGATCCATAGCACCAATCCTGACCGTTGGGCTGTTGGATCTAATGGTTCAGAGAAGTTGGATTCGTGTTGAATAGTACCTAGAGCAAACTCCACCATGCATGTTCTAGAACCATCAAGTCACCACCCCCAAAATTTCATAGCACAGTAGACTGTATTCTCTCTACTTACTACTATAGTGGAGCAGTTTTTAATTGGATCCATAGCACTAATCATGACCATTGGGTTGTTAGATCCAATGGTTCAGAGCAGCTGGATTCGTGTTGAATAGTACTCCCTCCGCCAAAATATAAGGCGCGAGGGAGTATAGACCTAGATGCTAGAATGGAAAAGAAGATCCAACGGTTAGCAATGTTTGGATTTGCCAGTGTTGATCCAACGGTCAATGTTCAAATAAGTTAATCCCTACACTATTTAGTGGTGGTATGCATGGTATTGTAAGAGATAAGAGACAAGATAGAGGTAAGATAAGAAGTACTGCGAATGCCCGATCTAATGGTAGGTCTCGTAGGAGCGAGGTGATTGAGAGTTAACACGGTCGGTGGAAGTAAAAGTTACATCAAGTACCTCATAAAAATGAAAATTGCATCCAAGTCCATGCACTTTAGCACAAGGACCCTGACACTGAGCAATGAATTACTATGTGTTTTTAGGTGTGCGCATACTAGCGTTCATTGTGCTAAAGACTATCAATAGATCGGATCTTTCTCGATGCTAAGAATGGAAAAAAGATCCAACAGTTAGCAACGTTTGGATTTGCCAGTCTTGATCCAACGGTTAATATGTTCAAAGTTAATCCCTACACTATGTAGTGGTATGGTATTGTAAGAGATATGAGACAAGATAAAATATAAGATAAGAAGTACTGCGAATGGCTGATGACCCACAAGTATAGGGGGTGTATCGCAAAATTTTCGAGGGAAGTGAAACCCAATTTATTGATTCGACACAAGGGGAGCCAAAGAATATTTATAAGCCTTAACAACTGAGTTGTCAATTCAGCTGCACCTGGAAACAATCTTGCTCACAGCAGTTTATCAGGAGCAACAGATTTATAGTAGGAATAGTAAAGTAACAACAGTAGTAAAGTAAAGACAGTAGTAACAATAGGAGTAAACAGTAGGATTCGAGTGCGGTAGGCATAGGGATGGATGGACAGGCGTTGCATGGACAAGACAATTCACATAGCAATCAGAACATAGGGCAATTGCAGATAAATAAGATAAAGCATCCAAGTACTAGATAATCCTAGGCATGTGTTCCATATATAGTCATACATGCTCGCAATGAGAACTTGCACAACATCTTTTGTCCTGCCAGCCCGTTTGCAGCGGGGCCTCAAGGGAATTACTGGCAATTAAGCTGCTCCTTTTAATAGAGCACCGGAGCAAAGCATTAACACTCCGTGAACACATGTGATCCTCACATCAAAGCCATTCCCTCCGGTTATCCCGATTTCTGTCACTTCAGGGCCATTGGTTCCGGACAACAACGTGTGTATACAACTTGCAAGTAAGACCATAAACAATACTATCATAATGAATCAATAACATGTTCAGATCTGAAATCATGGCACTCGAGCCCTAGTGACAAGCATTAAGCATAACAAGTCGCAACAAAGTCATAAAGCACTAATAAAAGATACTAGGCACCATGCCCTAACAATCTGATGCCATTACATGAACAATCTCATCCAATCCCTACCATCCCCATAGCCTACAACAGGGGATTACTCACTCATAGATGGGGGAAACATGGATGGTCGATGGAGAAGCGATGGTGATGATGATGGCGATGATCTCCTCCAATTCCCCGTCCCGGCAGGGTGCCAGAACGGAGTTTCTGGTGTTGTTTCGTGGAATCTGGTGGTGGCGGCGGAGCGGAACTCCTTTTGGAAAAACGTCGACCCCCCTGAGTTTTTAGGTCAGAAGGCATCTTATAGGCGAAGAGGGAGACCGAGGGGGTGCCTAGGGCGGCTAGACCACCCCCTGGCGCGGCCAGGCCCAACCCGCGCGCCTAGGTAGTGTGGCTAGGCCCCAGCCCCACTCCGTCTCATATTCTGGCTCCAGGAGTCTTCTGCTGAAATAGGATTTTTGGCTTTTGTCCCGTCCAATTCCGAGAATATTCATTTTCTGACTTTCCTGGAACCAAAAACAGCAGAAAACAGGCAGCTGGCACTGTGGCTCTTGTTAATAGGTTATTCCAAGAAATTATATGAAAAGTACTCCAAAGTGTGGACAAAACATAGGTAAGTGGATAAAACCAAGCATGGAACATCAAAAATTATAGATACATTTGCAATGTATCAACATCCCCAAGCTTAACTCCTGCTCGTCCTCGAGTAGGTAAGTGATAAAAAGAAAGAATAATTTTTGAGGTGACATGCACCATCAAAGACTTGATCAAAGTACTTGTAAAACATTCAAAGCTGGGATCATTGTACTTCAATCATAACATGAAAGACAAGGTTCTAGCAATAAGACAAAGAAACTATGATGCAACATGAAAAGGCACAAACAAAACATTCATGAATAACAATGCTTTGCAAGATGTTTGTTTGTTTCACATAAAGAAAACATAGCATAATAGTATTCAGCTTGTCCCTCATAGAGTAGCAAATATAAATGCATAGGACACCTTCAAAGTTCATAAGAGTGACTAGATACAAATAGTTTAAAACAAGCAATATCAAGTTATGTATCAATCAACTAGTCTTGGGACAATGCACATAGAACTAAGAATGGCCACTATGCTCTCAAAGTAGGTGCATAAAGGTAGAAGGTGGAGACTCAATATAATGGTGGAAGAAAGGCCTTCATAGAAGGAAGCAGGGATTCAAGTATCATTGAGAGCTTCCAAAAATTATGGTACTTAATAGCTTTCAGCTCTCATTGCCCCTATCATAAGCATCTTGAAGTGGTTAAGGTTAAAGTGAACAAACTATGAAGTATATGCTTGATAAAGTATAAGTTGGAAATCTCATGTCCCTTGAATACGAGGGCCGCTCCTCATGCTACTCAAGTTTAGTCACCGGTAAGTTCTTGTCATCGTAAGTACATGTGTATCATAGAGAACCGCCAACGGGGTACCCCTTGCCCGATGATACGGAAGAATCCCCATATCAAAATGACAAGGCAAGCAGACAACGAGAATCTCAGCAATCTTCGTATTTACCATGGGAATATGGTGCTTTTTTCTCTCTTTCCTATTTTCATAATCTTTTTTTCTTTTTCTCTTTTTTCTCAATATAGGACTATTTTTTTATAAGAAGAATGCTTCATAGACAGCTCATTATGGTTACGCTGTAGGTTTCCACCATGTCAGCATGGATTAGACCAGCGGCCCAGGCATTTCTCTAACACATATACATAACTCCATGGACTTACAAGCTCCCCTTTCATTTCACACCGACGACATCCGTAGACAAAAGATCATGATATCAACTAGGTACAAAGTACCAGTGCAATGTTGAAAGCGTTCCCCATGATAGCATGGTTCTGCTAATCCCCAACAAATAAGTGTAAGCATATACAACATAGACGACACAATGGTTCAACTTTATTAAGGGCAAGAAAAGTAAAGTGTGCCATCAAGTTCGTGAGAGCTTTAATCACTAGTTTTATCATAACAAGTTTAATTCGGAAGGTAAACAAAAACATGAATATACTTGGAATAGCATATGCTAATAGGTAGGTATGGTGGACTCTTTGGAATAACTTGGTTTAAGGAGTTGGATGCATGAGTGGAACTCATACTTGGTTATGGAGGCTAGCAAAAGACTGGGAGCGACAAACTAAGAGAGCAATAATGGCCATAATCATACAGAGCGACAAAACATCATTGATCAAAGCATAAAGTGATACTACAAGTTGAAAACTAAAGGATCATAAAGGCTATGGTGACTTGAGATAGTCATAACATGGTGTGAGCATGTGCCAAGTCAACCCAAATAAAGCATCAAAGGAGAATACCACTATACTATGCTTTAATATGCTAAAACAATGCATGATTCATCCAAGGCACATTAAGAAATCTCAATTGTTTATAACAATTCATGCTACAGCAAAGAATACTAAGCATAGAGCCAAAACAATATCAAGCATGGCATGACAAAGCATAGGCCACAGTAAAAAACAAGCTTTCTTTACCACATAAGTATGAACTTTCCTACTCTTTTCCAAACCAAACCAAACTATTTGAAAACCAATGTATGAAAGAGGAGGTCCAACCAATTTATTAAGCAAACTAAGAAAAACAAGCAAATGAAAAACCAAAACAAAAATGAACAAGAAGACGCTCCAAGAACAACACAATTGTGCATGAAACAATAAAAATGAAGTGTTTGGAAGAAACCTGGATTTTTATTGATGAAGAAGGGGATGCCTTGGGCATCCCCAAGCTTTGACGCTTGTACTTCTTGGATATTTCTTGGGTTGACATGCGTGGCATCCCCAATCTTGAGCTATAGTCCATCCTTCATCTCATTACTCATTCCTTCCATACACCTGAAATTTTTCCTTCATACAAAACTTCACACAATCTTTATTAGCAATATTAGTGCACTCAAGATAATAAGTCTTAAGGTTCAGTTCTAACACCAATAAACTTCCATTAGAACACTATATACTGTAGCACTTCCCTCAAAAAGATCGATTCCCTAAAAAACTCAAAAAGGAACCAACAAGAAGCAAATGCAGAAAATGGCAGAAATCTGTCAAAACAGACCAGCAGGTAAAGACGAATTTTTTCGAAGACCTTCTGTTGCTCAAATAAAAAAGTGTTGACCTAATGAAAGTTATATAACACCCTTGGGCATAAGCACAAAAATTCACGCCTCAAAAAGACGTTCAGACATTTTACACGAATTTTTACGGGGAAGCACAGAAATCTGTTTCGGGACAACAACTTTCCCAATCATTACTTCTCTCTCATTAGAGGTTACTCTTGGAACAAAAAGCAAATAAAAAGGATAAGGAGCGGTTATTAATGAAGTAATAACTTCTAAGACTCATCTAAAACTTTTGGGTTATCTCCCAATAAGTACTTTTCTTTAACGCCTTTAAGTTAGTCATGATAGTTTGAGAGGATGCTCACATAAGAAATATGAATTGAAGTAAAAGAGAGCATCAAGAAGCAAATTCAAAACACATTTAAGTTTAACCCACTTCCTATGCATAGGAATCTTGTATGCAAATAAATTCTCAAAGAACAAAGTGACAGACATAGGAAGATAAAACAAGAGTAACTTCAAAACTTTCAGCACATAGAGAGGTGTTTCAATACCATGAAAACTTCTACAACCATATTTTCCTCTCTCATAATAATTTTCAGTAGCCTCATGAATAAACTCAACAAATAATTATCACATAAAGCATGCTTTTCATGTTCTACAAAACATAATTTTTATCCAGCCCAAAAATAGTGGGATTAAAACCTTCAAACCCACTTTTAACAATTCTATAACACGATGACTGATCATTCAATATAGGACCATCGTCTAGAGCTTTATCATAAACAATTTCTAAGCAAAACTCTTTAGTACCATGTATCTCGAAGTTAGGCACAAATAAAGGATTATCACAGATAACGTGAGCTTAACATTCATCCTCCTTTGGTAAGCATGGGGAACAATCAAATAATGTAAGGGATAAAGAGTTACTCTCATTGTAAGGTAGGCATGGGTAGCTAATCCATTCTTCCTCCTTTTGTTCATCACTCTCCTCCTCTTTTTCATCTAATGAGCTTTCAGGTTCATCAATTTCTTCTTCCATAAGATCCTGCAAGGCATTAGTCTCTTCCATTTGTGGAAAGCATCTATTAATATATTCAAGAATATAGACATTTTCTTCCTTGTAATTATCAAAGAAAAATTTAGGTATATCATAAACCTCATATTTATAAGGTGAATCATCAATATTTTCAAGCAAAGTAGCAGGTTCAAATGCACCCTTCCAAGCAATAAATTCCTCAATTTGTTCCACATCATAAAAGTCATATTCCCTTAACATAAGAAGATATGGTAACATCATCATTATACTCACATTGAAAAGGGAGGTGTTTGTACCTCCTACAGCAACAAGATTTACCAAAGCAATAAGTAACATTATAAGTAGAGCACATGTTTATAGCAATGGTATACAATTTATCAATTTGTTCACATAAGTGTTTCCCTTTTGGTGACAAGCGGTGTTCCTTATAATAATATTTCTGTTCTTCCGTGAACCCACCTTGCCAATAAGATTCAGTTTCAAAGAAAATAACCATTGATAGCAAGCATGATAAAGCGAGACAATAACAGACCAACGAAAATAACAACTAGAGTAGGAACTAATTTTTTTGTATTTTTGATAAAGAAACAAGGCGGAAATAAACTAAGCTTGAACAATAGTGATTCCAAGTGGACTTGATAAATAAAGCTATGCTCCCCGACAACGGTGCCAGAAAATAGTCTTGATGACCCACAAGTATAGGGGGTGTATCGCAGTATTTTCGAGGGAAGTGAAACCCAATTTATTGATTCGACACAAGGGGAGCCAAAGAATGTTTATAAGCCTTAACAACTGAGTTGTCAATTCAGCTGCACCTGGAAACAATCTTGCTCACAGCAGTTTATCAGTAGCAACAGTTTTATAGTAGGAATAGTAAAGGAACAGCAGTAGTAAAGTAAAGACAGTAGTAACAATAGCAGTAAACAGTAGGATTCGAGTGCGGTAGGCATAGGGATGGATGGACGGGCATTGCATGGACAAGACAATTCACATAGCAATCAGAACATAGGGCAATTGCAGATAAATAAGATAAAGCATCCAAGTACTAGATAATCCTAGGCATGTGTTCCATATATAGTCATACATGCTCGCAATGAGAACTTGCACAACATCTTTTGTCCTGCCAGCCCGTTTGCAGCGGGGCCTCAAGGGAATTACTGGCAATTAAGGTGCTCCTTTTAATAGAGCACCGGAGCAAAGCATTAACACTCTGTGAACGCATGTGATCCTCACATCAAAGCCATTCCCTCCGGTTATCCCGATTTCTGTCACTTCGGGGCCATTGGTTCCGAACAACGTGTGTATACAACTTGCAGGTAAGACCATAAAAATACTATCATAATGAATCAATAACATGTTCAGATCTGAAATCATGGCACTCAGGCCCTAGTGACAAGCATTAAGCATAACAAGTCGCAACAAAGTCATAAAGCACTAATAAAAGATACTAGGCACCATGCCCTAACAATCTGATGCCATTACATGAACGATCTCATCCAATCCATACCATCCCCATAGCCTACAGTGGTGGATTACTCACTCACGGATGGGGGAAACATGGATGGTCGATGGAGAAGCGATGGTGATGATGATGGTGATGATCTCCTCCAATTCCCTGTCCCGGCAGGGTGCCAGAATAGAGTTTCTGGTGCTGTTTTGTGGAATCTGGTGGTGGCGGCGGAGCGGAACTCCTTCTGAAAAAACATCGAACCCCCCTGAGTTTTTAGGTTAGAAGGCATCTTATATGCGAAGAGGGAGACTGAGGGTGTGCACAATGACAGACCACCCTGGCGCTGCCAGCCCAAAGTGGGCTGTGTGGTGTGGCTAGGCCCCAGCCCCACTCCGTCTCATATTCTAGCTCCGGGAGTCTTCTGGTGAAATAGGATTTTTGGCTTTTGTCCCGTCCAATTCCGAGAATATTCATTTTCTGACTTTCTTGGAACCAAAAACAGTAGAAAACAGGCAGCTGGCACTGTGGCTCTTGTTAATAGGTTAGTGCAAGAAATCATATGAAAAGTACTCCAAAGTGTGGAAAAAACACAAGTAAGTGGATAAAACCAAGCATGGAACATCAAAAATTATAGATACTTTTGCAATGTATCAATGGCTGATCTTATGGTAGGTCTTGTAAGAGCGAGGTGCTTGAGAGTTAACATAGTGGGTAGAATTACAATTTACATCAAGGACCTCATAAAAAATGAAAATTACATCCAAGTCCATGCATTTATCATAAGGACCTTGGAACCGAGTAATGATGTACTATGTGTTTTGAGGTTTGCACATACTAGTGTTCATCATGCTAAAGGCTATCAATAGAATCTTTATAGATGCTAAGAATGGAAAATAAGATTCAACAGTTAGCAATGTTTGGATTTGCCAGTCTTGAGATCCAACGGTCAATGTTCAAAATAAGTTAATCCCTACACTATGTAGTGGTGGTATATATGGTATTGTAAGAGACAAGATGAAGATAAGAAGTACTTCAAATGGCCGATCTAATGGTAGGTCTAGTAAGAGCGAGGTGCTCGAGTGGTCGATGGAAGTACTAGTTACATCAAGGACCTCATAAAAAATGAAAATTCCATCCAAGTCCATGCATTTGGCACAAGGACCCTGAAACTGAGTAATAATGAAGTACTATGTGTTTTGAGGTTTACGCATACTAGTGTTCATCGAGCTAAAGTCTATCAGTAGAATCTTTCTAGATGCTAAGAATGGAAAAGAATATCCAACGTTTAGCAATGTTTGGATTTGCCAGTCTTGATCCAACGGTTAATGTTCAAAGTTAATCGGTTAGCAAAGTTTGACCTAATTTCATGAAACAATGATCAAAGTTTGACCTAATTTCATTAAATAGTTAGGATGCAAAATCTTAGCAAGAAGATGAACCTGTCGTCAAAACTCTCGATGGTTTCTCATATATATTAGTTGACCCTTCCCCCGATGGGTACCTCCAAGAGCTTTTTCGTAAAACTTTCAAAGCAACCTACAATTTACCTGTAGTAGTCCAAATTTTACCTAATTTCAATAAATCGACATAAAATCATTCAAGTGGGTGAAGTTAGCTAGGAAATTTGAGAACTGATAAAACATGGGAAATCGTAAGTGCATCGTGTTGGTCCACTATATATGTGTGAAAACTTGGCTTGTGGCATTCAGATCCATAGTCTTTAGACTTTCTTTAGGGGAAAGAACAATCTAGTCATCACTCGAAAAATTAAGAATGTTCTTTCCTAAGATAGTTGGAAACTCACACTGGCGGCATTGTATACTACAAGAAGATGCACCTATATCTACCTCTGAAAAGACTTTTAAATCAAGAGGAATCTATTGCACTTACTTGTAGCTAAAGTTTGGCCTAGTTTTGTTAAACTGGCAAGATGCAAAATCTTAGCAAGAAGTTGAATTTGTCGTCAAAAATCTCATTGGATGGTTTCTCATATATTAACTGTGAGCCCCCGATGGGTACCTTCAAAATCTTTTTCGTAAAACTTTTGATAAATCGATATAAGGTCATTCAAGTCGGTGAAGTTAGGTAGCGAGTTTTAGAATTCATAAAACACAATAAATCATAAGTACAATATGTTGGTCCACTATATATATATATCTGTGAAAACTTGGCTTCTGGCATTTAGATCGATATTCTTTGAAATTCCTTTACGAGAGAGAATAATCTTGACATCACTCAGAAAATTGAGAATGGTCTTTCTTGATAATTGGAAACTCACATCGATGACATTGTTTACTACAAGAAGATGCACCCATCTACCTCCAAAAAGACATTTAATTCAAGAGCAACCTATCGCGCTTACATGTAGCTCAATTCTGACTTAATTTTGTTAAATTGTCAAGATGCAAAATCTTAGAAAGAAGTTGAACCTATCATCAAAGATCATAGTGGTTTCTAATATATTATTTCACCCCTCCCTGAAGGGCACCTCCAAAAGATTTTTCATGAAACTTTCAAAGCAACCTACAATTTACTTGTAGTTCAAATTCAACCTAATATAATTTCGATAAATCGGGATAAAGTCATTCAAGTTGGCAGAGTTAGATAGGAAGTTTGAAAGCACATAAAACATGGGTATCGTCAGTGCAACATGTCGGTCCACTATATATATATGTCTGAAACCCTAGATTGTGGCATTCAGATCCATATTCTTCGGACTTTCTTGATGAAAAATAACAACCTCGCTTGTCATCTCTTGGAAAATTGAGAATTGAATGTTATTTCCTGATAATTCAAAACTCACACCACCGATTTTTTTCAATGAGTATACTATTTAATACTGTATATAGTTGGTCAAACTTTGTAGCGGTTGACTTTGACTAAACCTAATATGCTGAGTACTCCCTCCATTCAGAAATATAAGAAGTTTTAGCTTTGTGAATCAAATGTATCTAGACGTCTTTTAGTGTATGGGTTCGTAGAGGTTCAGAGTGAACCTATATACTAAAAGGCGTCTAGATACATTCATTTCACAAAGCTAAAATGTCTTATATTTCTGAACAGAGGAAGTATTAAATAAATGGAGTATAGGATAAGATTAGGAAAACAACATTTTTTTAGAACCCTCACAAGCTTTTTCTTAGCATCACAGATCTGAATATTACATTGACACTGATGATTAACCAAACTACAAACAGAGCAAGCCCAAACACATACGAAGTAGTAGTAGTACAACTTAACGACTTCTAAGGGGACTCTGCGGTCTTCTCAGGCGACTTGGCAGCATCCTCCACGGGCAACTTGGTTGCGTCCTCCGTGGTACCATCGCCAAGTAGTGACTCGTGGATGCTGGGCAGCACGCCGCTGTGCGCGATGGTAACACCGGCCAGCAGCTTGCTAAGCTCCTCATCGCGCATGACGCCGAGCATCACGTGCCTCGGGATGATGCGGATCTTCTTGCTATCCTTCACGGCTTGCCCGACGATCTCCATCACCTCAGTGGTGAGGTACTCGAGAACGGCCGCGAGGTAGACAGGAGCCCCGAAGCCTATGTGTTGGGAGTACCGACCCTCCTTAAGGTAGCACCCGATCCGGCCGACGGGGAAATGCAGCCCGGCCTTGACGGACCTGGACACTTGCTTCTTCCTGTGGCTGCCTGGTGCGAGACTGCGACTTGGAGTGGCCAGAGCAGGATTCGGAAGCCGGTGACATCTCTTCTTTTTCTCCACGACCTTTGTCGCTACCACCTGGGTCTTCTTCTTCCCATGGGGAGCTCCGCTCTTTAGAGCCAGAGCTGCAAAGTCTAAGAGGAAGAAAGGTTAATTGTGGAGGGCCGATGAAGGTGCCCAGTTCCCTTGTATTGAAACTTTAACAACGTCATCTTTACTATTTTACAAGTATGAATTTTTAATAGGAGTACTACTAAAAGGCCGTGTGCATGTTTCCTTATTTTCTTTCACTTTTTTGAAACATGGTCAGATGTGTCAGCATGAAAATTCATACAAAGAAGTTGTATCTTTCAAAACAATAGTCGGTTTTCAGTATGACTGCATGGGTACAATAGTACTATATGAATTTCTGAAAAATTTACAAGCAATCTATCATGCACTTATAGATCAAAAATTACCTACTTTGGTTTGATTGACAAAATGTCATTTAATTATGTGAAACTAGGTAAAAGGCCTGAAAATTTATGAAACTTGTTAACCATCAAACATACTCTATTTTGTGTGAAATTTAGTGTGTTGTGGCATTTGGAGCCATACTCTTTGCCTTTTCTTAAAAAAATACTTATATGTGGCACTTCTAAAATAATTTAACAAAATTCTATACATAAAAGTTGAAAAGTCCAATGAACAACATTAGTATGCCATGCGAAGATGCACCCGTCTACCCGAAATGGACACGGCCTTTGTCATTATTTAACTTGAAACCCAAGTACTCCCTCCGTCTCAAAATAGATGTCGCAATTTTTTTAAAATTTAGATGTATCTAGACTAGATAGTGGCTAGATACATCCAAATTTAAACAATTTTGAGACATCTATTTTGAGGCGGAGGGAGTATGTTAACACATCGCTGGTCATATTGTGAAGAAGTGTTTTTAAACCTTGTCAAAATTCATGTTTATCATTTACGGAAGAGGACACCATACATAAGTGCTTAACATTTTTATTGTTTTCTTTACTTTTCTTTAATTTATCCCAATAAACAGGATGAATGATGCAGATATGACCTTGACATTGGTAACTTGGCTTAAAATGTGAACAATGTTCATACATGCTTATGACCATATTGTGTAGCAAGTTTTTCGAAAGTTGTCCAAATACATGTTTATAGTTTTTGTCCAAATAGGCACAAATATAAGAAGACACCATTTAAGTTTCAACTATGTATCATTACCACCGCACCCCCTCCCACAAAAAAAACATGTACCATGACACACATTGAAATAAGTATTTTCATATAGTACTAACATGCGGTGGAAATTATCTATATTTTGCTAGAATACAGTGAGTGACTCTAAGCCAAATTATCCGGATATACCTAATTACTAAAAACAAATCTTATCACTTGGAAATTGAAAAGCATTTTCCTAAAATTTCAGAACTCTCATTGACAATATTATTTACCAAAGCCAAGATGCTTCATAGAACGAGATATAGTACACTGCCCGCCTCTTCTCCGGACGCCATTTAATTTTGCACTCGAGCACGCTTCCTCAGTGGGGTGCGAGAAGAGACTTCCTCATCGTCGTCCTCGGCCTCCTCCCTGTCATCGTCCTCGGCCTCCTCCCTGTCGTCGTCTTAGGCCTCCTCCTCAAGGTCGACCTCAGACTCCTCCTCTTCCTCAGTCTCATCTTCCGTCTTATCGGAGTCACTCAGCGTTGGTGGTGGTGTCCCTTCGAAAAAGCGCTGCCAGTGGCATCTTCTTCATCAGAGAGTCAGACAGCGGCTGCAGCCATGGCCCGTCGACTGAGTCTGGGCTTCCAGGTGGAGTTTCGGGGCCTTTCCCATTTGTTAGGTCAATCGATGTGTTTTGGAGAGAGTTGTTATACGACATTTTGGAAGGAAATAGAAAGAGATCAAGTTCTAAGCAACGGTGGGTTGGGTGTTTTGGGTGAAAGTAGGGGTGCATATTGTTGCAATTTATAATGTCTATTTATAGTCGTGCTCGTGTTAATACCCTAAAAACTATCCCAAAATATCATAAATAGATTGTACCAGACTCGTCCCGTTAACAAAAAAAAGGATTATACCAGACTTGTCGGTTCTTGATTTTTCTCGGCCCAAAGAATTCAGGAGGCCCCGCTTTATCCAAAAATAAAGAGAATCATGAAGATCATGCTGAATTACTCGGTGTCTCTTACTTCCTCCGTTAAAAATTAAGTGTCTATAGTAGTACATACTTATCTAGCTATAGTACTACTAGTATACGTATACTCTTCACAAAGTTGCGTCACCGAACTTGATTGATGGTGGTATGGTGTGGGCCTCATCTTTTTCTGCACCGCTGCATCTCAGACTAGAAGTATAATCATTGCATGAAAGCTTACACGGGAAGGAAGGAGAAATGGTGAGGATAGTGGATGGATGGTGAGAGGGGGCGAAGGAGAGAGAAAATCTACTACGTAGTAGTATGTGTACTAGTACCGCGTGTCATGATCCATCGTAATATGTAAACTTTTAGCCAAAGTTAGATAGGAACCATGATCAACTATAGTATGTGTGAAACCATTGGCTTGTGGCATTCTGAACCATATTATTTGGACTTTCTTCACAAAAAAATATCACCGTCCTCACTGGGAAATTTGAAATTCTTTTTTTCCTAATTGTTGGAAACTCCCACATGCAACAATGCTTACTACACCAAGATGCACCCATCTACCAAACTATCATGGGAACTCTATCAAATTGTAAACTATGATGTCAATATGGCGTTGATGACCTTGGTCGTTCGGGTTGAAATAAACGCGATAGTGTCCATACACATGGTAGGACAATATTGTGAAGCTATTTTTCCAAAACTTATATAATCCCATGATTACAGTTTTCATGGCACGTGGTGCACAAGACATGATAGGACATCATGAGTTTGTTTTTTGTTTTTTTATTCAATGTGATCAATGTTCAAAACGGGTTCAAAATTGCCTTCCCTCCCGATGTTTGGCCGATATTTTGGATAACCTTCCCTCCCGATGTTTGGGAAGCAAGTGAAAATTTTGAAAACTGGAAAACTTTGAATTTTTGTGCCGCCAAGGACCAAAGTGGTTTCCTTCCTATGTACTCCTCGTCCCTACTCCACACCAACGCGCGGCTGCCGAACACGCCAGATACACAGAGCTGCTGTACCAAGGCACACGTGCGCAGTGCCACGCTATGGACGAGGGGAGAGAGATTAGCCGGACCAGTGCGCGAGGGGAAAGGGGAGGAGAGATGGAGCACAGGGAAGGAGAGAGAAAACACATGATTTCTTTTGCATGCATAGGTCCTGAAATTTACTACTAGTAGAATGTACACTGTAAGGCCACAGGAGTACCTCGTGTCATAAACCTATCATAACTTTGCTCTGACATGGAACCACCTTCAACTTCTGTTCGCTGCTGCCCTCTTCCCCTGTCAATGTTTTATTATCTTACCATGTACAGCGTGTGGACAAAGATGACCATATGTCTAAGCAAAAAAATATACTACTCCCGCATTGTTTAAAAAAGCACACCTTAATATGGTCTACTACCCATTCAAAAAAAATGGCCTGCTATATGGCATCCGCTAAAGTTCACCTTATACATAGTGGAAAAAATAAAATTATCTTTAAGCCTAAGGTGCACCTCAAACTTGTGGATTGCCCATAGAGAATAGAAATATCATATCCCCTCTCTCCCTATTTCATGTGATCATTTTCAAAAGGGGTTCAAAATTTTCAAGATGCAAAATCTTTTTTTTTCTTTGAGGAAGATGCAAAATCTTAGCTAGAGGCCGAACCGGTCATCATCAATTGAAAATATTCTTTCCTGGTAGTTGGACACTCACATCGACTACACTGCTTTTACAAGAAGAGATGCACCCATATACCTTCGAAAAGACAATTAATTTAAGAGCAATCTATCACGCTTACTTGTAGCTCAAGTTTGTCCTAATTTTGATAAACTGTCAAGATGCAAAATCTTAGCAAGAAGTTGAACCTGTTGTGGACGAGAAAGAGACAAGCCGAACTATGCACCCGCGGCTGTAGAGAAGAAAGCGATGGAGGATGGATGGTGAGAGCCAGCAAAGGAGAGAGAAAACGCAACTTGTTTTGCGTGCATATACTCCTACTAGTAGTAGGTCCATACATTTACTACTACTGGAGTGTACCCTGTACCTCGTGTCAGCAGCCCATCATAGCTTTTCTCTGACATCGCACTGCCTTCAAGTCCTGTTCTGGGCTGATCTTGCGCTGCTTTTTTTTTAAAGTCCCGTGCTGCCTCCCTCCTATTCTCTAATTGTGTAGCAGAGTTGGGTAGGAAGTTTTAAAATTTGCAAAACATGGGAATATCGAGAATGTTCTTTCCTGAAAGTTGGCAAACTCACACCGACGACATTGTTTACTAAAAGAAGATGCACCCATCTACCTTCGAAAAACAATTAATCCAAGAGCAATCTATCACGCTAACTTGTAGCTCAAGTTTAACCTAATTTCGTTAAGTTGTCAAGATGCAATTTCTTAGCAAGAAGTTGAACGTGTTGTCAAAATTTTAAGACCTTTTATTTACTATATATATGCACGCAAAACAAATTATGTTTTCTCTCTCCTTCTTCACTACCTCATCACCATCCACGCACACCCCTGCCGGCTAATCTCTTCCTCGTTCACAATGTGGCGCTGCCCACGTGCGTCGACCTACCTTGTCGTTGCATTTCACACCCTACACAGAGGAAGCACCAAGCACATCCCCTGTCACGTTGGTTCGAAAGTGTGAGGAACATTTTTTGTGTGAAGCGAGTACAGTAGTACAAAGGGTATGGCTCAGTTTCTCGCTCGAGAAGGATCCGCCTGCTTTTCCTTGCTTAACTTTAGGACCCTTTGTGCTAAATTTATGGACCTCTACATGTAATTTTCTCTTTTTTGAGATCTTCGATCTAAACCATACTCCCACCGACCGTGTCAAATTTAACTACAAGTAAGCACGATAGACAATTTCCTCTTACAATTTTCCAAAAAACTTTTGAAGCTAACCAGGAATTTAGTACATCGAAAACCACCAAAAAGTTTTTTCGAAAAATTTCCAAAGAAACCTCAATTTACTTATAGTTCAAACTTGACCTAATTTCGATAAATTGGAACATAGTCTCATTCAAGTCGACAGAGTTAGCTAGGAATTTTAAAAAATTCACAAAACATGGGAAAATCAAGAATGTTCTTTCCTGATAGTTGGAAGCTCACACCGACGACATCGTTTAGTAAAAGAAGATGCACCCACCATCTACCTTCGAAAAGACAATTATTCCAAGAGCTATCTATCACGCTTACTTGTCAATATGTAGAGTCTTAGCAAGAAGTTGAACCTCTTGTCAAAATTTCAGGACCTTTACTATATATATGCACGCAAAACAAGTTGTATTTTCTCTCTCCTTCACACTGCCTCATCACCATCCACACACACCCCGATCGGCTGACCTCTCCATCATTCACAACGTGGTGCTGTCCACGTGCGTCGAACTGCCTTGTCGTTACATTTCACACCCTGCAAAGAGGAAGCACCAAGCATACCCCAGCATGCTCATTCAAAAGTGTGAGGAGATTTTTTTGTGTGTGCGAAGAAAGTACACTAGTACAAAGGGTATATGGCTAAGTTGCTCTCTTGAGAAGGACCATACTGCTTTTCCTTACTTAAATTTAGAGCCCTTTATGCTAAATTTATGGACCTCTATGTAAATTTTTTTAGGTCTTCGATGCAAATCGTACTTTCTTCCACCATCCATATCAAATTTTAACTACTTGTAAGCGTGATAGATAGATTCCTCTTAAAATGTACCAACAAACTTTTGAAGCTCTAACCAGGAATTCAGTACATCGAAAACCACCGAAAGCTTTTTCGTAAAACTTCCAAAGCAATCTATAATTTACTTATAGTTCAAATTTGACCTAATTATGATAAATTGGCATAGAGTCTCATTCATGTTGGCAGAGTTAGCTAGGAAGTTTTAAAATTCGCAAAACATGGGAAAATTGAGAATGTTCTTTCCTGATAGTTGGAAACTCACACCTAGAACATCATTTACTAAAAGAAGATGCACCCATCTACCTTCGACGAGACAACTAATCCAAGAGCTATCTATCACACGCTTACTTCAATCTCAAGTTTGACCTAATATAATTTTGTTAAGTTGTCAAGATGTAGAATCTTAGCAAGAAGTTGAACCTATTGTCAAAATTTCAGGACATTTACTATATATATGCATGCAAAACAAACTGTGTTTTCTCTCTCCTTTCCTGCCTCATCACCATCCACACACACCCTGCTGGCCCGCTGATCTCCCCCTCGTCTACAACGTGGCGCTGCCCACGTGCGTCGACCTGCATTGTTGTTCCATTTCACACCCTGCAAAGAGGAAGCACCAAGCCCACCCCTAGCACACTGGTTCGAAAGTGTGAGGAGCGTTTTGTCTGTTTGTGTGTAGAAAATACAGTAGTACTAAGGTATGGCTCAGTTTCTCGCTCGAGAAGGACCCGAGTGCTTTTCCTTGCTTAACTTTAGGGCCCTTTGTGCTATGTTTATGGACCTCTATGTAATTTTATCTTTTTTGAGGTCTTCGATGTAACCCGTACTCCCACCGACCGTGTCAAATTTTAACTACAAGTAAGCACGATAGATAGATTGCTCTTAACATTTTCCAAATACTTTTTAAGCTAACCAGGAATTCAGTAGTACATCAAAAGCTTTTTCTTAAAACCTCCCAGCTTATAGACAAATTCTGCCACCATAGGTGATGCCCTAATACTAGTATAAAAATAGAAGCTAACGTGACGAGAAAGTACTACGCTAGGAAGTGACATGTTTAATTTATTGCACAGGGGCATGTTTTACACGCATTCACGCTTAGCCGGCATCCTCGATGCAGCCGCTTCTTATAGAAGAAGAAAAGAAAAAACCTCTTTCAAAGAGTCACCCTATCTTCCCCATCTCCATTTAGTTTATCCCCACTCGCCGACACTGCCTGGCCACATCTCTGGCACGTGCTTCACACATTTTACTCCCCATCTTGCATGCTGCATCACTCCCTCCAAGCCATCAGCCCTCTCCTCCAAAAACCACCAACAACTCTACATAGATCCACCCTCGCCCCCAATCTGTCCGGACGGGATGGCAGATTCGAGGTGCAACCCGCAGCACTGCGGCTGGAGCAAGGTCGGCGATGATGTCTTCAACGAAATCACTATGCGTCTGGACACTATCAACACCGTTAGGCTGGCTGCATGCTCCAAGGAGCTGTACCGCCAGGTTGCCGGCAGAAAAGGTAGCAGGTGCCCCAACGACCGTTGTTGTTCATTGGTCTCCTACAATGATGTGTACGAGCACAAGATCTAGTGCTGCTACGCCCCATGCGCAGCCTGCATGGAGAAAGGATGCGAGTTCCTCAACCATCCATTGACTTTGCACGAGCTCTTTGACCACTTGAAACTTGCCCACAAGATGTACTATTTGCCCCAAGTGACCTACTCCAACAAGTACTGGTACCTGACTAACCGGGTGCACGCACCAGAGATCATCGGCATCGGGAAAGAGGGAACGGAGTTTGCCGCCCTAATTGGAGGGTACACCACGAACATCTTCCTATTTGTCAGGTACGTCTGGTCAGCGACGTGCGAATCGCCGTGGTACAAGGTGATGTTATGGTCACTACCGTCATGGAATAAGCTCCATTCGGTCGAAATGGCAGCAACATCTAAGCAGACGAGCAGGCCTTCGTTGGCTGAAGTCGCGCTGAAAGGGATCATGTCGTACCAGTCGAAACCGAGGCGTTACCTGCGAGCTTCTCAAGATGTTGTCGGAATTCCCCCTGGATTACAAGAATATCAACGAAGAGTGAGTTAACACATATAAATCTTCTTGTGATGATCCTAATATGAATATATGTAATGTCGTACTAATTAATTACTTTACGTTGGTGACAGACCCAATTGGTATGGGCTGTCCAGCCAAATATGTCTTCATGTTCAATGCTCGCTGATGCAGTCCAATGGAACTGCATGGTGCCTGGCTACGAGTTCGTCGCAATTCTGTTTGTGCTCCACTCCCACCTCAGAGAAGCCCACGCCATGAGGTTGTGCATTTTACACTTTGGTAGGAAAGGCAGGTACATATCTAAGCCGGTGCCGGCACCGGGCTCACAAAATGTAGATATCAGGCTAACCGGGTTCGATGACACAATGTTTTGTGTGCTATTCGACGGGCGTGACGATGTCATCTTGATATCTGTCGTGTGCGTCAGGCCGGCGGCGTGCGTGTCGCTGCAGTTCATGGTGAAGTTGAGCTCTGCACATCCAAATGGCTTGTGTGAGAAGGTATTCTATGCGAATTCTAAAGCCACTTTCTCTTTATCGGTTTGTTGGTCTAATCTGGTCGCTCGTCATCGGAATCGACCATCGGAGTTCATCGTGGGATACAAGCTTCGTATCGACAAGATTCTTGTCGTAGATGCAGAGGTGGGATATGTGGGAGACTTCTAAACTAACTCTAAACTAAGTGGGATAAGCGGGATAGGTGAGATTTGTTAAATCCTACTTGTCCCACTTCTCCCACATGTGGTTCCTAGCTTAAGGTAGTTCTGAGTATTTTGTATGGAGTTCTACTACTGCTAATCTATTTTGTAGTAGGAGTAATACCTATGTACTGCTACTTGTTCAGACCGACAGATCTAGTGCAGAATAAGGTCTATCTTTCCCTTTGAATCATGGCCTTGCTACATCTACCGAATTTCAATGTCTGCATTGCTGAATCTGTCAATTCCTTTGGTCATTATCTGTACTGCTAAATCGGTCACTTTGAAATGGTGTTAAATCTGTCAAGTGCCGCTTATTATGAACTCAGAATCTGATGATATTTTTCTGTCTTATTCAGTACCGCTGAATCTTTCAAGTGCCATTGAATCTGTCGAACATTCTATTGTTGTTATTACTAAAGTATTTTTAGAACTAATAGTGATGTATTGGTACTTGTTTAGATCAAGACCAGTAGATGGTCTTGCTCTTCTTTTGGAACATGGACAAAATATGTTCTCTCTGTCCTTTTGAATTATGGTCTTGCTACATCTATTGGATTTTAGTGTCTGCATTATTAAATCTATCAATACTTTTGGTCATTTTCTGTACTGCTAAATCGGTTACTTTGAAATGCTGTTGAATCTGTCAAGTGCTGTTGATTATGTGTTTGGAATATATTGATATTTTTCTATTTTATTCAGTGTCTCCGAATCTTTCAAATGGTAGTGAATCAGTCAAATGTTCTGTCGTTTTTATTACAATACTAAAGTATCTTGTAGAACTAATACTGACGTACTGATACTTTTTTAGATCAAGGGCAGTAGATGGTCTTACTGTTCTTTTGGTTTGCATATGTGGGTCACACAGTCATTGATGTGAGTAGAAAGTATGTATAGAAAAGCAGGCTTGATGGTTAGTTTTGCTTGCTCTGATGATCGAATGTGTTCGAAGAAAAACGATTGATCCCGCACCAAGGTTTTTAGTGCTGAAACAAGAATTGATCCTCGTTATCTTGCTATTGAATTTCAGAGTCTGTATTGCTGAATCGGTCACTTTGAAATGCTGCTGAATATGAAATGGGAACCTATCGTTATTTCACCAAGCATGATGCAATTTAGGCTATGGGTTCTTGCCTTTCTAGAAGTTTCAGCAATTTTAGCAGGCTTTCCAATCTTTGCAAAGGGGTACCTTTCTATAAAGTTCATATGAGGTTCAGCATCTTGGTATTTTGGTACGTACTATGAAGTACCGAAAAATGTAAGTGACTCAACTTACAACTACTCTGTCTAACTGATGTGAATCTAGACAAAGTTGAGGCCATTAGAATACGAACTGGAGGGAGTAGTATAAAAATGGAAGCAGTAAATAAGTCATCTCTCAGTTCTAATAACTGAGATGTGATGAGAGAACACTCCATGGCAGCGTACCAGTCTAGAGTACCTATAGTACTGCGTACTCCATAACTCTAGTCGGCATGCTTGATGTAGTACGCCCGGCAGAAGACAGCCGTAGGAGCACGGCAAAACCCCCTCCTTAAGAGCCATTCCCAACTCCGAGAGGCCGCATTTGGATCTTCTCTAGCGCGCACTTCACATATTTTTCTCGCCATCTCACCCGCTACATCGATCCTTCCAGGCCGCCACCCCTCTCCTCTAAATAAGCCCAACAGTCATACATAGATCCGCCCTTGCCCCCAATCATTCGGACATGATGGCTGTGGATTCGAGGCACAACCAGCTGAACAATGTCTGGACGAAGGTCGGGGATGACGTCTTCAACAAAATAGCTAAGCGTCTGGACACTACCAGCACCATCCGGCTAGCCGCATGCTCCAAGGAGCTGTACTGCCAAGTCGCTGGTGGAAAAGGGAGTAGATGCCCCAACGACATATGCTGGACTTTGGTATCCTACAAGGACGTCTACGACCACAAGATTGCGTGCAACTACCGCTGGTGTGTCTGCACGGAGCCAGGATGTGAGTTCACCGGCGTCAGGAAAGTGTTCGTCGAGCACCTCATATCTGCCCACTCACTGAAAGTGCCCAGATATAGCCCAAAAAAATGGGACCCGTCTATGCCGGTTCGTGCATCGGGCTTGCTCAGAGCTGAGGTCATCGGCATTGGGAAGGAGGGCAAGCTGTTCTTCGCCCAAATTAACGGGCATAGCACGGACTTGCTCCTGTCCGTCAGGCCGGTCAGGTCGGCGGCGTGCGAATCGCCACAGTACGAGGTGAGGTTTTGGTCGTTGGTCTTGTTCGCTAGTTTCAATCAGGTTGTAGTAAAGAGGCCACCCGAGACAACGATTAGACCGTTACCGGCCAACGTCGCGCAGGAAGTGCTCATGTATTTTCTGTCCAAGCCGCGTCTTTACTAGCATACTACTGAACCTGTCGTCGTACAAGATTCACCGGTGAGATATCACATCTTAATCCTCTTGTGATGATCCTATTGTGAGTGTATGTAATGTTGAACTAATTAGCTAGTTTATGTAGGTGGCAGATTCCCTTCGTAATTGGAATTGCCGAAATTAAGGATCCCAAACTTCCTGGTTTGTCGTATGAATTTTACATGTATGCTGCTGACCTGGAGGCCGACAGGCGACAATGAAATGATAGACGCGTCCTAGGAAGGAAATCAAGGGCGGCAGCCCGGCCAGCACTTTGACATGCAGAAGTGTTCTCGCTTCTTCGAGTACGTATGATGGGACATGTAGTGGTTCCTAGCTAAGTGTAAGCTTGTAGTTCTACACTTCTACTAAGTATTTTGTATGGAGTTCAGCTACTCCTAATTTATTTTATAGTAATACCTATGTACTTGGACTTATTCAGATCGAGTGGAGAAAATGCATGGTCACGCTTTCCTTTTGAAACTTGGCTTTGCCACATTATTGTACATCCATTGAATTTCAATGCATTTCTGAATCTGTCAATTATTTTGGTCATTTTCTGCCACCATCGAATCGATCACTTTAAATTGCTACTGAATCTGTCATGTGCTGCTGAATGTGAAACGGACTAGTGCTCGTCGCCCTTGTACATGGCCGTGTCACAATCTATATGAGACTTGGACATTTTGGGTTGCATATGGGGGTCACACAGGCATTGATGTGAGAAGAAGGTACTCAAAGCAGACTTGATCGTCAGTTTTGCTTGCTCCAATGGTCGAGTGTTATTGGTGAAAACGACAAACTGATCGCGCGACAAGGTTTTTAGAGCTGAAACAAAAACTGGTTCTCTCTGTACTGCTATTTGTATTTCATTGTCTGTATTGCTGAATTGGTCACTATTGAAATGCTGCTGAATTGGTCAAGTGCTCCTAAATATGAACTTCGAATCTATTGATAACTTTTCTACCTTATTCTGTACTGCTGAATTTTGACATGAATAGATGCCAAAAAGAATTATCGCTTTTCCCCTCCCTCTCTGAGGTCTTTGTTTCGAATCTGGCTGAGCACATCACAATGCAATTTTTATTAACCAGGAGAAGACATCTAGTACTCCGTAGCTCATTCGGCCCCTCTTTACCCAGAACATTTTTATTCGGTCTTTTCGGGGTCAGGGGCTTGCTAACCACAACCCAATGAAATTTGAGGAAGGAGCCCATGGTGCATAGCCGAGAACATATTAATTCGGCATTTTAGGGGTCAGGGGACTACTGAGTACAACCCACTAAAATTTGAGAATGAAGCCCATGGAGACTGCCCTATGGAGTATAACCCACGTAGAGCAGCCTATATAGAATAGCCAAACTCTTTTTTAATTCGGTCTTTTAGGCATTACCCCCACCTCTCGAACTAAAAAAACTCTTCCTACCCATGTTTTTAAGAAAATACTATATTATGTGGCATTTTATAAATTGAGATGCCAGGAGCGTTGCCCTTTTATATTTTAAAATAGATAAACATAGACACCCAAAATATTTTTAAGCAGACTAATACATAAATTATAGTACTAATAAAAGTTTAATGATATTTATTCTATAAATATCTTTGTTGTAGTGGCAACACACTCAATTTACATTTATTTTATTTGAAGGTCTTTTGTTTGAATCGTATCTTGGATTTACATTTTTTCTTCTAGCAATATCGCATTACAGAGAGGCTGACATCATGGACCCACCAGCATGCAGCGTGCCTGGAGTTTGTTTTTAGGGTGGGTTCGAAACAAAAGTTTAAATACTTGTACAGAGAGGCTCGCATCAGAGACCCACCAGACATAACATACAAGACTGCATCAGGGACCCACAAGCCAGAACATGCTAGAGAGGCTGACATAAGGGCCCCAGCAGTAAGACCATACACGGTTGCCACGGTGAAAACAGCGGACGTGGCTGAAAAAAAGTCCATCATACACACGTTGCACTTACAGAGAAGCTGACATGTCGGACCCAGCAGGCCCAAGCATAGCCCATGAAATTAGCCTATCAGCCCCAAGCATAGCCCAATACCTTCTAATTAGGTCTTTTCATGGTCTTGTGGTCACCGATCATAGCCCATTCAACTTAGGAGTGAGCCCATGGAATATAAGCCATGACGAATAGGGCATCCGTCCCGAGTTAGCCCAAAATCTTTTTAATTCGGCCTTTATGAGTATTTTTTGTACTCTGAGGCTGACATCTGGGACCCAAAAAACAGTCCAACATACACATGTTTCTTTCAAATAGAGGCTGTTAGCTGGGACCCAGCATAGACACGTTTCCTGCATAGAGGTGGTTGACATCTGAAACCGAGCAAGTTGCCAAGGTCAAAACAGCGGACATGGCCAAAAAAGTCCATCATACGCACGTTTCATTTACAGAGAGGCTGATATGTGGGACCCAGCAGCGCGACCTTATACAGATGCTGCATCAAGCAACGTAGCCAGTTCAAAACAGGGAGGCGCGAGTGAGAAAAAATCCAGCATGTACACATTTCTTTTAATGAGAGGCTGAAATGGGGGACCCAGCAGCGTGGGCAAACGACAAATTCGTCGAGCAACGCTATCTAGTTCAGAACAGGGGTAGCGCTAGAGAAGAAAAAAAATTCATTGTACCCACGATTCTTCTAATGTGAGGCTGACAAAAGGGACCCACCATCCTGAATAAACGGCTGATGCAGCAAGCAAAGCTATCAAGTTCGAAACACGAAGGCGCTACAGAGGGTAAAAAATCCAACATACACAAGTTTCTTTTAATGAGAGGAAGACATGTGGGGCCCAGCATCGTGATTAAACGGTAGATGCATTGAACATCGCTATCAAGTTCAGAATAGGGTAGCGCGAGCGAAGGAAAAAAATCCATCATACACATGTTTCTTGTAATGAGAGGATGACATGTGGGGCTCAGGAGGTTGGTTAAACGGTAGATGCGTCGAGCAGCGCTATCAACTCGGAACGGGGTAGCGCCAGCAAAGGAAAAAATTCCATCATACACATACACATGTTTCTTATAATGAGAGGATGACATGTGGGTCCCAGGAGGTTGATTAGACGGTACATGCATCGAGCATCGCTATCAACTTCGGAACATGGTAGCGCGAGCGAAGGAAAAAATTCCAACATACACATGATCCTTCTAATGAGAGGCTGACAGGTGGGACCTAGCAGCCTGACTAAACGGCAGAAGCCTCGAGCTATGTTATCGAGTTCAAATTAGGGAGGCGCGACCAAAAAGTATGGTCCGCTAGAGACACTGACGCCCAGGACCCACACGCCTCAAAAGACTTCTGCGAGTCAACATCACGCGAGGAAACGAAAATCTTGCTTCTGCCACACGCTGGCCGACCTTCCTCCATGTTTTTAGCAGATCCGTCGTAGTAGAGGGCCGTGAAACCAGAAAAAAAAAGTTTTCCATCGGCCACGGCCGAAGCCAGAGATTTCGTCGACGCACGGCCGTCGGGCCAAGTCATTGCGGAAGGAAACTTTTCTTGTAGTGTGTTTTGTTCACACTTTGAGGTATTTTTATACATTTTCTGGAACTAACCTATTAACAAGATGCCACAGTGCCAGTTGCCTGTTTTTTGCTATTTTTGGTTTCAGAAAAGCTAGTAAGGAAATATTCTCGGAATTGGACAGGACAAAAGCCAAAGTCAATATTTTACCCGAAGCAACACAGAGTCCGAAGGAGAGACGAAGTGGCGCACTAGGGCGGCCACACCAGGTGGTGGCGCGGCCTGGGGGCCACGCCACCAGGGTGTGTGGGCCCCCTGGTGCTCCATCGACCTTGCCCCTTCGCCTATAAAAGCCTCCAAGGACGAAAACCCTAAGGACCCGATCAAAAATCCACGAAAGAGTCTGTAGCCATCGCCATCTCCATCCCTAGATTGGGAGGATCCGAAGCTCTTCCCGGCACCCTACCAGAGGGGATAGATCACCCTGGAGGCCTTGTTCATCACCATGCAAGCCTCCGGAGTGATGCGTGAGTAGTTCACCCTTGGACTATGGGTCCATGTAGTAGCTAGATGGTTGGTTCTCCTCCTTTGTGCTATCATGTTTAGATCTTGTGAGCTCCGTTCATGATCAAGATCATCTATTTGTAATCTTACATGTTGTGTTTGCGGGGATACGATGGATATTGAGATACTATTTCAGATTTATTATTGAATCTATCATGTCTATGTTATTTGTGATCTTGCATGCTCTCCGTCGTTAGTAGCTATCTTGGCCAAGTAGATGCTAGCAACTCCAAGAGGGGGTATTTATGCTCGATAGTGGGTTCATGCCTCTAGTAATCTGGGGAAATGACAGAAATCTCTAAGGTGGTAGATGTGTTGTTGCTACTAGGGAGAAAACAACAATCCTTTGTCCATGGGGCAATCGTATTGTTTAATTTACACACTTTGCTTAATGCAATTATCTATTGCTTGCAAATTAATACTGGAAGGGGTTCGGATGATAACCTGAAGGTGAATTATTAGTCATAGATGCAGTTGGATTATGGTCTATGTATAACGTTGTAATGCCCAATCAAATCTCATAGGAATCAAGATGTCTAGTATATGCATTGTTATGCTTTCTCAAATCTGTCAATTGCCTCGCTGTAATTTGTTCACCCAACATGTCATCTATTTTAAGGAAAAACACCTCTAGTGAACTATGGACCCCAGTCCATTCCTTTACCGTTGATATACCATCTACTATTTAGCATTTACCGTTTACTTTCTGCAAGCAATTACTATCTTCCACACTATATGTTTAATCCTTTGTTTTCAGCAAAATCGGTGAGATTGACAACCTCACTGTAAGTTGGGGCAATGTTCTGTGGTTGTGTGGTGCAGGATTCCAAGTTGCTAGCAATACCTTGGAGTTGTTTACTTGCTCCTATTGGTTCAATAACCTTGGTTTCATAATTGAGGGAAAACTTGCTGCTATGCTCATCATACCTTCCTCTTGGGGTTCCCAACGAGCTCAATATATTTTGAGCCATCAAGCCTTTTTTCGGGCACCGTTGTCGGGGAGTTAAGGACAGCTTCACAAGGGGAGTCCCTCACAACCAATCTCTTTACTTTGTTTTCTGTTTTTCTTAGTTTATTTCTGCTTTGTTTGCTTGTTTCTTTTTATCAAAAACACACAAAAATTAGTTCTAAAAAAATATAGAATTTTTTACTTCAAGTTTCTTTTATATCTAGCATTGCTCCAATCACTATGTCACCTAAGGAAATGATTTTTACCTTCAAGCAAGGAATTGAAGAGAGTTTCAAAGAAGCTTGGTCTAGAATTTCTGAGTTACATGAAAAAACTGAACCTAAAATGACTCAGGGCTAGTTTCTTAGAAGTTTCTACTTTGGTCTTGCCCTTTGTTATAGATATGCTTTGGATGTTGTAGTAGGAGGGGATTTCCTCCAGTGCAATGAGGATGAAGCTTTTAATGCCATAAAATATTTGGCTGCAACATATGACTTGCCTAGCAAATCTGATTCTTCCATTACAAACATTATTGCTAGATTGAACACTCTTGAGACCAACACAGCTAGTTTAAAAGAATGTTATAACATGCTTAGAGAGCATCATGAATATGTTCCTATAAATTCTGAATCTTCAAAATGGCTTCCGACAGTAAAAGTTGTTATAAATAATGAAACTTTTTATGCTTGTTGTGATATCATGTCTGAATTATGTCTTATGCCTAAAGATATCTATGAATCTTTGAATCTTTGGGGACTTTCTAAGGGAGGGGAAGAAATATCTCTTACCAATAATGCCACAATATTGTCCATTGGAATAGCTGAAGGAGTGTTTTACAAAGATCCAGGGAAAGTAGTGTCTACTAATTATCTTGTTATTGAATGTGTATGAAAAGGACAAATTACACTTGGAAGATCCCTACTGAAACTCCTTGGAGCAATAATAGATGTGGGAAAAGGCATAATGCATTTTGCCTCCCCACCAAGAATTCATACGTTCCCTAAAGATAAGAATAAAGGTAAGAAAGGTAGGAGCAAGAAATTTGATCTTAATGCTTCTTCATTTGAAAATACTTGAATCTTGCTTCCTATGCCTAGCTCAAAGCCGTTAAAGAAAATCACTATTGGGAGATAACCCAAATTATTTTTTACTTTCAGTAAGTTTTTCTTTTATTGAGTCTTGGAAGTTATTGATTCAGTAGTAACCTCTCCATATCCTTTTTGTGTGGTTTTTGTGCCAAGAATAACCTCTAATGAGAGAGAAGTAAGATTTGGGAAAGTTGTTGTCCCAAAATAGATTTTTATGCTTCACTATAAAAAATCATGAAAGATCCCTGTATGTCGGATTGAGGTGTAATTGTTTGTGATTATGCCCCAGGTATTTATCTAACTTTCGTGAGTTAATCACTTTTCAATTTGAGCAACAGAAGGTCTTTGAAAAAAATCGGTTTTTACCTGTTGGTCTGTTTTGACAGATTTCTGCCATTATTTGCATTTGCCTCTTAATCTCTTTCTCTTTGAGTTCTCTTTGATCACTTGAGCTTTTAGAAGGAATTGCTACAGTAGCTTGTGTTTTAATGGAAGTTTTACTTGTGTTGAAACTGAACCTAGAGACTTATTATCTTGAATACACTAAGGTTGCTAATGAAGATTGTGTGAAGTTTTGTATGAAGGGAATTTTAAAGTGTAGGGAAGAACAATGCAATGCGATGAAGTATGGACAAAAGCTCAAGCTTTGGGATGCCACCCGTGTCACCTCAAGAAATATTCAAGAAGTACAAGCGTCAAAGCTTGGGGATGCCCAAGCACCCTCTTTCTTCATCAATAAAAATCTCAGGTTTTCTTCCAAACACTTCATTTTTATTGTTTCATGCACAATTGTGTTGTTCTTGGAGCGTCTAAATTTTTGTTTTTAGTTTTCTTTTGTTTGGTTTTCTTAAATAAATTGGTTGTACCCTGATACGTCCATTTTGCATCACTATTCTATATCATAATTTACTGTTATTCATTGATATATTTCATATTAAGAGATGATACTTATGTTATTTCTTCTGTTTTTGCACGGTTGGTGACTTTTGGAGCATGGACCGCTGCAGTCAGGATTCTGATGGAAAATGTGCTTTTTGGAGGCGAAATTCATGAAGATCAGAAAATCTGGGAAAATTCTATTTTTCCAGAAGACGAAGGATGCCAGAAGGGGGAGTGGAGATGGGCCTGAAGGGAATATGCCTGAGAGGCAATAATAAAGTGGTTATTATCTTATTCCATGTTTATGATAAATGTTTATTTTGCATGCTATAATTGTATTAATTGGAAACGTTAATACATGTGTGTTTAATAAACAAAATACAAAGTTCCTAGTAACGCCTCTCATATAAACTAGCTCGTTGATTAACAAGATGATCAAGGTTTCCTGATCATGGACATTGGATGTTGTTAATAACGAGGTCACAACATTGGTGGAATGATGTGACGAACATTCATCCGAAGTATAGCATTACGATCAGAGTCATTATGTTTATATTTCTATAACATCATACGAAGTAGTCTTAGTCCTTAGACCATGAGATCATGTTAATTGCTAACACCGGAAGAGTATCTTGATAACATCAAATGTCACACCATAACAGGGTGACTATAAAGGTGGGTTCAGTGCTGCGAAGTTGTTATGTTGAGGCTCATGGATCAAGAGTGGGATTTGTCCATCCCGATGACGGATAGATATACTCTGGGCCCTCTCGGTGATATCACATTGAAATAGCTTGCAAGCAAGTGATGTGATCACTAAAATGTTATATCACGGGAACGAGAAAAGACTGCATGTCGGTAACGAGATCAAACTAGGTATTTGGATGCCAATGATCGAATCTCGGACATGTAATATATCGCAAGACAAAGGGATTTAGTTACGTCGTTAAAGGTTCACACGATCACAAGAGTCATCGTTGAATATGTGGGAGTCAGTACGGATCTCCAGGTCCCGCTGCTGATTATTGATCGGAGAGGGGCCTCGATCATGTCTGCATTATTCGCGAATCGTAGGGTGACACACTTAAGGGATACCGACACCATTTGGAGCAAATATGTTTCAGATAAAGATTTAAGAAAGCACTGGAATCATTTCGATGGAAACCGGAATTGTTTCAGGGGAAATTGCAGAAACTGGTTCTGCATGTGATATTGAAATGTTGCAGGGGGTTTTATGTGAATGTTTGTTAATTAATATAATTGAAAAAATTCTGAATAAAATAAATAAAATAGTTTTATTTAATGAGAGCTTGCATTAAATTTGGTGGAAATTTAATGCATGTGTGAGTGGAATTTTGAGTGGAGGCTTTTTATGGGAGTGGGAGCTCCACCCACATGAATGTGGAAGAGGTGGGGGCACCACCATGGCTGCCATGCGATGGCCCTTGGGTGCCCCCTCTCCCCTATAAAAGGCCCCCCTCTCCTCACAAACCACACCTCCTCGTGAAGGATCTCTCTCCCCCTCTAGTTATTCCCCATGGTCTCGAATTAGCGAGATACATGTTCCCGGTGGCTTTATCTGGAAAGGAGTTGCTACTTCTGCTGCTTTGCTGGAGCGAGGGATGGAGGTTGTCGGGGTACCGGACGTGTGTGTGATCACGGATGCATCGCTGCTTTGCGGTGCTGGACTTGGTGGTGCTGGACTTGCTGGAGCTGGATCTGATGGACGTGCTGGAGCCGGACCTGCTGGACTTCATCACGATCTTGAGATCGGCAAGTGTACGACTACATCATCCACGAGTTCCAACTTGTTAACAAAGCTTTGTTGTCTTCGAGGATAAGTTCTCTATGGATGTATATCCACCCGTTGCTTGTATCTAGTAGATAGATCTTGGCGTATAGTTCCCATCGTAGGAAATTTTTTGTTTTCTATGTTGCGAACCCAACAGTGGTATCAGAGCCTGATCTATGCATAGGTTCTTTGCACGGGTAGTACACATATGTTTATATGTGGGCGATGATGATCATGTTATTTCATCTTCTATGTATTTTGTATATTGGTGGCATAGTGGGATGAAGCGGCCCGGACCAACCTTACATGTCATCGCACATGAGACTGGTTCCACGACTGACATGCAACTAGTTTTGCATAAGTGGCTGGCGGGTGTCTGTCTCTCCTACTATAGTCGATATCTGATTTACAATGATTTGCTAATAACTTGGTTATCCTCGTTTTGGTTCCATGTTCGTAGGTAAGACCAGTTCTATCTTCGAAAGCCCTAAGCCACGTAAAACTTGCAATGGATAAATTAGAGGCGTCTAGTTTAGATCGTTGCTGTGCTAGTGTCATGATATGGTAATGTTGTAAGTAGATGTATGATAGATACCCTTACAACACACCTAACGTGTAAGTTCCATAGACCTTGGCCTTACACACAAAGGAATGGTAGAGATCATACCATGATGCATATGATAGAGATCAAATGCATGGACCATATCATCCCACTTTACACATTAGATGTTTGCATCTTATATTGCCAGTTTAGCACTTTTAGTAGCATTGTAAGATGATCCCTCATTTAAATATCAAGATAAAATGTGTTCTTCCTTAAGTATGCACCATATATGGATCGTGTTTCGAGACATCACGTGATGATCGGGTGTACTCGACTCTACGCTTTCATACAACGGGTGTAAGATAGTTTTACACACGCGAATACTAAGGTTCTTACTTGGCGAGCCTAGCATGTACAGACATGGCCTCAGAACACGGACCGAAAGGTTAAGCATGAGTCATATAGTTGATGTGATGCCCATATTGATGCTCGCCTTTGAAGCTACACCGACTCACGTGATGACCGGACTTGGTGTAGTAGATTTGGTTCATGTAATCACCAAAAAGACACGAGGGATGTCGTTTTTGAGTGGGAGTTCATTTCTAATTTGGATTAGTCAAACTCAATTTGTCATAAACTAAATCAAAGTGAATTTGCATAATTTGTTGTAGTCATTGGCATCTATTCACTACCTTATGCTTAGTTTTAATTGAGATAATAGAACTATAGAATTCTGGATATTTACTTTACAAACTGGTATCGTATTGTTTTGAATGTCAATTTAAAGTTTAGAAGTCCTATTGCAAACTTTCAGCAAACTCTATGTACTCCATGAAGTTTAATAAGTAGTATTAAATCAAGAGTAAGAATTCCAATGTTAGTATCTAAAGTATCATGTTTGCCTCCATGATTATTGATATTCAAAAGTTGTTTTAATATCAAGATTATCTAGGAGCTGAAAATTTGGTTCAGAAACCATCATGTGTGGAAGATATTGTGATATCTGAAACAATGTTTTTGGTTTCATTATGATAGAGTATAATTTAGCAAAATACATGTTCTCATATTGTATGAGAATTTGTGAAGGATGGAGATGCTAGGCATCTGGATCTCCCAAAAAGGTTTTGGGAACTAACATTATACTCGCGATTCTTCCTTATAGGCTATAGTAGCTTGATCATGAAAGTTGTCATGATAAGGATGAATAGAAGATGTAAGTAAAATGTTTACTACACTAATAGATTACTAAAGAATGGATTTTTTAAAGAACACCAAACATTTGATGATGGTGATCCACTTCAAAGTGCAAGTCCAAAGGTATTAGTATTTGACTATATACACTTTGTACTATGTGTCATGTGAATGACACCACTATTGATGTTGATGGATTCTTTTAAAAGAAAAGGAATTGTTGAAAGAGAATCTATAAAATATTTTGTAGAAAAGAAAAGGTTGGAGATGTCCAACTTAGGTATATAGAAGATATACATGTTAGGCTGTATTCCTTGCTTGTTCAAACAATGTGGTTCTAAGGTATTGGATACCGGTATTGGATACCGAATTAGTTGGTGTGAAGTGTCATACAGAACAACACAATTCATGAACTGCAACGGCCTAAGTAACTGGCAAGAGAATAAGTGATGATGTTCATCAAAAACAAATAAAGTTTTATTGTGTTTTCGTTGTCGTCAAACCTATCCTTCAAGATTTGTTTTAATAATTGTTATTTTGTTCCGGTATTACGAGAACAATGGTTGTTCAAATAATTACCGTATTCCATAATGGATGGATGCAGTTTTACAAGTCTAGTTGGAGAAATCACATCCATAAACATTATTGCTAAAATGTCGTAAGACAAATGATTGGAAGATCACTTATGAAGTGACATCGCTGTTTGAATTATATTGGAAAGTAAACATGAAGAAACTCCATGCTGATGGATTTTTGGAGTCTTTTGATTTTGATCAATTGACGCTTGTAAAACTTTCCTCGAGATAATTGAAACTCCGTCCATGGGCCAAAGAGGAACGGATGACTAACTTATTGGATATTATGCATGTTGATGTATATAGTACATTATGTGTAGCCATATGCGATGGATCTTTTTGCTTCATATGCTTTCTCCAGAAATTTAAGTGAATATATCTATATATTTACTTAATAAGGAAGAAGTATGAAACATTTGAAAAATGTTCAAAGACTTTCAAGATGAAGTGAAAAATCATTGTAACAAGAAAATAAAATAGTTTATGATTTGATCATAAAGGAAGATATTTGAGTTACAGGTTTAGCAAAACACCTAAGATTTCAGGAATTATTCCATGAATTTGCATTCCCGATACACCACAGGAGTATGGTATGTTCGAGAGATCAAATCAAAACTTGTTTGACATGGTAAGATCAAATGTGTCATTTATAAAACTGCCATTATGTTTTAAGGATTAACGCTTTAGAGACTACCTCTTTTACACTGAAAAGAGCACCATCGTGATCCGTTGAAATGACACCATATGAGTTATGGTTTGGGATAAAACCCGAATTATCTTTTCTTAAATTTTGGTATGCTATGCATAAGTAAAATGTTTACAACCAAAGTCGGATAAGCACGTCTTTGTAGTTTATCCCAAAGAATTTGTTGGGAATTTCTCCATAACACCGAGGACAAAAGAGTTTGTCACTTAGAACGTCAAGTTTCTTGAGAAGGAATTTTTCGTGAAAAGTTAAGTGGGAGGACAATAGAACTTTGATAAGGTTGTTGAACCTTAGCTATATGTGCTAAGTAGCGCAGCGCCGGAAAGTGTCCCTGTGGCGACCACAATGCTCATGGCTCCCGTGATTACAAAGAGTGTGATCTTGGAGATTAGAGTTCCTATTGAACCATGTGGGTCGGTAAGAATCAAATAGTAAGATTTGAAACAGAAGTCGTTATTGTTTTGACAATAATGAACCCACTACATGCAAAGAAGCGATGATGGGCCCTGACTCCATAAAATGACTGGAAGTCATAGAATCCGTGATAGTATCCATACACGAGAAATCAAGTTTCTAAACTTGGAAGACCCTCTAGAAAGGCGTGAAGCCTATCGGTCATGTTTGGATCTATAAAGAAATAGACATGGATGTTTAACATCTATGAAATAGTCGACATGTCGGAAAGAAATTTACGGCAATGTTCAAGGAGTTGACTATGACAAGATTTGATATTTCATAGCGATATTTAGTCTTGACGGATTAATGTAGCAACCACTACATATAATTTGGTATATGGTAGTTGAATAAACAAAACAAGGTTCTTCTAATAGAATGGTTACCTAGGACGTGTACATGACACAGTCCGAAGGGTTTTGTTAATTCAAAGGGTGCTAAAAGGTCAAGCAAACTTCAATAGTTGAAGTGAGGATAGCGGAGTTGGAATCTTGACCATGATGAAAATGTTAAAGGAGTTTAATTTCATCGGAGATGATGAAGATGCTTGCATTTGCAAGAAATTAAGTGGGAGCGCTGAGACAAATTTCCAATACATTATGCAGAGTACATATTGTTGATGGGAAATGATGTATCTTTTATTGACACAAGTTAAGAATTTCATCAAAATAGCATTTCGATGAAAGACTCGGGCAAAACCGGAATATTTGGCATCAATGTCTATGTGGATAGATTGAGGCGCTAATATGGTTATGCCAGACATACATATATATGATATTCAAAGGGTTCAATATGGAAACAACAAGAAAGGTTCTTGCTGCATGAAAAGAATTGTATCAAGATTCAAGTGTTTCAACACTTGGTGAGTAAAATCACATGAATATTTTGATCGATTATACCATGATATGTATATATCCAGATATGTCCTATGCTCTAAATGTTATGAGCACATACAAGAATGATTCATCAGATGATCATTGGGCGATAGTAAAGATATTCTTATGAGCTTTGGAAGAACTAAGAATATATCATGTATAAGTGACAAATAGTTAAAGGTAGTTCATTGTAAAGTGTTACAGTGATACTAGTTTTGTCACAAGATACAAATTAAATTTATCTCAATTTAGACTATGGGTGGCACAATGTAATGGAAAGGTTATTCCATGATGGGTTTGGAGAGTTCCAAAGTTGAGACATTGTGACGGATACTGCAATAAAAGGCTAAGTATATATGACTGCTATAGTAGCAGCAAAGGAGGGAATTGTGTTAAGTAGTTTGTTATCAAACTAGGTGTGGTTCAATGTGGGATAATACTATGAAGATATATTGTATGACAATAATATCAACATATTTTAACCCGAACGAACTAAAGGTCTCACCAAAGGACCAAATTTATACAATGCCATCTCATTTGAGAATGAGTGATGCATAGAGACACAAAGACATGCAAATACACACGGACCTAAAACTGTCAGATCCGGAGATTATGTTAACCACTAGAAATTGCATATATGCAACACCAGAAAGCTATAGGTGTACAATACGCAAAGTTTTTCAAACTAGATTATTGACTCTAGTGCAAGCGGGAGATTGAAGGGAATATGCCCGAGATGCAATAATAAAGTGGTTATTATCTTATTCCATGTTTATGATAAATTTTTATTTTGCATGCTATAATTGTATTAATTGGAAACATTAATACATGTGTGTTTAATAAACAAAATACAAAGTTCCTAGTAACTCCTCTCATATAAACTAGCTCGTTGATTAACAAGATGGTCAAGGTTTCCTGATCATGGACATTGGATGTTGTTAATAATGAGGTCACAACATTGGTGGAATGATGTGCCGAACATTCATCCGAAGTATAGCATTACGATCAGAGTCATTATATTTATATTTCTATAACATCATATGAAGTAGTCTTAGTCCTTAGACCATGAGATCATGTTAATTGCTAACACCGGAAGAGTATCTTGATAACATCAAACGTCACACCGTAACAGGGTGACTATAAAGGTGGGTTCAGTGCTACGAAGGTGTTATGTTGAGGCTCATGGATCAAGAGTGGGATTTGTCCATCCCGATGATGGATAGATATACTCTAGGCCCTCTTGGTGATATCACATTGAAATAGCTTGCAAGGAAGTGATGTGATCACTAGAATGTTATATCACGGGAACGAGAAAAGAGTGCATGTCGGTAACGAGATCAAACTAGGTATTTGGATGCCAATGATCGAATCTCGGACATGTAATATATCGCGAGACAAATGGATTTAGTTACATCGTTAAAGGTTCACATGATCACAAGAGTCATCGTTGAATATGTGGGAGTCAGTACGGATCTCCAGGTCCCGCTCATGATTATTGATCGGAGAGGGGTCTCGATCATGTCTGCATTATTCGCGAACCATAGGGTGACACACTTAAGGGATACCGACACCATTTGGAGCAAATATGTTTCATATAAAGATTTAAGAAAGCGCTGGAATCATTTTGATGGAAACCGGAATTGTTTTGGGTGAAATTGTAGAGACTGGTTCTGCATGTGATATTGAAATGTTGCAGGGGGTTTTATGTGAATGTTTGTTAATTAATGTAATTGACAAAATTCTGAATAAAATAAATAAAATAGTTTTATTTAATGAGAGCTTGCATTAAATTTGGTGGAAATTTAATGCATGTGTGAGTGGAATTTTGAGTGGAGGCTTTTTATGGGAGTGGGAGCTCCACCCACATGAATGTGGAAGAGATGGGGGCACCACCATGGCTACCACGCCATGTCCCTTGGGTGCCCCCCTCTCCTCCTCACAAACCACACCTCCTCGTGAAGGATCTCTCTCCCCCTCTAGTTATTCCCCATGGTCTCGGATTAACGAGATACATGTTCCCAGTGGCTTTATCTGGAAAGGAGTTGCTGCTTCCGCTGCTTTACTGGAGCGAGGGACGGAGGTTATCGGGGTACCGGACGTGTGTGCGATCACGGATGCACCGCTACTTTGCGGTGCTGGACTTGGTGGTGCTGGACTTGCTGGAGCTGGATCTGATGGACGTGCTGGAGCCAGACCTGCTGGACTTCATCACGATCTTAATATCGGCAAGTGTAGGACTATATCATCCACGAGTTCCAACTCGTTAACAAAGCTTTGTTGTCTTCGAGGGTAAGTTCTCTATGGATGTATATCCACCTGTTGCTTGTATCTAGTAGATAGATCTATGTGTATAGTTCCCATCGTAGGAAATGTTTTGTTTTCTATGCTGCGAACCCAACAGGGCCACAGGGGGCCCACACCACCCCTGGCGCGGGCCACCCTTGGCCGCGCCAGCAGGTGGTGTGGCCACCCTGGCCCACTCCTAGCTCTCCCCTTTGGGGTATATTATCCCCTCAAAACCCTAACACCCGGGGAGCAACCACAGAAAGATTTTGTCGCCTCTACGGGTAGAAAACTACAAAGAGAGAAAGATCTCTCCGACAGACAGAATTCTGCCGGGGGAATTCCTTCCCAGAGAGGGGAGATTGTCGCCATCAACACCACCATCAAGCTGGACTTCATCGGGATCATCATCACCATCATCTCCATCATCATCTCCACTAGCACCATCATCACCACTGCATACCGCTGTAACAATTGGGTTGAATCTTGCATAGTTCTTAGGGGAAACTTTCCCGGTATTGATTACTTGTTGTAGTTGATGCTATTGAGTGGAACCATTGAATTATTGTTATGTTTAGATTGTTACTTGTCATTATATCATCTCCGATCTTCATCCATATGATTTCTTGTGAGTTGTTCGTTTAGTTCTTGAGGACATGGGAGAAATCATGTTGTTAGTAGTGGAATTGTGTTGAGAAAGATTCAATAGTTTGATATTTAAGTTGTGGTGTACTTCTTCTAGTGGTGTCATGTGAACGTCGACTACATGACACTTCACCTATATGGGCGTAAGGGAATGCATTGTGTATTTGGCTACTAATCGTAGGGGTGCCGAGTGATGAAACCTGAACCCCCGTTAGGAAACCATTGCACAAGGGACGTAAGGGTCTTAGAGTTTAAAGTTGTGGTTAGGTTTCTACCTTAATTACTTTCTTGTACTTGCAGATGTTTGCAAGGGGTATAATCACAAGTATGTATTAGTCCTAGGAAGGTCGGTACATTAGCACAGGTTCACCCACACAACACTTAGCAAGCTAAAGAAGATTAATCAACTATATGAAGCGAAAGCACTTGACAGTCTTCCCATGTGTCCTCGAGAACGTTTGGTCATCTTAAGTGATACAACCGGCTTATCCTTTGCTGCATAAAGGATTGGGCCACTTGCTGCATTTATTCCTAGTGTCTTTTATTTACTCGTACTTCGTTTACTTGCTTTATCGAAAACCCCTAAAAATCCGTTTGCTAAGTATTTGCAGAGAATTCCTGCTCCAAGCCACTCGTCAACATGTTCTGCTCCTCGTTGGGTTCGACACTCTTACTTATCAAAAATACTGCAAAACACCCCCTATACTAGTGGGTCATCATACCTCCACATTCATATGTGGTTTCAAATAAGTTGATTGGCAATTGGAAAAGAGTTGGAAGTTTCATGCTTATAAGTGGTACAAAAGGAGCTTGTTTAGACTGTGGCCTAGACTTTATCATGTCATGTTTGATATTGCTTTGGCTTTATGCTTAGTGATTATTGCTGTAGGATGACTTGTTCCAAACAATTGAGATTTCTTAATGTGCCTTGAAATAATCATGCGTTGTTTTAGCATTCAAAAGCATAATATTGTGGTATTCTCCTTTGATGCTTTATTTGGGTTGACTTGGCACATGCTTACACCATGTTAAGACTATGAACCAGTCACCTTAGCCTCTATGAACATTTAGTTTATGACTTGTAATATCACTTTATGCTTTAATTAATAATGTTTTGTCGCTTTGCATGATTATGGCCATTATTGCTCTCTTAGTAGGTCGCTCCCAGTCTTTTGCTAGCCTCCTCCTAAACCAAGTATGAGTTCTACTCATGCATCCAACTCCCAATAAAACCAAGTTATTCCAAAGAGGCCACTATAAATTCCTATACATGGTGTGTTACACCATTCCAAGTATATTCATGCTTTTATCTACCTTCCAAATTAAACTTGTTATGTGAAAATTAGTGGTTAAAGATCTCACAAACTTGATGGCACACTTTACTTTCTTGCACTTAATAAACTTGAAGTATTCTGTCCACCTATGTTGCATATATGCTTGCGCTTTATAAGTAGTGAATTAGCAGAACCATGCTGTCATGGGGAACGCTTTCAACAATACACTTATTATTCAGTTGATATCATGATCTTTTGCTTATGGATCCCGGCGGTGTGAAATAAAATTGGAGCTTGTAAGCTTATGGAGTTTGTATGTGTGTTAGAGAAACGCCTGGGCGGCTAGCCTAAGACATGCCTAATCATGGTGGAAACTTGCAGCGTAACCATACTGAGCATTCTATGAAGCATCCTCAATAAAAACCTATGCAAATAGCAAATAAAAAGATCTCTGAGATGCTCATTGTCTATTGCCTTGTCATTTCGATATGGGATAACTCCTGTATCATGGGGCAAGGGGTACCCCGTTGGCGGTTCTCTATGATACACATGTACTTACAATGACAAGAACTTACTCGTGACTAGAGTTGAGTAGCATGAGGTTCGGTACTCATAAGCAAGGGGCATGAGATTTTCAACTTATAACTTGTCAAGCATATCTTCATATTTGTGTCACTTTAACCTTAATCACCTCAATATGCTTATGATAGGGGCAATGAGAGATGAAAGCTAATAAGTACCATAATTTTGGAAGCTCTTTATGAAACTTGAATCTCTGCTTCCCTTTGTGAAGGGCCTTTGTTTTTACTTTTTATGTTGAGTCTCCATCTTCTATCTTTATGCACCTATTGAGAGAGCATAGTGGTCATTCTTAGTTTAATGTGCATTGTCCCAAAACCTGTTGATTGATTCATAACTTTGATATTGCTTGCTCTTAAATTATTTGCATCTAGTCACCCTTATGAACTTTGAAGGTGTCCTATGCATTTATGTTTTGCTATACCATGAGGGACAAGCTGAATACCACTTTTATTATGTTTTCTATATGTGAAACAAACAAACATCTTTCAATGCATTGTTATTCATGATCTTTTGTTTGTACCTTTTCATGTTACAACATAGTTGCTATCTCTTATTGTTAGAACTCTATCGTTCATGCTTATGTTTAGAGTACTATGATCCCAACTATTAATGGTTTACAAATATCTTGATCAAGATTGTGATGGTGCATGTCACCTCAAAAATTATTATTTTTATCACTTACCTACTCGAGGACAAGTAGGAGTTAAGCTTGGGGATGTTGATACATTGTAAACATATCTATAATTTTTTATGTTCCATGCTTGTTTTATATCTACTTTCTTATGTTTTGTTCACACTTTGAGGTTATTTTATACATTTTCTGGAACTAACCTATTAACAAGATGCCATGATTGGTTGCCTGTTTTACGCGTTTGGTTTCAAAAAGCTAGTAAGGATTCTGGACAGGACAAAAGCCAAAGTCAATATATTACCGAAGCAACACGTCAGAAGGAGATGAAGTGGCGCCCAGGCAGCCACACACAGTGGTGGTGGCGACACAGGGGGCACGCCACTGTGGTGGGCCTTGGTGCTCCACCGACCTTGCCCCTTCACCTATAAAAGCCTCCCGGGACGAAAACCCTTAGGACCCGATCAAAAATCCATGAAAGAGTCTGTAGTCGCCGCCATCTCCATCCCTAGATCGGGGGGAGGGGGATCCGAAGCTCTTCCCAGCACCCTACCGGAGGGGAGAGATCACCCTGGAGGCCTTCTTTATCACCATGCAAGCCTCCGGAGTGATGCATGAGTAGTTCACCCTTGGACTATGGGTCCATGTAGTAGCTAGATGGTTGGTTCTCCTCCTTTGTGCAATCATGTTTAGATCTTGTGAGATCCGTTCATGATCAAGATCATCTATTTGTAATCTTACATGTTGTGTTTGCAGGGATCCGATGGATATTGAGATAGTATTTCAGATTGATTATTGATTCTATCATGTCTATGTTATTTGTGATCTTGCATGCTCTCCATCGTTAGTAGCTATCTTGGCCAAGTAGATGCTAGCAACTCTAAGAGGGAGTATTTATGCTCGATAGTGGGTTCATGCCTCTAGTAATCTGGGGAAGTGACAGAAATCTCGATGGTTGTAGATGTGCTGTTGCTACTAGGGAGAAAACAACAATCCTCTATCCATGAGGAAATCATATTGTTTACTTTACACACTTTGCTTAATGCAATTATCTGTTGCTTGCAACTTAATACTGGAAGGGGTTCAGATGATAACCTGAAGGTGGATTATTAGTCATAGATAAAGTTGGATTACGGTCTATGTATAATGTTGAAATGCCCAATCAAGTCTCATAGGAATCAAGATGTCTAGTATATGCATTGTTATGCTTTCTCAAATCTGACAGTTGCCTTGTTGTAATTTGTTCACCCAACATGTCATCTATCTTAAGGAGAAACACCTCTAGTGAACTATGGACCCCAGTCCATTCCTTTACCATTGATATACCATCTACTATTTACTGTTTACTTTCTGTAAGCAAAACCGGTGAGATTGACAACCTCACTTTAAGTTGGGGCAAAGTTCTGTGGTTGTGTTGTGCAGGATTCCAAGTTGCTAGCAACACCTTGGAGTTGTTTTCTTGCTCCTACTGGTTCGATAACCTTGGTTTCATAACTGAGGGAAAACTTGCTGTTGTGCTCATCATACCTTCCTCTTGGGGTTCCCAACGAGATCGATATATTTTGAGCCATCATAGGGGTGAAGGGAATAAAAGAATAGGAAGATTAACTAGAAATTTAGGATCCATTAAAGAAAACATTGGGATAGTAAAAGAACTTTTGTAACCTGAATTATTCAAGGAAGAGGTTATTATGGTAAGTAAAGAATCCTCCGAAATGGTAGGAGGAAATTTTGACAGCAAGAGAAAAGTCTACAAAAAATTCCTTTTTGTTTAGGAGGGACTACTTACGTATGGTTCTGTGACTTAAGTTCTTCTATAAACATAATGCCTTATACTATTTATGAAGAATTGTGTGATCACCTTGATGAATCTTACCTTGAGCCGTCAGAAGCAACTTTTATGTTTTCTAATTGAACTTTGCATCCTACTCATGGAGTACTTCACAATGTTTGCATCTCTGTTGGGGCTTTTGTGTATCGAGTTGATTTTCACATTATCAAAATACATTTGAACTCCAGTTGCCCAGTTATCTTTGGTAATCGTTTTTACAATTCTTTGAATATTGATATTGACCACAAAAAGCAGGCTTTATCTTTACAGCTTGGTGAAGAAACTGTAGAAATAAGCTATAGCCAGTTCATGAGACTACCTTATGAGAAGAAAATCGAGATTAAGGAGGAGAAGACTATTGAAGAATTGGCAGCAATCTACTTTTGCACCCCACAATCCGAATTGGAGAGAAGTTTGAGAAGTGATGATTCACTTACCAACGACTCTTCAAAAGTAGATTTGGATGAAATCCTCAACACCATACCGGAGGCTAAACAAGGGCTCAGGGATGAATATGAAGAGATTGAAAGGAAAGGGGACAAGGATCCGTCGCCTATTGATCTAAAACTTCTCTCTCCGGGGCTCAGGTATGAATTATTAGATAAGGAAGGTAAATGTCCAGTAATTTTTGACAATAATCTCTCTCCATATGAAAGCACGAAGTTGTTAGAAGTACTTGTCAAACAACGAGAAAATTTTTGATATACTCTGAATGACATAAAAGGTATATATCCAACCATACTAACTCACAAGATTCCCATGGTTGAGGATGCTAAACCATTTGTTGATAACCAAAAAATATTAAATCCCAAAATGAAAGAGGTAGTGAGAACGGAGGTAATCCATATGTTAGACAGTGGTATTATCTATCCAATTTCAGATAGCAAATGGGTGAGTCTGATTCATTGCATACCTAAGGAAGGATGCATAATAATAATTAATAATGATAAGGATGAACTGATTCTAGCTAGAACGATAGAAGGATATAGAATGTGTATTGACTTTAGGAAGTTGAACAAAGAAACCATCAAAATTCATAAGCAACTTCCTCTCATTAATGATACTATGGATATGATGTCCGCTAATTCTTACTTTTGTTTTCTTGATAGATACTCCGGTTATTCTCAAATAGCCATCCAACCTGAAGATCAAGAAAAAACTACTTTCACGTGCCCCTATGGAACCTATGCTTATCGATTAATTCCTTTTGGATTGTGTAACGTAGCTGCTACTTTTCAAGTGTGTGTTTTTAAAATCTTTGATAGTTTTGTGGAGAGTTCCATGGAAGTTCTTACGGATAACTTTATTGTCTATGGATCTACCTTTGAACAATGCCTATATAATCTTAATAGAGTTTTGCAGAGGTGTAAAAAAACCAAGATGGTTCTAAACTGGGAACGTTGCCGCTTCATGGTAAGGGAAGGTATAGTTTTTGGGCATAAAGTTTCTGAGAAAAATATTAAGATCGATAGTTCAAACTTAATTACTTTAGAAACACTTCCAATTCTGCAAGATATAAAAGGAGTGAAGAATTTCCTTGGGCATGCTAGATTTTATAGTCACTTTATCAAAGATTTTGCTAAAATAGCCGCCCCTTTAACTCGTCTACTTGATAAAGATATTCTTTTTGCTTTTGATAGAGATTGCCTCGATTGTTTTGAACAATTAAAGAAAGCTTTACTTTTTGCACCAGTTATCCAAGCACCCAATTGGGACAAACCATTCTAAATTATGTGTGATGCTAGTGATTATGATATTGGGGCTGTTTTAGGACAAAGAGATGGCCCTAACCTAAATTTTATTCAATATTCTAGTCGAGTCTTTAATCATGATCAAAGGCACTATGCAATAACTGAGAAAGATTCCTTTCTGTTGTTTTTGCTTGCGATAAGTTTAGACACTATATCATCAATTCAAAAGCAATAGTTCATACTGATCATCAATCTCTAAGACATCTTCTAGCTAAAAAGGATGCTAAACCCCATCTAATCAAATGGGTCTTGTTACTTCAGGAGTACGATTTACAAACAGTAGATAGGAGGGGAACGCATAACCCTGTGGCCGATCATTTGTCATGAATGGAAGGAATCATGGAAGATCCTATTCCTATTATGAATCTATGCTAGGTGAATATCTTGCAATTATTGAAACTCACGATCCTTGGTTTGTAGATTATGCTAATTTCCTTGTAGGTAAGTTTCTACCAAAAGGAATGGATTACAATCAAAGGAAGAAATTCTTCAGTGATTTAAAACATTACTTTTAGGATGATCCGTACTTATATAGACATGGTCTAGATGGGGTAATCCATAAATGCGTGTCCGAGCATGAGATTAAAGACATCCTTAAAGCCTGTCACGATAGTCCCTATGCTGGGCATCATGTTGGTAATCGCACCACAGCCAAAGTTTTATAGTCAGGTTTCTACTGGCCTACCTTAGTCAAAGATTCTCATGAATATGTTAAAAATTGTGATGCCTGTCAACATAAAGTAATATAATAAAAAGAAAAGAGATGAATATGAAGTATAACTTAGTAATAGAGCCATTCGATGTATGGGGAATGGAATTTATGGGACCATTTGTTCCCTCTGATGGTTATACCCATATTCTTGTTGTTGTTGATTATGTTACTAAATGGGTTGAAGATATACCTACAGCTCATGCAGATGCAGCCACTTCTATCGAGATGGTTAAGGACATCATCTTCCCCAAGATTGGAGTACCTCAATTTTTGATTACTGGCGGTGGAACTCATTTTATGAAAGGAACTTTTGATAAGATACTTCAAAAATATGGAGTAGACCATCGAGTAGCTTCGCCTTACCATCCTCAAACTAGTGGGCAAGTGGAATTATCAAACAAAGAAATCAAGACCATACAGTAGAAAACGTTGAATAGATCAACAAAAGACTGGTCTCTAAAGCTTAATGATGCACTATGGGCGTATCACACAGCATTCAAGAACCCTATGGGAATGACACCATAGAAAATGGTTTACGGTAAAAATTTTCATCTTCCCCTAGAACTTGAGCATAAAGCTCGGTGGGCTATCAAAACTATGAATTTTGACTTTAAAACCGCAGGTGTAAAACGACTATTAGACATTCATGCTTTAGATGAACTAAGGAATGAGGCTTATGAAAATGCTAGAATATTTAAAGAAAAAGTTAAGAAATGGCATGATAGAATGTTAGAAGGCAGGGAATTTAAAACCGGAGATAAAGTTTTACTTTACAACTCTAGGCTTAAAAATTTTGCAGGAAAGTTGAAGTCTAGGTGGGAAGGACCATATGATGTTGAAGAAGCATATCCATCGGGAGCGGTGAGATTGAAAAATACTACACCATCTTCTTCATCCTGGATTGTTAATGGGCATCGACTGAAGCATTATAGAGTTGGCTAAGTAAACATTGTGGAATTGATATCCATGATCCTAGCTGAAGAACACAACAAGTGAAGGCTAGGTAACAAGGTATAAATTACTTAAGTTCCATTCCTTTGAAACCTTTTTTGCATTATTCTATTTTTCGTTTTGAACTCGTCTAGTTTTTCTAGTCATTCTGAGTGATTTTTCTACCTGGTACGGGCGGACAATATGGTCGGGCGTGCCCATACCACTAGTCGTTAACCATTCGGAGTAGCGGCTCCAATTTTTGCAATACAATACGACCAGATGGTACAGGCTGATCCGCCCGTACCGATGGTCGTCACCAGTACTGTACCTTCGTGGCAAATTTATTCTTGTGATTAAATAAATATATATATTAATATTTTGAAGTTGATAAGTAGTCCGTACGGGAGCACGGTACGGGTGGAGCCCGCTCGTACCACAGCTCGCGACCGACTCTGACCCCTTGAAACCCCGATTTTATTTGCTAGTTTGCACTTTTTCTTCTTTCTCACTCTTAACTGTCCTATTTCATATCTAGAACTTCTTCATGTCCTTTTACAATGAAAGCTCAGATCTCACTTGATTACTCGAGGTCCGTGTAGCCTTTTCATATCAAGCAGATCTGAGCCAAAAAGGAGCGCGTCACCGAAGGACGAGTCAAGAAAGAGGGATCCAAAGGAGATACTTCGTATTCCTCCAATCTCAAGCGTGTGTGTGTGGTTCCACTCCCCAATTGGTAAGATATGTTCCCGTAGAAATTGCAGATGCTCAGGCACATGGAACAAGGAAGGAACAAGGGAGAATCTTCGCCCAACCCCTATAGGTGTAACCTTCATTGATCTTCTCTTAAATCACCTCCGGAAACCTCTTCCAAGAAAAAGGGAGACTGAGATGAGATTCGAGAGAAGATCAAGAACCTTGAAAAGATTTCTAAGGCTTGTGTTGAGACCATTGGGGAAGGGGTTGACTCTTACTGGATGATGGACAAAGACCTCGAAAACAAGGTCGATGACATCAACGGTAGGGTACAACCCACCAAGATCATTATGGAGATGGCAGATGATAGAAAAACTTTAAACAAAGTAATCAAGGAATTACATGTTGGCATCATAGAGATGTCTACGCAATTCACGTGTATTTCTCAATCCTGCAACTTCAAGGTAGATGAAGAAGAGGAGGACGATGACTTCTTTACTCCCAAAAAGGAGTAAGTAATCTATCTTATAGCTTTAGCATGTTTACTTTTCCTTCACACATGGTTAGGTTTAAATTCCAATTTTGCATTAGTTGCATTGATGACCCACAAGTATAGGGGGTGTATCACAGTATTTTCGATAAGTAAGAGTGTCGAACCCAACGAGGAGCAGAAGGTGCTGGCTAGTGGTATGGATTAGGAATTCTCTGCAAATACTTAGCAAACGGATTTTTAGGGGTTTTCGATAAAGCAAGTAAACGAAGTACGAGTAAATAAAAGACACTAGGAATAAATGCAGCAAGTGGCCCAATCCTTTATGCAGCAAAGGACAAGCCGGTTGTATCACTTAAGATGACCAAACGTTCTCGAGGACACATGGGAAGACTGTCAAGTGCTTTCGCTTCATATAGTTGATTAATCTTCTTTAGCTTGCTAAGTGTTGTGTGGGTGAACCTGTGCTAATGTACCGACCTTCCTAGGACTAATACATACTTGTGATTATACCCCTTGCAAACATCTGCAAGTACAAGAAAGTAATTAAGGTAGAAACCTAACCACAACTTTAAACTCTAAGACCCTTACGTCCCTTGTGCAATGGTTTCCTAACGGGGGTTCAGGTTTCTGTCACTCCGGCAACCCCTACGATTAGTAGCCAAATACACAATGCATTCCCTTACGCCCATATAGGTGAAGTGTCATGTAGTCGACGTTCACATGACACCACTAGAAGAAGTACACCACAACTTAAATATCAAACTATTGAATCTTTCTCAACACAATTCCACTACTAACAACATGATTTCTCCCATGTCCTCAAGAACAAAATGAACTACTCACAAGACATCATATGGATCATGATCAGAGATGGAATAATGATGTATAACAATCTGAACATAAACAATAATTCAATGGTTCACTCAATAGCATCAACTACAAATAGTAATCAACACCGGGAAAGTTTCCCCTGTGAATTATGCAAGATTCAACTCAATTGTTACAGCAATATGGAGATGGTGATGAGGGTGCTGATGGTGATGATGGTGGTGGTGGTGATGATGATGATCCCGATGAATTCCAGCTTGATGGTGGTGTTGATGGCGATGATCTCCCCTCTCCGGGAAGGAATTCCCCCGGCAGAAATCTGTCTGCCGGAGAGATCTTTCTCTCTTGGTGTTTTCCACCCCGCAGAGGCGGCGGAATCTTTCTGTGGTCGCTTCCCGAGTCTTAGGGTTTCAGGACGATAATATACGCCAGAGGGGAGTGCCAGGGGTGGACCAGGGCGGCCACACCACCTGGTGGCACGGCCTAGGCTAGCCTGCGCCAGGGGGTGGTGTGGGCCCCCTGTGGCCCATCTCCAGCCCCCCTTCTGGCTTCCTTCGTCTTCTGGAAAAATAGGATTTTCCGTATATTTTCCTGGATTTTCTGATCTTCGCGAATTTTGCCTCCAAACAACACCTTTTCCATTGGAATCCTGACTGCAGCGGTCCATGCTCCAAAAGTCATCAACCATGCAAAAACAGATGAAATAACATAAGTATCACCTCTTAATATGAAATATATCAATGAATAATAGTGAATTATGACATAGAATAGTGATGCAAAATGGACGTATCAACTCCCCCCAAGCTTAGACTTCGCTTGTCCCCAAGCGAAACTGAGCTCAATAAACATGGCCTCGGGTTTATGGAGTGAAGAGTCGATAAAAGAATACGGACAAGAAGCATCACATTCATCAATACATAGATCATAATAGAAGACAACTCACCATTATATAACTCAACTTGCAATGAGTAAAGGAAACACAATAAAGATACATAAAGTAAATCATAATTGGTAATGGCAAACTTAGCTCTTGGTCGAAGAATAGTTGATAATTTGCTGGAGTTCACAAATAACTGGTTTTCAATGATAGCTTTCAAAGTAGTAAACATCAAGATAAGGGCAATGTGCAAAACAAGGAACATAAGAAACATGATTGAATAAATCATCATATGAATGAATGAAACACAACAACTCAAAATACTTGCTGAGATAGATGGGAGTAGGTTTACTGACTCGACTAAAAAGTAAAAGAAAGGCCCTTCGCAGAGGGAAGCAGGGATTGCAAGTCTCATAAAGAGCTCCCAAAAATTATGATACTTACTAGCTTTCAGCTCTCATTGCCCCTATCATAGGCATCTTTTGGTGATTAAGGTTAAAGTGACACAACTAAGAGTATATGCTTGACAAGTTATAAGTTGAAATCTCATGCCCCTTACTTACGAAGACCGAACCTCATGCTACTCAACTTCAGTCACGAGTAAGCTCTTGTCATTGTAAATACACGTGTATCATTAACAACCGCCAACGGGGTACCCCTTGCACATGACACATGAGCTATCCCATAATCAAAATGGCAAGGCAAGTAGACAGTGAGCATCTCAGCGATCTTTTTATTTGCTATTTGCATAGGTTTTTATTGAGGATGCTTCATAGAATGCTCACTATAGTTATGCTGCAAGTTTCCACCATGATTAGGCATGGCTTAGGCTAGCGGCCCAGGCGTTTCTCTAACACACATATAAACTCCATGATCTTACAAGTTCCCCTTTTATTTCACACCGCCAGGATCCATAGGCAAAAGAATCATGATATCAACTAGGTACAAAGTACCATGACAGTGTTGAAAGCATTCCCCATGATACATGGTTCTGCTAACTTCAACTCATAAAGCGCAAGCATATACGCAACAAAGAAGGACCCAATGGTTCAAGTTATTAAGTGCAAGAAAATAAAATGTGCCATCAAGTTCGTGAGAGCTTTAATCACTAATTTTCACATAACAAGTTTAATTTGGGAGGTAGATAAAACAAGAATTTACTTGGAATAGCAATAATGCTAATAGGTAGGTATGGTGGACACAAATGGCATGGGTTTTGGTTTAGGGAAGTGGATGCACGAGAAGTTTTCCCTCTCGGTACAGGTTTTTGGCTAGCAAGGCTGGGTAGCAAGTACAAGAGTTGAAGGAAACAAACAAACATACAAGTTATAAAAACAAACATGCAGTCTTCCTTGGAAGCACAAAAGATCTTAACTAGAGAATACTAAACTTATGAGCAAATCAAGAAAGAAAGATGATGAAATTATTTTTCTTTAGAGTACTTTTGTCTTTTCATTCAACTCTCAAAAATAGTGCTGCTACTAACCGAGCCAGGTTTGCCAAAAGCAACTAAATTAACTCAATGATCCCAAAGTGCTACCAATACTAACAACAATATCAATCATATAACCACGAATTGAAAACTAATATAAGCTATGCAAAAGAGTAAATGATAGAACTTCTCATTAATATTCCATAACGGCAACTCGCACCAAGGGATACATATCTAACGAGAGAGGGGACACTTCCATAATGCAAACCATCCTACATAATAACTTCTCTATTCATGATATGACTCTACTAAAAAGGTAAAAAGATAGAAGATAGTGATGTGATACCGTGGCACTCCCCCAAGCTTGGAACAAACCAAGGGGATGCCAATCCTGATGACGAATTACTCCTTCGGTGGTGGTGGTATCCTCTCGATGAGCTTCTTGACCAATTTCCCCAAGTCCTCAATCTCGAAGGTGAGGGTATGAATCAACTCCGAGTTGTGCTCGATGCGGTGCATGATCATGTTAGATTGTGGATCCCAGCTATTGTGATTATTTTTCCGCTCTCCTTCCTTGCGGTCTTCTTTTCCTGCATGGTTATGGATAAAGGTATGTAAGGGACTCTTGGTGCTTGTAGAAGGCGTCCGTGGTGCCAAATAGTGACGCGGAGGCTTCCCTCCAGTTGACATCCGTGCAGTCCTTTTGATCCTGGCAAGGTTGGGCACCACTCCAATGCTTGCAACGGTAGTGCCGGTGTGCTTTGCCTCCTCTTCACCTTCACTCTTGATCTCCTTCTCCTGCCCGGGGTCTTGGAGATACTCCTCCATAGGCTCCTTCCCTTTATCCTTGGCGGACACCATTGTGCTTCTAAACCTTCAAAGAGTATGTCCTGGCAGAAACAGATCAGAACGAAAACATGACGAAAACACGATATATGAACCTCGGGGGATCCGGGGGATTGTATATTACGAAGTTTCATATCAAAAGTAAGGTACTGGGAGAAAACGAGTCGGAGGCGGAGTCCGGGCTGGACTCAGCACCTGGTGGCGCGGCCAGGGGTGGGCCCGTGCCACAGGGTGGTGTGAGCCACCCTGGCTCCGTTTCCGTTCCTTTTTCGCTTCGTAGCTTTCCTTATTGACTAAAAACTGCAAAAAATTAGTTGGATAGTATTTTCGCGGAACTTTTCTTACCAGAACTGTTACCTATTTGAAAATGGACTCTGCAGGTCTCTGAATTTGGTATCTAGAAGATTCTTCCGGAGTCACCACTTGAATAATATCAATATCTTCATCTTCATACACTTATTAATTGAGTCATAAAACCCTTCTCTTCCTTATTACACCATTATCTCCACTACCTGGAAATTTCTTTCAACAAAACTTCACACACTTCTTATTAGCAACATTAGTATAAGTGAAGTGATAAAACCTTTTGAGTCCACTTTCAACTGAAAACCATCAAAACCTAAGCTACTGTAGCAACTCCTTCTGAAAACCCAACAAGAATTCAAAAAGGAAATCGTTTTAAGAAGCAAATGCAAGAGTGGCAAAATCTGTCAAAACAGACCAGCAGGTAAAGATCAATTTTTTCTAAAATCTTCTTTTGCTCAAATCAAAAAGTGCAAAACTAACGAAAGTTAAATAACAACCTGGGGAAGAGGTACAAAAAATTACAGCTCAATCCTACATACAGAGATCTCTCACGAATTTTTACGGTGAAGCACAAAAATCTGTTTCGGGACAGCAACTTCCCCAAATCTTACTTCTCTCTCATTAGAGGTTGATCTTAACACAAAAACCAAACAAAATGGATAAGGAGAGGTTATTACTGAAGTAATAACTTCCAAGACTCAAAGAAACAAAAACAAACTGAAAGCAAAAACAAATTGGGTTGTCTCCCAAAAAGCTCTTTCTTTATAGCCATTAAGATGGGCAAGATAATTTTGAAGATGCTCACATAGGAATATGAATTGAAGTGAAAGCGAGCATTAAGAAGAAAAAATACACATGTTTAAATCTAACCCACTTCCTATGCAAGGGAATTTTGTAAACAAACAAGTTGTTGAAGCCAGAGGCTACTTGCATAAGAAGGCAAAAGAAGTGCAACATAAAAACTTTTAGCATAAAACGAGGAAACTTGATATTATTGAGATGCATAAGAACACTTTTCCCTCTCTCATAATAACTTTCAGTATCATGCATAAACTTAACAATATAACTATCACAAGGGCCATCATAGCAATGATCACTTATTCTAACAGAAAACACAGGAATACTAGCTCTCATAACACTACTTTGTGAAACAATATTAGAGGTATCCTTACAAAGGATAGTGTGTCCCTCTTCTTCATATTTAGTAACAAAGTCCTTCACATTTGCTATTATAGGTTCATCAACCATACTAGCTATCATAGAATGTTCCTTTATCTTAACTGGGAAAGGCATTTTCTCAATGTAAGGTCCAGGTAAAACATGATTAGCAGTATAAACTTTATTATTTCTTGCAGGAACACTCTTAGAAATATCTTTATAAGGTTCATGATACTTATTCCACTTATTTTTAGGCACTTCAATGTAGGAAGCAAAAGCCTTATAATAAGAAGCAATAGCTTGAGAGTCTAGACCATAAGCATTTTTAATATTTTGAAAGTCATCAGTTCCCATAAAAGATTCAATGCATTCATAATCATAATTTATACCTGACTTTCTACCTTTGTCATTCTCCCATGCTTCAGCATTGTCTTGAATAAGGTCCAGAAGATCCCATTTAGCTTCTTCTTCCATGCGAGTGAATGATCCAGCACAAGAAGCATCCAATAAATGCTTGTCATGTAGAGGGAGCCTTGCATAGAAGTTATTGATAATAATATTATTGGGGAGCTCATGAATGGGACATTTGAGCATTAGTAACTTCAATCTCCCCCAATCTTGAGCTGTACTCTCTCCATCAAGAGGCCAAAAGTTGTATATTTGATTCCAATCTTTATGAATCTCACTAGGAGGATAAAATTTTGAATAAAAGAGAGGCACTATTTCCTCCCATTCCAGAGCTTGACCATTCTTCAGCAGCTTATACCAGTCCTCAGCTCTTCCTTTCAATGATAATGAGAATAACTTCTTCTTAACTTGATCTGTAGTAATACCTTCACACTTGAACAACCCGCATAATTTGTGTATAAAGAGCAAATGATCACCGGGATGGACAGTTCCATCCCCAACATAGTAGTTATCCATAACACGATCAATAATTATTGTAGGTATTTTAAAACATCATTCTCAGCAGGTGGTGGATTATCTACTACCTTAGTAGTGGTAGTAGCATTACCAAATAAGAAACTCAGCGAATTATCAATAACGAAAATAAAGCAACTAATAGAAGTAAACAATACTCATAGTAGAAGTTTCCTTTACCAGTTCAACTCTCCAATAGCGCTTCACTCCCCGGAAATGGCGCCAGAAAATAGTCTTGATGACCCACAAGTATAGGGGGTGTATCGCAGTATTTTCGATAAGTAAGAGTGTCGAACCCAACGAGGAGCAGAAGGTGTTGGCTAGTGGTATGGATCAGGAATTCTCTGCAAATACTTAGCAAACAGATTTTTAGGGGTTTTCGATAAAGCAAGTAAACGAAGTACGAGTAAATAAAAGACAGTAGGAATAAATGCAGCAAGTGGCCCAATCCTTTATGCAGCAAAGGACAAGCCGGTTGTATCACTTAAGATGACCAAACGTTCTCGAGGACACATGGGAAGACTGCCAAGTGCTTTCGCTTCATATAGTTGATTAATCTTCTTTAGCTTGCTAAGTGTTGTGTGGGTGAACCTGTGCTAATGTACCGACCTTCCTAGGACTAATACATACTTGTGATTATACCCCTTGCAAACATCTGTAAGTACAAGAAAGTAATTAAGGTATAACCACAGCTTTAACCTCTAAGACCCTTACGTCCCTTGTGCAATGGTTTCCTAACGGGGGTTCAGGTTTCTGTCACTCTGGCAACCCCTACGATTAGGGCTTGTTCATCTGCGGTAGCAAAGTTGGCAGGCCAGCGCATGGTGGTACCTAAGTTGCCTTAAATTACCGCGTTTCGAAAAGTTGGGCCGCCAACTACCGAGAGGGGCCATTTCGAGGCAAACTCGTCTCACCCCTGCCAAATCCAAACATGCCGTGAAACTGCCCCGTGAAGTAGATGGTCGGGACCCACATGTCGGTTATCTGTCCATGACGCAGGCGCCAACACGGCAACCACGTAGGCGAAACGAGATACTAAAGGAGCATCGTGCGTTGACCAAATTCACAAATCCACTCCCTTCCTGCTTTCGCATGAACCCTGGCACCGGCGGCGTCAAAATCACCTCTCCAACCAGAATGATCTCTTCGGGCATTTGACTTCTGGAGACAAGTTGCTACGCCTACTCGCTGCTACCGAGCTCTAATGCCGAATGCCATGCCAGCCGTTGCAACGATCTAGCCCGCCTCTACCACCGACGAGCTGAGCAGCACGAAGGATGGCAGATCCATTTGCTGAGGAAGAAGTACTTCTGGCTAATTTCGGGTGAGCTACTCTTCTCTTTGCTATTCGCACTACCTATAACTGCTAGCTGACTATTGGCATTACAGATATATATGGAACATAGAATTGTTTGCTAGCACGACGCTGACAAACAATTCTTATCTTTTGTCTCCAATTTTCTATCAACTAGGATCTCCGCTGAACCCAAATACACGGTTCTGGTGAGCATCTGCGGCTACCTCGTTAAATTAGCACATGGGAAGAGCACGTGGAAACAGGCTCAAAGTCTGAAGATGGAAGTAGCGCCTGTGCAGTTATGCACTGTCCCTGGTTTGGTTGCTGCTGTGCGTGAACTTGCTGAAATGAGGCCAGAGCAGACTGCACGGTTCAGCATCGTTGATGAACGAGGCTTCAGGGTTCCTATAGCGTGTGACAGTCAGCTAATTGGGTTGATGAAACAGCATGTTAGGCTTCGCGTGGTTACGCTGGTGTGTAACATAGTGGATGAGGAAGCTCACCATCGAGTCGCCCATCTATTATTGGACAGGGAGATCTAACTCGAACCCCTGCTGTTGTTGAGCAAAATGTGGTTCCTCGTCCGCGACATGCTTCTGTCAGGCAACCTCCTCGTAGGAGTCCCCGTATTGCCGTTGTGGAAAACTCTACTCTGGAATCTGCTGGTACTGGTCGTCCCCGTCCTCGTGCCCGTGTTGCTGCGGTTGCTGCTCACCCAATCCATGCCGCTATTGAGCAAACTAAGGCGTCCGGAGGCTGCCCCGCTGTTGTTGCTAAGACCGCCACCTTGTGTGCTGCTCCTCCTTGAAACCGTCCTCAAGTTGTGCGAACCCGTGCTCTGGAATCTGCTGGTACTGGTCGTCCTCGTGTTGTTGTTGATCCGACGTTGACCCAATCCCTGCCGCTGTTGAGCAAACTAAGGCTTCCGGAGGCTGCCCCACTGTTGTTGCAAAGACTGAACCATTCTCTCCTCCTCGAACCTGTGCTCGGGTTCAGCGAGCTGCTGGTCTAAAGCCAGCTCATGGTCTGGACTCTACTAGCACTCGAAACACTTCTGTTGTGGGAACTACTCCTGATCGTCGAGGTGGCATGGCAGCAGTTGATCCTATTGTGGCTGCCGTTAGAAGGGGCCCTGCCTGTCCACCATGTAATGTAGCTCCCGCTGCTAAGGGCCCTCGCCTTGCTCCTGGTCATGGTACTTCCACCGAGGTTGATCCAGCTAACAATGATGCTGGTGATGGCGGCGGTGGCATTGGGGCTGGTCTGATGGTGCCGCTCCATCTCTCGAACCTCTCGGAGGTTTCTATCCTGAAGAACCTGATGATGGCAAAGTAATCGTTCGTGTCAGTGTCGCGGATTATAGTGAAAAATTAGATGATGGCACAGAAAAATTCTATGATGAGTTTGATGTAATCCTTGGCAGATACGACCCTGAAGTGGTAGAGTTATCTGACCTGATGGCATCGTTACGTGTGAAGGTGTTGTGGGGGTCCTCCCAGGAAGCATGTTTGTTATATTATGTTTACATGAGCAAAAAGGCTATCGAAGTGAAAGATACCAGGGATTTAGTCGTACCGTTTACAAGGAAACATTATAGTGGTGAAGTTTACTTCCACTTGGTAGTGCTCACGGTTGGAGAGGAATTGGAACTCGATAATAGAGATGATGGACTTTTAGAAGGCATGCATGACCTGATCCATGGCATCACTGGGGCTGGTGCGACTAAGGGTGGCTTCGAACATAGGAGAGTCTTACAGAGGAGCGTCATAAAGAGGAGTAGGAAGAGCATCCCCAGAAAGGGCACCCCGAAGAAGAACGTCACCAAGGAGACCACGCCAGAGAAGAGGACGCCCAAGAGTCGCACGACAAAAGGCACCATGTCGCAGAGTACACCCCTGAGATCCAGTCAAAATGCCACACCGAACGGTAGGAGCAAAAACACTAAGAGCATTAGCACGGTGGTGAACACTCCCAGGAGTGGTAGCAAAGAGGCGAAGATGGCCAACACAGAGGCTACCACACCCAGTGGGAGCAGAAAAAACACTAATTTGGAGCGGAACACGCCGCTGTCAGGGAATTATGCCAACACGAAGGAGAACACGCCCAATAGTAGCAGCAAAAGGGCTAATTTGGAGCGGAACACGCCCGAGGTCGAGCAATAATGCCAAGACGAAGGAGAAGGCGCCCAATAGTAGCGACAAAAGGGCTAATTTGGGCAGAACATGTCTGAGGTCGGGCAATAATGCCAAGACGAAGGAGAACACGCCCAATAGTAGCGACAAAGGCTAATTCGAAGAAGAACACGCTTGAGAGGTCGGGCAATAATGCGGCACCACAGAGCCAACACCCGTGAGGGGAGGCGATGAGAGATCACACCAAGAGAGGCAGCAAAAGGCCTAGTTCGATGGGGAATGGAACGGATGTCAAGCCCTCGATACCATCGGAAAGATTACATCAGGAAGGAGGATGTACAGGGAAGAGCAAGAGGGTTACACTCAAGATGAAATTGATTGACTGTTGTTTGTCCACTGAAGTACTTGGGATGCGTGCAAACGTAAGACCACCCCATGTGGTTGCAGCACAACCAACCGAGTGTCTTGGAGAAAATACAGTTGCCGGTGAGGTGGACTGGGGCAATGTTCCTGTCCATCCGGGTGGAGATGATGGTGCAGCCCCACCCATGGGAGTCAATATGATGTGTGCAGTACTAGGCATTAGAGATGATGGCGAAGATTCTGAATCAGATGAAGAAGCAGCGAGCATGAGAGGATCAAGAATCTGGTGATGATGAAATGAGCGAGGAACTTAACGATGAGGATGGTATTCCGATCGATGATTTGGGTGTTGAAGTAGAAGGAATGAAACATGACCACGGTATCCTATAATTTGATCGGCACCGAGTTCAGAGCATGCATGAGTTCGGGATGTCGTTAAGCATTTTTGTATCAAGGGGGAGTTCGACGTTTATCGACTGAAGAACTCTGCCGAGAGGTATGAGGCCGTTTGCAAGTTAACGTGGATGAATGGACGGGCCGAGGTACATTGTCCATGGAGGATCACAGCAAGATCCTTACCTGCATCGACTGCAATTAGGGTATTAGGGCAATGAATGCAGCAAACCATTAGAACTCTCTTTCTCTCTCTTTTCACTCTATAACTACAATTGATGTGCGATATCTTTCTGGCAACTAGTCAACTCCGCTTATCTTTTAAATGAATCTATGTTGCAGGTGAACAGAATGGGCCCTGCACACATGTGTCCGACAGGAAGCAAACTGAAATCCTCAATGGCTGATACGGAGTGGGTGGCTATGCAATCTATGTCCATACTAAAGGATAACCCTAAGGAGACCGTGAAGAATATTCAGACTAGCCTCGGTTCTAAATACAACATTGTCCTACATGTTACGATTTGGAAAGGTAAAGAAAGCCTGGGGTCTTGCGGGATTGGACCAATAGCTTCAGGATCTTTGTACAACTTCAAGGCGGAGGTACAAGCTAGGTGTCCGGGGAGTGTTGTGGAGATTGACACCGAATCAGAAGGTGGTAAAATATATTTCAAAAGATTTTTCATGGCGCTTAAACCTTGCATCGATGGATTCAAGGGTTGCTATAGGCCATATCTGAGTGTAGACAGCACTGTCCTAACTGGCAAATGGAAAGGCTGCCTGCCATCTGCCACAACACTTGATGGTCACAACTGGATGTTCGGTGGCATTAAGACTGTTTGAAAGCAAACGGAGGAAAAGCGGGTGCAGTTTATGAGGCAGCTCAAGAGATCAATAGGCCACATGGATCCATTGGCTATATCCACGGATGCATGCAAAGGGCTGACGAATGCAGTGAAGGAGGTGTTCCCACGAGCTGAAGGTAGAGAATGCCATGCCCATATGATGCTCAACTTGTACTCACACTACGCAGGCAGCGTATTTCGTTACATGTTTCCTGCTGCTAGAGTTTACAAACCTAGTAGCAGCGATTATTTCATGAGCAAGATTTTTGCCGAAGCCCCTGAACTTCCAGAGTACTTAGCCATCCATCATTCGCAGCTATGGAAGAGGAGTCAATTCAACCCTGACATCAAAGTTGATTACATAAACAACAACCTTGCAGAATGCACGAATAAGCTGGGTGAAGGACATAAAAAGCGTCTGTTCATATCTTGATGGGCGACATACGTGGTATGATCATGAAGCTGTTAAATATAAGGAGAGAGATCGGTAGGAGACTTAGAGGACATATGCTACCGCCAGTTGTACAGCAACTGCACAAGAGAAGCCGAGGACTTGCTCATCTTAAGGTTCTCCCATCAACCAACAGAAGCTATGAGGTGGTTGATATGTCCAAGAGTGACAAAAGGGATGTTGTGAACATCCAGCTGCGAGAATGCACCTTCTTAGAGTGGCAGCATACCGGGAAACCTTGCGACCACACCTTGGCCTTCTTGGTGAAGAAAAGAATTGTACCACATTTGGATCAGTATTTGTCAGACTACTACTCTATGGAAAAGTTCAGAGCTGCGTACGCTGGATCCGTCGAGCCATGTCTGAGACCCATCTCGTTGGCCTCAAGTCCAAGCATCTTCGAGCTTTGCCAGCCAGTTACAAAAAGGGGCAGAGTAAGACCCTAGGTGAATAGGTTTAAGAATTTTCTCGAGAAGAAGGGTTCGGCTTTCTATGCTACAAAGAAGGGCAAAAACAGATGCAAGACCTGCCATCTTATAGGCCATAGAGCAGATGGATGTCCCCTTAATGCTCCCAAACCTAGGTATGAGATGGTACATTCACACAAAAAAATTGTTTATAGTCTGTAGATATAAGGTAGTAATCCATGTATTGTTTTTTTACAGGAAGCGCAAGGTAAGAAACAAGACAGCCGACTCAGTGATTTTGCTGTGGGAAGAAAACCAAAACGAGTGGAGTGATGATGCCGGACAAGATTATGGTGTTGATTGGCCTGACTTCCCTCGGCCCGGAGATGCAGGGTACGTGAAGGTAAGAAAATTGGCACCCAGGAAGAGGAAGAAGGCAGGAGATGAAGACGCCAGTGGACATGAAGGAAAGAGGAAGAAAGTTGGCACCCAAGCAGAGAAAGAGGGCTAGCAGTGTAGCAGCCTAATGATGTACTGAACTTGAACCTATATATGTAGTTCGGTTAAACTCTGGAGCTGTGTGCGTGGAACTTGTCAGGCAAAACAATCTGCCTCTCGTACTCGGAGTAAAATGTATCGCGACTTTAGGATTTGATACGGCCGAGGCCACTAGTTGAATCCAAAACTATGACTGTGCCACTGAACAATCGCGATAGCTGAGCGGTTAAATCCTCTCCAAAATCGATGGGTGTTAGTGGCATAGACATGATTTATTTATAGGCGCTTAATAAATCCCTGTTGTTGGCATTACACTTATGATAAGTTTTTGGGCTGGAAAACAATTTCTTAAGCTGGCCGCTACACTCCACGAAGCAGAAACTTATTTCAGCTGTTGGACAACGACATGGCAACATAAACTGCAAATGCAACAGATAATGCCCAGATAATGAGGAAATTGTGTCCACTATCTGGCCTAATCTTGAGCCCGTCTGTCTCACCACCTCCCTGCCCCTGCCTCCCCTGCACCTGGTGAAGCTCCCGGATCTCTCGCTCCATCGCACGAATCTCCTCTTTCTTGTCCCACACAGCATCACGCAGATCCTGAACAAGCTCTTTGTGAAAACCTGTCAGTGGATTTTCGATCCACACAAACTTGTCACAGCCAGTCCCCCTCCCTTCCTGCGTAGTAGATCGAAGGAAACAAAAAAAAGAATTACATTATGCTTTCCAGATCTGGGTTACCATTATACCTACAGTAGGAACTTACTACGATCTCGGTTGCTGAATTTTCCTGCAGTATTTTACGGTCCATGAAATCCATCTCGGCATCTTCTCACCACACAAACACTGATATCGGGTAATGTCGTAGGGCACCCTCCGGATTTTGATGGGGCACCACCGCGGTGTTGAGCCGACCCTGATTCCGCCCGAGACGAACCGCACGAGCTGCAAGCCATGAGCGAGGGGAGCGAGGGCAGAAGAAAGAGGAGCCTTTGGATGTCAGGGTAGTGGTGAAGTGTGATTTATCCCTACTTAATAACTCAGGCAGAATCCTACCGTCCACATTCGGCTGATAGGTGGGGGACCTAGCGTGTGGACATGTCAAAAGAAACTCGCGCCTTCGTGGTTCAAAAGCCCTGTCACGCGCATTGGACGAAATTTTTTGGTACCTTGCCCGCGTACATATCACTGGGAGGTCTTGTTCAGAACCACACGCCTGCTCACAATCTTACTCCTCCTAGGAACTTGTCATGGCTCGGCGCCGAATCCATCCGCTCCACCGCTTCCGGTAGGGCTCGCCGCGGCGGATCCACCCCAAGATCCTACCGTCGCAGTATCAAATGGCCATGGTTTCTTGAGAGGAGCGGCGACGCTACGTATGCGAGCTCGGCCCCTCCTACCTGTAGAAGGACTGATGTGGCGTCGAGCTTGAGCAGGAGCCGCCAGGCGTGACGGCGCTCGGTCCATGCCAACCCCGTCACCTTCGTCATTGTCGATTCCGATGTGGAGGGCGACGGGGACAAAGCTGTGCAGAACGCCATTGTTCCCTCCTTGGCGAAGGGCAAGCCATGGGCGGGAGTGGATGTCGTCGGGAAGGGCACGGTGGTGTCACCAATCGAGGTGGACTCCGACGACAGCTATGTGATGTGGGTTTAGATGTTGTTTAGGATGGTTGCAATTTCGGTTGTGTTTAATGCGAGTACAATTATTGTAATATGTTTGTCGAGCTATATTAAGTAATGTGTGCAATAGCAGCCGGTGAGTGCTTCCACTTTAGAAATTGTGTCTGTGCCATTTGCATGTTGCATTATCAACGTAGATTACTTGTAAACATTCCAACGAAAATCATCAGATTACAACCATCGGACGGGAGTGGCAGGATGGAAGAGAAGTTGGGACAGTGGCTTCGAGGGGAAGGACACTGGCAGGTGGGCCCTCAGAACACGTGACACTGACATGCGGGAGAGGGAGCACACGGTATTGTCGGTCTGTCCAGAGCAAGCGGACTTTGCAATGTGACAACAGCAAGCTGATTGGACCAATATAATAACTCGTCGAAGTATTAAGGAGTACTGAAAACTACAACTGGGGTACATTCGCACAACACGTATGCTCTAAGCACGTGAGAAGCATCTCTTAAGTCTAACAGTAACGACAGCACAAGTACTACATTTGTCTGTCGGTCTTCTCAATGCAAATGTAGAAATGCATCTGCCTATTCGGTACAGCACCGACAAGGTACTGAGATGGCACGCATAGGATCGACCTTAGGTCCACATACTCCACCTACCGCGGCATCGGGAAGCTCGACGCCTCGGCTAGCACAAGAATGCTATTCGACGACGGCGGCAGGGAATTCTCCCACATGCACACCGTGTATACGGGCCAGGCGCACGAGCCGACCTGACGCATACGGCACCCACGACGGTGGGCCCGACTCTGGTTCCCGGAACACCGGCGGTGATGGTCAGGACGAAAACAGAGCCGTCCCCCCTAGAAAATTAGCAGGCAGCGTGCCGAGTCAGTGAACGGCACCTGCTCTTGGAGAAGTTGGGCTTGCCCGTACGAGATCCTAATCACTTCGATCAAGTGCCCATCTGCAAGGTGGACGACGAGCTCTGCTGGCAGGGCGGTGTAGTTGCAGCCCGGCTCGCGGCGCCGCGCCCGTCTTGAACGCGAGCTCATGGAGCGGGAGCTCACGGTAGGAGTAACGGCGAAAGCATCCTGGGTGGGAGCACACGAGCGGGAATGCCGCTGCGAAGTTGCACGCGAGGATCTCTAGATTCTTGGGCTCCCACATCTGCCACAACTGATGTTTGTCGAGAAATCGGAAAAAAGATCAGTAGTTAGATTGGCGAATAGCAGGAATGTGTAGGATAAGTTCAAAAGCTTGTAAAATGATTTCTTACCATGAAGGTAGCGACCGGAGAATTGGCGGATGTCGTCGGCTTGCGGCTACGGTAGGATGGAAGTGAAGTGGGGAAAGTGGCTTCGAGGGAAGGAAGAGAAGTAGGGGGAGGAAGAGAAGTAACGGGGACGTGACACTAGGATATGGCCCACTAAACTCGTGAGTCGTAACACTCGCAACATGCCAGTTTGTCCAGAACAAGCGTGGCCAATCATGCCGCAGAATAGCCTACTCGAGGATCGCTCTCGTGAAGACCATCCCAATCGTCCAAGCGCCCCAATCGAATGGTATGTAACAATCATGGATCCATTGGGGGGCAGTGCTAGTTTTAGTATAAGAACAAGCATGAAATGACTCAAATGGATCCATGTGTGGTTTGTGGAAATAACACACATGCAATGACTCTAGTGGTGACCCATGTGTGGTTTGTGGAAAGAACACACATGCAATGACTCTAGTGGTGGATCCATGTGTGGTTTGTGGAAAAGAACACACATGCAATGACTCTAGTGCTGGTTTGTGGTTTTAGTATAAGTATAAACATGCAATGACTCTAGTGGTTGATCCATGTGTGGTTTGTGGAAATAACACACATGCAATGACTCTAGTGGTTGATCCATGTGTGGTTTGTGGAAATAACACACATGCAATGACTCTAGTGGTTGATCCATGTGTGGTTTGTCGAAATAACACAAATGCAATGACTCTAGTGGTTGATCCATGTGTGGTTTGAGGAAAGAACACACATGCAATGACTCTGGTTGATCCATATGTGGTTTGTGGAAAGAACACACATGCAATGACTCTAGTGGTGGATCCATGTGTGGTTTGTGGAAAAGAACACACATGCAATGACTCTAGTTCTGGTTTGTGATTTTAGTATAAGAACAAACATGCAATGACTCTAGTGGTTGATCCATGTGTGGTTTGTGGAAAGAACACACATGCAATGACTAGTGGTTGATCCATATGTGGTTTGTGGAAAGTACATACATGCAATGACCACTAGTGGATCCATGTGTGGTTTGTGGAAAAGAACACACATGCAATGACTATAGTGCTGGTTTGTGGTTTTAGTATAAGAACAAACAGGCAATGACTCTAGTGGTTGATCCATGTGTGGTTTGTGGAAATAACACACATGCAATGACTCTAGTGGTTGATCCGTGTGTGGTTTGTGGAAAGAACACACATGCAATGACCACTGGTGGATCCATGCGTGGTTTGTGGAAAAGATCACACATGCAATGACTCTAGTGCTGGTTTGTGGTTCTAGTATCAGAACAAACATGCAATGACTCTAGTGGTTGATCCATGTGTGGTTTGTGGAAAGAACACACATGCAATGACTCTAGTTGATCCATGTGTGGTTTGTGGAAAGAACACACAGCCAATGACCACTGGTGGATCCATGTGTGGTTTGTGGAAAAGAACACGCATGCAATGACTCTAGTACTGGTTTGTGGTTTTAGTATAAGAACACACATGCAATGACTCTAGGGGTTGATACATGTGTGGTTTGTGGAAAGAACACACATGCAATTACTCTAGTGGTTGATCCATGTGTGGTTTGTGGAAAGAACACACATGCAATGACCACTGGTGGATCCATGTGTGGTTTGTGGAAAAGAACACACATGCAATGACTCTAGTGGTTGATCCATGTTTGTTTGTGGAAATAACACACATGCAGTGACTCTAGTGGTTGATCCATGTGTGGTTTGTGAAAAGAACATACATGCAATGACTCTAGTGTTGGTTTTAGTATAAGAACACACATGCAATGACTCTAGTGGTTGATCCATGTGTGGTTTGTGGAAATAACACACATGCAATGACTCTAGTGGTTGATCCATGTGTGGTTTGTGGAAATAACACACATACAATGACTCTAGTGGGTCCACATGTGTGGTTTGTAGAAAGAACACACATGCAATGACTCTGGTTGATCCATATGTGGTTTGTGGAAAGAACACACATGCAATGACTCTAGTGGTGGATCCATGTGTGGTTTGTGGAAAAGAACACACATGCAATGACTCTAGTGCTGGTTTCTAGTTTTAGTATAAGAACAAACATGCCATGACTCTAGTGGTTGATCCATGTGTGGTTTGTGGCAAGAACACATATGCAATGACTCTGGTTGATCCATATGTGGTTTGTGGAAAGAACACACATGCAATGACCACTAGTGGATCCATGTGTGGTTTGTGGAAAAGAACACACATGCAATGACTCTAGTGCTGGTTTGTGGTTTTAGTATAAGAACAAACATGCAATGACTCTAGTGATTGATCCATGTGTGGTTTGTGGAAAGAACACATGTGCAATGACTCTGGTTGATCCATGTGTGGTTTGTCGATAGAACACAGATGCGATAACCACTGGTGGATCCATGTGTGGTTTGTGGAAAAGAACACACATGCAATGACTCTAGTACTGGTTTGTGGTTTTAGTATAAGAACACACATACAATGACTCTAGTGGTTGATCCATGTGTGGTTTGTGGAAATAACACACATGCAATGACTCTAGTGGTTGATCCATGTGTGGTTTGTGGAAATAACACATATGCAATGACTCTAGTGGTTGATCCATGTGTGGTTTGTGGAATTAACACACATGCAATGACCACTGGTGGATCCATGTGTGGTTTGTGGAAAACAACACACATGTAATGACTCTAGTACTGGTTTGTGGTTTTAGTATAAGAACACACATGCAATGACTCTAGTGGTTGATCCATGTGTGGTTTGTGGAAATAACACACATGCAATGACTCTAGTGGTTGATCCATGTGTGGTTTGTGGAAACAACACACATGCAATGACTCTAGTGGGTGCACATGTGTGGTTTGTGGAAAGAACACACATGCAATGACTCATGTTGATCCATATGTGGTTTGTGGAAAGAACACACATGCAATGACCACTGGTGGATCCATGTGTGGTTTGTGGAAAAGAACACACATGCAATGACTCTAGTGCTGGTTTGTGGTTTTAGTATAAGAACAAACATGCAATGACTCTAGTGGTTGATCCATGTGTAGTTTGTGGAAAGAACACAGATGCAATGACTCTGTTTGATCCATATGTGGTTTGTGGAAAGAACACACATGCAATGACCACTGGTGGATCCATGTGTGGTTTGTGGAAAAGAACACACATGCAATGACTCTAGTGCTGGTTTGTGGTTTTAGTATAAGAACAAACATGCAAGGACTCTAGTGGTTGATCCATGTGTGGTTTGTGGAAATAACACATATGCAATGACTCTGGTTGATCCATGTGTGGTTTGTGGAAAGAACACACATGCAATGACCACTGGTGGATCCATGTGTGGTTTGTGGAAAAGAACACACATGCAATGACTCTAGTACTGGTTTGTGGTTTTAGTATAAGAACATACATGCAATGACTCTAGTGGTTGATCCATGTGTGGTTTGTGGAAATAACACACATGCAATGACTCTAGTGGTTGATCCATGTGTGGTTTGTGGAAAGAACACACATGCAATGACTCTGGTTGATCCATGTGTGGTTTGTGGATAGAACACACATGCAATGACCACTGGTGGATCCATGTGTGGTTCGTGGAAAAGAACACACATGCAATGACTCTAGTGGTTGATCCATGTTTGTTTGTGGAAATAACACACATGCAATGACTCTAGTGGTTGATCCATGTGTGGTTTGTGAAAAGAACACACCTGCAACGACTCTAGTGTTGGTTTTAGTATAAGAACACACATGCAATGACTCTAGTGGTTGATCTATGTGTGGTTTGTGGAAATAACACATATGCAATGACTCTAGTGGTTGATCCATTAGTGGTTTGTGAAAAGAACACACCTGCAATGACTCTAGTGTTGGTTTTAGTATAAGAACACACATGCAATGACTCTAGTGGTTGATCCATGTGTGGTTTGTGGAAATAACACACATGCAATGACTCTAGTGGTTGATCCATGTGTGGTTTGTGGAAAAGAACACACATGCAATGACTCTAGTGTTGGTTTGTTAAGAACACACATGCAATGACTCTAGTGGTTGATCCATGTGTGGTTTCTGGAAAGAACACACATGCAATGACTCTAGTGATCCATGTGTGGTTTGTGGAAAGAACACACATGCAATGACTCAGTGGTTGATCCATATGTGGTTTGTGGAAAGAACACACATGCAATGACTCTAGTGGTTGATCCATGTGTGGTTTGTGGAAAGAACACACATGCAATGACTCTAGTGGTTGATCCATGTGTGGTTTGTGGAAAGAACACACATGCAATGACTCTAGTGGTTGATCCATGTGTGGTTTGTGGAAAAGAACACACATGCAATGACCACTGGTTGATCCATATGTGGTTTGTGGAAAGAATACACATGCAATGACTCTGGTGGATCCATGTGTGGTTTGTGGAAATAACACACATGCAATGACTCTAGTGCTGGTTCCTGGTTTTAGTATAACAACACACATGCAATGACTCTAGTGGTTGATCCATGTGTGGTTTGTGGAAAGAACACACGTGCAATGACTCTGGTTGATCCATGTGTGTTTGTGGAAAAGAACACACATGCAATAACCACTGGTTGATCCATGTGGTTTGTGGAAAAGAACACACATGCAATGAGTCTAGTACTGGTTTGTGGTTATCCATATGTGGTTTGTTTAAAGAACACACATGCAATGACTCTAGTGGTTGATCCATGTGTGGTTTGTGGAAATAACACACATGCAATGACCACTGGTGGATCCATGTGTGGTTTGTGGAAAAGAACACATATGCAATGACTAGTGGTTTTTCCATTTTTGGTTTTTGGTAAAGTACACACATGCAATGACAGTGGTGGATCCATGTGTGGTTTGTGAAAAGAACACACATGCAATGACTCTAGGGTTGGTTTTAGTATAAGAACACACATGCAATGACTCTAGTGGTTGATCCATGTGTGGTTTGTGGAAATAACACACATGCAATGACTCTAGTGGTTGATCCATGTGTGGTTTGTGGAAAGAACACACATGCAATGACCAGTGGTGGATCCATGTGTGGTTTGTGGAAATAACACACATGCAATGACTCTAGTGCCATGTGTGGTTTGTGGAAAGAACAAACATGCAATGACACTAGTGGTTGATCCATGTGTGGTTTGTGGAAAGAACACACATGCAGTGACTCTGGTTGATCCGTGTGTGGTTTGTGGAAAGAACTCACATGCAATGACCACTGGTGGATCCATGTGTGGTTTGTGGAAAAGAACACACATGCAATGACTCTAGTGGATCCATGTGTGCTTTGTGGAAAAGAACACACATGCAATGACTCTAGGGGTTGATACATGTGTGGTTTGTGGAAAGAACACACATGCAATGACTCTAGTGGTTGATCCATATGTGGTTTGTGGAAAGAACACATATGCAATGACCACTGGTGGATCCATGTGTTGTTTGTGGAAAAGAACACACATGCAATGACTCTAGTGGTTGATCCATGTTTGTTTTGGGAAATAACACACATGCAATGATAGTGGTTGATCCATGTGTGGTTTGTGGAAAGAACACACATGCAATGACTGTGCTGGTTTGTGAAAAGAACACACATGCAATGACTCTAGTGTTGGTTTGTATAAGAACACATGCAATGACTCTAGTGGTTGATCCATGTGTGGTTTGTGCAAATAACACACATGCAATGACTCTAGTGGTTGATCCATGTGTGGTTTGTGGAAAAGAACACACATGCAATGACTCTAGTGCTGGTCCATGTGGTTTGTAGAAAGAAAACACAAGCAATGACTCTGGTTGCTCCATATGTGGTTTGTGGACACAACACACATGCAACTACTCGAGTGGTGGATCCATGTGTTGTTTGTGTAAAGAACACACATGCAATGACAGTGGTGGATCCATATGTGGTTTAGGAAAGAACAAACATGCAATGACTTTAGTGGTTGATCCATGTGTGGTTTGTGGAAAGAACACACATGCAATAACATTGGTTGATCCATGTGTGGTTTGTGGAAAAGAACACACATGCAATGACTCTAGTGGATCCATGTGGTTTGTGCAAAGAACACACATGCAATGACTCTAGTGCTGGTTTGTGGTTTTAGTAGAAGAATACACATGCAATGACTCTAGTGGTTGATCCATGTGTGGTTTGTGGAAAGAACACACATGCAATGACTCTAGTGGTTGATCCATGTGTGGTTTGTGGAAATAACACACATGCAATGACTCTAGTGGTTGATCCATGTGTGGTTTGTGGAAATAACACACATGCAATGACTCTAGTGGTTGATCCATATGTGGTTTGTGAAAATAACACACATGCAATGACTCTAGTGGTTGATCCATGTGTGGTTTGTGGAATTAACACACATGCAATGACCACTGGTGGATCGATGTTGTTTGTGGAAAGAACACACATGTAATGACTCTAGTGGTTGATCCATGTGTGGTTTGTGGAAATAACACACATGCAATGACTGTAGTGGTTGATCCATGTGTGGTTTGTGGAAATAACACACATGCAATGACTCTAGTGGTTGATCCATGTGTGGTTTGTGAAACAACACACATGCAATGACTCTAGTGGGTCCATGTGGTTTGGAAAAGAACACACATGCAATGACTCATGGTTGATCCATATGTGGTTTGTGGAAAGAACACATGCAATGACTCTAGTGGTGGATCCATGTGTGGTTTGTGAAAAGAACACACATGCAATGACTCTAGTGGGTTTGTGTTTTTAGTATAAGAACAAACATGCAATGACTCTAGTGGTTGATCCATGTGTGGTTTGTGAAAAGAACACACATGCAATGACTCTGGTTGATCCATATGTGGTTTGTGGAAAGAACACACATGCAATGACCACTGGTGGATCCTTGTGGTTTGTGGAAAGAACACACATGCAATGACTCTAGTTGATCCATTGTGGTTTGTGGAAAGAACACACATGCAAGGACTCTGGTGGATCCATGTGTGGTTTGTGGAAATAACACACATGCAATGACCACTGGTTGATCCATCTGTGGTTTGTGGATACAACACACATGCAATGACCAGTGGTGGATCCATGTGTGGTTTGTGGAAAAGAACACACATGCAATGACGCTAGTGCTGGTTTGTGGTTTAGTATAAGAATACACATGCATTGACTCTAGTGGTTGATCCATGTGTGGTTTGTGGAAATAACACACATGCAATGACTCTAGTGGTTGATCCATGTGGTTTGTGGAAAGAACACACATGCAATGACTCTTGGTTGATCCATGTTTGGTTTGTGTAAAGTACACACATTCAATGACTACTGGTGGATTCTTGTGTGGTTTGTTGTTAATAACACACATTCAATGTCTCTAGTGGATCCATGTGTGGTTTGTGGAAAAGAACACACATGCAATGACTCTAGTGGTGGATCCATGTGTGGTTTGTGGAAATAACACCCATGCAATGACTCTAGTGGTTGGTGGTTTGTGAAAAGAACACACATGCAATGACTCAGTGGTTGATCCATGTGTTGTTTGTGGAAAGAACACACGTGCAATGAGTCTAGTGGTTGATCCATGTGGTTTGTAGAAAAGAACACACATGCAATGACTCTAGTGCTGGTTTGTGGTTTTAGTATAATAACACACATGCAATGACTCTAGTGGTTGATCCATGTGTGGTTTGTGGAAATAACACACATGCAATGTCTGTAATGGATCCATTAGTGGTTTATGGAAAAGAACACACATGCAATGACCACTGGTTGATCCATATGTGGTTTGTGGAAAGAACACACATGCAATGACCACTAGTGGTTGATCCATTTGTGTTTGTGGAAAGAACACACATGTAATGACAGTGGTGGATCCATGTGTAGTTTGTGAAAAGAACACACATGCAATGACTCTAGTGTTGGTTTTAGTATAAGAACACACATGCAATGACTCTAGTGGTTTATCCATGTGTGGTTTGTGGAAATAACACACATGCAATGACTCTAGTGGTTGATCCATGGGTGGTTTGTGGAAATTACACACATGCAATGACTCTAGTGGTTGATCCATGTGTGGTTTGTGGAAATAACACACATGCAATGACTCTAGTGGTTGATCCATGTGTGGTTTGTGGAAATAACACACATGCAATGACTCTAGTGGTTGATACATGTGTGGTTTGTGAAAAGAACACACATGCAATGACCACTGGTTGATCCATAAGTTGTTTGTGGAAATGAATACGCATGCAATGACTCTAGTGGTTGATCCATGTGTGGTTTGTGGAAATAACACACATGCAATGACTCTAGTGGTTCATCCATGTGTGGTTTGTGGATATAACACACATGCAATGACTCTAGTGGTTGATCGATGTGTGGTTTGTGGAAATAACACACATGCAATGACTCTAGGGGTTGATCCATGTGTGGTTTGTGGAAAAGAACACACATGCAATGAGTCTAGTGGATCCATATGTGGTTTGTGGAAAGAACACACATGCAATGACTGTAGTTGATCCATATGTGGTTTGTGGAAAGAACACACATGCAATGACCACTAGTGGATCCATGTGTGGTTTGTGGAAAAGAACACACATGCAATGACCACTGGTTGATCCATGTGTGGTTTGTGGAAAGAACACACATGCAATGACAGTGGTGGATCCATGTGTGGTTTGTGAAAAGAACACACATGCAATGACTCTAGTGTTGGTTTTAGTATAAGAACACACATGCAATGACTCTAGTGGTTGATCCATGTGTGGTTTGTGGAAATAACACACATGCAATGACTCTAGTGGTTGATCCATGTGTGGTTTGTGGAAATAACACACATGCAATGACTCTAGTGGTTGATCCATGTGTGGTTTGTGGAAATAACACACATGCAATGACTCTAGTGGTTGATCCATGTGTGGTTTGTGGAAATAACACACATGCAATGACACTAGTGGTTGATCCATGTGTGGTTTGTGGAAATAACACACATGCAATGACTCTAGTGGGTCCACATGTGGTTTGTGAAAAGAACACACATGCAATGACCACTGGTTGATCCATCAGTTGTTTGTGGAAAAGAACACACATGCAATGAGTCTAGTGGATCCATATGTCGTTTGTGGAAAGAACACACATGCAATGACTCTGGTTGATCCATATGTGCTTTGTGGAAAGAACACACGTCCAATGACCACTGGTGAATCCATGTGTGATTTGTGGAAAAGAACACACATGCAATGACCACTAGTCGATCCATGTATTGTTTGTGGAAAGAGAACACATGCAATGACAGTGGTGGATCCATGTGTGGTTTGTGAAAAGAACACACATGCAATGATAGTGGTGGATCCATGTGTGGTTTGTGGATAGAACACACATGCAATGACTCTAGTGCTAGTTTTAATATAAGAACACACATGCAATGACTCTAGTGGGTCCACATGTGGTTTGTGAAAAGAACACACATGCAATGACCACCGGTTGATCCATCAGTTGTTTGTGGAAAAGAACACACGTGCAATGAGTCTAGTGGATCCATGTGTGGTTTGCGGAAAAGAACACACATGCAATGACTCTAGTGCTGGTTTGTGGTTTTAGTATAATAACAAACATGCAATGACTCTAGTGGTTGATCCATGTGTGGTTTGTGGAAATAACACACATGCAATGTCTGTAATGGATCCCTAAGTGGTTTATGGAAAAGAACACACATGCAATGACAACTGGTTGATCCATATGTGGTTTGTGGAAAGAACACACATGCAATGACCACTAGTGGTTGATCCATTTGTGGTTTGTGGAAAGAACACACATGCAATGACATTGGTGGATCCATGTGTAGTTTTGTGAAAAGAACACACATGCAATGACTCTAGTGTTGGTTTTTGTATAAGAACACACATGCAATGACTCTAGTGTTGGTTTTAGTATAAGAACACACATGCAATGACTCTAGTGGTTTATCCATGTGTGGTTTGTGGAAATAACACACATGCAATGACTCTAGTGGTTGATCCATGGGTGGTTTGTGGAAATAACACACATGCAATGACTCTAGTGGTAGATCCATGCGTGGTTTGTTGAAATAACACACATGTAATGTCTCTATTGGTTGAACCATGTGTGGTTTGTGTAAATAACACACATGCAATCACTCTAGTGGTTGATCCATGTGTGGTTTGTGAAAAGAACACACATGCAATGACTCTAGTGGTTGATCCATGTGTGGTTTGTGGAAAGAACACACATGCAATGACTCTAGTGGTTGATCCATGTGTGGTTTGTGGAAATAACACACATGCAATGACTCTGGTTGATCCATGTGTGGTTTGTGGAAAGAACACACATGCAATGACAGTGGTGGATCCATGTGTGGTTTGTGGAAAGAACACACATGCAATGACTCTAGTGGTTGATCCATGTGTGGTTTGTGGAAATAACACACATGCAATGACTCTAGTGGTTGATCCATGTTTTGTTTTATTAAAGAAAACACATGCAATGACTCTAGTGGTTGATCCATGTGTGGTTTGTGAAAAGAACACATATCCAATGACCACTGGTTGATCCATAAGTTGTTTCTGGAAAAGAACACACGTGCAATTAGTCTAGTGGATACATATATGGTTTGTGGAAAAGAACACACATGCTATGACTCTAGTGCTGGTTTGTGGTTTTAGTATAAGAACAAACATGCAATGACTCTAGTGGTTGATCCATGTGTGGTTTGTGGAAATAACACACATGCAATGACTCTAATGGATCCATAAGTGGTTTATGGAAAAGAACACACATGCAATGACCACTGGTTGATCCATATGTGGTTTGTGGAAAGAACACACATGCAATGACCACTAGTGGTTGATCCATGTGTGGTTTGTGGAAAGAACACACATGCAATGACAGTGGTGGATCCATGTGTGGTTTGTGAAAAGAACACACATGCAATGACTCTAGTGTTGGTTTTAGTATAAGAACACACATGCAATGACTCTAGTGTTTGTTTTAGTATAAGAACACACATGCAATGACTCTAGTGGTTGATCCATGTGTGGTTTGTGGAAATAACACACATGCAATGACTCTAGTGGTTGATCCATGTGTGGTTTGTGGAAATAACACACATGCAATGACTCTAGTGGTTGATCCATGTGTGGTTTGTGGAAATAACACACATGCAATGACTCTAGTGGTTGATCCATGTGTGGTTTGTGGAAATAACACACATGCAATGACTCTAGTGGTTGATCCATGTGTGGTTTGTGGAAATAACACACATGCAATGACTCTAGTGGTTGATCCATGTGTGGTTTGTGGAAATAACACACATGCAATGACTCTAGTGGTTGATCCATGTGTGGTTTGTGGAAAAGAACACACATGCAATGACTCTAGTGGTTGATCCATGTGTGGTTTGTGGAAATAACACACATGCAATGACTCTAGTGGTTGATTCATGTGTGGTTTGTGGAAATAATAGACATGCAATGACCACTAGTGGTGGATCCATGTGTGGTTTGTGGAAAGAACACACATGCAATGACCACTGGTGGATCCATGTGTGGTTTGTGGAAAGAACACACATGCAATGACTCTGGTGGATCATGTGGTCCGTGGAAATAACACACATGCAATGACTCTAGTGCTAGTTTTAGTATAAGAACACACATGCGATGACTCTAGTGGTTGATCCATGTGTGGTTTGTGGAAATAACACACATGCAATGAATCTAATGGTTGATCCATGTGTGGTTTGTGGAAATAACACACATGCAATGACTCTAGGTGGTTGATCCATGTGTGGTTTGTGGAAATAACACACATGCAATGACTCTAGTGGTTGATCCATGTGTGGTTTGTGGAAATAACACACATGAAATGACTCTAGTGGTTGATCCATGTGTTGTTTAGTATAAGAACACACATGCAATGACTCTAGTGGTTGATCCATAAGTTGTTTGTGGAAAAGAACACACATGCAATGAGTCTAGTGGATCCATATGTGGTTTGTGGAAAGAACACACATGCAATGACTCTAGTGGTTGATCCATGTGTGGTTTGTGGAAATAACACACATGCAATGACTCTAGTGGTTGATCCATGTGTGGTTTGTGGAAATAACACACATGCAATGACTCTAGTGGTTGATCCATGTGTGGTTTGTGGAAATAACACACATGCAATGACTCTAGTGGTTGATCCATGTGTGGTTTGTGAAAAGAACACACATGCAATGACTCTAGTGTTGGTTGAACCATGCAAGTTGGTTGTGGTAAAGAACACACATGCAATGACTCTAGTGGTTGATCCATGTGTGGTTTGTGGAAAGAACACACATGCAATGACTCTAGTGGTTGATCCATGTGTGGTTTGTGGAAAGAACACACATGCAATGACTCTAGTGGTTGATCCATGTGGTTTGTGGAAATAACACACATGCAATGACTCTAGTGGTTGATCCATGTGTGGTTTGTGGAAGTACAAACATGCAATGACTCTAGTGGTTGATCCATGTGTGGTTTGTGGAAAGAACACACATGCAATGACTCTAGTGGTTGATCCATGTGTGGTTTGTGAAAAGAACACACATGCAATGACCAATGGTTGATCCATGTGGTTTGTGAAAGAACACACATGCAATGACTCTAGTGGATCCATGTGGTTTGTGGAAAGAACACACATGCAATGACTCTAGTTTGATCCATGTGTGGTTTGTGGAAAGAACACATGCAATGACTCTAGTGGTTGATCCATGTGTGGTTTGTGGAAATAACACACATGCAATGACTCTAGTGGTTGATCCATGTGTGGTTTGTGGAAATACCACATGCAATGACGCTAGTGGTTGATCCATGTGTGGTTTGTGGAAATAACACACATGCAATGACTCTAGTGGTTGATCCATGTGTGGTTTGTGGAAATAACACACATGCAATGACTCTAGTGGTTGATCCATGTGTGGTTTGTGGAAATAACACACATGCAATGACTCTAGTGGTTGATCCATGTGTGGTTTGTGAAAAGAACACACATGCAATGACTCTAGTGGTTGATCCACGTTGTTTGTGGAAAAGAACACACATGCAATGAGTCTAGTGGATCCATGTGTGGTTTGTGGAAAGAACACACATGCAATGACTCTAGTGGATCCATATGTGGTTTGTGGAAAGAACACACATTGAATGACTCTGGTTGATCCATGTGTGGTTTGTGGAAAGAACACACATGCAACGACCACTAGTGGATCCATGTGTGGTTTGTGGAAAGAACACACATTGAATGACTCTGGTTGATCCATGTGTGGTTTGTGGAAAGAACACACATGCAATGACCACTGGTGGATCCATGTGTGGTTTGTGGAAAGAACACACATGCAATGACTCTAGTGGTTGATCCATGTGGTTTCTGGAAAGAACACACATGCAATGACTCTAGTGGTTGATCCATGTGTGGTTTGTGGAAATAACACACATGCAATGACTCTAGTGGTTGATCCATGTGTGGTTTGTGGAAATAACACATGCAATGACTCTAGTGGTTGATCCATGTGTGGTTTGTGAAAAGAACACACATGCATTGACCACTGGTTGAAGCATAAGTTGTTTGTGGAAAAGAACACACATGCAATGACTCTAGTGGATCCATGTGTGGTTTGTGGAAAAGAACACACATGCAATGACTCTGGTTGATCCATATGTAGTTTGTAGAAAGAACACACATGCAATGACTCTAGTGGTTGATCCATGTGTGGTTTGTGAAAAGAACACACATCCAATGACGACTGGTTGATCCATAAGTTGTTTGTGGAAAGAACACACATGCAATGACAGTGGTGGATCCATGTGTGGTTTGTGAAAAGAACACACATGCAATGACTCTAGTGGTTGATCCATGTGTGGTTTGTGGAAATAACACAGATGCAATGACTCTAGTGGTTGATCCATGTGTGGTTTGTGGAAATAACACATGCAATGACTCTAGTGGTTGATCCATGTGTGGTTTGTGGAAATAACACACATGCAATGACTCTAGTGGTTGATCCATGTGTGGTTTGTGGAAATAACACACATGCAATGACTCTAGTGGTTGATCCATGTGTGGTTTGTGGAAAGAACACACATGCAATGACTAGTGGTTGATCCATAAGTTGTTTGTGGAAAAGAACACATATGCAATGAGTCTAGTGGATCCATGTGTGGTTTGTGGAAAAGAACACACATGCAATGACTCTAGTGGTTGATCCATGTGTGGTTTGTGGAAATAACACACATGCAATGACTCTAGTGGTTGATCCATGTGTGGTTTGTGGAAATAACACACATGCAATGAATCTAATGGTTGATCCATGTGTGGTTTGTGGAAATAACACACATGCAATGACTCTAGTGCTTGATCCATGTGTGGTTTGTGAAAAGAACACACATCCAATGACCACTGGTTGATGTTGTTTTTTGTAAAGAACAAACATGCAATGACTCTAGTGGATCCATGTGGTTTGTGGAAATAACACACATGCAATGACTGTAATGGATCCATAAGTGGTTTATGGAAAAGAACACACATGCAATGGCCACTGGTTGATCCATATGTGGTTTGTGGAAAGAACACAAATGCAATGACCACTAGTGGTTGATCCATGTGTGGTTTGTGGAAAGAACACACATGCAATGACAGTGGTGGATCCATGTGTGGTTTGTGAAAAGAACACACATGCAATGACTCTAGTGTTTGTTTTAGTATAAGAACACACATGCAATGACTCTAGTGTTTGATCCATGTGTGGTTTGTGGAAATAACACACATGCAATGACTCTAGTGTTTGATCCATGTGTGGTTTGTGGAAATAACACACATGCAATGACTCTAGTGGTTGATCCATGTGTGGTTTGTGGAAATAACACACATGCAATGACTCTAGTGGTTGATCCATGTGTGGTTTGTGGAAATAACAGACATGCAATGACTCTAGTGGTTGATCCATGTGTGGTTTGTGGAAATAACACACATGCAATGACTCTAGTGGTTGATCCATGTGTGGTTTGTGGAAATAACACACATGCAATGACTCTAGTGGTTGATCCATGTGTGGTTTGTGGAAATAACACACATGCAATGACTCTAGTGGTTGATCCATGTGTGGTTTGTGGAAATAACACACATGCAATGACTCTAGTGGTTGATCCATGTGTGGTTTGTGGAAATAACACACATGCAATGACTCTAGTGGTTGATCCATGTGTGGTTTGTGGAAATAACACACATGCAATGACTCTAGTGGGTCCACATGTGGTTTGTGAAAAGAACACACATGCAATGACCACTGGTTGATCCATCAGTTGTTTGTGGAAAAGAACACACATGCAATGAGTCTAGTGGATCCATATGTCGTTTGTGGAAAGAACACACATGCAATGACTCTGGTTGATCCATATGTGCTTTGTGGAAAGAACACACGTCCAATGACCACTGGTGAATCCATGTGTGATTTGTGGAAAAGAACACACATGCAATGACCACTAGTCGATCCATGTATTGTTTGTGGAAAGAGAACACATGCAATGACAGTGGTGGATCCATGTGTGGTTTGTGAAAAGAACACACATGCAATGATAGTGGTGGATCCATGTGTGGTTTGTGGATAGAACACACATGCAATGACTCTAGTGCTAGTTTTAATATAAGAACACACATGCAATGACTCTAGTGGGTCCACATGTGGTTTGTGAAAAGAACACACATGCAATGACCACCGGTTGATCCATCAGTTGTTTGTGGAAAAGAACACACGTGCAATGAGTCTAGTGGATCCATGTGTGGTTTGCGGAAAAGAACACACATGCAATGACTCTAGTGCTGGTTTGTGGTTTTAGTATAATAACAAACATGCAATGACTCTAGTGGTTGATCCATGTGTGGTTTGTGGAAATAACACACATGCAATGTCTGTAATGGATCCCTAAGTGGTTTATGGAAAAGAACACACATGCAATGACCACTGGTTGATCCATATGTGGTTTGTGGAAAGAACACACATGCAATGACCACTAGTGGTTGATCCATTTGTGGTTTATGGAAAAGAACACACATGCAATGACCACTGGTTGATCCATATGTGGTTTGTGGAAAGAACACACATGCAATGAACACTAGTGGTTGATCCATTTGTGGTTTGTGGAAAGAACACACATGCAATGACAGTGGTGGATCCATGTGTAGTTTGTGAAAAGAACACACATGCAATGACTCTAGTGTTGGTTTTAGTATAAGAACACACATGTAATGACTCTAGTGTTGGTTTTAGTATAAGAACACACATGCAATGACTCTAGTGGTTTATCCATGTGTGGTTTGTGGAAATAACACACATGCAATGACTCTAGTGGTTGATCCATGGGTGGTTTGTGGAAATAACACACATGCAATGACTCTAGTGGTTGATCCATGGGTGGTTTGTGGAAATAACACACATGCAATGACTCTAGTGGTTGATCCATGCGTGGTTTGTGCAAATAACACACATGCAATGACTCTAGTGGTTGAACCATGTGTGGTTTGTGTAAATAACACACATGCAATGACTCTAGTGGTTGATCCATGTGTGGTTTGTGAAAAGAACACACATGCAATGACCACTGGTTGATCCATAAGTTGTTTGTGGAAAAGAATACACATGCAATGACACTAGTGGTTGATCCATGTGTGGTTTGTGGAAATAACACACATGCAATGACTCTAGTGGTTGATCCATGTGTGGTTTGTGGAAATAACACACATGCAATGACTCTAGTGGTTGATCGATGTGTGGTTTGTGGAAATAACACACATGCAATGACTCTAGTGGTTGATCCATGTGTGGTTTGTGAAAACAACACACATGCAATGTCCACTGGTTGATCCATAAGTTGTTTGTGGAAAAGAACACACATGCAATGAGTCTAGTGGATCCATATGTGGTTTGTGGAGAGAACACACATGCAATGACTCTAGTTGATCCATATATGGTTTGTGGAAACAACACACATGAAATGACCAATGGTGGATCCATGTGTGGTTTGTGGAAAAGAACACACATGCAATGACCACTGGTTGATCCATATGTGGTTTGTGGAAAGAACACACATGCAATGATAGTGGTGGATCCATGTGTGGTTTGTGAAAAGAACACACATGCAATGACTCTAGTGGTTGATCCATGTGTGGTTTCTGGAAATAACACACATGCAATGACTCTAGTAGTTGATCCATGTGTGATTTGTGGAAATAACACACATGCAATGACTCTAGTGGTTGATCCATGTGTGGTTTGTGGAAATAACACACATGCAATGACTCTAGTGGGTCCACATGTGGTTTGTGAAAAGAATACACATGCAATGACCACTGGTTGATCCATCTGTTGTTTGTGGAAAAGAACACACATACAATGAGTCTAGTGGATCCATATGTGGTTTGTGGAAAGAACACACATGCAATGACTCTGGTTGATCCATATGTGCTTTGTGGAAAGAACACACATGCAATGACCACTGGTGAATCCATGTGTGATTTGTGGAAAAGAACACACATGCAATGACCACTGGTCGATCCATGTATTGTTTGTGGAAAGAACACACATGCAATGACAGTGGTGGATCCATGTGTCGTTTGTGAAAATAACACACATGCAATGACAGTGGTGGATCCATGTGTGGTTTGTGGATAGAACACACATGCAATGACTCTAGTGCTAGTTTTAATATAAGAACACACATGCAATGACTCTAGTGGGTCCACATGTGGTTTGTGAAAAGAACACACATGCAATGACCACCGGTTGATCCATCAGTTGTTTGTGGAAAAGAACACACGTGCAATGAATCTAGTGCATCCATGTGTGGTTTGTGGAAAAGAACACACATGCAATGACTCTAGTGCTGGTTTGTGGTTTTAGTATAATAACAAACATGCAATGACTCTAGTGGTTGATCCATGTGTGGTTTGTGGAAATAACACACATGCAATGACTGTAATGGATCCATAAGTGGTTTATGGAAAAGAACACACATGCAATGACCACTGGTTGATCCATATGTGGTTTGTGGAAAGAACACACATGCAATGACCACTAGTGGTTGATCCATGTGTGGTTTCTGGAAAGAACACACATGCAATGACAGTGGTGGATCCATGTGTAGTTTGTGAAAATAACACACATGCAATGACTCTAGTGTTTGTTTTAGTATAAGAACACACATGCAATGACTCTAGTGTTGGTTTTAGTATAAGAACACACATGCAATTACTCTAGTGGTTTATCCATGTGTGGTTTGTGGAAATAACACACATGCAATGACTCTAGTGGTTGATCCATGGGTGGTTTGTGGAAATAACACACATGCAATGACTCTAGTGGTTGATCCATGGGTGGTTTGTGGAAATAACACACATGCAATGACTCTAGTGGTTGATCCATGCGTGGTTTGTGGAAATAACACACATGCAATGACTCTAGTGGTTGATCCATGCGTGGTTTGTGGAAATAACACACAAGCAATGACTCTAGTGGTTGAACCATGTGTGGTTTGTGTAAATAACACACATGCAATGACTCTACTGGTTGATCCATGTGTGGTTTATGAAAAGAACACACATGCAATGACCACTGGTTGATCCATAAGTTGTTTATGGAAAAGAATACACATGCAATGACTCTAGTGGTTGATCCATGTGTGGTTTGTGGAAATAACACACATGCAATGACTCTAGTGGTTGATCCATGTGTGGTTTGTGGAAATAACACACATGCAATGACTCTAGTGGTTGAACCATGTGTGGTTTGTGTAAATAACACACATGCAATGACTCTAGTGGTTTATCCATGTGTGGTTTGTGAAAAGAACACACATGCAATGACCACTGGTTGATCCAGAAGTTCTTTGTGGAAAAGAATACACATGCAATGACTCTAATGGTTGATCCATGTGTGGTTTGTGGAAATAACACACATGCAATGACTCTAGTGGTTGATCCATGTGTGGTTTGTGGAAATAACACACATGCAATGACTCTAGTGGTTGAACCATGTGTGGTTTGTGGAAATAACACACATGCAATGACTCTAGTGGTTGATCCATGTGTGGTTTGTGAAAAGAACACACATGCAATGACCACTGGTTGATCCATAAGTTGGTTGTGGAAAAGAACACACATGCAATGAGTCTAGTGGATCCATATGTGGTTTGTGGAAAGAACACACATGCAATGACTCTAGTGGATCCATATGTGGTTTGTGGAAAGACAACACATGCAGTGACTCTAGTTGATCCATATGTGGTTTGTGGAAAGAACACAAATGCAATGACCACTGGTGGATCCATGTGTGGTTTGTAGAAAAGAACACACATGCAATGACCACTGGTTGATCCATGTGTGGTTTGTGGAAAGAACACACATGCAATGATAGTGGTGGATCCATTTGTGTTTTATGAAAAGAACACACATGCAATGACTCTAGTGTTGGTTTCAGTATAAGAACACACATGCAATGACTCTAGTGGTTGATCCATGTGTGGTTTGTGGAAATAACACACATGCAATGACTCTAGTGGTTGATCCATGTGTGGTTTGTGGAAATAACACACATGCAATGACTCTAGTGGGTCCACATGTGGTTTGTGAAAAGAACACACATGCAATGACCACTGGTTGATCCATCTGTTGTTTGTGGAAAAGAACACACATGCAATGAGTCTAGTGGATCCATATGTGGTTTGTGGAAAGAACACACATGCAATGACTCTGGTTGATCCATATGTGCTTTGTGGAAAGAACACACGTGCAATGACCACTGGTGAATCCATGTGTGATTTGTGGAAAAGAACACACATGCAATGACCACTAGTCGATCCATGTATTGTTTGTGGAAAGAACACACATGCAATGACAGTGGTGGATCCATGTGTAGTTTGTGAAAAGAACACACATGCAATGACTCTAGTGTTGGTTTTAGTATAAGAACACACATGCAATGACTCTAGTGTTGGTTTTAGTATAAGAACACACATGCAATGACTCTAGTGGTTTATCCATGTGTGGTTTGTGGAAATAACACACATGCAATGACTCTAGTGGTTGATCCATGGGTGGTTTGTGGAAATAACACACATGCAATGACTCTAGTGGTTGATCCATGTGTGGTTTGTGGAAATAAATCACATGCAATGACTCTAGTGGTTGATCCATGCGTGGTTTGCAGAAATAACACACATGCAATGTCTCTAGTGGTTGAACCATGTGTGGTTTGTGTAAATAACACACATGCAATCACTCTAGTGGTTGATCCATGTGTGGTTTGTGAAAAGAACACACATGCAATGACCACTGGTTGATCCATAAGTTGTTTGTGGAAAAGAATACACATGTAATGACTCTAGTGGTTGATCCATGTGTAGTTTGTGGAAATATCACACATGCAATGACTCTAGTGGTTGATCCATGTGTGGTTTGTGGATATAACACACATGCAATGACTCTAGTGGTTTATCCATGTGTGGTTTGTGGAAATAACACACATGCAATGACTCTAGTGGTTGATCCATGGGTGGTTTGTGGAAATAACACACATGCAATGACTCTAGTGGTTGATCCATGTGTGGTTTGTGGAAATAAATCACATGCAATGACTCTAGTGGTTGATCCATGCGTGGTTTGCGGAAATAACACACATGCAATGACTCTAGTGGTTGAACCATGTGTGGTTTGTGGAAATAACACACATGCAATGACTCTAGTGGTTGATCCATGTGTGGTTTGTGAAAAGAACACACATGCAATGACCACTGGTTGATCCATAAGTTGGTTGTGGAAAAGAACACACATGCAATGAGTCTAGTGGATCCATATGTGGTTTGTGGAAAGAACACACATGCAATGACTCTAGTGGATCCATATGTGGTTTGTGGAAAGACAACACATGCAGTGACTCTAGTTGATCCATATGTGGTTTGTGGAAAGAACACACATGCAATGACCACTGGTGGATCCATGTGTGGTTTGTAGAAAAGAACGCACATGCAATGACCACTGGTTGATCCATGTGTGGTTTGTGGAAAGAACACACATGCAATGATAGTGGTGGATCCATTTGTGTTTTATGAAAAGAACACACATGCAATGACTCTAGTGTTGGTTTCAGTATAAGAACACACATGCAATGACTCTAGTGGTTGATCCAGTTTTGGTTTGTGGAAATAACACACATGCAATGACTCTAGTGGTTGATCCATGTGTGGTTTGTGGAAATAACACACATGCAATGACTCTAGTGGGTCCACATGTGGTTTGTGAAAAGAACACACATGCAATGACCACTGGTTGATCCATCTGTTGTTTGTGGAAAAGAACACACATGCAATGAGTCTAGTGGATCCATATGTGGTTTGTGGAAAGAACACACATGCAATGACTCTGGTTGATCCATATGTGCTTTGTGGAAAGAACACACGTGCAATGACCACTGGTGAATCCATGTGTGATTTGTGGAAAAGAACACACATGCAATGACCACTAGTCGATCCATGTATTGTTTGTGGAAAGAACACACATGCAATGACAGTGGTGGATCCATGTGTAGTTTGTGAAAAGAACACACATGCAATGACTCTAGTGTTGGTTTTAGTATAAGAACACACATGCAATGACTCTAGTGTTGGTTTTAGTATAAGAACACACATGCAATGACTCTAGTGGTTTATCCATGTGTGGTTTGTGGAAATAACACACATGCAATGACTCTAGTGGTTGATCCATGGGTGGTTTGTGGAAATAACACACATGCAATGACTCTAGTGGTTGATCCATGTGTGGTTTGTGGAAATAAATCACATGCAATGACTCTAGTGGTTGATCCATGCGTGGTTTGCGGAAATAACACACATGCAATGTCTCTAGTGGTTGAACCATGTGTGGTTTGTGTAAATAACACACATGCAATCACTCTAGTGGTTGATCCATGTGTGGTTTGTGAAAAGAACACACATGCAATTACCACTGGTTGATCCATAAGTTGTTTGTGGAAAAGAATACACATGTAATGACTCTAGTGGTTGATCCATGTGTAGTTTGTGGAAATATCACACATGCAATGACTCTAGTGGTTGATCCATGTGTGGTTTGTGGATATAACACACATGCAATGACTCTATTGGTTGATCCATGTGTGGTTTGTGGAAATAACACACATGCAATGACTCTAGTGGTTGATCCATGTGTGGTTTGTGAAAAGAATACACATGCAATGTCCACTGGTTGATCCATAAGTTGTTTGTGGAAAAGAACACACATGCAATGAGTCTAGTGGATCCATATGTGGTTTGTGGAAAGAACACACATGCAATGACTCTAGTTGATCCATATGTGGTTTGTGGAAAGAACACATATGCAATGACCACTTGTGGATCCATGTGTTATTTGTGGAAAACAACACACATGCAATGACCACTTGTTGATCCATGTGTGGTTTGTGGAAAGAACACACATGCAATGACTGTGGTGGATCCATGTGTGGTTTGTGAAAAGAACACACATGCAATGACTCTAGTGTTGGTTTTAGTATAAGAACACACATGCAATGACTCTAGTGGTTGATCCATGTGTGGTTTGTGCAAATAACACACATGCAATGACTCTAGTGGTTGATCCATGTGTGGTTTCTGGAAATAACACACATGCAATGACTCTAGTGGTTGATCCATGTGTGGTTTGTGGAAATAACACACATGCAATGCCTCTAGTGGTGGATCCATGTGTAGTTTGTGAAAAGAACACACATGCAATGACTCTAGTGTTGGTTTTAGTATAAGAACACACATGCAATGACTCTAGTGGTTTATCCATGTGTGGTTTGTGGAAATAACACACATGCAATGACTCTAGTGGTTGATCCATGGGTGGTTTGTGGAAATAACACACATGCAATGACTCTAGTGGTTGATCCATGTGTGGTTTGTGGAAATAACACACATGCATTGACTCTAGTGGTTGATCCATGTGTGGTTTGCGGAAATAACACACATGCAATGTCTCTAGTGGTTGAACCATGTGTGGTTTGTGTAAATAACACACATGCAATCACTCTAGTGGTTGATCCATGTGTGGTTTGTGAAAAGAACACACATGCAATGACCACTGGTTGATCCATAAGTTGTTTGTGGAAAAGAATACACATGTAATGACTCTAGTGGTTGATCTATGTGTAGTTTGTGGAAATATCACACATGCAATGACTCTAGTGGTTGATCCATGTGTGGTTTGTGGATATAACACACATGCAATGACTCTAGTGGTTGATCCATGTGTGGTTTGTGGAAATAACACACATGCAATGACTCTAGTGGTTGATCCATGTGTGGTTTGTGAAAAGAATACACATGCAATGTCCACTGGTTGATCCATAAGTTGTTATTGGAAAAGAACACACATGCAATGAGTCTAGTGGATCCATATGTGGTTTGTGGAAAGAACACACATGCAATGACTCTAGTTGATCCATATGTGGTTTGTGGAAAGAACACATATGCAATGACCACTTGTGGATCCATGTGTTATTTGTGGAAAACAACACACATGCAATGACCACTTGTTGATCCATGTGTGGTTTGTGGAAAGAACACACATGCAATGACAGTGGTGGATCCATGTGTGGTTTGTGAAAAGAACACACAAGCAATGACTCTAGAGGTTGGTTTTAGTATAAGAACACACATGCAATGACTCTAGTGGTTGATCCATGTGTGGTTTGTGCAAATAACACACATGCAATGACTCTAGTGGTTGATCCATGTGTGGTTTGTGGAAATAACACACATGCAATGACTCTAGTGGTTGATCCATGTGTGGTTTGTGGAAATAACACACATGCAATGACTCTAGTGGTGGATCCATGTGTGGTTTATGGAAATAACACACATGCAATGACTCTAGTGGGTCCACATGTGGTTTGTGAAAAGAACACACATGCAATGACCACTGGTTGATCCATCTGTTGTTTGTGGAAAAGAACACACATGCAATGAGTCTAGTGGATCCATGTGTGGTTTGTGGAAAGAACACACATGCAATGACTCTGGTTGATCCATATGTGCTTTGTGGAAAGAACACACGTGCAATGACCACTGGTGAATCCATGTGTGATTTGTGGAAAAGAACACACATGCAATGACCACTGGTCGATCCATGTATTGTTTGTGGAAAGAACACACATGCAATGACAGTGGTGGATCCATGTGTGGTTTGTGGAAATAACACACATGCAATGACTCTAGTGGTTGATCAATGTGTGGTTTGTGGAAATAACACACATGCAATGACTCTAGTGGTTGATCCATGCGTGGTTTGCGGAAATAACACATGCGATGTCTCTAGTGGTTGAACCATGTGTGGTTTGTGTAAATAACACACATGCAATCACTCTACTGGCTGATCCATGTCTGGTTAGTGAAAAGAACACACATGCAATGACCACTGGTTGATCCATAAGTTGTTTGTGGAAAAGAATACACATGTAATGACTCTAGTGGTTGATCCATGTGTGGTTTGTGGAAATAACACACATGCAATGACTCTAGTGGTTGATCCATGTGTGGTTTGTGGATATAACACACATGCAATGACTCTAGTGGTTGATCCATGTGTGGTTTGTGGAAATAACACACATACAATGACTCTAGTGGTTGATCCATGTGTGGTTTGTGAAAACAACACACATGCAATGTCCACTGGTTGATCCATAAGTTGTTTGTCGAAAAGAACACACATGCAATGAGTCTAGTGGATCCATATGTGGTTTGTGGAAAGAACACACATGCAATGACTCTAGTTGATCCATATGTGGTTTGTGGAAAGAACACACATGAAATGACCAATGGTGGATCCATGTGTGGTTTGTGGAAAAGAACACACATGCAATGACCACTGGTTGATCCATGTGTGGTTTGTGGAAAGAACACACATGCAATGATAGTGGTGGATCCATGTGTGGTTTGTGAAAAGAACACACATGCAATGACTCTAGTGGTTGATCCATGTGTGGTTTGTGGAAATAACACACATGCAATGACTCTAGTGGTTGATCCATGTGTGGTTTGTGGAAATAACACACATGCAATGACTCTAGTGGTTGATCCATGTGTGGTTTGTGGAAATAACACACATGCAATGACTCTAGTGGTTGATCCATGTGTGGTTTGTGGAAATAACACACATGCAATGACTCTAGTGGGTCCACATGTGGTTTGTGAAAAGAACACACATGTAATGACCACTGGTTGATCCATCTGTTGTTTGTGGAAAAGAACACACATGCAATGAGTCTAGTGGATCCATATGTGGTTTGTGGAAAGAACACACATGCAATGACTCTGGTTGATCAATATGTGCTTTGTGGAAAGAACACACGTGCAATGACCACTGGTGAATCCATGTGTGATTTGTGGAAAAGAACACACATGCAATGACCACTGGTCGATCCATGTATTGTTTATGGAAAGAACACACATGCAATGACAGTGGTGGATCCATGTGTGGTTTGTGAAAAGAACACACATGCAATGACAGTGGTGGATCCATGTGTGGTTTGTGGATATAACACACATGCAATGACTCTAGTGGTTGATCCATGTGTGGTTTGTGGAAATAACACACATGCAATGACTCTAGTGGTTGATCCATGTGTGGTTTGTGAAAAGAATACACATGCAATGTCCACTGGTTGATCCATAAGTTGTTATTGGAAAAGAACACACATGCAATGAGTCTAGTGGATCCATATGTGGTTTGTGGAAAGAACACACATGCAATGACTCTAGTTGATCCATATGTGGTTTGTGGAAAGAACACATATGCAATGACCACTTGTGGATCCATGTGTTATTTGTGGAAAACAACACACATGCAATGACCACTTGTTGATCCATGTGTGGTTTGTGGAAAGAACACACATGCAATGACAGTGGTGGATCCATGTGTGGTTTGTGAAAAGAACACACAAGCAATGACTCTAGAGGTTGGTTTTAGTATAAGAACACACATGCAATGACTCTAGTGGTTGATCCATGTGTGGTTTGTGCAAATAACACACATGCAATGACTCTAGTGGTTGATCCATGTGTGGTTTGTGGAAATAACACACATGCAATGACTCTAGTGGTTGATCCATGTGTGGTTTGTGGAAATAACACACATGCAATGACTCTAGTGGTGGATCCATGTGTGGTTTATGGAAATAACACACATGCAATGACTCTAGTGGGTCCACATGTGGTTTGTGAAAAGAACACACATGCAATGACCACTGGTTGATCCATCTGTTGTTTGTGGAAAAGAACACACATGCAATGAGTCTAGTGGATCCATGTGTGGTTTGTGGAAAGAACACACATGCAATGACTCTGGTTGATCCATATGTGCTTTGTGGAAAGAACACACGTGCAATGACCACTGGTGAATCCATGTGTGATTTGTGGAAAAGAACACACATGCAATGACCACTGGTCGATCCATGTATTGTTTGTGGAAAGAACACACATGCAATGACAGTGGTGGATCCATGTGTGGTTTGTGGAAATAACACACATGCAATGACTCTAGTGGTTGATCAATGTGTGGTTTGTGGAAATAACACACATGCAATGACTCTAGTGGTTGATCCATGCGTGGTTTGCGGAAATAACACACATGCGATGTCTCTAGTGGTTGAACCATGTGTGGTTTGTGTAAATAACACACATGCAATCACTCTACTGGCTGATCCATGTCTGGTTAGTGAAAAGAACACACATGCAATGACCACTGGTTGATCCATAAGTTGTTTGTGGAAAAGAATACACATGTAATGACTCTAGTGGTTGATCCATGTGTGGTTTGTGGAAATAACACACATGCAATGACTCTAGTGGTTGATCCATGTGTGGTTTGTGGATATAACACACATGCAATGACTCTAGTGGTTGATCCATGTGTGGTTTGTGGAAATAACACACATACAATGACTCTAGTGGTTGATCCATGTGTGGTTTGTGAAAACAACACACATGCAATGTCCACTGGTTGATCCATAAGTTGTTTGTCGAAAAGAACACACATGCAATGAGTCTAGTGGATCCATATGTGGTTTGTGGAAAGAACACACATGCAATGACTCTAGTTGATCCATATGTGGTTTGTGGAAAGAACACACATGAAATGACCAATGGTGGATCCATGTGTGGTTTGTGGAAAAGAACACACATGCAATGACCACTGGTTGATCCATGTGTGGTTTGTGGAAAGAACACACATGCAATGATAGTGGTGGATCCATGTGTGGTTTGTGAAAAGAACACACATGCAATGACTCTAGTGGTTGATCCATGTGTGGTTTGTGGAAATAACACACATGCAATGACTCTAGTGGTTGATCCATGTGTGGTTTGTGGAAATAACACACATGCAATGACTCTAGTGGTTGATCCATGTGTGGTTTGTGGAAATAACACACATGCAATGACTCTAGTGGTTGATCCATGTGTGGTTTGTGGAAATAACACATGCAATGACTCTAGTGGGTCCACATGTGGTTTGTGAAAAGAACACACATGTAATGACCACTGGTTGATCCATCTGTTGTTTGTGGAAAAGAACACACATGCAATGAGTCTAGTGGATCCATATGTGGTTTGTGGAAAGAACACACATGCAATGACTCTGGTTGATCAATATGTGCTTTGTGGAAAGAACACACGTGCAATGACCACTGGTGAATCCATGTGTGATTTGTGGAAAAGAACACACATGCAATGACCACTGGTCGATCCATGTATTGTTTATGGAAAGAACACACATGCAATGACAGTGGTGGATCCATGTGTGGTTTGTGAAAAGAACACACATGCAATGACAGTGGTGGATCCATGTGTGGTTTGTGGATAGAACACACATGCAATGACTCTAGTGCTAGTTTTAATATAAGAACACACATGAAATGACTCTAGTTGATCCATATGTGGTTTGTGGAAAGAACACATATGCAATGACCACTTGTGGATCCATGTGTTATTTGTGGAAAACAACACACATGCAATGACCACTTGTTGATCCATGTGTGGTTTGTGGAAAGAACACACATGCAATGACAGTGGTGGATCCATGTGTGGTTTGTGAAAAGAACACACAAGCAATGACTCTAGAGGTTGGTTTTAGTATAAGAACACACATGCAATGACTCTAGTGGTTAATCCATGTGTGGTTTGTGCAAATAACACACATGCAATGACTCTAGTGGTTGATCCATGTGTGGTTTGTGGAAATAACACACATGCAATGACTCTAGTGGTTGATCCATGTGTGGTTTGTGGAAATAACACACATGCAATGACTCTAGTGGTGGATCCATGTGTGGTTTATGGAAATAACACACATGCAATGACTCTAGTGGGTCCACATGTGGTTTGTGAAAAGAACACACATGCAATGACCACTGGTTGATCCATCTGTTGTTTGTGGAAAAGAACACACATGCAATGAGTCTAGTGGATCCATGTGTGGTTTGTGGAAAGAACACACATGCAATGACTCTGGTTGATCCATATGTGCTTTGTGGAAAGAACACACGTGCAATGACCACTGGTGAATCCATGTGTGATTTGTGGAAAAGAACACACATGCAATGACCACTGGTCGATCCATGTATTGTTTGTGGAAAGAACACACATGCAATGACAGTGGTGGATCCATGTGTGGTTTGTGGAAATAACACACATGCAATGACTCTAGTGGTTGATCAATGTGTGGTTTGTGGAAATAACACACATGCAATGACTCTAGTGGTTGATCCATGCGTGGTTTGCGGAAATAACACACATGCGATGTCTCTAGTGGTTGAACCATGTGTGGTTTGTGTAAATAACACACATGCAATCACTCTACTGGCTGATCCATGTCTGGTTAGTGAAAAGAACACACATGCAATGACCACTGGTTGATCCATAAGTTGTTTGTGGAAAAGAATACACATGTAATGACTCTAGTGGTTGATCCATGTGTGGTTTGTGGAAATAACACACATGCAATGACTCTAGTGGTTGATCCATGTGTGGTTTGTGGATATAACACACATGCAATGACTCTAGTGGTTGATCCATGTGTGGTTTGTGGAAATAACACACATACAATGACTCTAGTGGTTGATCCATGTGTGGTTTGTGAAAACAACACACATGCAATGTCCACTGGTTGATCCATATGTTGTTTGTGAAAAGGAACACACATGCAATGAGTCTAGTGGATCCATATGTGGTTTGTGGAAAGAACACACATGCAATGACTCTAGTTGATCCATATGTGGTTTGTGGAAAGAACACACATGAAATGACCAATGGTGGATCCATGTGTGGTTTGTGGAAAAGAACACACATGCAATGACCACTGGTTGATCCATGTGTGGTTTGTGGAAAGAACACACATGCAATGATAGTGGTGGATCCATGTGTGGTTTGTGAAAAGAACACACATGCAATGACTCTAGTGGTTGATCCATGTGTGGTTTGTGGAAATAACACACATGCAATGACTCTAGTGGTTGATCCATGTGTGGTTTGTGGAAATAACACACATGCAATGACTCTAGTGGTTGATCCATGTGTGGTTTGTGGAAATAACACACATGCAATGACTCTAGTGGTTGATCCATGTGTGGTTTGTGGAAATAACACACATGCAATGACTCTAGTGGGTCCACATGTGGTTTGTGAAAAGAACACACATGTAATGACCACTGGTTGATCCATCTGTTGTTTGTGGAAAAGAACACACATGCAATGAGCCTAGTGGATCCATATGTGGTTTGTGGAAAGAACACACATGCAATGACTCTGGTTGATCCATATGTGCTTTGTGGAAAGAACACACGTGCAATGACCACTGGTGAATCCATGTGTGATTTATGGAAAAGAACACACATGCAATGACCACTGGTCGATCCATGTATTGTTTATGGAAAGAACACACATGCAATGACAGTGGTGGATCCATGTGTGGTTTGTGAAAAGAACACACATGCAATGACAGTGGTGGATCCATATGTGGTTTGTGGATAGAACACACATGCAATGACTCTAGTGCTAGTTTTAATATAAGAACACACATGAAATGACTCTAGTTGATCCATATGTGGTTTGTGGAAAGAACACATATGCAATGACCACTTGTGGATCCATGTGTTATTTGTGGAAAACAACACACATGCAATGACCACTTGTTGATCCATGTGTGGTTTGTGGAAAGAACACACATGCAATGACAGTGGTGGATCCATGTGTGGTTTGTGAAAAGAACACACAAGCAATGACTCTAGAGGTTGGTTTTAGTATAAGAACACACATGCAATGACTCTAGTGGTTGATCCATGTGTGGTTTGTGCAAATAACACACATGCAATGACTCTAGTGGTTGATCCATGTGTGGTTTGTGGAAATAACACACATGCAATGACTCTAGTGGTTGATCCATGTGTGGTTTGTGGAAATAACACACATGCAATGACTCTAGTGGTGGATCCATGTGTGGTTTATGGAAATAACACACATGCAATGACTCTAGTGGGTCCACATGTGGTTTGTGAAAAGAACACACATGCAATGACCACTGGTTGATCCATCTGTTGTTTGTGGAAAAGAACACACATGCAATGAGTCTAGTGGATCCATGTGTGGTTTGTGGAAAGAACACACATGCAATGACTCTGGTTGATCCATATGTGCTTTGTGGAAAGAACACACGTGCAATGACCACTGGTGAATCCATGTGTGATTTGTGGAAAAGAACACACATGCAATGACCACTGGTCGATCCATGTATTGTTTGTGGAAAGAACACACATGCAATGACAGTGTGGATCCATGTGTGGTTTGTGGAAATAACACACATGCAATGACTCTAGTGGTTGATCCATGTGTGGTTTGTGGAAATAAATCACATGCAATGACTCTAGTGGTTGATCCATGCGTGGTTTGCGGAAATAACACACATGCAATGACTCTAGTGGTTGAACCATGTGTGGTTTGTGGAAATAACACACATGCAATGACTCTAGTGGTTGATCCATGTGTGGTTTGTGAAAAGAACACACATGCAATGACCACTGGTTGATCCATAAGTTGGTTGTGGAAAAGAACACACATGCAATGAGTCTAGTGGATCCATATGTGGTTTGTGGAAAGAACACACATGCAATGACTCTAGTGGATCCATATGTGGTTTGTGGAAAGACAACACATGCAGTGACTCTAGTTGATCCATATGTGGTTTGTGGAAAGAACACACATGCAATGACCACTGGTGGATCCATGTGTGGTTTGTAGAAAAGAACGCACATGCAATGACCACTGGTTGATCCATGTGTGGTTTGTGGAAAGAACACACATGCAATGATAGTGGTGGATCCATTTGTGTTTTATGAAAAGAACACACATGCAATGACTCTAGTGTTGGTTTCAGTATAAGAACACACATGCAATGACTCTAGTGGTTGATCCATGTGTGGTTTGTGGAAATAACACACATGCAATGACTCTAGTGGTTGATCCATGTGTGGTTTGTGGAAATAACACACATGCAATGACTCTAGTGGGTCCACATGTGGTTTGTGAAAAGAACACACATGCAATGACCACTGGTTGATCCATCTGTTGTTTGTGGAAAAGAACACACATGCAATGAGTCTAGTGGATCCATATGTGGTTTGTGGAAAGAACACACATGCAATGACTCTGGTTGATCCATATGTGCTTTGTGGAAAGAACACACGTGCAATGACCACTGGTGAATCCATGTGTGATTTGTGGAAAAGAACACACATGCAATGACCACTAGTCGATCCATGTATTGTTTGTGGAAAGAACACACATGCAATGACAGTGGTGGATCCATGTGTAGTTTGTGAAAAGAACACACATGCAATGACTCTAGTGTTGGTTTTAGTATAAGAACACACATGCAATGACTCTAGTGTTGGTTTTAGTATAAGAACACACATGCAATGACTCTAGTGGTTTATCCATGTGTGGTTTGTGGAAATAACACACATGCAATGACTCTAGTGGTTGATCCATGGGTGGTTTGTGGAAATAACACACATGCAATGACTCTAGTGGTTGATCCATGTGTGGTTTGTGGAAATAAATCACATGCAATGACTCTAGTGGTTGATCCATGCGTGGTTTGCGGAAATAACACACATGCAATGTCTCTAGTGGTTGAACCATGTGTGGTTTGTGTAAATAACACACATGCAATCACTCTAGTGGTTGATCCATGTGTGGTTTGTGAAAAGAACACACATGCAATGACCACTGGTTGATCCATAAGTTGTTTGTGGAAAAGAATACACATGTAATGACTCTAGTGGTTGATCCATGTGTAGTTTGTGGAAATATCACACATGCAATGACTCTAGTGGTTGATCCATGTGTGGTTTGTGGATATAACACACATGCAATGACCCTAGTGGTTGATCCATGTGTGGTTTGTGGAAATAACACACATGCAATGACTCTAGTGGTTGATCCATGTGTGGTTTGTGAAAAGAATACACATGCAATGTCCACTGGTTGATCCATAAGTTGTTTGTGGAAAAGAACACACATGCAATGAGTCTAGTGGATCCATATGTGGTTTGTGGAAAGAACACACATGCAATGACTCTAGTTGATCCATATGTGGTTTGTGGAAAGAACACATATGCAATGACCACTTGTGGATCCATGTGTTATTTGTGGAAAACAACACACATGCAATGACCACTTGTTGATCCATGTGTGGTTTGTGGAAAGAACACACATGCAATGACTGTGGTGGATCCATGTGTGGTTTGTGAAAAGAACACACATGCAATGACTCTAGTGTTGGTTTTAGTATAAGAACACACATGCAATGACTCTAGTGGTTGATCCATGTGTGGTTTGTGCAAATAACACACATGCAATGACTCTAGTGGTTGATCCATGTGTGGTTTCTGGAAATAACACACATGCAATGACTCTAGTGGTTGATCCATGTGTGGTTTGTGGAAATAACACACATGCAATGCCTCTAGTGGTGGATCCATGAGTAGTTTGTGAAAAGAACACACATGCAATGACTCTAGTGTTGGTTTTAGTATAAGAACACACATGCAATGACTCTAGTGGTTTATCCATGTGTGATTTGTGGAAATAACACACATGCAATGACTCTAGTGGTTGATCCATGGGTGGTTTGTGGAAATAACACACATGCAATGACTCTAGTGGTTGATCCATGTGTGGTTTGTGGAAATAACACACATGCATTGACTCTAGTGGTTGATCCATGTGTGGTTTGCGGAAATAACACACATGCAATGTCTCTAGTGGTTGAACCATGTGTGGTTTGTGTAAATAACACACATGCAATCACTCTAGTGGTTGATCCATGTGTGGTTTGTGAAAAGAACACACATGCAATGACCACTGGTTGATCCATAAGTTGTTTGTGGAAAAGAATACACATGTAATGACTCTAGTGGTTGATCTATGTGTAGTTTGTGGAAATATCACACATGCAATGACTCTAGTGGTTGATCCATGTGTGGTTTGTGGATATAACACACATGCAATGACTCTAGTGGTTGATCCATGTGTGGTTTGTGGAAATAACACACATGCAATGACTCTAGTGGTTGATCCATGTGTGGTTTGTGAAAAGAATACACATGCAATGTCCACTGGTTGATCCATAAGTTGTTATTGGAAAAGAACACACATGCAATGAGTCTAGTGGATCCATATGTGGTTTGTGGAAAGAACACACATGCAATGACTCTAGTTGATCCATATGTGGTTTTTGGAAAGAACACATATGCAATGACCACTTGTGGATCCATGTGTTATTTGTGGAAAACACACATGCAATGACCACTTGTTGATCCATGTGTGGTTTGTGAAAAGAACACACATGCAATGACAGTGGATCCATGTGTGGTTTGTGAAAAGAACACACAAGCAATGACTCTAGAGGTTGGTTTTAGTATAAGAACACACATGCAATGACTCTAGTGGTTGATCCATGTGTGGTTTGTGCAAATAACACACATGCAATGACTCTAGTGGTTGATCCATGTGTGGTTTGTGGAAATAACACACATGCAATGACTCTAGTGGTTGATCCATGTGTGGTTTGTGGAAATAACACACATGCAATGACTCTAGTGGTGGATCCATGTGTGGTTTATGGAAATAACACATGCAATGACTCTAGTGGGTCCACATGTGGTTTGTGAAAAGAACACACATGCAATTACCACTGGTTGATCCATCTGTTGTTTGTGTAAAGAACACACATGCAATGAGTCTAGTGGATCCATGTGTGGTTTGTGGAAAGAACACACATGCAATGACTCTGGTTGATCCATATGTGCTTTGTGGAAAGAACACACGTGCAATGACCCATGGTGAATCCATGTGTGATTTGTGGAAAAGAACACACATGCAACGCACCCTGGTCGATCCATGTATTGTTTGTGGAAAGAACACACATGCAATGACAGTGGTGGATCCATGTGTGGTTTGTGGAAATAACACACATGCAATGACTCTAGTGGTTGATCAATGTGTGGTTTGTGGAAATAACACACATGCAATGACTCTAGTGGTTGATCCATGCGTGGTTTGCGGAAATAACACACATGCGATGTCTCTAGTGGTTGAACCATGTGGTGTGTGTAAATAACACACATGCAATCACTCTACTGGCTGATCCATGTCTGGTTAGTGAAAAGAACACACATGCAATGACCACTGGTTGATCCATAAGTTGTTTGTGGAAAAGAATACACATGTAATGACTCTAGTGGTTGATCCATGTGTGGTTTGTGGAAATAACACACATGCAATGACTCTAGTGGTTGATCCATGTGTGGTTTGTGGATATAACACACATGCAATGACTCTAGTGGTTGATCCATGTGTGGTTTGTGGAAATAACACACATACAATGACTCTAGTGGTTGATCCATGTGTGGTTTGTGTAAACAACAAACAATGAAATCCCAATGGTTGATCCATAAGTTGTTTGTGGAAACGAACACACATGCAATGAGTCTAGTGGATCCATATGTGGTTTGTGGAAAGAACACACATGCAATGACTCTAGTTGATCCATATGTGGTTTGTGGAAAGAACACACATGAAATGACCAATGGTGGATCCATGTGTGGTTTGTGGAAAAGAACACACATGCAATGACCACTGGTTGATCCATGTGTGGTTTGTGGAAAGAACACACATGCAATGATAGTGGTGGATCCATGTGTGGTTTGTGAAACGAACACACATGCAATGACTCTAGTGGTTGATCCATGTGTGGTTTGTGGAAATAACACACATGCAATGACTCTAGTGGTTGATCCATGTGTGGTTTGTGGAAATAACACACATGCAATGACTCTAGTGGTTGATCCATGTGTGGTTTGTGGAAATAACACACATGCAATGACTCTAGTGGTTGATCCATGTGTGGTTTGTGGAAATAACACACATGCAATGACTCTAGTGGGTCCACATGTGGTTTGTGAAAAGAACACACATGTAATGACCACTGGTTGATCCATCTGTTGTTTGTGGAAAAGAACACACATGCAATGAGTCTAGTGGATCCATATGTGGTTTGTGGAAAGAACACACATGCAATGACTCTGGTTGATCAATATGTGCTTTGTGGAAAGAACACACGTGCAATGACCACTGGTGAATCCATGTGTGATTTGTGGAAAAGAACACACATGCAATGACCACTGGTCGATCCATGTATTGTTTATGGAAAGAACACACATGCAATGACAGTGGTGGATCCATGTGTGGTTTGTGAAAAGAACACACATGCAATGACAGTGGTGGATCCATGTGTGGTTTGTGGATAGAACACACATGCAATGACTCTAGTGCTAGTTTTAATATAAGAACACACATGAAATGACTCTAGTTGATCCATATGTGGTTTGTGGAAAGAACACATATGCAATGACCACTTGTGGATCCATGTGTTATTTGTGGAAAACAACACACATGCAATGACCACTTGTTGATCCATGTGTGGTTTGTGGAAAGAACACACATGCAATGACAGTGGTGGATCCATGTGTGGTTTGTGAAAAGAACACACAAGCAATGACTCTAGAGGTTGGTTTTAGTATAAGAACACACATGCAATGACTCTAGTGGTTGATCCATGTTGTTTGTGGAAATAACACACATGCAATGACTCTAGTGGTTGATCCATGTGTGGTTTGTGGAAATAACACACATGCAATGACTCTAGTGGTTGATCCATGTGTGGTTTGTGGAAATAACACACATGCAATGACTCTAGTGGTGGATCCATGTGTGGTTTATGGAAATAACACACATGCAATGACTCTAGTGGGTCCACATGTGGTTTGTGAAAAGAACACACATGCAATGACCACTGGTTGATCCATCTGTTGTTTGTGGAAAAGAACACACATGCAATGAGTCTAGTGGATCCATGTGTGGTTTGTGGAAAGAACACACATGCAATGACTCTGGTTGATCCATATGTGCTTTGTGGAAAGAACACACGTGCAATGACCACTGGTGAATCCATGTGTGATTTGTGGAAAAGAACACACATGCAATGACCACTGGTCGATCCATGTATTGTTTGTGGAAAGAACACACATGCAATGACAGGGGTGGATCCATGTGGTTTGTGGAAATAACACATGCAATGACTCTAGTGGTTGATCAATGTGTGGTTTGTGGAAATAACACATGCAATGACTCTAGTGGTTGATCCATGCGTGGTTTGCGGAAATAACACACATGCGATGTCTCTAGTGGTTGAACCATGTGTGGTTTGTGTAAATAACACACATGCAATCACTCTACTGGCTGATCCATGTCTGGTTAGTGAAAAGAACACACATGCAATGACCACTGGTTGATCCATAAGTTGTTTGTGGAAAAGAATACACATGTAATGACTCTAGTGGTTGATCCATGTGTGGTTTGTGGAAATAACACACATGCAATGACTCTAGTGGTTGATCCATGTGTGGTTTGTGGATATAACACACATGCAATGACTCTAGTGGTTGATCCATGTGTGGTTTGTGGAAATAACACACATACAATGACTCTAGTGGTTGATCCATGTGTGGTTTATGAAAACAACACACATGCAATGTCCACTGGTTGATCCATAAGTTGTTTGTCGAAAAGAACACACATGCAATGAGTCTAGTGGATCCATATGTGGTTTGTGGAAAGAACACACATGCAATGACTCTAGTTGATCCATATGTGGTTTGTGGAAAGAACACACATGAAATGACCAATGGTGGATCCATGTGTGGTTTGTGGAAAAGAACACATGCAATGACCACTGGTTGATCCATGTGTGGTTTGTGGAAAGAACACACATGCAATGATAGTGGTGGATCCATGTGTGGTTTGTGAAAAGAACACACATGCAATGACTCTAGTGGTTGATCCATGTGTGGTTTGTGGAAATAACACACATGCAATGACTCTAGTGGTTGATCCATGTGTGGTTTGTGGAAATAACACACATGCAATGACTCTAGTGGTTGATCCATGTGTGGTTTGTGGAAATAACACACATGCAATGACTCTAGTGGTTGATCCATGTGTGGTTTGTGGAAATAACACACATGCAATGACTCTAGTGGGTCCACATGTGGTTTGTGAAAAGAACACACATGTAATGACCACTGGTTGATCCATCTGTTTGTGGAAAAAGAACACATGCAATGAGTCTAGTGGATCCATATGTGGTTTGTGGAAAGAACACACATGCAATGACTCTGGTTGATCCATATGTGCTTTGTGGAAAGAACACACGTGCAATGACCACTGGTGAATCCATGTGTGATTTGTGGAAAAGAACACACATGCAATGACCACTGGTCGATCCATGTATTGTTTATGGAAAGAACACACATGCAATGACAGTGGTGGATCCATGTGTGGTTTGTGAAAAGAACACACATGCAATGACAGTGGTGGATCCATGTGTGGTTTGTGGATAGAACACACATGCAATGACTCTAGTGCTAGTTTTAATATAAGAACACACATGAAATGACTCTAGTTGATCCATATGTGGTTTGTGGAAAGAACACATATGCAATGACCACTTGTGGATCCATGTGTTATTTGTGGAAAACAACACACATGCAATGACCACTTGTTGATCCATGTGTGGTTTGTGGAAAGAACACACATGCAATGACAGTGGTGGATCCATGTGTGGTTTGTGAAAAGAACACACAAGCAATGACTCTAGAGGTTGGTTTTAGTATAAGAACACACATGCAATGACTCTAGTGGTTGATCCATGTGTGGTTTGTGCAAATAACACACATGTAATGACTCTAGTGGTTGATCCATGTGTGGTTTGTGGAAATAACACACATGCAATGACTCTAGTGGTTGATCCATGTGTGGTTTGTGGAAATAACACATGCAATGACTCTAGTGGTGGATCCATGTGTGGTTTATGGAAATAACACACATGCAATGACTCTAGTGGGTCCACATGTGGTTTGTGAAAAGAACACACATGCAATGACCACTGGTTGATCCATCTGTTGTTTGTGGAAAAGAACACACATGCAATGAGTCTAGTGGATCCATGTGTGGTTTGTGGAAAGAACACACATGCAATGACTCTGGTTGATCCATATGTGCTTTGTGGAAAGAACACACGTGCAATGACCACTGGTGAATCCATGTGTGATTTGTGGAAAAGAACACACATGCAATGACCACTGGTCGATCCATGTATTGTTTGTGGAAAGAACACACATGCAATGACAGTGGTGGATCCATGTGTGGTTTGTGGAAATAACACACATGCAATGACTCTAGTGGTTGATCAATGTGTGGTTTGTGGAAATAACACACATGCAATGACTCTAGTGGTTGATCCATGTGTGGTTTGCGGAAATAACACACATGCGATGTCTCTAGTGGTTGAACCATGTGTGGTTTGTGTAAATAACACACATGCAATCACTCTACTGGCTGATCCATGTCTGGTTAGTGAAAAGAACACACATGCAATGACCACTGGTTGATCCATAAGTTGTTTGTGGAAAAGAATACACATGTAATGACTCTAGTGGTTGATCCATGTGGGGTTTGTGGAAATAACACATGCAATGACTCTAGTGGTTGATCCATGTGTGGTTTGTGGATATAACACACATGCAATGACTCTAGTGGTTGATCCATGTGTGGTTTGTGGAAATAACACACATACAATGACTCTAGTGCTTGATCCATGTGTGGTTTGTGAAAAGAACACACATGCAATGACCACTGGTTGATCCATATGTTGTTTGTGAAAAGGAACACACATGCAATGAGTCTAGTGGATCCATATGTGGTTTGTGGACAGAACACACATGCAATGACTCTAGTTGATCCATATGTGGTTTGTGGAAAGAACACACATGCAATGACCACTGGTGGATCCATGTGTGGTTTGTGGAAAGAACACACATGCAATGACCACTGGTTGATCCATGTGTGGTTTGTGGAAAGAACACACATGCAATGATAGTGGTGGATCCATGTGTGGTTTGTGAAAAGAACACACATGCAATGACTCTAGTGGTTGATCCATGTGTGGTTTGTGGAAATAACACACATGCAATGACTCTAGTGGTTGATCCATGTGTGGTTTGTGGAAATAACACACATGCAATGACTCTAGTGGTTGATCCATGTGTGGTTTGTGGAAATAACACAGATGCAATGACTCTAGTGGTTGATCCATGTGTGGTTTGTGGAAATAACACACATGCAATGACTCTAGTGGGTCCACATGTGGTTTGTGAAAAGAACACACATGTAATGACCACTGGTTGATCCATCTGTTGTTTGTGGAAAAGAACACACATGCAATGAGTCTAGTGGATCCATATGTGGTTTGTGGAAAGAACACACATGCAATGACTCTGGTTGATCCATATGTGCTTTGTGGAAAGAACACACGTGCAATGACCACTGGTGAATCCATGTGTGATTTGTGGAAAAGAACACACATGCAATGACCACTGGTCGATCCATGTATTGTTTATGGAAAGAACACACATGCAATGACAGTGGTGGATCCATGTGTGGTTTGTGAAAAGAACACACATGCAATGACAGTGGTGGATCCATGTGTGGTTTGTGGATAGAACACACATGCAATGACTCTAGTGCTAGTTTTAATATAAGAACACACATGCAATGACTCTAGTGGGTCCACATGTGGTTTGTGAAAAGAACACACATGCAATGACCATCGGTTGATCCATCAGTTGTTTGTGGAAAAGAACACACGTGCAATGAATCTAGTGGATCCATGTGTGGTTTGTGGAAAAGAACACACATGCAATGACTCTAGTGCTGGTTTGTGGTTTTAGTATAATAACAAACATGTAATGACTCTAGTGGTTGATCCATGTGTGGTTTGTGGAAATAACACACATGCAATGACTGTAATGGATCCATAAGTGGTTTATGGAAAAGAACACACATGCAATGACCACTGGTTGATCCATATGTGGTTTGTGGAAAGAACACACATGCAATGACCACTAGTGGTTGATTGTAGCGACCTCGGATCGGTAAGGATCCTAAGTCCCTGTGATTAACATGCTAGTCCCTTGATCAATAGCTAGCACTCACAGTCGATGAAATATCATGTAAAACACAAAGTCTTTATTACACGGAGAATCCAGAGTATGAAATTATTACAAAAGTTGCTTAGCATTATGCTAGCTCAAATAACAGCGGAAACATAAAAGCAGCATGAGTCCATCAACGCCCAGGCTTGTCGAGTGTAGACCCGCGATCCCTACGCACCTTTCAATCTTCGGGTTCTGCACATAGACGTGCAGCCAACAAGTTGGGTCAATACTTTGAATGTATTGGCAAATTACACCAAGGAGAGAAAAGACTATCTCTACATGCAAGGCTGGTATAGGCTGTAGAGTTCATTTGCTCAAAGCTAATTTTCTTAAGTAGAGAGAGAATAGAAGATTGCCCTACTTTGTAAACATTTGTTTGAATAAAAATAAGGTCGAATGGCACACGAGGATATTACGCACCAGGTGTCCAAACAACCAAACACTTGGATATTACGCACCAAGCGTCACTTGGATATTACACACCAAGTTTCCCAAATTCCCACCCATTAGCGATATTACGCACGCCATGGGGTTTCAAAACTTTGTTTTAGAAAAGAGAGGAAGATCCTTGAGGCTCCATCCTTGGGACGCTCATTGTTGTTACATTATCGTGAACACGGCTGATCGATCAGATTGCAATACTCTCGAGAGTTTGTGCACTTTACCCATAATCCATGATCAAGTCCTTTTACAGACAAGACCATGGCGAGGCTTTCCCTTAGTAGCCCCTCGACCTTCCGGATCCAACCGTGCCAATAATCCTCCAAATGTTGGTACCCAGGTGAGGTTTCCCACTAAGTACTAGGCCAAGACAGAGCCCATAATGTATTGTGGTTGCCTTTGGAAGCTTCAATTGAAACATGGCAGACTTCTTTGATTCCTGGGCGGCCGTCCTCCACCAAAATTCACACTCGTTGACCCGACAACCATTCCTCCCAGAAGAAAACTTAGTTTTATTTTGAAGTGGATGTGAGAACAAAAGTTTGCTCTAGAGAGCCTTTATACTTAGAAAAATTCTTTGTCTTTCGAACCCCCCAACGGTACTTTGTATATATAGCATAGCAAGCAATACTTAGTAAAAACATGGGTAACCTATTGGGATGGAAAATCCTAAGTAGAGAGCTACTCATGGCATACTACAAAATCATCGCACTTGCAAAATAATACTAAGGAAAAAAATTCTACTAGAACATCCTACACATGCAACTACAGAATTTTCAAGATCACATGCATAGAATCAAAGCTGGGACAAAATTATGAACAAGTGGTGTAACTTGCCTTGATCCGAGCAGCACTCTACACAATAGCACTCCTTAACGCACTCCGAGCAATCTAACGAATCACAAACATAGATCTGATCACAACTTGTTCAAAGCATACACAAAGGAAAACATGCATGCATGCAACATGGTAGTTTATGCAAGGTTGGTTAAATTGATCAAGGTAGCAACTTTGTGTTGTGATAGTGTAAGGTTGTCACTAGGATTTATTTCCCAAGGGTTTAGATCTACTATAGTGTCACTAAACAATTCCTAGGATTATAAGGAGATCAACCAACTAGTTAGCCCCAAACTAGATCTAATGATCTTAAGCAAAGTTGTAAAATTTTGTCCAGTAGGCATTAAGGAAACAAGGTCATTGCAACAAGAATCAATTAAAACAGAATTTTTATTATTTTTCTATAGAATAAACACTCCAATCTAGTGATTAAGATCTACAACTAAAACATTACTGCAAACCTGCAATATTATTACAGATTTGGATTCTACATAAAATTAGGAATCCAACGGTATATTATAAGCTAGATTTGGCCACAGATTCTAGATCGGACGGAGGAGATGGACGCGGTGACTTACAGTGACGACGACGGTGGCGGTGGCGTCGGTGGTCGACGGTGGCGGTGCTCCGGCGGGTCCCTGGAACCGTGGCGGGGTCGACGATGTTCCCCTCCTTCTCACGGTCGCCCTGGTATGGTCGGCATCGGTCCTCCCCTTCTCTGCCCGCGGTGGCGCTCCGCCGTTCTCTCCCGTCTCCGGCAAGACTCCGGCGACCAATTGTCGGCGGTTCACTGTGCTAAAGAGAGGGAAAACGAGGGGGAGATAGAGGAGTTAGCGGTGGTTCCGATTTTGGAAGAAAGAGAGGGAGGAGGGCTCGGTATCGATGACGGCGATAACCTCCCGAGGCAGAGCTCCGGCGGCGCGTCGGCGGCGATGAAGGCGGGGCTAGGGTTTGTGGTTTTTCGGGAGAAGAGCCAGGGCTCGATGGGGAGGGTTATAAGGGGGGTTTTTCGTGCGGAAGGGGTCGGATTTGTCTCCGATCCAACAGAATCCGGTGGGATTGCGTCGGCAGAGGAGTTGGCGACGAACACGCTTAGGATGGGGATGACAGGTGGGGCCCTCTCGTTAGTGAGAGGCGGCTGGCATGGCTGGTGCTGTCGGGCCTACAGGCGCCGCCACATGCTGCATCGCAAGCGGTAGATGAATGGGCTGGCTTGGCCCGCCTAGGTTAGGCTTCTCCCCTTTTTTTATACTTATTATTTTCTGTTACACTATTTATCTAATAACTTTGCAAATGGACTCCAAATTTGATGAAACTTGTTTCTAAAGTTTCATAAAATTGAGGTGGTCAACATAGGCCATAGTTTAATGTTTTACAAGGTTTTTTTTGGAGGGGTCATTACTTGGCCTTTACAATGGTGCTCACATAAGGCAGCCAGCATATGGGTTTTCTAGGTTTAGGTGTTAGGGTTTTTATTTCAATTTTTAGTTATAGGATGCAAATGATGCAAGGATGATGCATGACACTAATAACATCCTAATATAGAATCTGGGATGTTACAAACCTACCCCCCTTAAGAAGAATCTCGTCCTCGAGATTCGGGTTGGCTAGCAAATAGGTGTGGGTGTTCAGCCTTCAAGTCTTCTTCACGCTCCCACGTAGCTTCTTCCTCGGAGTGGTGGTTCCATTGTACCTTGCAGAACCTTATAGTCTTGGTGCGGGTAATCCTTTCAGCTGTTTCCAGTATTTTGATGGGTTTTTCCTCATAGGTAAGGTCATTCTCCAATTGAACCTCATCTAGGGGAACGGTGTCTCTTAGCGGTGTTTCAGCCATCTCCGGGTGACACTTCTTTAGTTGTGATACATGAAACACATCATGAACAGTCAGTCCTTCCGGTAGCTCCAACCGATACGCAACTTCTCCTCTACGGGCCAGAACCTTATACGGTCCTATGAATCGTGGGGCTAACTTGCCCTTGATTCCGAACCTCTTAACTCCACGTAGGGGTGAAACTCGGAGATACGCATGGTCCCCTATTTCATAGGCCACATCTCTGCGCTTGGAATCAGCGTAACTCTTCTGTCGGGATTGGGCTATCTTTAGCCTATCCTGAATTTGTCGTACCTTTTCTTCGGCATCCTTTATCAAGTCAGGTCCAAAAAGACTGCGTTCACCAACTCCATTCCATAGCAACGGGGTTCTACACTTCCTGCCATATAGAACTTCAAACGGAGCCATCTTGATGCTTGTCTGGTAGCTGTTGTTGTATGAGAACTCAGCATATGGCAGGTTATCGTCCCAACTAGACCCATAGTCTAGTGCGCAAGCTCTCAACATATCCTCCAAAATTTGATTCACCCTTTCTGTTTGGCCATCTGTTTGAGGGTGGAAGGCAGTACTGAATTCTAGTCGGGTTCCAAGAGACTCATGTAGTTGTCGCCAGAACTTTGAAGTAAATGCGGTGCCTGCATCGACACAATTCCCTTGGGAACACCATGTAGGCTTACAATCCTTGACATGTATATCTTAGCAAGTTTAGCACTTGTATATTTGGTCTTTATGAGGATGAAGTGAGCCACCTTGGTGAAGTGGTCCACCACTACCCAAATAGAATCAAATCCAGAACGAGTTCGGGGTAATCCCGTGATGAAATCCATACCTACCTTGTCCCCTTCCAGTCGGGTATAGGTAGTGGTTGTAGTAATCCTGCTGGTTTCTGATGCTCGGCTTTCACTCTGTTACACACATCACACAGAGAAATATACTCTGCAATATCTCTCTTTAGGTTATTCCACCAGAACCTATCCTTCACATCCATGTACATATTTGTGTTGCCTGGATGAATTGAGTATGGCGAATCATGAGCTTCTTGTAAAATCAACTTCCTGATATCGGGGTCATTGGGAACGCACAAACGCTTCCCATGCCAGAGGGTTCCTTGTTCGTCCAGACGAAATTCTTTAGTCTTTCCTTCATTTATCCTGACTCTTATTTCTTCCAACTCTTTATCCCCCTTTTGTGCTTCTTGGACCCTTTCTTGGAAGGTGGACACTATTTCCATAGTCGCTACGTGTCCTTTCGGGACTATCTCCAACCTGAGATCCCTGAATTGCTTGCATAAGTCCTCTGGAAGTTCCCCTGCGGTAAGTCCATTTACATATACCTTGCGACTTAAGGCATCAGCCACCACGTTTGCCTTTCCGGGGTGGTACTGTAAATCCAAGTCATAATCCTTTATTAGCTCAAGCCATCTTCGTTGTCTCATATTCAACTCCTTTTGGGTGAAGATGTACTTCAAACTTTTATGATCTGTGAACACATCACAATGTTTGCCCATGAGGTAGTGTCTCCATACCTTGAGTGCATGTACCACAGACGCAAGTTCCAAATCATGCGTGGGATAATTGTGTTCGTGGTTCTTAAGTTGTCGGGAGGCATAGGATACCACTTTCCCATCCTGCATCAATACACTTCCAAGTCCTAGTCGAGAAGCGTCGCAATAGACTTGAAAATCCTTCTGGATATCAGGCGGAACCGGTGCCGCTACAGCGTTTCTTCAACTCTTGAAAACTTGCTTCACATGTCTCGGTCCATAGGAATTTATTTTCCTTCTTTAATAGTTACGTCATGGGTTTTGCTATCTTGGAGAAGTTTTCGATGAACCTCCGGTAATATCCTACGAGGCCCAAGAAACTTCTAATATCTCCCACATTCTTGGGTGACTCCCATTCCGTCACGGAAGCTACCTTACTAGGATCTACCAACCCTTTAGTGACACAACATGACCAAGGAATCCACTTCCTTTAACCGAACTTCGCACTTCTGAACTTGGCATACAACTTGTGTTCTCTTAGTTTCTCCATAATAATGAGATGTTTATCATGTTCCTTCTCATCCTTTGAGTATATGAGTATATCATCTATGAATACTACGATAAACTTGTCCAAGTATTCCATGAACACCTTGTTCATCATAGTCATGAAGTATGCGGGGGCATTGGTTAGACCAAAAGACATCACGGTGTACTCATACAATCCGTATCTTGTGGTGAATGTTGTCTTGGGCACATCCTGTTCTCGAATCTTTAGCTGAAAATAGCCCGATCGTAGATCGATCTTTGAGAACACACTGTCTGCTTTTAGCTGGTCAAACAGGTCGTTGATGTTGGGCACAGGATACTTATTCTTAATCGTCACTTCGTTCAACGAGCGGTAGTCCACAACCAGCCTCTTGGTCTTATCCTTCTTTTACACAAATAGGACGGGTGCTCCCCAAGATGACGCGCTGGGTTGAATGAACCCCTTGTCCAATTGTTCCCTAAGCTGTTTCTTGAGTTCCTTTAACTCGTCCACATCCATCTTGTATGGTCTCTTAGCTATCGGCCCCATGCCTGGCATTAAGTCAATGAGAAACTCGATATCACGGTCGGGTGGCATTCCGGGTAGCTCTTCTGGAAAGACATCTGGGTATTCCTTTACAATAGGTACTTCCTCCAAGCTAACCCCCTTAAGAGAGTTCACCATGACTTCTTTAAGAGCGAAATTCGACTTGATACGAATCCTCTTCCCTTCCGGTGTTGTGAGCATGACAGTTCTCTTGGCACAATCTATGACTCCTTCATATTCGGTCATCCAATTCATGCCCAAGATTATGTCCAATCCTTGTGATTCTAGAACTACTAGACTGGTGGGGAAAATGTGTGTCCCAATCCTTAGTTCTAAACCCTGGCAACCGGAGTTGGCCACTATTTCTCCCCCAGGAGAACTTACCCTTAGAGGAAAGTTTATAGTCTCCGTTGGTATCTTGCCACTATCCACAAATACCCTTGATATGAATGAATGTGATGCACCAGTATCAAAAAGAACAACTGCGGGAATAGAATTGAGTTTGAACTTACCAATCATAGAATCTGGCGCATCACAGGCATCCTCCATAGAAACATGATTCACCGTGGCTTTGACAAACGGGTTTGGCTTCTTCCCGTTCCCATTGTCATGGTTGTGTCCATTTCCATTCCCATTACCATTGCCATTCTTCCTCTCGGGGCAAGAGGTTGCATAGTGCCCTGTCTTGTTGCACTTAAAGCATGTCACCTCACTAAGATCCTTTCCATTGCCGCCATTGCCATTGAGGTTTTTGTGCCCATTGTGTTTGTGGCCACCATGGTTATGACCGTTATGGTTGTGGCCATTATTGTTATAAGGTGGTGGTGAGGAGTTGCGCTTCTTCTGGTACGGAACAGAGTGTTTATGAGGGTTAGATTTCCTTTTGCGATTTTCTATGCTCTTCCTCTTTGATTCAACCACAGTGGCTCTGTCTAGGAGTTCCTAAAAGTTGTCAAATTTCTGAGCCACAAGCTGAATGGATATCTCATCGTTGAGCCCTCTTAAGAACTCCTCCTGTCTCTTGGCATCAGTGGAAACATCATCGGGTGCATAACGGGCTAGCTTATTGAAAAGCTCACCATACTCGGTGACGAGCAGTGCGGTGGTGTAGGTCATGAAACTCGCGCCTCTTTAAACCATGACACCAGTGACCACATGATGAGTCGAAAAGCTAACTCAAACTGTTCCCAAGTGATAGCATCAATGTCCGGGTGGGTGACTTGGTAGTTATCCCACCATTCTGCAGCAGGTCCTTCAAGCTGGTGTGCGGCATAACGCACCCTGTCGGCTCCGACACCTTGCACGGTGTCTAGCTTCTTGTTGATCGTACGCAGCCAGTCATCAGCGATGATTGGTTCAGTGCTGCTAGTGAAGGTAGGTGGGTTCAGCCTCAAAAAGTCAGCGATCTGTTGAGGAGGTGGCGGAGGTTGTGGTGGCGGCGGGTTGTTGTTGTTGTTTTGCATGTTACGAGTGGCGGTTGGATCACTGGTTACGAGTGGCCAAAAGTTCTACTATTTACGGCGGATTTGAGGTGCTTGCGTCTTGGCGGCATCTGTGGGTTTAAGAGAGTAGTTAAGAAAAGACGAAAGACTAAGTAGTAAACTCCTACCCTTATGAAAAACACACCAAGCACACAAGGCACACAAGGCATAACACCACAGATTTATACGAGAAACAACCAAAATTTAACTAAACCAGACTTGTCTTGGTATTTATTACATTTGAATAACGTTCTACTATAGAATTAAAGGTGGTCCAACTATTACACATCTTCCGTCTTCCTCTTCCTCGTCCTCGAGCAGTAGCCTTCTTGCTCTAGAGTTGTCTTGTACAACTCCATCTCCTTTGTGGTGGCTTCAAGCTTCTCTTGGAGGTCATTTATCTCATCTTGTAGCTTCTTGGTAGTGGCTTCCAGCTGCTCCTGAAGTCCCTCCTTCTCGCCTTGTAGTTTCTCCACCAAACTTGACTTCATTGCGGCTTCAAGTTGCTTTGCCAAGTCCCTCTTGGAAGCGCGCACATCATCGATTATCTTGCAAAGGCCTTCAGTTTGCACTTCATCTCCATCGATCTGCTGTTTGAGTTCTCTAATTCTCTTGTTTTTATTTATCACCCTCTTCTCTTGGTTAGCGAACTTCTTCTCTTGGTCCTGAAATTTTATCTCTTGGAGCTTCATTGCCTCTTCCTGCTGGTTGATAATTTCTTCCTTCTCCTTGATGAGGGCGCATAGCTCGTCATTCTTCAACATCTCGAGGAAGGTACCCTTCTCAAGGTCATGGATGTGGCACTCCAAATCTTGATATTGTGTTCTTCGGCGCTTGGTAGAAGTTCTTTCCTCAAAGGTTAACTCCATGGGAATACCTTCCTCATCTCGTTTTCCAAAGAGGCCGCCACAGTGTCCTTAGAGAGCTTCATGATGATGTCCACATAGGCGACCAATGAGTTGCTGCAAGCTAATGCTAAGGGCCTTCTCCTTGGAATCGCTAACAATGTGGATTGCTATGTCTTCCTCCGGGTTCTTGCCTCGCTCCTTTCCTGGCTGGAGGACCTTGACTCCCCAACAGCCGTCCTTGTGGAGTTTCTTCATTGTGCTCCCTTGGATTGTTGGGAGAGGAAGGTCCAATCGTGTGAGTAGATCCATGAGGCATCCTCCAAAGCGAAGGGGTTCGATGTCCGCGACGGTGTCGTAGAGGAAGCTTGTCATCCTTGAGTTAGAAGAATGAGGGTTAGATACTTAAACAAGTAGAGGAAAGTAGATACTAGAGGTGCGGAAAATAACTTAGTAGGAAACAAGTAAGGCACTAAAGTTAGAGGTGGTTCCAATCCTAGGGTCACGTCCTACAGGCAACGATGTGCTCTGATACCATCTGTAGCGACCTCGGATCGGTAAGGATCCTAAGTCCCTGTGATTAACATGCTAGTCCCTGGATCAATAGCTAGCACTCACAGTCGATGAAATATCATGTAAAACACAGTCTTTATTACACAGAGAATCCAGAGTATGAAATTATTACAAAAGTTGCTTAGCATTATGCTAGCTCAAATAACAGCGGAAACATAAAAGCAGCATGAGTCCATCAACGCCCAGGCTTGTCGAGTGTAGACCATGATCCTCGCACCTTTCAATCTTGGTTACGCACATAGGCGTGCGACCAACAAGTTGGGTCAATACTTTGAATGTATTGGCAAATTACACCAAGGAGAGAAAAGACTATCTCTACATGCAAGGCTGGTATAGGCTGTAGAGTTCATTTGCTCAAAGCTAATTTTCTTAAGTAGAGAGAGAATAGAAGATTGCCCTACTTTGTAAACATTTGTTTGAATAAAAATAAGGTCGAATGGCACACGAGGATATTACGCACCAGGTGTCCAAACAACCAAACACTTGGATATTACGCACCAAGCGTCACTTGGATATTACACACCAAGTTTCCCAAATTCCCACCCATTAGCGATATTACACGCCATGGGGTTTCAAAACTTTGTTTTAGAAAAGAGAGGAAGATCCTTGAGGCTCCATCCTTGAGGCGCTCATTGTTGTTCATTACCGTGAACACGGCTGATCGATCAGATTGCAATACTCTCGAGAGTTTGTGCACTTTACCCACAATCCACGATCAAGTCCTTTTACAAACAAGACCATGGCGAGGCTTTCCCTTAGTAGCCCCTCTACCTTCCGGATCCAACCGTGCCAATAATCCTCCAAATGTTGGTACCCAGGTGAGGTTTCCCACTAAGTACTAGGCCAAGACAGAGCCCATAATGTATTGTGGTTGCACTGGAAGCTTCTGAATTCTGAAACATGGCAGACTTCTTTGATTCCTGGGCGGCCGTCCTCCACCAAAATTCACACTCGTTGACCCGACAACCATTCCGCCCAGAAGAAAACTTAGTTTTATTTTGAAGTGGATGTGAGAACAAAAGTTTGCTCTAGAGAGCCTTTATACTTAGAAAAATTCTTTGTCTTTCGAACCCCCCAACGGTACTTTGTATATATAGCATAGCAAGCAATACTTAGTAAAAACAGGGGTAACCTATTGGGATGGAAAATCCTAAGTAGAGAGCTACTCATGGCATACTACAAAATCATCGCACTTGCAAAATAATACTACGGAAAAAAATTCTACTAGAACATCCTACACATGCAACTACAGAATTTTCAAGATCACATGCATAGAATCAAAGCTGGGACAAAATTATGAACAAGTGGTGTAACTTGCCTTGATCCGAGCAGCACTCTACACAATAGCACTCCTTAGCGCACTCCGAGCAATCTAACGAATCACAAACATAGATCTGATCACAACTTGTTCAAAGCATACACAAAGGAAAACATGCATGCATGCAACATGGTAGTTTATGCAAGGTTGGTTAAATTGATCAAGGTAGCAACTTTGTGTTGTGATAGTGTAAGGTTGTCACTAGGATTTATTTCCCAAGGGTTTAGATCTACTATAGTGTCACTAAACAATTCCTAGGATTATAAGGAGATCAACCAACTAGTTAGCCCCAAACTAGATCTAATGATCTTAAGCAAAGTTGTAAAATTTTGTCCAGTAGGCATTAAGGAAACAAGGTCATTGCAACAAGAATCAATTAAAACAGAATTTTTATTATTTTTCTATAGAATAAACACTCCAATCTAGTGATTAAGATCTACAACTAAAACATTACTGCAAACCTGCAATATTATTACAGATTTGGATTCTACATAAAATTAGGAATCCAACGGTATATTATAAGCTAGATTTGGCCAAAAATTCGATTTTATATGAATTTCGCAAGATTAAAACCAAATCTGAAAACAGATCTAAATTCTACTTAAAACCCTAGCCAGTGTGTGTCTCGATTGGTCCAGCTGGCAGGGGGTGTGCGCTGGCGCTGGCGCGTCTTGTGCTGGCAGCCACGTGGCACGTCGTTATTCGATGATACCCCTTCGGCGTTGATTTAATCGGAGCCACAGATTCTAGATCGGACGGAGGAGATGGACGCGGTGACTTACAGTGACGACGACGGTGGCGGTGGCGTCGGTGGTCGACGGTGGCGGTGCTCCGGCGGGTCCCTGGAACCGTGGCGGGGTCGACGATGTTCCCCTCCTTCTCACGGTCGCCCTGGTATGGTCGGCGTCGGTCCTCCCTTCTCTCGCCAGCGGTGGCGCTCCGCTTCTCTCCGTCTCCGGCAAGACTCGGCGACCAATTGTCGGCGGTTCAGTGCTAAAGAGAGGGAAAACGAGGGGAGAGAGTTAGCGGTGGTTCGATTTTGGAAGAAAGAGAGGAGGAGGCTCGGTATCGATGTGGCGATAACCTCCGAGAACTCGCGTGGCGGCGTGGGCGGCGAAGGCGGGGCTAGGGTTTGTGGTTTTGGGAGAAGAGCCAGGCTCGATGGGGAGGGTTATAAGGGGTTTTTAAATGCGGAAGGGGTCGGTTGTCTCCGATCCAACAGAATCCGGTGGGATTGCGTCGGCAGAGGAGTTGGCGACGAACACGCTTAGGATGGGGATGACAGGTGGGGCCCTCTCGTTAGTGAGAGGCGGGGCTGGCGGCGGTGCGGCCTCTTTGGGGACGGCTGCGTGTGCGCCCACTTTCATGATGTGATGTAGATAGATGCGGGCTGGCTTCGGCTGGCCCGCCTAGGTTAGGCTTCTCCCCTTTTTTTATACTTATTATTTTCTGTTTCACTATTTATCTAATAACTTTTGCAAATGGACTCCAAATTTGATGAAACTTGTTTCTAAAGTTTCATAAAATTGAGGTGGTCAACATAGGCCATAGTTTAATGTTTTACAAGGTTTTTTTGGAGGGGTCATTACTTGGCCTTTACAATGGTGCTCACATAAGGCAGCAGCATATGGGTTTTCTAGGTTTAGGTGTTAGGGTTTTTATTTCAATTTTTAGTTATAGGATGCAAATGATGCAAGGATGATGCATGACACTAATAACATCCTAATATAGAATCTGGGATGTTACAAACCTACCCCCCTTAAGAAGAATCTCGTCCTCGAGATTCGGGTTGGCTAGCAAATAGGTGTGGGTGTTCAGCCTTCAAGTCTTCTTCACGCTCCCACGTAGCTTCTTCCTCGGAGTGGTGGTTCCATTGTACCTTGCAGAACCTTATAGTCTTGGTGCGGGTAATCCTTTCAGCTGTTTCCAGTATTTTGATGGGTTTTTCCTCATAGGTAAGGTCATTCTCCAATTGAACCTCATCTAGGGGAACAGTGTCTCTTAGCGGTGTTTCAGCCATCTCCGGGTGACACTTCTTTAGTTGTGATACATGAAACACATCATGAACAGTCAGTCCTTCCGGTAGCTCCAACTGATACGCAACTTCTCCTCTACGGGCCAGAACCTTATACGGTCCTATGAATCGTGGGGCTAACTTGCCCTTGATTAGAACCTCTTAACTCCACGTGGGGTGAAACTCGGAGATACGCATGGTCCCCTATTTCATAGGCCACCTCTCTTCGCTTGGAATCAGCGTAACTCTTCTGTCGGGATTGGGCTATCTTTAGCCTATCCTGAATCTGTCGTACCTTTTCTTCGGCATCCTTTATCAAGTCAGGTCCAAAAAGACTGCGTTCACCAACTCCATTCCATAGCAACGGGGTTCTACACTTCCTGCCATATAGAACTTCAAACGGAGCCATCTTGATGCTTGTCTGGTAGCTGTTGTTGTATGAGAACTCAGCATATGGCAGGTTATCGTCCCAACTAGACCCATAGTCTAGTGCGCAAGCTCTCAACATATCCTCCAAAATTTGATTCACCCTTTCTGTTTGGCCATCTGTTTGAGGGTGGAAGGCAGTACTGAATTCTAGTCGGGTTCCAAGAGACTCATGTAGTTGTCGCCAGAACTTTGAAATGCGGGTGCCTCTGTCTGACACAATTCCCTTGGGAACACCATGTAGGCTTACAATCCTTGACATGTATATCTTAGCAAGTTTAGCACTTGTATATTTGGTCTTTATGAGGATGAAGTGAGCCACCTTGGTGAAGTGGTCCACCACTACCCAAATAGAATCAAATCCAGAACGAGTTCGGGGTAATCCCGTGATGAAATCCATACCTACCTTGTCCCCTTCCAGTCGGGTATAGGTAGTGGTTGTAGTAATCCTGCTGGTTTCTGATGCTCGGCTTTCACTCTGTTACACACATCACACAGAGAAATATACTCTGCAATATCTCTCTTTAGGTTATTCCACCAGAACCTATCCTTCACATCCATGTACATATTTGTGTTGCCTGGATTAATTGAGTATGGCGAATCATGAGCTTCTTGTAAAATCAACTTCACGATATCGGGTCATTGGGAACGCATAAACGCTTCCGATGCGGAGGTTCCTTGTTCGTCGCAGAAATTCTTTAGTCTTTCCTTCATTTATCCTGACTCTTATTTCTTCCAACTCTTTATCCCCCTTTTGTGCTTCTTGGACCCTTTCTTGGAAGGTGGACACTATTTCCATAGTCGCTACGTGTCCTTTCGGGACTATCTCCAACCTGAGATCCCTGAATTGCTTGCATAAGTCCTCTGGAAGTTCCCCTGCGGTAAGTCCATTTACATATACCTTGCGACTTAAGGCATCAGCCACCACGTTTGCCTTTAGGGGTGTACTGTAAATCAAGTCATAATCCTTTATTAGCTCAAGCCATCTTCGTTGTCTCATATTCAACTCCTTTTGGGTGAAGATGTACTTCAAACTTTTATGATCTGTGAACACATCACAATGTTTGCCCATGAGGTAGTGTCTCCATACCTTGAGTGCATGTACCACAGACGCAAGTTCCAAATCATGCGTGGGATAATTGTGTTCGTGGTTCTTAAGTTGTCGGGAGGCATAGGATACCACTTTCCCATCCTGCATCAATACACTTCCAAGTCCTAGTCGAGAAGCGTCGCAATAGACTTGAAAATCCTTATGGATATCGGTGAACCTGAGCTGGTGCCGTTACCAGGCGTTTCTTCAACTCTTGAAAACTTGCTTCACATGTCTCGGTCCATAGGAATTTATTTTCCTTCTTTAATAGTTCCGTCATGGGTTTTGCTATCTTGGAGAAGTTTTCGATGAACCTCCGGTAATATCCTGCGAGGCCCAAGAAACTTCTAATATCTCCCACATTCTTGGGTGACTCCCATTCAAATCACGGAAGCTACCTTACTAGGATCTCTGACAACCCTTTAGCGACACAACATGACCAAGGAATCCCACTTCCTTTAACCAGAACTCGCACTTGCTGAACTTGGCATACAACTTGTGTTCTCTTAGTTTCTCCATAATAAGGCGCAGATGTTTCTCATGTTCCTTCTCATCCTTTGAGTATATGAGTATATCATCTATGAATACTACGATAAACTTGTCCAAGTATTCCATGAACACCTTGTTCATCATAGTAATGAAGTATGCGGGGGCATTGGTTAGACCAAAAGACATCACGGTGTACTCATACAATCCGTATCTTGTGGTGAATGTTGTCTTGGGCACATCCTGTTCTCGAATCTTTAGCTGAAAATAGCCCGATCGTAGATCGATATTTGAGAACCTGCTTGGCTCCTTTTAGCTGGTCAAGCAGGTCGTTGATGTTGGGCGGAGGATACTTATTCTTAATCGTCACTTAGTTCAACGGCGGTAGTCCACAAACCTCTTGGTCTTATCCTTCTTTTCCACAAATAGGACGGGTGCTCCCCAAGATGACGCGCTGGGTTGAATGAACCCCTTGTCCAATTGTTCCCTAAGCTGTTTCTTTAGTTCCTTTAACTCGTCCACATCCATCTTATATGGTCTCTTAGCTATCGGCCCCGTGCCTGGCATTAAGTCAATGAGAAACTCGATATCACGGTCGGGTGGCATTCCGGGTAGCTCTTCTGGAAAGACATCTGGGTATTCCTTTACAATAGGTACTTCCTCCAAGCACCCCCTTAAGAGAGTTCACCATGACTTCTTTAAGAGCGAAATTCGACTTGATACGAATCCTCTTCCCTTCCGGTGTTGTGAGCATGACAGTTCTCTTGGCACAATCTATGACTCCTTCATATTCGGTCATCCAATTCATGCCCAATATTATGTCCAATCCTTGTGATTCTAGAACTACTAGACTGGTGGGGAAAATGTGTTTCCCAATCCTTAGTTCTAAACCCTGGCAACCGGAGTTGGCCACTATTTCTCCCCCAGGAGAACTTACCCTTAGAGGAAAGTTTATAATCTCCGTTGGTATCTTGCCACTATCCACAAATACCCTTGATATGAATGAATGTGATGCACCAGTATCAAAAAGAACAACTGCGGGAATAGAATTGAGTTTGAACTTACCAATCACAGAATCTGGCGCATCACAGGCATCCTCCATAGAAACATGATTCACCGTGGCTTTGACAAACGGGTTTGGCTTCTTCCCGTTCCCATTGTCATGGTTGTGTCCATTTCCATTCCCATTACCATTGCCATTCTTCCTCTCGGGGCAAGAGGTTGCATAGTGCCCTGTCTTGTTGCACTTAAAGCACTAAGATCCTTTCCATTGCCGCCATTGCCATTGAGGTTTTTGTGCCCATTGTGTTTGTGGCCACCATAGTTATGACCGTTATGGTTGTGGCCATTATTGTTATAAGGTGGTGGTGAGGAGTTGCGCTGCTTCTAGTACGGAACAGAGTGTTTGTGAGGGTTAGATTTCCTTTTGCGATTTTCTATGCTCTTCCTCTTTGATTCAACCACAATGGCTCTGTCCAGGAGTTCCTGAAAGTTGTCAAATTTCTGAGCCACAAGCTGAATGGATATCTCATCGTTGAGCCCTCTTAAGAACTCCTCCTGTCTCTTGGCATCAGTGGAAACATCATCGGGTGCATAACGGGCTAGCTTATTGAAAAGCTCACCATACTCGGTGACAGAACGGTGCAGCTGGTGTAGGTCACGAAACTCGCGCCTCTTTAGAGCCATGACACCAACAGCCACATGATGAGTGCGAAAAGCTAACTCAAACTGTTCCCAAGTGATAGCATCAATGTCCGGGTGGGTGACTTGGTAGTTATCCCACCATTCTGCAGCAGGTCCTTCAAGCTGGTGTGCGGCATAACGCACCCTGTCGGCTCCGATAGCTTGCACGGTGTCTAGCTTCTTGTTGATCGTACGCAGCCAGTCATCAGCGATGATTGGTTCAGTGCTGCTAGTGAAGGTAGGTGGGTTCAACCTCAAAAACTGAGTCAAGCGATCCTGTTGAGGAGGTGGCGGAGGTTGTGGTGGCGGCGGGTTGTTGTTGTTGTTGTTTTGCATGTTCTGAGTGAGCAGTTGGATCAGCTGGTTCTGAGTGGCCAAAAGTTCTGCTATTTCTGGCGGGATTTGAAAATGCACGCGTCTTGGCGGCATCTGTGGGGTTTAAGAGAGTAGTTAAGAAAAAGACAGAAAGACTAAGTATTAAACTCCTACCCTTATGAAAAACACACCAAGCACACAAGGCACACAAGGCACACAAGGCACACAAGGCATAACACCACAGATTTAGCACAGGAAACAACCAAAATTTAACTAAACCAGACTTGTCTTGGTATTTATTACATTTGTGAATAACGTTCTACTATAGAATTAAAGGTGGTCCAACTATTACACATCTTCCACGTCTTCCTCTTCCTCGTCCTCGAACGAGTAGCCTTCTTGCTCTAGAGTTGTCTTGTACAACTCCATCTCCTTTGTGGTGGCTTCAAGCTTCTCTTGGAGGTCATTTATCTCATCTTGTAGCTTCTTGGTAGTGGCTTCCAGCTGCTCCTGAAGTCCCTCCTTCTCGCCTTGTAGTTTCTCCACCAAACTTGACTTCATTGCGGCTTCAAGTTGCTTTGCCAAGTCCCTCTTGGAAGCGCGCACATCATCGATTATCTTGCAAAGGCCTTCAGTTTGCACTTCATCTCCATCGATCTGCTGTTTGAGTTCTCTAATTCTCTTGTTTTTATTTATCACCCTCTTCTCTTGGTTAGCGAATTTCTTCTCTTGGTCCTGAAATTTTATCTCTTGGAGCTTCATTGCCTCTTCCTGCTGCTTGATCATTTCTTCCTTCTCCTTGATGAGGGCGCATAGCTCGTCATTCTTCAACATCTCGAGGAAGGTACCCTTCTCAAGGTCATGGATGTGGCACTCCAAATCTTGATATTGTGTTCTTCGGCGCTTGGTAGAAGTTCTTTCCTCAAAGGTTAACTCCATGGGAATACCTTCCTCATCTCGTTTTCCAAAGAGGCCATACGGTGTCCTTAGAGAGCTTCATGATGATGTCCACATAGGCGACCAATGAGTTGCTGCAAGCTAATGCTAAGGGCCTTCTCCTTGGAATCGCTAACAATGTGGATTGCTATGTCTTCCTCCGGGTTCTTGCCTCGCTCCTTTCCTGGCTGGAGGACCTTGACTCCCCAACAGCCGTCCTTGTGGAGTTTCTTCATTGTGCTCCCTTGGATTGTTGGGAGAGGAAGGTCCAATCGTGTGAGTAGATCCATGAGGCATCCTCCAAAGCGAAGGGGTTCGATGTCATGACGGTGTAAATGAGGAAGCTTGTCATCCTTGAGTTAGAAGAATGAGGGTTAGATACTTAAACAAGTAGAGGAAAGTAGATACTAGAGGTGCGGAAAATAACTTAGTAGGAAACAAGTAAGGCACTAAAGTTAGAGGTGGTTCCAATCCTAGGGTCACGTCCTATAGGCAACGATGTGCTCTGATACCATCTGTAGCGACCTCGGTTAGTAAGGATCCTAAGTCCATGATTAACATGCTAGTCCACTGGATCAATAGCTAGCACTCACGATCGATGAAATATCATGTAAAACACAAAGTCTTTATTACGGAGAATCCAGTATGAAATTATTACAAAAGTTGCTTAGCATTATGCTAGATCAAATAACAATGAAACATAAAAGCAGCATGAGTCCATCAACGCCCGGGCTTGTCGAGTGTAGACCCATGATCCCTACGCACCTTTCAATCTTCGGTTACGCACATAGACGTGCAGCCAACAAGTTGGGTCAATACTTTGAATGTATTGGCAAATTACACCAAGGAGAGAAAAGACTATCTCTACATGCAAGGCTGGTATAGGCTGTAGAGTTCATTTGCTCAAAGCTAATTTTCTTAAGTAGAGAGAGAATAGAAGATTGCCCTACTTTGTAAACATTTGTTTGAATAAAAATAAGGTCGAATGGCACACGAGGATATTACGCACCAGGTGTCCAAACAACCAAACACTTGGATATTACGCAAAGCGTCACTTGGATATTACACACCAAGTTTCCCAAATTCCCACCCATTAGCGATATTACATGCGCCATGGGGTTTCAAAACTTTGTTTTAGAAAAGAGGAAGATCCTTGAGGCTCCATCCTTGACGCTCATTGTTGTTACATTACCGTGAACACTGATCGATCAGATTGCAATACTCTCGAGAGTTTGTGCACTTTACCCACAATCCACGATCAAGTCCTTTTATAGACAAGACCATGGCGAGGCTTTCCCTTAGTAGCCCCTCTACCTTCCGGATCCAACCGTGCCAATAATCCTCCAAATGTTGGTACCCAGGTGAGGTTTCCCACTAAGTACTAGGCCAAGACAAAGCCCATAATGTATTGTGGTTGCCTTTGGAAGCTTCGAATTCTGAAACATGGCAGACTTCTTTGATTCCTGGGCGGCCGTCCTCCACCAAAATTCACACTCGTTGACCCGAAAACCATTCCGCCCAGAAGAAAACTTAGTTTTATTTTGAAGTGGATGTGAGAAGAAAAGTTTGCTCTAGAGAGCCTTTATACTTAGAAAAATTCTTTGTCTTTCGAACCCCCCAACGGTACTTTGTATATATAGCATAGCAAGCAATACTTAGTAAAAACAGGGGTAACCTATTGGGATGGAAAATCCTAAGTAGAGAGCTACTCATGGCATACTACAAAATCATCGCACTTGCAAAATAATACTAAGGAAAAAAATTCTACTGGAACATCCTACACATGCAACTACAGAATTTTCAAGATCACATGCATAGAATCAAAGCTGGGACAAAATTATGAACAAGTGGTGTAACTTGCCTTGATCCGATCAGCACTCTACACAATAGAACTCCTTAGCGCACTCCGAGCAATCTAACGAATCACAAACATAGATCTGATCACAACTTGTTCAAAGCATACACAAAGGAAAACATGCATGCATGCAACATGGTAGTTTATGCAAGGTTGGTTAAATTGATCAAGGTAGCAACTTTGTGTTGTGATAGTGTAAGGTTGTCACTAGGATTTATTTCCCAAGGGTTTAGATCTACTATAGTGTCACTAAACAATTCCTAGGATTATAAGGAGATCAACCAACTAGTTAGCCCAAAACTAGATCTAATGATCTTAAGCAAAGTTGTAAAATTTTGTCCAGTAGGCATTAAGGAAACAAGGTCATTGCAACAAGAATCAATTAAAACAGAATTTTTATTATTTTTCTATAGAATAAACACTCCAATCTAGTGATTAAGATCTACAACTAAAACATTACTGCAAACCTGCAATATTATTACAGATTTGGATTCTACAAAAAATTAGGAATCCAACGGTATATTATAAGCTACATTTGGCCAAAAATTCGATTTTATATGAATTTCGCAAGATTAAAACCAAATCTAAAAACAGATCTAAATTCTACTTAAAACCCTAGACAGGTGTCGCTGTCTGATTGGTCCAGCTGGCAACGGGGGGGTGACGCGGCGCTAGCGCGTGCGTCTTGGCGCAGCGTAACGTGCACGTCGTTATTCGACGATACCCCTTCGGCGTTGATTTAATCGAAGCCACAGATTCTAGATCGGACGGAGGAGATGGACGCGATGACTTACAGTGACGACGACGGTGGCGGTGGCGTCGGTGGTCGACGGTGGCGGTGCTCCGGCGGGTCCCTGGAACCATGGCAGGGTCGACGATGTTCCCCTCCTTCTCACGGTCGCCCTGGTATGGTCGGCGTCGGTCCTCCCCTTCTCTGCCCGCGGTGGCGCTCCGCCGTTCTCTCCCGTCTCCGGCAAGACTCCGGCGACCAATTGCCGGCGGTTCACTGTGCTAAAGAGAGGGAAAAACGAGGGGGAGACAGAGGAGTTAGCGGTGGTTCCGATTTTGGAAGAAAGAGAGGGAGGAGGGCTCGGTATCGATGACGGCGATAACCTCCCAAGGCGGAGCTCCGGCGGCGCGTCGGCGGCGATGAAGGCGGGGCTAGGGTTTGTGGTTTTTCGGGAGAAGAGCCAGGGCTCGATGGGGAGGGTTATAAGGGGGGTTTTTCGTGTGGAAGGGGTCGGATTTGTCTCCGATTCCAACAGAATCTGGTGGGATTGCGTCGGCAGAGGAGTTGGCGACGAACACGCTTAGGATGGGGATGACAGGTGGGGCCCTCTCATCAGTGAGAGGCGGGGAGCTAGCTGGCGGCGGGCTGGGCCTGCGTAGGCGCCTCCCGCCATGGTGACGGGTAGATAGATGCGGGCTGGCTTCAGCTGGCCCGCCTAGGTTAGGCTTCTCCCCTTTTTTTTATACTTATTATTTTCTGTTTCACTATTTATCTAATACTTTTGCAAATGGACTCCAAATTTGATGAAACTTGTTTCTAAAGTTTCATAAAATTGAGGTGGTCAACATAGGCCATAGTTTAATGTTTTACAAGGTTTTTTTTGGAGGGGTCATTACTTGGCCTTTACAATGGTGCTCACATAAGGCAGCCAGCATATGGGTTTTCTAGGTTTAGGTGTTAGGGTTTTTATTTCAATTTTTAGTTATAGGATACAAATGATGCAAGGATGATGCATGACACTAATAACATCCTAATATAGAATCTGGGATGTTACATTGATCCATGTGTGGTTTCTGGAAAGAACACACATGCAATGACAGTGGTGGATCCATGTGTAGTTTGTGAAAATAACACACATGCAATGACTCTAGTGTTTGTTTTAGTATAAGAACACACATGCAATGACTCTAGTGTTGGTTTTAGTATAAGAACACACATGCAATGACTCTAGTGGTTTATCCATGTGTGGTTTGTGGAAATAACACACATGCAATGACTCTAGTGGTAGATCCATGGGTGGTTTGTGGAAATAACACACATGCAATGACTCTAGTGGTTGATGCATGCGTGGTTTGTGGAAATAACACACATGCAATGACTCTAGTGGTTGATCCATGCGTAGTTTGTGGAAATAACACACATGCAATGACTCTAGTGGTTGATCCATGCGTGGTTTGTGGAAATAACACACATGCAATGACTCTAGTGGTTGAACCATGTGTGGTTTGTGTAAATAACAGACATGCAGTGACTCTAGTGGTTGATCCATGTGTGGTTTGTGAAAAGAACACACATGCAATGACCACTGGTTGATCCATAAGTTGTTTATGGAAAAGAATACACATGCAATGACTCTAGTGGTTGATCCATGTGTGTTTTGTGAAAATAACACACATGCAATGACTCTAGTGGTTGATCCATGTGTGGTTTGTGGAAATAACACACATGCAATGACTCTAGTGGTTGAACCATGTGTGGTTTGTGTAAATAACACACATGCAATGACTCTGGTGGTTGATCCATGTGTGGTTTGTGAAAAGACCACACATGCAATGACCACTAGTTGATCCAGAAGTTCTTTGTGGAAAAGAATACACATGCAATGACTCTAGTGGTTGATCCATGTGTGGTTTGTGGAAATAACACACATGCAATGACTCTAGTGGTTGATCCATGTGTGGTTTGTGGAAATAACACACATGCAATGACTCTAGTGGTTGATCCATGTGTGGTTTGTGGAAATAACACACACGCAATGACTCTAGTGGTTGATCCATGTGTGGTTTGTGAAAAGAACACACATGCGATGACCACTGGTTGATCCATAAGTTGGTTGTGGAAAAGAACACACATGCAATGAGTCTAGTGGATCCATATGTGGTTTGTGGAAAGAACACATATGCAATGACTCTAGTGGATCCATATGTGGCTTGTGGAAAGAACACACATGCAATGACTCTAGTTGATCCATATGTGGTTTGTGGAAAGAACACACGTGCAATGACCACTGGTGGATCCATGTGTGGTTTGTGGAAAAGAACACACATGCAATGACCACTCGTTGATCCATGTGTGGTTTGTGGAAAGAACACACATGCAATGATAGTGGTGGATCCATGTGTGTTTTGTGAAAAGAACACACATGCAATGACTCTAGTGTTGGTTTCAGTATAAGAACACACATGCAATGACTCTAGTGGTTGATCCATGTGTGGTTTGTGGAAATAACACACATGCAATGACTCTAGTGGTTGATCCATGTGTGGTTTGTGGAAATAACACACATGCAATGTCTGTAATGGATCCATAAGTGGTTTATGGAAAAGAACACACATGAAATGACCACTGGTTGATCCATATGTGGTTTGTGGAAAGAACCCACATGCAATGACCACTAGTGGTTGATCCATTTGTGGTTTGTGGAAAGAACACACATGCAATGACAGTGGTGGATCCATGTATAGTTTGTGAAAAGAACACACATCCAATGACTCTAGTGTTGGTTTTAGTATAAGAACACACATGCAATGACTCTAGTGTTGGTTTTAGTATAAGAACACACATGCAATGACTCTAGTGGTTTATCCATGTGTGGTTTGTGGAAATAACACACATGCAATGACTCTAGTGGTTGATCCATGGGTGGTTTGTGGAAATAACACACATGCAATGACTCTATTGGTTGATCCATGTGTGGTTTGTGGAAATAACACACATGCAATGACTCTAGTGGTTGATCCATGCATGGGTTGCGGAAATAAGACACATGCAATGTCTCTAGTGGTTGAACCATGTGTGGTTTGTGTAAATAACACACATGCAATCACTCTAGTGGTTGATCCATGTGTGGTTTGTGAAAAGAACACACATGCAATGACCACTGGTTGATCCATAAGTTGTTTGTGGAAAAGAATACACATGTAATGACTCTAGTGGTTGATCCATGTGTAGTTTGTGGAAATAACACACATGCAATGACTCTAGTGGTTGATCCATGTGTGGTTTGTGGATATAACACACATGCAATGACTCTAGTGGTTGATCGATGTGTGGTTTGTGGAAATAACACACATGCAATGACTCTAGTGGTTGATCCATGTGTGGTTTGTGAAAAGAATACACATGCAATGTCCACTGGTTGATCCATAAGTTGTTTGTGGAAAAGAACACACATGCAATGAGTCTAGTGGATCCATATGTGGTTTGTGGAAAGAACACACATGCAATGACTCTAGTTGATCCATATGTGGTTTGTGGAAAGAACACACATGCAATGACCACTTGTGGATCCATGTGTGATTTGTGGAAAACAACACACATGCAATGACCACTTGTTGATCCATGTGTGGTTTGTGGAAAGAACACACATTCAATGACAGTGGTGGATCCATGTGTGGTTTGTGAAAAGAACACACATGCAATGACTCTAGTGTTGGTTTTAGTATAAGAACGCACATGCAATGACTCTAGTGGTTGATCCATGTGTGGTTTGTGGAAATAACACACATGCAATGACTCTAGTGGTTGATCCATGTGTGGTTTGTGGAAATAACACACATGCAATGACTCTAGTGGTTGATCCATATGTGGTTTGTGGAAATAACACACATGCAATGACTCTAGTGGTTGATCCATGCGTGGTTTGTGGAAATAACACACATGCAATGACTCTAGTGGGTCCACATGTGGTTTGTGAAAAGAACACACATGCAATGACCACTGGTTGATCCATCAGTTGTTTGTGGAAAAGAACACACATGCAATGAGTCTAGTGGATCCATATGTGGTTTGTGGAAAGAACACACATGCAATGACTCTGGTTGATCCATATGTGCTTTGTGGAAAGAACACACGTGCAATGACCACTGGTGAATCCATGTGTGATTTGTGGAAAAGAACAGACATGCAATGACCACTGGTCGATCCATGTATTGTTTGTGGAAAGAACACACATGCAATGACCAATGGTTGATCCATAAGTTGTTTGTGGAAAAGAATACACATGTAATGACTCTAGTGGTTGATCCATGTGTAGTTTGTGGAAATAACACACATGCAATGACTCTAGTGGTTGATCCATGTGTGGTTTGTGGATATAACACACATGTAATGACTCTAGTGGTTGATCCATGTGTGGTTTGTGGAAATAACACACATGTAATGACTCTAGTGGTTGATCCATGTGTGGTTTGTGAAAAGAATACACATGCAATATCCACTGATTGATCAATAAGTTGTTTGTGGAAAAGAACACACATGCAATGAGTCGAGTGGATCCATATGTGGTTTGTGGAAAGAACACACGTGCAATGACTCTAGTTGATCCATATGTGGTTTGTGGAAAGAACACACATGCAATGACTCTAGTGGTTGATCCATGTGTGGTTTGTGAAAAGAATACACATGCAGTATCCACTGATTGATCCATAAGTTGTTTGTGGAAAAGAACACACATGCAATGAGTCGAGTGGATCCATATGTGGTTTGTGGAAAGAACACACGTGCAATGACTCTAGTTGATCCATATGTGGTTTGTGGAAAGAACACACATGCAATGACCACTTGTGGATCCATGTGTGATTTGTGGAAAAGAACACACATGCAATGACCACTTGTTGATCCATGTGTGGTTTGGGGAAAGAACACACATGCAATGACAGTTGTGGATCCATGTGTGGTTTGTGAAAAGAGCACACATGCAATGACTCTAGTGTTGGTTTTAGTATAAGGACACACATGCAATGAATCTAGTGTTGGTTTTAGTATAAGAACACACATGCAATGACTCTAGTGGTTGATCCATGTGTGGTTTGTGGAAATAACACACATGCAATGACTCTAGTGGTTGATCCATGTGTGGTTTGTGGAAATAACACACATGCAATGACTCTAGTGGTGGATCCATGTGTGGTTTGTGGAAATAACACACATGCAATGACTCTAGTGGGTCCACATGTGGTTTGTGAAAAGAACACACATGACCACTGGTTGATCCATCTGTTGTTTGTGGAAAAGAACACACATGCAATGAGTCTAGTGGATACATATGTGGTTTGTGGAAAGAACAGACATGCAATGACTCTAGTTGATCGATATGTGCTTTGTGGAAAGAACACACGTGCAATGACCACTGGTGAATCCATGTGTGATTTGTGGAAAAGAACACACATGCAATGACCACTGGTCGATCCATGTATTGTTTGTGGAAAGAACACACATGCAATGACAGTGGTGGATCCATGTGTGGTTTGTGAAAAGAACACACATGCAATGACAGTGGTGGATCCATGTGTGGTTTGTGGATAGAACACACATGCAATGACTCTAGTGCTAGTTTTAATATAAGAACACACATGCAATGACTCTAGTGGGTCTACATGTGGTTTGTGAAAAGAACACACATGCAATGACCACCGGTTGAGCCATCAGTTGTTTGTGGAAAAGAACACACGTGCAATGAATCTAGTGGATCCATGTGTGGTTTGTGGAAAAGAACACACATGCAATGACTCTAGTGCTGGTTTGTGGTTTTAGTATAATAACACACATGCAATGACTCTAGTGGTTCACCCATGTGTGGTTTGTGGAAATAACAAACATGCAATGACTGTAATGGATCCATAAGTGGTTTATGGAGAAGAACACACATGCAGTGACCACTGGTTGATCCATATGTGGTTTGTGGAAAGAACACACATGCAATGACCACTAATGGTTGATCCATGTGTGGTTTCTGGAAAGAACACACATGCAATGACAGTGGTGGATCCATGTGTAGTTTGTGAAAATAACACACATGCAATGACTCTAGTGTTTGTTTTAGTATAAGAACACACATGCAATGACTCTAGTGTTGGTTTTAGTATAAGAACACACATGCAATGACTCTAGTGGTTTATACATGTGTGGTTTGTGGAAATAACACAGATGCAATGACTCTAGTGGTTGATCCATGGGTGGTTTGTGGAAATAACACACATGCAATGACTCTAGTGGTTGATCCATGGGTGGTTTGTGGAAATAACACACATGCAATGACTCTAGTGGTTGATCCATGCGTGGTTTGTGGAAATAACACACATGCAATGACTCTAGTGTTTGATCCATGTGTGGTTTGTGGACATAACACACATGCAATGACTCTAGTGGTTGATCCATGTGTGGTTTGTGGAACTAACACACATGCAATGACTCTAGTGGTTGATCCATGTGTGGTTTGTGAAAAGAACACACATGGAATGACCACTGGTTAATCCATAAGTTGTTTATGGAAAAGAATACACATGCAATGACTCTAGTGGTTGATCCATGTGTGGTTTGTTGAAATAACACACATGCAATGACTCTAGTGGTTGATCCATGTGTGGTTTGTGGAAATAACACACATGCAATGACTCTAGTGGTTGAACCATGTGTGGTTTGTGTAAATAACACACATGCAATGACTCTAGTGGTTGATCCATGTGTGGTTTCTGAAAAGAACACACATGCAATGACCACTGGTTAATCCATAAGTTGTTTATGGAAAAGAATACACATGCAATGACTCTAGTGGTTGATCCATGTGTGGTTTGTGAAAAGAACACACATGCAATGACCACTGGTTAATCCATAAGTTGCTTATGGAAAAGAATACACATGCAATGACTCTAGTGGTTGATCCATGTGTGGTTTGTGGAAATAACACACATGCAATGACTCTAGTGGTTGATCCATGTGTGGTTTGTGGAAATAACACACATGCAATGACTCTAGTGGTTGAACCATGTGTGGTTTGTGTAAATAACACACATACAATGACTCTAGTGGTTGATCCATGTGTGGTTTGTGAAAAGAACACACATGCAATGACCACTGGTTGATCCATAAGTTGGTTGTGGAAAAGAACACACATGCAATGAGTCTAGTGGATCCATATGTGGTTTGTGGAAAGAACACACATGCAATGACTCTAGTGGATCCATATGTGGTTTGTGGAAAGAACACACATGCAATGACTCTAGTTGATCCATATGTGGTTTGTGGAAAGAACACACATGCAATGACCACTGGTGGATCCATGTGTGGTTTGTGGAAAATAACACACATGCAGTGACCACTGGTTGATCCATGTGTGGTTTGTGGAAAGAACACACATGCAATGATAGTGGTGGATCCATGTGTGTTTTGTGAAAAGAACACACATGCAATGACTCTAGTGTTGGTTTCAGTATAAGAACACACATCCAATGACTCTAGTGGTTGATCCATGTGTGGTTTGTGGAAATAACACACATGCAATGACTCTAGTGGTTGATCCATGTGTGGTTTGTGGAAATAACACACATGCAATGTCTGTAATGGATCCATAAGTGGTTTATGGAAAAGAGCACACATGAAATGACCACTGGTTGATCCATATGTGGTTTGTGGAAAGAACACACATGCAATGACCACTAGTGGTTGATCCATTTGTGGTTTGTGGAAAGAACACACATGCAATGACAGTGGTGGATCCATGTGTAGTTTGTGAAAAGAACACACATGCAATGACTCTAGTGTTGGTTTTAGTATAAGAACACACATGCAATGACTGTAGTGTTGGTTTTAGCATTAGAACACACATGCAATGACTCTAGTGGTTTATCCATGTGTGGTTTGTGGAAATAACACACATGCAATGACTCTAGTGGTTGATCCATGGGTGGTTTGTGGAAATAACACACGTGCAATGACTCTATTGGTTGATCCATGTGTGGTTTGTGCAAATAACACACATGCAATGACTCTAGTGGTTGATCCATGCGTGGTTTGCGGAAATAACACACATGCAATGTCTCTAGTGGTTGAACCATGTGTGGTTTGTGTAAATAACACACATCCAATCACTCTAGTGGTTGATCCATGTGTGGTTTGTGAAAAGAACACACATGCAATGACCACTGGTTGATCCATAAGTTGTTTGTGGAAAAGAATACACATGTAATGACTCTAGTGGTTGATCCATGTGTAGTTTGTGGAAATAACACACATGCAATGACTCTAGTGGTTGATCCATGTGTGGTTTGTGGATATAACACACATGCAATGACTCTAGTGGTGGATCCATGTGTGGTTTGTGGAAATAACACACATGCAATGACTCTAGTGGTTGATCCATGTGTGGTTTCTGAAAAGAATACACATGCAATGTCCACTGGTTGATCCATAAGTTGTTTGTGGAAAAGAACACACATGCAATGAGTCTAGTGGATCCATATGTGGTTTGTGGAAAGAACACACATGCAATGACTCTAGTTGATCCATATGTGGTTTGTGGAAAGAACACACATGCAATGACCACTTGTGGATCCATGTGTGATTTGTGGAAAAGAACACACATGCAATGACCACTTGTTGATCCATATGTGGTTTGTGGAAAGAACACATATGCAATGACAGTGGTGGATCCATGTGTGGTTTGTGAAAAGAACACACATGCAATGACTCTAGTGTTGGTTTTAGTATAAGAACCCACATGCAATGACTCTAGTGGTTGATCCATGTGTGGTTTGTGGAAATAACACACATGCAATGACTCTAGTGGTTGATCCATGTGTGGTTTGTGGAAATAACACACATGCAATGACTCTAGTGGTTGATCCATGTGTGGTTTGTGGAAATAACACACATGCAATGACTCTAATGGTTGATCCATGTGTGGTTTGTGGAAATAACACACATGCAATGACTCTAGTGGGTCCACATGTGGTTTGTGAAAAGAACACACATGCAATGACCACTGGTTGATCCATCAGTTGTTTGTGGAAAAGAACACACATGCAATGAGTCTTGTGGATCCATATGTGGTTTGTGGAAAGAACACACATGCAATGACTCTGGTTGATCCATATGTGCTTTGTGGAAAGAACACACGTGCAATGACCACTGGTGAATCCATGTGTGATTTGTGGAAAAGAACACACATGCAATGACCACTAGTCGATCCATGTATTGTTTGTGGAAAGAACACACATGCAATGACAGTGGTGGATCCATGTGTGGTTTGTGAAAAGAACACACATGCAATGACAGTGGTGGATCCATGTGTGGTTTTTGGATAGAACACACATGCAATGACTCTAGTGCTAGTTTTAATATAAGAACACACATTCAATGACTCTAGTGGGTCCACATGTGTTTTGTGAAAAGAACACACATGCAATGACCACCGTTTGATCCATCAGTTGTTTGTGGAAAAGAACACATGTGCAATGAATCTAGTGGATCCATGTGTGGTTTGTGGAAAAGAACACACATGCAATGACTCTGGTGCTGGTTTGTGGTTTTAGTATAAGAACAAACATGCAATGACTCTAGTGGTTGATACATGTGTGGTTTGTGGAAATAACACACATGCAATGACTGTAATGGATCCATAAGTGGTTTATGGAAAAGAACACACATGAAATGACCACTGGTTGATCCATATGTGGTTTGTGGAAAGAACACACATGCAATGACCACTAGTGGTTGATCCATGTGTGGTTTCTAGAAAGAACACACATGCAATGACAGTGGTGGATCCATGTGTAGTTTATGAAAATAACACACATGCAATGACTCTAGTGTTTGTTTTAGTATAAGAACACACATGCAATGACTCTAGTGTTGGTTTTAGTATAAGAACACACATGCAATGACTCTAGTGGTTCATTCATGTGTGGTTTGTGGAAATAAAACAGATGCAATGACTCTAGTGGTTGATCCATGGGTGGATTGTGGAAATAACACACATGCAATGACTCTAGTGGTTGATCCATGGGTGGTTTGTGGAAATAACACACATGCAATGACTCTAGTGGTTGATCCATGCGTGGTTTGTGGAAATAACACACATGCAATGACTCTAGTGGTTGATCCATGCGTGGTTTGTGGAAATAACACACATGTAATGACTCTAGTGGTTGAACCATGTGTGGTTTGTGTAAATAACACACATGCAATGACTCTAGTGGTTGATCCATGTGTGGTTTGTGAAAAGAACACACATGCAATGACCACTGGTTAATCCATAAGTTGTTTATGGAAAAGAATACACATGCAATGACTCTAGTGGTTGATCCATGTGTGGTTTGTGGAAATAACACACATGCAATGACTCTAGTGGTTGATCCATGTGTGGTTTGTGGAAATAACACACATGCAATGACTCTAGTGGTTGAACCATGTGTGGTTTGTGTAAATAACACACATGCAATGACTCTAGTGGTTGATCCATGTGTGGTTTGTGAAAAGAACACACATGCAATGACCACTGGTTGATCCAGAAGTTCTTTGTGGAAAAGAATACACATGCAATGACTCTAGTGGTTGATCCATGTGTGGTTTGTGGAAATAACACACATGCAATGACTCTAGTGGTTGATCCATGTGTGGTTTGTGGAAATAACACACATGCAATGACTCTAGTGGTTGATCCATGTGTGGTTTGTGGAAATAACACACATGCAATGACTCTAGTGGTTGATCCATGTGTGGTTTGTGAAAAGAACACACATGCAATGACCACTGGTTGATCCATAAGTTGGTTGTGGAAAAGAACACACATGCAATGAGTCTAGTGGATCCATATGTGGTTTGTGGAAAGAACACACATGCAATGACTCTAGTGGATCCATATGTGGTTTGTGGAAAGAACACACATGCAATGACTCTAGTTGATTCATATGTCGTTTGTGGAAAGAACACACATGCAATGACCACTGGTGGATCCATGTGTGGTTTGTGGAAAAGAACACACATGCAGTGACCACTGGTTGATCCATGTGTGGTTTGTGGAAAGAACACACATGCAATGATAGTGGTGGATCCATGTGTGTTTTGTGAAAAGAACACACATGCAATGATTCTAGTGTTGGTTTCAGTATAAGAACACACATCCAATGACTCTAGTGGTTGATCCATGTGTGGTTTGTGGAAATAACACACATGCAATGACTCTAGTGGTTGATCCATGTGTGGTTTGTGGAAATAACACACATGCAATGACTGTAATGGATCCATAAGTGGTTTATGGAAAAGAACACACATGAAATGACCACTGGTTGATCCATATGTGGTTTGTGGAAAGAACACACATGCAATGACCACTAGTGGTTGATCCATGTGTGGTTTGTGGAAAGAACACACATGCAATGACAGTGGTGGATCCATGTGTAGTTTGTGAAAAGAACACACATGCAATGACTCTAGTGTTGGTTTTAGTATAAGAACACACATGCAATGACTCTAGTGTTGGTTTTAGTATAAGAACACACATGCAATGACTCTAGTGGTTTATCCATGTGTGGTTTGTGGAAATAACACACATGCAATGACTCTAGTGGTTGATCCATGGGTGGTTTGTGGAAATAACACACATGCAATGATTCTATTGGTTGATCCATGTGTGGTTTGTGGAAATAACACACATGCAATGACTCTAGTGGTTGATCCATGCGTGGTTTAAGGAAATAACACACATGCAATGTCTCTAGTGGTTGAACCATGTGTGGTTTGTGTAAATAACACACATCCAATCACTCTAGTGGTTGATCCATGTGTGGTTTGTGAAAAGAACACGCATGCAATGACCACTGGTTGATCCATAAGTTGTTTGTGGAAAAGAATACACATGTAATGACTCTAGTGGTTGATCCATGTGTAGTTTGTGGAAATAACACACATGCAATGACTCTAGTGGTTGATCCATGTGTGGTTTGTGGATATAACAAACATGCAATGACTCTAGTGGTTGATCCATGTGTGGTTTGTGGAAATAACACACATGCAATGACTCTAGTGGTTGATCCATGTGTGGTTTGTGAAAAGAATACACATGCAATGTCCACTGGTTGATCCATAAGTTGTTTGTGGAAAAGAACACACATGCAATGAGTCTAGTTGATCCATATGTGGTTTGTGGAAAGAACACACATGCAATGACTCTAGTTGATCCATATGTGGTTTGTGGAAAGAACACATGCAATGACCACTTGTGGATCCATGTGTGATTTGTGGAAAAGAACACACATGCAATGACCACTTGTTGATCCATGTGTGGTTTGTGGAAAGAACACACATGCAATGACAGTGGTGGATCCATGTGTGGTTTGTGAAAAGAACACACATGCAATTACTCTAGTGTTGGTTTTAGTATAAGAACACACATGCAATGACTCTAGTGGTTGATCCATGTGTGGTTTGTGGAAATAACACACATGCAATGACTCTAGAGGTTGATCCATGTGTGGTTTGTGGAAATAACACACATGCAATGACTCTAGTGGTTGATCCATGTGTGGTTTGTGGAAATAACACACATGCAATGACTCTAGTGGTTGATCCATGTGTGGTTTGTGGAAGTAACACACATGCAATGACTCTAGTGGGTCCACATGTGGTTTGTGAAAAGAACACCCATGCAATGACCACTGGTTGATCCATCAGTTGTTTGTGGAAAAGAACACACATGCAATGAGTCTAGTGGATCCATATGTGGTTTGTGGAAAGAACACACATGCAATGACTCTGGTTGATCCATATGTGCTTTGTGGAAAGAACACACGTGCAATGACCACTGGTGAATCCATGTGTGATTTGTGGAAAAGAACACACATGCAATGACCACTGGTCGATCCATGTATTGTTTGTGGAAAGAACACACATGCAATGACAGTGGTGGATCCATGTGTGGTTTGTGAAAAGAACACACATGCAATGACAGTGGTGGATCCATGTGTGGTTTGTGGATAGAACACACATGCAATGACTCTAGTGCTAGTTTTAATATAAGAACACACATGCAATGACTCTAGTGGGTCCACATGTGGTTTGTTAAAAGAACACACATGCAATGACCACCGGTTGATCCATCAGTTGTTTGTGGAAAAGAACACACGTGCAATAAATCTAGTGGATCCATGTGTGGTTTGTGGAAAAGAACACACATGCAATGAATCTAGTGCTGGTTTGTGGTTTTAGTATAATAACAAACATGCAATGACTCTAGTGGTTGATCCATGTGTGGTTTGTGGAAATAACACACATGCAATGACTGTAATGGATCCATAAGTGGTTTATGGAAATGAACACACATGCAATGACCACTGGTTGATCCATATGTGGTTTGTGGAAAGAACACACATGCAGTGACCACTAGTGGTTGATCCATGTGTGGTTTCTGGAAAGAACACACATGCAATGATAGTGGTGGATCCATGTGTAGTTTGTGAAAATAACACACATGCAATGACTCTAGTGTTTATTTTAGTATAAGAACACACATGCAATGACTCTAGTGTTGGTTTTAGTATAAGAACACACATGCAATGACTCTAGTGGTTGATCCATTTGTGGTTTGTGGAAATAACACACATGCAATGACTCTAGTGGTTGATCCATGTGTGGTTTGTGGAAATAACACACATGCAATGACTCTAGTGGTTGATCCATGTGTGGTTTGTGGAAATAACACACATGCAATGACTCTAGTGGTTGATCCATGTGTGGTTTGTGGAAACAGCACACATGCAATGACTCTAGTGGGTCCACATGTGGTTTGTGAAAACAACACATATGCAATGACCACTGGTTGATCCATCAGTTGTTTGTGGAAAAGAACACACATGCAATGAGTCTAGTGGATCCATATGTGGTTTGTGGAAAGAACACACATGCAATGACTCTAGTGGATCCATATGTGGTTTGTGGAAAGAACACACATGCAATGACTCTAGTGGTTGATCCATGTGTGGTTTGTGGAAATAACACACATGCAATGACTCTAGTGGTTGATCCATGCGTGGTTTGTGGAAATAACACACATGCAATGACTCTAGTGGTTGATCCATGCGTGGTTTGTGAAATAACACACATGCAATGACTCTAGTGGTTGAACCATGTGTGGTTTGTGTAAATAACACACATGCAATGACTCTAGTGGTTGATCCATGTGTGGTTTGTGAAAAGAACACACATGCAATGACCACTGGTTGATCCATAAGTTGTTTGTGGAAAAGAATAGACATGCAATGACTCTAGTGGTTGATCCATGTGTGGTTTGTGGAAATAACACACATGCAATGACTCTAGTGGTTGATCCATGTGTGGTTTGTGGAAATAACACACATGCAATGACTCTAGTGGTTGAACCATGTGTGGTTTGTGTAAATAACACACATGCAATGACTCTAGTGGTTGATCCATGTGTGGTTTGTGAAAAGAACACACATGCAATGACCACTGGTTGATCCATAAGTTGTTTGTGGAAAGAATACACATGCAATGACTCTAGTGGTTGATCCATGTGTGGTTTGTGGAAATAACACACATGCAATGACTCTAGTGGTTGATCCATGTGTGGTTTGTGGAAATAACACATGCAATGACTCTAGTGGTTGATCCATGTGTGGTTTGTGGAAATAACACACATGCAATGACTCTAGTGGTTGATCCATGTGTGGTTTGTGGAAATAACACAGATGCAATGACTCTAGTGGTTGATCCATGTTTGGTTTGTGAAAAGAACACACATGCAATGACCACTGGTTGATCCATAAGTTGTTTGTGGAAAAGAACACACATGCAATGAGTCTAGTGGATCCATATGTGGTTTGTGGAAAGAACACACATGTAATGACTCTGGTTGATCCATATGTGGTTTGTGGAAAGAACACACATGCAATGACCACTGGTGGATCCATGTGTGGTTTGTGGAAAAGAACACACATGCAATGACCACTGGTCGATCCATGTATTGTTTGTGGAAAGAACACACATGCAATGACAGTGGTGGATCCATGTGTGGTTTGTGAAAAGAACACACATGCAATGACAGTGGTGGATCCATGTGTGGTTTGTGGATAGAACACACATGCAATGACTCTAGTGCTAGTTTTAATATAAGAACACACATGCAATGACTCTAGTGGGTCCACATGTGGTTTGTTAAAAGAACACACATGCAATGACCACCGGTTGATCCATCAGTTGTTTGTGGAAAAGAACACACGTGCAATAAATCTAGTGGATCCATGTGTGGTTTGTGGAAAAGAACACACATGCAATGAATCTAGTGCTGGTTTGTGGTTTTAGTATAATAACAAACATGCAATGACTCTAGTGGTTGATCCATGTGTGGTTTGTGGAAATAACACACATGCAATGACTGTAATGGATCCATAAGTGGTTTATGGAAAAGAACACACATGCAATGACCACTGGTTGATCCATATGTGGTTTGTGGAAAGAACACACATGCAGTGACCACTAGTGGTTGATCCATGTGTGGTTTCTGGAAAGAACACACATGCAATGATAGTGGTGGATCCATGTGTAGTTTGTGAAAATAACACACATGCAATGACTCTAGTGTTTATTTTAGTATAAGAACACACATGCAATGACTCTAGTGTTGGTTTTAGTATAAGAACACACATGCAATGACTCTAGTGGTTGATCCATTTGTGGTTTGTGGAAATAACACACATGCAATGACTCTAGTGGTTGATCCATGTGTGGTTTGTGGAAATAACACACATGCAATGACTCTAGTGGTTGATCCATGTGTGGTTTGTGGAAATAACACACATGCAATGACTCTAGTGGTTGATCCATGTGTGGTTTGTGGAAACAACACACATGCAATGACTCTAGTGGGTCCACATGTGGTTTGTGAAAACAACACATGCAATGACCCTTTGGTTGATCCATCAGTTGTTTGTGGAAAAGAACACACATGCAATGAGTCTAGTGGATCCATATGTGGTTTGTGGAAAGAACACACATGCAATGACTCTAGTGGATCCATATGTGGTTTGTGGAAAGAACACACATGCAATGACTCTAGTGGTTGATCCATGTGTGGTTTGTGGAAATAACACACATGCAATGACTCTAGTGGTTGATCCATGCGTGGTTTGTGGAAATAACACACATGCAATGACTCTAGTGGTTGATCCATGCGTGGTTTGTGAAATAACACACATGCAATGACTCTAGTGGTTGAACCATGTGTGGTTTGTGTAAATAACACACATGCAATGACTCTAGTGGTTGATCCATGTGTGGTTTGTGAAAAGAACACATGCAATGACCACTGGTTGATCCATAAGTTGTTTGTGGAAAAGAATAGACATGCAATGACTCTAGTGGTTGATCCATGTGTGGTTTGTGGAAATAACACACATGCAATGACTCTAGTGGTTGATCCATGTGTGGTTTGTGGAAATAACACACATGCAATGACTCTAGTGGTTGAACCATGTGTGGTTTGTGTAAATAACACACATGCAATGACTCTAGTGGTTGATCCATGTGTGGTTTGTGAAAAGAACACACATGCAATGACCACTGGTTGATCCATAAGTTGTTTGTGGAAAAGAATACATGCAATGACTCTAGTGGTTGATCCATGTGTGGTTTGTGGAAATAACACACATGCAATGACTCTAGTGGTTGATCCATGTGTGGTTTGTGGAAATAACACACATGCAATGACTCTAGTGGTTGATCCATGTGTGGTTTGTGGAAATAACACACATGCAATGACTCTAGTGGTTGATCCATTGTGGTTTGTGGAAATAACACAGATGCAATGAATCTAGTGGTTGATCCATGTTTGGTTTGTGAAAAGAACACACATGCAATGACCACTGGTTGATCCATAAGTTGTTTGTGGAAAAGAACACACATGCAATGAGTCTAGTGGATCCATATGTGGTTTGTGGAAAGAACACACATGCAATGACTCTAGTGGATCCATATGTGGTTTGTGGAAAGAACACACATGCAATGACTCTAGTTGATCCATATGTGGTTTGTGGAAAGAACACACATGCAATTACCACTAGTTGATCCATGTGTGGTTTGTGGAAAAGAACACACATGCAATGACCACTAGTTGATCCATGTGTGGTTATGGAAAGAACACACATGCAATGATAGTGGTGTATCCATGTGTGGTTTGTGAAAAGAACACACATGCAATGACTCTAGTGTTGGTTTCAGTATAAGAACACACATGCAATGACTCTAGTGGTTGATCCATGTGTGGTTTGTGGAAATAACACACATGCAATGACTCTAGTGGTTGATCCATGTGTGGTTTGTGGAAATAACACACATGCAATGACTCTAGTGGTTGATCCATGTGTGGTTTGTGGAAATAACACACATGCAATGACTCTAGTGGTTGATCCATATGTGGTTTGTGGAAAGAACACACATGCAATGACCACTGGTGGATACATGTGGTTTGTGGAAAAGAACACACATGCAATGATCACTGGTTGATCCATGTGTGCTTTGTCGAAAGAACACACATGCAATGACAGTGGTGGATCCATGTGTGCTTTGTGAAAAGAACACACATGCAATGACTCTAGTGTTGGTTTTAGTATAAGAAACACACATGCAATGACTCTAGTGGTTGATCCATGTGTGGTTTGTGGAATAACACGCATGCAATGACTCTAGTGGTTGATCCATGTGTGTTTTGTGGAAATAACACACATGCAATGACTCTAGTGGTTGATCCATGTGTTGTTTGTGGAAATAACACACATGCAATGACTCTAGTGGCTGATCCATGTGTGGTTTTAGGAAATAACACACATGCAATGACTCTAGTGGTTGATAAATGTGTGGTTTTTGGAAATAAAACACATGCAATGACTCTAGTGGTTGATACATGTGTGGTTTGTGGAAATAACACACATGCAATGACTCTAGTGGTTGTTCCATGTGTGGTTTGTGAAAAGAACGCACATGCAATGACCACTGGTTGATCCATAAGTTGTTTGTGGAAAAGAACACACATGCAATGAGTCTAGTGGATCCATATGTGGTTTGTGGAAAGAACACACATGAATTGACTCTGGTTGATCCATATGTGGTTTGTGGAAAGAACACACATGCAATGACCACTGGTGGATCCATGTGTGGTTTGTGGAAAAGAACACACATGCAATGACCACTGGTTGATCCATGTGTGATTTGTGGAAAGAACACACATGCAATGACAGTGGTGGATCCATGTGTGGTTTGTGAAAAGAACACACATGCAATGACTCTAGTGTTGGTTTTAGTATAAGAACACACATGCAATGACTCTAGTGGTTGATCCATGTGTGGTTTGTGGAAATAACACACATGCAATGACTCTAGTGGTTGATCCAAGTGTGGTTTGAGGAAATAACACACATGCAATGACTCTAGTGGTTGATCCATGTGTGGTTTGTGGAAATAACACACATGCAATGACTCTAGTGGGTCCACATGTGGTTTGTGAAAAGAACACACATGCAATGACCACTGGTTGATCCATCAGTTGTTTGTGGAAAAGGACACACATGCAATGAGTCTAGTGGATCCATATGTGGTTTGTGGAAAGAACACACATGCAATGACTCTGGTTGATCCATATGTGCTTTGTGGAAAGAACACACGTGCAATGACCACTGATGAATCCATGTGTGATTTGTGGAAAAGAACACGCATGCAATGACCACTGGTCGATCCATGTATTGTTTGTGGAAAGAACACACATGCAATGACAGTGGTGGATCCATGTGTGGTTTGTGAAAAGAACACACATGCAATGACAGTGGTGGATCTATGTGTGGTTTGTGAATAGAACACACATGCAATGACTCTAGTGCTAGTTTTAATATAAGAACACACATGCAATGACTCTAGTGGGTCCACATGTGGTTTGTGAAAAGAACACACATGCAATGACCACCGGTTGATCCATCAGTTGTTTGTGGAAAAGAACACACGTGCAATGAGTCTAGTGGATCCATGTGTGGTTTGTGGAAAAGAACACACATGCAATGACTCTAGTGCTGGTTTGTGGTTTTAGTATAATAACAAACATGCAATGACTCTAGTGGTTGATCCATGTGTGGTTTGTGGAAATAACACACATGCAATGTCTGTAATGGATCCATAAGTGGTTTATGGAAAAGAACACACATTCAATGACCACTGGTTGATCCATATGTGGTTTGTGGGAAGAACACACATGCAATGACCAATAGTGGTTGATCCATTTGTGGTTTGTGGACAAAACACACATGCAATGACAGTGGTGGATCCATGTGTAGTTTGTGAAAAGAACACACATGCAATGACTCTAGTGTTGGTTTTAGTATAAGAACACACATGCAATGACTCTAGTGTTGGTTTTAGTATAAGAACACACATGCAATGACTCTATTGGTTTATCCATGTGTGGTTTGTGGAAATAACACACATGCAATGACTCTAGTGGTTGATCCATGGGTGGTTTGTGGAAATAACACACATGCAATGACTCTAGTGGTTGATCCATGTGTGGTTTGTGGAAATAACACACATGGAATGACTCTAGTGGTTGATCTATGCATGGTTTGTGGAAATAACACACATGCAATGTCTCAAGTGGTTGAACCATGTGGGGTTTGTGTAAATAACACACATGCAATCACTCTAGTGGTTGTACCATGTGTGGTTTGTGAAAAGAACACACATGCAATGACCACTGGTTGATCCATAAGTTGTTTGTGGAAAAGAATACACATGTAATGACTCTAATGGTTGATCCATGTGTGGTTTGTGGAAATAACACACATGCAATGACTAGTGGTTGATCCATGTGTGGTTTGTGGAAATAACACACATGCAATGTCTGTAATGGATCCATAAGTGGTTTATGGAAAAGAGCACACATGAAATGACCACTGGTTGATCCATATGTGGTTTGTGGAAAGAACACACATGCAATGACCACTAGTGGTTGATCCATTTGTGGTTTGTGGAAAGAACACACATGCAATGACAGTGGTGGATCCATGTGTAGTTTGTGAAAAGAACACACATGCAATGACTCTAGTGTTGGTTTTAGTATAAGAACACACATGCAATGACTGTAGTGTTGGTTTTAGCATTAGAACACACATGCAATGACTCTAGTGGTTTATCCATGTGTGGTTTGTGGAAATAACACACATGCAATGACTCTAGTGGTTGATCCATGGGTGGTTTGTGGAAATAACACACGTGCAATGACTCTATTGGTTGATCCATGTGTGGTTTGTGCAAATAACACACATGCAATGACTCTAGTGGTTGATCCATGCGTGGTTTGCGGAAATAACACACATGCAATGTCTCTAGTGGTTGAACCATGTGTGGTTTGTGTAAATAACACACATCCAATCACTCTAGTGGTTGATCCATGTGTGGTTTGTGAAAAGAACACACATGCAATGACTCTAGTGTTGGTTTTAGTATAAGAACACACATGCAATGACTCTAGTGTTGGTTTTAGTATAAGAACACACATGCAATGACTCTATTGGTTTATCCATGTGTGGTTTGTGGAAATAACACACATGCAATGACTCTAGTGGTTGATCCATGGGTGGTTTGTGGAAATAACACACATGCAATGACTCTAGTGGTTGATCCATGTGTGGTTTGTGGAAATAACACACATGGAATGACTCTAGTGGTTGATCTATGCATGGTTTGTGGAAATAACACACATGCAATGTCTCAAGTGGTTGAACCATGTGGGGTTTGTGTAAATAACACACATGCAATCACTCTAGTGGTTGTACCATGTGTGGTTTGTGAAAAGAACACACATGCAATGACCACTGGTTGATCCATAAGTTGTTTGTGGAAAAGAATACACATGTAATGACTCTAATGGTTGATCCATGTGTGGTTTGTGGAAATAACACACATGCAATGACTAGTGGTTGATCCATGTGTGGTTTGTGGAAATAACACACATGCAATGTCTGTAATGGATCCATAAGTGGTTTATGGAAAAGAGCACACATGAAATGACCACTGGTTGATCCATATGTGGTTTGTGGAAAGAACACACATGCAATGACCACTAGTGGTTGATCCATTTGTGGTTTGTGGAAAGAACACACATGCAATGACAGTGGTGGATCCATGTGTAGTTTGTGAAAAGAACACACATGCAATGACTCTAGTGTTGGTTTTAGTATAAGAACACACATGCAATGACTGTAGTGTTGGTTTTAGCATTAGAACACACATGCAATGACTCTAGTGGTTTATCCATGTGTGGTTTGTGGAAATAACACACATGCAATGACTCTAGTGGTTGATCCATGGGTGGTTTGTGGAAATAACACACGTGCAATGACTCTATTGGTTGATCCATGTGTGGTTTGTGCAAATAACACACATGCAATGACTCTAGTGGTTGATCCATGCGTGGTTTGTGGAAATAACACACATGCAATGTCTCTAGTGGTTGAACCATGTGTGGTTTGTGTAAATAACACACATGCAATCACTCTAGTGGTTGATCCATGTGTGGTTTGTGAAAAGAACACACATGCAATGACCACTGGTTGATCCATAAGTTGTTTGTGGAAAAGAATACACATGTAATGACTCTAGTGGTTGATCCATGTGTAGTTTGTGGAAATAACACACATGCAATGACTCTAGTGGTTGATCCATGTGTTGTTTGTGGATATAACACACATGCAATGACTCTAGTGGTGGATCCATGTGTGGTTTGTGGAAATAACACACATGCAATGACTCTAGTGGTTGATCCATGTGTGGTTTCTGAAAAGAATACACATGCAATGTCCACTGGTTGATCCATAAGTTGTCTGTGGAAAAGAACACACATGCAATGAGTCTAGTGGATCCATATGTGGTTTGTGGAAAGAACACACATGCAATGACTCTAGTTGATCCATATGTGGTTTGTGGAAAGAACACACATGCAATGACCACTTGTGGATCCATGTGTGATTTGTGGAAAAGAACACACATGCAATGACCACTTGTTGATCCATGTGTGGTTTGTGGAAAGAACACACATGCAATGACAGTGGTGGATCCATGTGTGGTTTGTGAAAAGAACACACATGCAATGACTCTAGTGTTGGTTTTAGTATAAGAACACACATGCAATGACTCTAGTGGTTGATCCATGTGTGGTTTGTGGAAATAACACACATGCAATGACTCTAGAGGTCGATCCATGTGTGGTTTGTGGAAATAACACACATGCAATGACTCTAGTGGGTCCACATGTGGTTTGTGAAAAGAACACACATGCAATGACCACTGGTTGATCCATCAGTTGTTTGTGGAAAAGAACACACACGCAATGAGTCTTGTGGATCCATATGTCGTTTGTGGAAAGAACACACATGCAATGACTCTGGTTGATCCATATGTGCTTTGTGGAAAGAACACACGTGCAATGACCACTGGTGAATCCATGTGTGATTTGTGGAAAAGAAAACACATGCAATGACCACTGGTCGATCCATGTATTGTTTGTGGAAAGAACACACATGCAATGACAGTGGTGGATCCATGTGTGGTTTGTGAAAAGAACACACATGCAATGACAGTGGTGGATCCATGTGTGGTTTGTGGATAAAACACACATGCAATGACTCTAGTGCTAGTTTTAATATAAGAACACACATTCAATGACTCTAGTGGGTCCACATGTGTTTTGTGAAAAGAACACACATGCAATGACCACCGTTTGATCCATCAGTTGTTTGTGGAAAAGAACACACGTGCAATGAATCTAGTAGATCCATGTGTGGTTTGTGGAAAAGAACACACATGCAATGACTCTGGTGCTGGTTTGTGGTTTTAGTATAATAACAAACATGCAATGACTCTAGTGGTTGATCCATGTGTGGTTTGTGGAAATAACACACATGCAATGACTGTAATGGATCCATAAGTGGTTTATGGAAAAGAACACACATGCAATGACCACTGGTTGATCCATATGTGGTTTGTGGAAAGAACACACATGCAATGACCACTAATGGTTGATCCATGTGTGGTTTCTAGAAAGAACACACATGCAATGACAGTGGTGGATCCATGTGTAGTTTGTGAAAATAACACACATGCAATGACTCTAGTGTTTGTTTTAGTATAAGAACACACATGCAATGACTCTAGTGTTGGTTTTAGTATAAGAACACACATGCAATGACTCTAGTGGTTCATTCATGTGTGGTTTGTGGAAATAACACAGATGCAATGACTCTAGTGGTTGATCCATGGGTGGATTGTGGAAATAACACACATGCAATGACTCTAGTGGTTGATACATGGGTGGTTTGTGGAAATAACACACATGCAATGACTCTAGTGGTTGATCCATGCGTGGTTTGTGGAAATAACACACATGCAATGACTCTAGTGGTTGATCCATGCGTGGTTTGTGGAAATAACACACATGTAATGACTCTAGTGGTTGAACCATGTGTGGTTTGTGTAAATAACACACATGCAATGACTCTAGTGGTTGATCCATGTGTGGTTTGTGAAAAGAACACACATGCAATGACCACTGGTTAATCCATAAGTTGTTTATGGAAAAGAATACACATGCAATGACTCTAGTGGTTGATCCATGTGTGGTTTGTGGAAATAACACATGCAATGACTCTAGTGGTTGATCCATGTGTGGTTTGTGGAAATAACACACATGCAATGACTCTAGTGGTTGAACCATGTGTGGTTTGTGTAAATAACACACATGCAATGACTCTAGTGGTTGATCCATGTGTGGTTTGTGAAAAGAACACACATGCAATGACCACTGGTTGATCCAGAAGTTCTTTGTGGAAAAGAATACACATGCAATGACTCTAGTGGTTGATCCATGTGTGGTTTGTGGAAATAACACACATGCAATGACTCTAGTGGTTGATCCATGTGTGTTTGTGGAAATAACACACATGCAATGACTCTAGTGGTTGATCCATGTGTGGTTTGTGGAAATAACACACATGCAATGACTCTAGTGGTTGATCCATGTGTGGTTTGTGAAAAGAACACACATGCAATGACCACTGGTTGATCCATAAGTTGGTTGTGGAAAAGAACACACATGCAATGAGTCTAGTGGATCCATATGTGGTTTGTGGAAAGAACACACATGCAATGACTCTAGTGGATCCATATGTGGTTTGTGGAAAGAACACACATGCAATGACTCTAGTTGATTCATATGTCGTTTGTGGAAAGAACACACATGCAATGACCACTGGTGGATACAAGTGTGGGTTGTGGAAAAGAAAACACATGCATTGACCACTGGTTGATCCATGTGTGGTTTGTGGAAAGAACACACATGCAATGATAGTGGTGGATCCATGTGTGTTTTGTGAAAAGAACACACATGCAATGATTCTAGTGTTGGTTTCAGTATAAGAACACACATCCAATGACTCTAGTGGTTGATCCATGTGTGGTTTGTGGAAATAACACACATGCAATGACTCTAGTGGTTGATCCATGTGTGGTTTGTGGAAATAACACACATGCAATGTCTGTAATGGATCCATAAGTGGTTTATGGAAAAGAACACACATGAAATGACCAGTGGTTGATCCATATGTGGTTTGTGGAAAGAACACACATGCAATGACCACTAGTGGTTGATCCATTTGTGGTTTGTGGAAAGAACACACATGCAATGACAGTGGTGGATCCATGTGTAGTTTGTGAAAAGAACACACATGCAATGACTCTAGTGTTGGTTTTAGTATAAGAACACACATGCAATGACTCTAGTGTTGGTTTTAGTATAAGAACACACATGCAATGACTCTAGTGGTTTATCCATGTGTGGTTTGTGGAAATAACACACATGCAATGACTCTAGTGGTTGATCCATGGGTGGTTTGTGGAAATAACACACATGCAATGATTCTATTGGTTGATCCATGTGTGGTTTGTGGAAATAACACACATGCAATGACTCTAGTGGTTGATCCATGCGTGGTTTAAGGAAATAACACACATGCAATGTCTCTAGTGGTTGAACCATGTGTGGTTTGTGTAAATAACACACATCCAATCACTCTAGTGGTTGATCCATGTGTGGTTTGTGAAAAGAACACGCATGCAATGACCACCGGTTGATCCATAAGTTGTTTGTGGAAAAGAATACACATGTAATGACTCTAGTGGTTGATCCATGTGTAGTTTGTGGAAATAACACACATGCAATGACTCTAGTGGTTGATCCATGTGTGGTTTGTGGATATAACAAACATGCAATGACTCTAGTGGTTGATCCATGTGTGGTTTGTGGAAATAACACACATGCAATGACTCTAGTGGTTGATCCATGTGTGGTTTGTGAAAAGAATACACATGCAATGTCCACTGGTTGATCCATAAGTTGTTTGTGGAAAAGAACACACATGCAATGAGTCTAGTTGATCCATATGTGGTTTGTGGAAAGAACACACATGCAATGACTCTAGTTGATCCATATGTGGTTTGTGGAAAGAACACACATGCAATGACCACTTGTGGATCCATGTGTGATTTGTGGAAAAGAACACACATGCAATGACCACTTGTTGATCCATGTGTGGTTTGTGGAAAGAACACACATGCAATGACAGTGGTGGATCCATGTGTGGTTTGTGAAAAGAACACACATGCAATTACTCTAGTGTTGGTTTTAGTATAAGAACACACATGCAATGACTCTAGTGGTTGATCCATGTGTGGTTTGTGGAAATAACACACATGCAATGACTCTAGAGGTTGATCCATGTGTGGTTTGTGGAAATAACACACATGCAATGACTCTAGTGGTTGATCCATGTGTGGTTTGTGGAAATAACACACATGCAATGACTCTAGTGGTTGATCCATGTGTGGTTTGTGGAAATAACACACATGCAATGACTCTAGTGGGTCCACATGTGGTTTGTGAAAAGAACACCCATGCAATGACCACTGGTTGATCCATCAGTTGTTTGTGGAAAAGAACACACATGCAATGAGTCTAGTGGATCCATATGTGGTTTGTGGAAAGAACACACATGCAATGACTCTGGTTGATCCATATGTGCTTTGTGGAAAGAACACACGTGCAATGACCACTGGTGAATCCATGTGTGATTTGTCGAAAGAACACACATGCAATGACCACTGGTCGATCCATGTATTGTTTGTGGAAAGAACACACATGCAATGACAGTGGTGGATCCATGTGTGGTTTGTGAAAAGAACACACATGCAATGACAGTGGTGGATCCATGTGTGGTTTGTGGATAGAACACACATGCAATGACTCTAGTGCTAGTTTTAATATAAGAACACACATGCAATGACTCTAGTGGGTCCACATGTGGTTTGTTAAAAGAACACACATGCAATGACCACCGGTTGATCCATCAGTTGTTTGTGGAAAAGAACACACGTGCAATAAATCTAGTGGATCCATGTGTGGTTTGTGGAAAAGAACACACATGCAATGAATCTAGTGCTGGTTTGTGGTTTTAGTATAATAACAAACATGCAATGACTCTAGTGGTTGATCCATGTGTGGTTTGTGGAAATAACACACATGCAATGACTGTAATGGATCCATAAGTGGTTTATGGAAATGAACACACATGCAATGACCACTGGTTGATCCATATGTGGTTTGTGGAAAGAACACACATGCAGTGACCACTAGTGGTTGATCCATGTGTGGTTTCTGGAAAGAACACACATGCAATGATAGTGGTGGATCCATGTGTAGTTTGTGAAAATAACACACATGCAATGACTCTAGTGTTTATTTTAGTATAAGAACACACGTGCAATGACTCTAGTGTTGGTTTTAGTATAAGAACACACATGCAATGACTCTAGTGGTTGATCCATTTGTGGTTTGTGGAAATAACACACATGCAATGACTCTAGTGGTTGATCCATGTGTGGTTTGTGGAAATAACACACATGCAATGACTCTAGTGGTTGATCCATGTGTGGTTTGTGGAAATAACACACATGCAATGACTCTAGTGGTTGATCCATGTGTGGTTTGTGGAAACAGCACACATGCAATGACTCTAGTGGGTCCACATGTGGTTTGTGAAAACAACACATATGCAATGACCACTGGTTGATCCATCAGTTGTTTGTGGAAAAGAACACACATGCAATGAGTCTAGTGGATCCATATGTGGTTTGTGGAAAGAACACACATGCAATGACTCTACTGGATCCATATGTGGTTTGTGGAAAGAACACACATGCAATGACTCTAGTAGTTGATCCATGTGTGGTTTGTGGAAATAACACACATGCAATGACTCTAGTGGTTGATCCATGCATGGTTTGTGGAAATAACACACATGCAATGACTCTAGTGGTTGATCCATGCGTGGTTTGTGAAATAACACACATGCAATGACTCTAGTGGTTGAACCATGTGTGGTTTGTGTAAATAACACACATGCAATGACTCTAGTGGTTGATCCATGTGTGGTTTGTGAAAAGAACACACATGCAATGACCACTGGTTGATCCATAAGTTGTTTGTGGAAAAGAATACACATGCAATGACTCTAGTGGTTGATCCATGTGTGGTTTGTGGAAATAACACACATGCAATGACTCTAGTGGTTGATCCATGTGTGGTTTGTGGAAATAACACACATGCAATGACTCTAGTGGTTGAACCATGTGTGGTTTGTGTAAATAACACACATGCAATGACTCTAGTGGTTGATCCATGTGTGGTTTGTGAAAAGAACACACATGCAATGACCACTGGTTGATCCATAAGTTGTTTGTGGAAAAGAATACACATGCAATGACTCTAGTGGTTGATCCATGTGTGGTTTGTGGAAATAACACACATGCAATGACTCTAGTGGTTGATCCATGTGTGGTTTGTGGAAATAACACACATGCTAAGACTCTAGTGGTTGATCCATGTGTGGTTTGTGGAAATAACACACATGGAATGACTCTAGTGGTTGATCCATGTGTGGTTTGTGGAAATAACACAGATGCAATGACTCTAGTGGTTGATCCATGTTTGGTTTGTGAAAAGAACACACATGCAATGACCACTGGTTGATCCATAAGTTGTTTGTGGAAAAGAACACACATGCAATGAGTCTAGTGGATCCATATGTGGTTTGTGGAAAGAACACACATGCAATGACTCTAGTGGATCCATATGTGGTTTGTGGAAAGAACACACATGCAATGACTCTAGTTGATCCATATGTGGTTTGTGGAAAGAACACACATGCAATTACCACTAGTTGATCCATGTGTGGTTTGTGGAAAAGAACACACATGCAATGACCACTAGTTGATCCATGTGTGGTTATGGAAAGAACACACATGCAATGATAGTGGTGTATCCATGTGTGGTTTGTGAAAAGAACACACATGCAATGACTCTAGTGTTGGTTTCAGTATAAGAACACACATGCAATGACTCTAGTGGTTGATCCATGTGTGGTTTGTGGAAATAACACACATGCAATGACTCTAGTGGTTGATCCATGTGTGGTTTGTGGAAATAACACACATGCAATGACTCTAGTGGTTGATCCATGTGTGGTTTGTGGAAATAACACACATGCAATGACTCTAGTGGTTGATCCATATGTGGTTTGTGGAAAGAACACACATGCAATGACCACTGGTGGATACATGTGTGGTTTGTGGAAAAGAACACACATGCAATGACCACTGGTTGATCCATGTATGGTTTGTGGAAAGAACACACATGCAATGACAGTGGTGGATCCATGTGTGGTTTGTGAAAAGAACACACATGCAATGACTCTAGTGTTGGTTTTAGTATAAGAAACACACATGCAATGACTCTAGTGGTTGATCCATGTGTGGTTTGTGGAATAACACGCATGCAATGACTCTAGTGGTTGATCCATGTGTGTTTTGTGGAAATAACACACATGCAATGACTCTAGTGGTTGATCCATGTGTTGTTTGTGGAAATAACACACATGCAATGACTCTAGTGGCTGATCCATGTGTGGTTTGAGGAAATAACACACATGCAATGACTCTAGTGGTTGATAAATGTGTGGTTTTTGGAAATAAAACACATGCAATGACTCTAGTGGTTGATACATGTGTGGTTTGTGGAAATAACACACATGCAATGACTCTAGTGGTTGTTCCATGTGTGGTTTGTGAAAAGAACGCACATGCAATGACCACTGGTTGATCCATAAGTTGTTTGTGGAAAAGAACACACATGCAATGAGTCTAGTGGATCCATATGTGGTTTGTGGAAAGAACACACATGAATTGACTCTGGTTGATCCATATGTGGTTTGTGGAAAGAACACACATGCAATGACCACTGGTGGATCCATGTGTGGTTTGTGGAAAAGAACACACATGCAATGACCACTGGTTGATCCATGTGTGATTTGTGGAAAGAACACACATGCAATGACAGTGGTGGATCCATGTGTGGTTTGTGAAAAGAACACACATGCAATGACTCTAGTGTTGGTTTTAGTATAAGAACACACATGCAATGACTCTAGTGGTTGATCCATGTGTGGTTTGTGGAAATAACACACATGCAATGACTCTAGTGGTTGATCCAAGTGTGGTTTGAGGAAATAACACACATGCAATGACTCTAGTGGTTGATCCATGTGTGGTTTGTGGAAATAACACACATGCAATGACTCTAGTGGGTCCACATGTGGTTTGTGAAAAGAACACACATGCAATGACCACTGGTTGATCCATCAGTTGTTTGTGGAAAAGGACACACATGCAATGAGTCTAGTGGATCCATATGTGGTTTGTGGAAAGAACACACATGCAATGACTCTGGTTGATCCATATGTGCTTTGTGGAAAGAACACACGTGCAATGACCACTGATGAATCCATGTGTGATTTGTGGAAAAGAACACGCATGCAATGACGACTGGTCGATCCATGTATTGTTTGTGGAAAGAACACACATGCAATGACAGTGGTGGATCCATGTGTGGTTTGTGAAAAGAACACACATGCAATGACAGTGGTGGATCTATGTGTGGTTTGTGAATAGAACACACATGCAATGACTCTAGTGCTAGTTTTAATATAAGAACACACATGCAATGACTCTAGTGGGTCCACATGTGGTTTGTGAAAAGAACACATGCAATGACCACCGGTTGATCCATCAGTTGTTTGTGGAAAAGAACACACGTGCAATGAGTCTAGTGGATCCATGTGTGGTTTGTGGAAAAGAACACACATGCAATGACTCTAGTGCTGGTTTGTGGTTTTAGTATAATAACAAACATGCAATGACTCTAGTGGTTGATCCATGTGTGGTTTGTGGAAATAACACACATGCAATGTCTGTAATGGATCCATAAGTGGTTTATGGAAAAGAACACACATTCAATGACCACTGGTTGATCCATATGTGGTTTGTGGGAAGAACACACATGCAATGACCAATAGTGGTTGATCCATTTGTGGTTTGTGGACAGAACACACATGCAATGACAGTGGTGGATCCATGTGTAGTTTGTGAAAATAACACACATGCAATGACTCTAGTGTTGGTTTTAGTATAAGAACACACATGCAATGACTCTAGTGTTGGTTTTAGTATAAGAACACACATGCAATGACTCTATTGGTTTATCCATGTGTGGTTTGTGGAAATAACACACATGCAATGACTCTAGTGGTTGATCCATGGGTGGTTTGTGGAAATAACACACATGCAATGACTCTAGTGGTTGATCCATGTGTGGTTTGTGGAAATAACACACATGGAATGACTCTAGTGGTTGATCTATGCATGGTTTGTGGAAATAACACACATGCAATGTCTCAAGTGGTTGAACCATGTGGGGTTTGTGTAAATAACACACATGCAATCACTCTAGTGGTTGTACCATGTGTGGTTTGTGAAAAGAACACACATGCAATGACCACTGGTTGATCCATAAGTTGTTTGTGGAAAAGAATACACATGTAATGACTCTAGTGGTTGATCCATGTGTGGTTTGTGGAAATAACACACATGCAATGACTAGTGGTTGATCCATGTGTGTGTTTGTGGATATAACACACATGCAATGACTCTAGTGGTTGATCCATGTGTGGTTTGTGGAAATAACACACATGCAATGACTCTAGTGGTTGATCCATGTGTGGTTTGTGAAAAGAACACACATGCAATGTCCACTGGTTGATCCATAAGTTGTTTGTGGAAAAGAACACACACGCAATGAGTCTAGTGGATCCATATGTGGTTTGTGGAAAGAACACACATGCAATGACTCTAGTTGATCCATATGTGGTTTGTGGAAAGAACACACATGCAATGACCACTGGTGGATCCATGTGTGGTTTGTGGAAAAGAACACACATGCAATGACCACTTGTTGATCCATGTGTGGTTTGTGGAAAGAACACACATGCAATGACAGTGGTGGATCCATGTGTGGTTTGTGAAAAGAACACACATGCAATGACTCTAGTGTTGGTTTTAGTATAAGAACACACATGCAATGACTCTAGTGGTTGATCCATTTGTGGTTTGTGGAAATAACACACATGCAATGACTCTAGTGGTTGATCCATGTGTGGTTTGTGGAAATAACACACATGCAATGACTCTAGTGGTTGATCCATGTGTGGTTTGTGGAAATAACACACATGCAATGACTCTAGTGGTTGATCCATGTGTGGTTTGTGGAAATAACACACATGCAATGACTCTAGTGGGTCCACATGTGGTTTGTGAAAACAACACATATGCAATGACCACTGGTTGATCCATCAGTTGTTTGTGGAAAAGAACACACATGCAATGAGTCTAGTGGATCCATATGTGGTTTGTGGAAAGAACACACATGCAATGACTCTGGTTGATCCATATGTGCTTTGTGGAAAGAACACACGTGCAATGACCACTGGTTAATCCATGTGTGATTTGTGGAAAAGAACACACATGCAATGACCACTCGTAGATCCATGTATTGTTTGTGGAAAGAACACACATACAATGACAGTGGTGGATCCATGTGTGGTTTGAAAAGAACACACATGCAATGATAGTGGTGGATGCATGTGTGGTTTGTGAAAAACACATGCAATGACTCTAGTGCTAGTTTTAATATAAGAACACACATGCAATGACTCTAGTGGGTCCACATGTGGTTTGTGAAAAGAACACACATGCAATGACCACCGATTGATCCATCCGTTGTTGTGGAAAAGAACACACGTGCAATGAGTCTAGTGGATCCATGTGTGGTTTGTGGAAAAGAACACACATGCAATGACTCTAGTGCTGGTTTGTGGTTTTAGTATAATAACAAACATGCAATGACTCTAGTGGTTGATCCATGTGTGGTTTGTGGAAATAACACACATGCAATGACTGTAATGGGTCCATAAGTGGTTTATGGAAAAGAACACACATGCAATGACCACTGGTTGATCCATATGTGGTTTGTGGAAAGAACACACATGCAATGACCACTAGTGGTTGATCCATGTGTGGTTTGTGGAAAGAACACACATGCAATGACAGTGGTGGATCCATGTGTAGTTTGTGAAAATAACACACATGCAATGACTCTAGTGTTAGTTTTAGTATAAGAACACACATGCAATGACTCTAGTGTTGGTTTTAGTATCAGAACACACATGCAATGACTCTAGTGGTTGATCCATGGGTGGTTTGTGAAAAGAACACACATGCAATGACTCTAGTGGTTGATCCATGTGTGGTTTGTGGAAATAACACACATGCAATGACTCTAGTGGTTGATTCATGCGTGGTTTGTGGAAATAACACACATGCAATGACTCTAGTGGTTGAACCATGCGTGGTTTGTGTAAATAACACACATGCAATGACTCTAGTGGTTGATCCATGTGTGGTTTGTGAAAAGAACACACATGCAATGACCACTAGTTGATGCATAAGTTGTTTGTGGAAAAGAATACATGACTCTAGTGGTTGATCCATGTGTGGTTTGTGGAAATAACACACATGCAATGACTCTAGTGGTTGATCCATGTGGGGTTTGTGGAAATAACACACATGCAATGACTCTAGTGGTTGAACCATGTGTGGTTTGTGTAAATAACACACATGCAATTACTCTAGTGGTTGATCCATGTGTAGTGGTTGATCCATGTGGTTTGTGAAAAGAACACACATGCAATGACCACTGGTTGATCCATAAGTTGTTTGTGGAAAAGAATACACATGCAATGACTCTAGTGGTTGATCCATGTGTGGTTTGTGGAAATAACACACAAGCAATGACTCTAGTGGTTGATCCATGTGTGGCTTGTGGAAATAACACACATGCAATGACTCTAGTGGTTGATCCATGTGTGGTTTGTGGAAATAACACACATGCAATGACTCTAGTGGTTGATGCATGTGTGGTTTGTGAAAGGAACACACATGCAATGACCACTGGTTGATCCATAAGTTGTTTGTGGAAAAGAACACACATGTAATGAGTCTAGTGGATCCATATGTGGTTTGTGGAAAGAACACACATGCAATGACTCTAGTGGATCCATATGTGGTTTATGGAAAGAACACACATGCAATAACTCTAGTTGATCCATAAGTGGTTTGTGGAAAGAACACACATGCAATGACCACTGGTGGATCCATGTGTGGTTTGTGGAAAAGAACACACATGCAATGACCACTGGTTGATCCATGTGTGGTTTGTGGAAAGAACACACATGCAATGATAGTGGTGGATCCATGTGGGGTTTCTGAAAAGAACACATGCAATGACTCTAGTGTTGGTTTCAGTATAAGAACACACATGCAATGACTCTAGTGGTTGATCCATGTGTGGTTTGTGGAAATAACACACATGCAATGACTCTAGTGGTTGATCCATGTGTGGTTTGTGAAAGGAACACACATGCAATGACCACTGGTTGATCCATAAGTTGTTTGTGGAAAAGAACACACATGTAATGAGTCTAGTGGATCCATATGTGGTTTGTGGAAAGAACACACATGCAATGACTCTAGTGGATCCATATGTGGTTTGTGGAAAGAACACACATGCAATGACTCTAGTTGATCCATATGTGGTTTGTGGAAACAACACACATGCAATGACCACTGGTGGATCCATGTGGTTTGTGGAAAGAACACACATGCAATGACCACTGGTTGATCCATGTGTGGTTTGTGGAAAGAACACACATGCAATGATAGTGGTGGATCCATGTGGTTTGTGAAAGAACACACATGCAATGACTCTAGTGTTGGTTTCAGTATAAGAACACACATGCAATGACTCTAGTGGTTGATCCATGTGTGGTTTGTGGAAATAACATGCTATGACTCTAGTGGTTGATCCATGTGTGGTTTGTGGAAATAACACACATGCAATGACTATAGTGGTTGATCCATGTGTGGTTTGTGGAAATAACACACAGGCAATGACTCTAGTGGTTGATCCATATGTGGTTTGTGGAAAGAACACACATGCAATGACCACTGGTGGATCCATGTGTGGTTTGTGGAAAAGAACACATGCAATGACCACTGGTTGATCCATGTGTGGTTTGTGGAAAGAACACACATGCAATGACAGTGGTGGATCCATGTGTGGTTTGTGAAAAGAACACACATGCAATGACTCTAGTGTTGGTTTTAGTATAAGAACACACATGCAATGACTCTAGTGGTTGATCCATGTGTGGTTTGTGGAATAACACACATGCAATGACTCTAGTGGTTGATCCATGTGTGGTTTGTGGAAATAACACATGCAATGACTCTAGTGGTTGATCCATGTGTGGTTTGTGGAAATAACACACATGCAATGACTCTAGTGGTTGATCCATGTGTGGTTTGTGGAAATAACACACATGCAATGACTCTAGTGGTTGATCCATGTGTGGTTTGTGAAAGGAACACACATGCAATGACCACTGGTTGATCCATAAGTTGTTTGTGGAAAAGAACACACATGTAATGAGTCTAGTGGATCCATATGTGGTTTGTGGAAAGAACACACATGCAATGACTCTAGTGGATCCATATGTGGTTTGTGGAAAGAACACACATGCAATGACTCTAGTTGATCCATATGTGGTTTGTGGAAAGAACACACATGCAATGACCACTGGTGGATCCATGTGTGGTTTGTGGAAAAGAACACACATGCAATGACCACTGGTTGATCCATGTGTGGTTTGTGGAAAGAACACACATGCAATGATAGTGGTGGATCCATGTGTGGTTTGTGAAAAGAACACACATGCAATGACTCTAGTGTTGGTTTCAGTATAAGAACACACATGCAATGACTCTAGTGGTTGATCCATGTGTGGTTTGTGGAAATAACACACATGCAATGACTCTAGTGGTTGATCCATGTGTTGTTTGTGGAAATAACACACATGCAATGACTATAGTGGTTGATCCATGTGTGGTTTGTGGAAATAACACACAGGCAATGACTCTAGTGGTTGATCCATATGTGGTTTGTGGAAAGAACACACATGCAATGACCACTGGTGGATCCATGGTGGGTTTGTGGAATAAAACACAACAACACACATGCAATGACCACTGGTTGATCCATGTGTGGTTTGTGGAAAGAACACACATGCAATGACAGTGGTGGATCCATGTGTGGTTTGTGAAAAGAACACACATGCAATGACTCTAGTGTTGGTTTTAGTATAAGAAACACACATGCAATGACTCTAGTGGTTGATCCATGTGTGGTTTGTGGAATAACACACATGCAATGACTCTAGTGGTTGATCCACGTGTGGTTTGTGGAAATAACACACATGCAATGACTCTAGTGGTTGATCCATGTGTGGTTTGTGGAAATAACACACATGCAATGACTCTAGTGGTTGATCCATGTGTGGTTTGTGGAAATAACATGCATGCAATGACTCTAGTGGTTGATCAATGTGTGGTTTGTGGAAATAACACACATGCAATGACAGTGGTGGATCTATGTGTGGTTTGTGAATAGAACACACATGCAATGACTCTAGTGCTAGTTTTAATATAAGAACACACATGCAATGACTCTAGTGGGTCCACATGTGGTTTGTGAAAAGAACACACATGCAATGACCACCGGTTGATCCATCAGTTGTTTGTGGAAAAGAACACACGTGCAATGAGTCTAGTGGATCCATGTGTGGTTTGTGGAAAAGAACACACATGCAATGACTCTAGTGCTGGTTTGTGGTTTTAGTATAATAACAAACATGCAATGACTCTAGTGGTTGATCCATGTGTGGTTTGTGGAAATAACACACATGCAATGTCTGTAATGGATCCATAAGTGGTTTATGGAAAAGAACACACATTCAATGACCACTGGTTGATCCATATGTGGTTTGTGGGAAGAACACACATGCAATGACCAATAGTGGTTGATCCATTTGTGGTTTGTGGACAGAACACACATGCAATGACAGTGGTGGATCCATGTGTAGTTTGTGAAAATAACACACATGCAATGACTCTAGTGTTGGTTTTAGTATAAGAACACACATGCAATGACTCTAGTGTTGGTTTTAGTATAAGAACACACATGCAATGACTCTAGTGGTTGATCCATGTGTGGTTTGTGGAAATAACACACATGCAATGACTCTAGTGGTTGATCCATGTGTGGTTTGTGGAAATAACACACATGCAATGACTCTAGTGGTTGATCCATGTGTGGTTTGTGGAAATAACACACATGCAATGACTCTAGTGGTTGATCTATGCATGGTTTGTGGAAATAACACACATGCAATGTCTCAAGTGGTTGAACCATGTGGGGTTTGTGTAAATAACACACATGCAATCACTCTAGTGGTTGTACCATGTGTGGTTTGTGAAAAGAACACACATGCAATGACCACTGGTTGATCCATAAGTTGTTTGTGGAAAAGAATACACATGTAATGACTCTAGTGGATGATCCATGTGTGGTTTGTGGAAATAACACACATGCAATGACTCTAGTGGTTGATCCATGTGTGGTTTGTGGAAATAACACACATGTAATGACTCTAGTGGCTGATCCATGTGTTGTTTGTGGAAATAACACACATGCAATGACTCTAGTGGTTGATCCATGTGTGGTTTGTGAAACGAACACACATGCAATGACCACTGGTTGATCCATAAGTTGTTTGTGGAAAAGAACACACATGCAATGAGTCTAGTGGATCCATATGTGGTTTGTGGAAAGAACACACACGCAATGACTCTGGTTGATCCATATGTGGTTTGTGGAAAGAACACACATGCAATGACCACTGCTTGATACATGTGTGGTTTGTGGAAAGAACACACATGCAATGACCACTTCTTGATACATGTGTGGTTTGTGGAAAGAACACACATGCAATGACAGTGGTGGATCCATGTGTGGTTTGTGAAAAGAACACACATGCAATGACTCTAGTGTTGGTTTTAGTATAAGAACACACATGCAATGACTCTAGTGGTTGATCCATGTGTGGTTTGTGGAAATAACACACATGCAATGACTCTAGTGGTTGATCCATGTGTGGTTTGTGGAAATAACACACATGCAATGACTCTAGTGGTTGATCCATGTGTGGTTTGTGGAAATAACACACATGCAATGACTCTAGTGGTTGATCCATGTGTGGTTTGTGGAAATAACACACATGCAATGACTCTAGTGGGTCCACATGTGGTTTGTGAAAACAACACATATGCAATGACCACTGGTTGATCCATCAGTTGTTTGTGGAAAAGAACACACATGCAATGAGTCTAGTGGATCCATATGTGGTTTGTGGAAAGAACACACATGCAATGACTCTGGTTGATCCATATGTGCTTTGTGGAAAGAACACACGTGCAATGACCACTGGTTAATCCATGTGTGATTTGTGGAAAAGAACACACATGCAATGACCACTCGTAGATCCATGTATTGTTTGTGGAAAGAACACACATACAATGACAGTGGTGGATCCATGTGTGGTTTGTGAAAAGAACACACATGCAATGATAGTGGTGGATGCATGTGTGGTTTGTGGAAAAACACACATGCAATGACTCTAGTGCTAGTTTTAATATAAGAACACACATGCAATGACTCTAGTGGGTCCACATGTGGTTTGTGAAAAGAACACACATGCAATGACCACCGATTGATCCATCCGTTGTTGTGGAAAAGAACACACGTGCAATGAGTCTAGTGGATCCATGTGTGGTTTGTGGAAAAGAACACACATGCAATGACTCTAGTGCTGGTTTGTGGTTTTAGTATAATAACAAACATGCAATGACTCTAGTGGTTGATCCATGTGTGGTTTGTGGAAATAACACACATGCAATGACTGTAATGGGTCCATAAGTGGTTTATGGAAAAGAACACACATGCAATGACCACTGGTTGATCCATATGTGGTTTGTGGAAAGAACACACATGCAATGACCACTAGTGGTTGATCCATGTGTGGTTTGTGGAAAGAACACACATGCAATGACAGTGGTGGATCCATGTGTAGTTTGTGAAAATAACACACATGCAATGACTCTAGTGTTAGTTTTAGTATAAGAACACACATGCAATGACTCTAGTGTTGGTTTTAGTATCAGAACACACATGCAATGACTCTAGTGGTTGATCCATGGGTGGTTTGTGAAAAGAACACACATGCAATGACTCTAGTGGTTGATCCATGTGTGGTTTGTGGAAATAACACACATGCAATGACTCTAGTGGTTGATTCATGCGTGGTTTGTGGAAATAACACACATGCAATGACTCTAGTGGTTGAACCATGCGTGGTTTGTGTAAATAACACACATGCAATGACTCTAGTGGTTGATCCATGTGTGGTTTGTGAAAAGAACACACATGCAATGACCACTAGTTGATGCATAAGTTGTTTGTGGAAAAGAATACACATGCAATGACTCTAGTGGTTGATCCATGTGTGGTTTGTGGAAATAACACACATGCAATGACTCTAGTGGTTGATCCATGTGGGGTTTGTGGAAATAACACACATGCAATGACTCTAGTGGTTGAACCATGTGTGGTTTGTGTAAATAACACACATGCAATTACTCTAGTGGTTGATCCATGTGTGGTTTGTGAAAAGAACACACATGCAATGACCACTGGTTGATCCATAAGTTGTTTGTGGAAAAGAATACACATGCAATGACTCTAGTGGTTGATCCATGTGTGGTTTGTGGAAATAACACACAAGCAATGACTCTAGTGGTTGATCCATGTGTGGCTTGTGGAAATAACACACATGCAATGACTCTAGTGGTTGATCCATGTGTGGTTTGTGGAAATAACACACATGCAATGACTCTAGTGGTTGATGCATGTGTGGTTTGTGAAAGGAACACACATGCAATGACCACTGGTTGATCCATAAGTTGTTTGTGGAAAAGAACACACATGTAATGAGTCTAGTGGATCCATATGTGGTTTGTGGAAAGAACACACATGCAATGACTCTAGTGGATCCATATGTGGTTTATGGAAAGAACACACATGCAATAACTCTAGTTGATCCATAAGTGGTTTGTGGAAAGAACACACATGCAATGACCACTGGTGGATCCATGTGTGGTTTGTGGAAAAGAACACACATGCAATGACCACTGGTTGATCCATGTGTGGTTTGTGGAAAGAACACACATGCAATGATAGTGGTGGATCCATGTGTGGTTTGTGAAAAGAACACACATGCAACGACTCTAGTGTTGGTTTCAGTATAAGAACACACATGCAATGACTCTAGTGGTTGATCCATGTGTGGTTTGTGGAAATAACACACATGCAATGACTCTAGTGGTTGATCCATGTGTGGTTTGTGAAAGGAACACACATGCAATGACCACTGGTTGATCCATAAGTTGTTTGTGGAAAAGAACACACATGTAATGAGTCTAGTGGATCCATATGTGGTTTGTGGAAAGAACACACATGCAATGACTCTAGTGGATCCATATGTGGTTTGTGGAAAGAACACACATGCAATGACTCTAGTTGATCCATATGTGGTTTGTGGAAACAACACACATGCAATGACCACTGGTGGATCCATGTGTGGTTTGTGGAAAAGAACACACATGCAATGACCACTGGTTGATCCATGTGTGGTTTGTGGAAAGAACACACATGCAATGATAGTGGTGGATCCATGTGAGGTTTGTGAAAAGAACACACATGCAATGACTCTAGTGTTGGTTTCAGTATAAGAACACACATGCAATGACTCTAGTGGTTGATCCATGTGTGGTTTGTGGAAATAACACATGCAATGACTCTAGTGGTTGATCCATGTGTGGTTTGTGGAAATAACACACATGCAATGACTATAGTGGTTGATCCATGTGTGGTTTGTGGAAATACTCTAGTGGTTGATCCATATGTGGTTTGTGGAAAGAACACACATGCAATGACCACTGGTGGATCCATGTGTGGTTTGTGGAAAAGAACACACATGCAATGACCACTGGTTGATCCATGTGTGGTTTGTGGAAAGAACACACATGCAATGACAGTGGTGGATCCATGTGTGGTTTGTGAAAAGAACACACATGCAATGACTCTAGTGTTGGTTTTAGTATAAGAACACATGCAATGACTCTAGTGGTTGATCCATGTGGTTTGTGGAATAACACACATGCAATGACTCTAGTGGTTGATCCATGTGTGGTTTGTGGAAATAACACACATGCAATGACTCTAGTGGTTGATCCATGTGTGGTTTGTGGAAATAACACACATGCAATGACTCTAGTGGTTGATCCATGTGTGGTTTGTGGAAATAACACACATGCAATGACTCTAGTGGTTGATCCATGTGTGGTTTGTGAAAGGAACACACATGCAATGACCACTGGTTGATCCATAAGTTGTTTGTGGAAAAGAACACACATGCAATGAGTCTAGTGGATCCATGTGGGTTTGTGAAAAGGAACACACATGCAATGAGTCTAGTGGATCCATATGTGGTTTGTGGACAGAACACACATGCAATGACTCTAGTTGATCCATATGTGGTTTGTGGAAAGAACACACATGCAATGACCACTGGTGGATCCATGTGTGGTTTGTGGAAAGAACACACATGCAATGACCACTGGTTGATCCATGTGTGGTTTGTGGAAAGAACACACATGCAATGATAGTGGTGGATCCATGTGTGGTTTGTGAAAAGAACACACATGCAATGACTCTAGTGTTGGTTTCAGTATAAGAACACACATGCAATGACTCTAGTGGTTGATCCATGTGTGGTTTGTGGAAATAACACACATGCAATGACTCTAGTGGTTGATCCATGTGTTGTTTGTGGAAATAACACACATGCAATGACTATAGTGGTTGATCCATGTGTGGTTTGTGGAAATAACACACAGGCAATGACTCTAGTGGTTGATCCATATGTGGTTTGTGGAAAGAACACACATGCAATGACCACTGGTGGATCCATGTGTGGTTTGTGGAAAAGAACACACATGCAATGACCACTGGTTGATCCATGTGTGGTTTGTGGAAAGAACACACATGCAATGACAGTGGTGGATCCATGTGTGGTTTGTGAAAAGAACACACATGCAATGACTCTAGTGTTGGTTTTAGTATAAGAAACACACATGCAATGACTCTAGTGGTTGATCCATGTGTGGTTTGTGGAATAACACACATGCAATGACTCTAGTGGTTGATCCACGTGTGGTTTGTGGAAATAACACACATGCAATGACTCTAGTGGTTGATCCATGTGTGGTTTGTGGAAATAACACACATGCAATGACTCTAGTGGTTGATCCATGTGTGGTTTGTGGAAATAACATGCATGCAATGACTCTAGTGGTTGATCAATGTGTGGTTTGTGGAAATAACACACATGGAATGACTCTAGTGGTTGATCCATGTGTGGTTTGTGGAAATAACACACATGCAATGACTCTAGTGGTTGTTCCATGTGTGGTTTGTGAAAAGAACACACATGCAATGACCACTGGTGTAAGGTCCCCAACCTTTAATAAGATTGAGCCCCCTGTGTTTACAATGCTAGTCCCTGGATCAATAGCTAGCATCCACAGTTTAGATGTAATATCAAGAAACAAAGGTCATAATACGACTTTATAACCAGGAATAAAATAATTTTATTACATCAAACATAGCTCATTGGCTATTTACATTACATTGCAATGAATAACTATAAGCATGGGGTCCTTCATCTTCAAAGTGCCACAGGCAGATGTTGGTTGTAGACTTTGTAATCCTAATCAATCAATCTTCACTAAAATCAATCAAACCTGCAACATTACAAATTACAGCCACAAGGGTCAATACATTTGAATTGTATTGGAAAGTGATACTTTGGTAGTATAGTGGAGTCTAACATCTATATGCATTTGGCTAAGTGGAGTTGAGGCTTGCATTGCTCAAAATAGATTTTTCCCTAACACTTTGAAAATACTAAGTTTTTGCTTTGATAAAATCTTTCCCAAGACATCTACCAATCAAAGACTGAAGATCCACTCAGGGCATCTACCAATCAAAGACTGAAGATTTGCTTGGCAAAGTCATTTTTCCTCAATCAAAGATTTCAAGATCCTTGTTCCAAGCCATCTCTCCATCAAAGATTGAAGAATTCACACAACCCTTGTTCACCCACAAGTTTTAATTTAGAAATTTGAATGATGAGATTCTTGATTGCTTCCATGTCTTGATGCTCAAATTGTCCTTTACCAGGGACATGGCTAAGTACTTAGGTTTTACACTCTGCAGAGGTGGTGCACTGTAACTACCTCGGTGAATTACGCTCCTAGTTACAAGCCTGGATGAGCGGAAATGGTTAAAATAGTACGGTGGGGCCCAAATGCCACTCACAGGTAGACCTTTCGGCCGTCCTAACCATTTCCAAACATCGGGACAAGAACGGGCGGCGTAATCGGCAGGCGAAGGGATCAACTACATACACAAATGAGTATGTATGCAAGCCACCATACAATGGTTCTCAGAGTCATTCCATCTAAAAGAAAGGAAATATAGCAGCATATCGGCAAGATCCAAATATCCTAGATAGATATAATAGTTTAGGATATCTCCTCATACATCAAACATCGAGTATCAAAGCGGAAGACAAAATCCGATGCGGATAAGAAGCAAATCGGCATAAGATGCCCCATAAATAAGCACATCCAGCCACAGATCTCACGGATCCCGTTCCCGGAATCTCTACACGAATGATCGTTGCCCATCGTCGTCTCCTCCACCGGTATCCATCTTGCGGGTTCACTGTTCATCTGAATCAAACAATTTATCGTGTGAGACCCTAGAAATTTTCAGCAAGTCTTTATGCCTCTAAAGGGGACACAACCTAGGGTGGCGCAATTGCAGCAAAAGATAAACCCTAACAATTCTAGAGATACTGCTAACCATCCGCCTAACCAGAGATAGCGGATGTCCGTGAATTATTAACATGCTTATAACGGTAATATCCAGATCCATCCTCCTCTCGCTACCAACGAGGAAGCGGACGAACAACCCCATCCGTTGGCAGTTTATTAACCATTCCATGAGTGTTGCACTACTTACTAGTCAGTTATTTAGTCAATTTAGAAGCGGTACTTTAGTTATACTTGTCTATGATCGAAGCGTGCTCCAAGTCGTCCATAACATGGACACGGCTTTGAAAGTTTTACCTGCAGGGTGCACAAATAACAACACACTTGATCAACCTCGGAAAAACCAAATCAAAACCAACGAGGCGATCCGACAAAGCGATCACAGATTCAGAAATATTTGAGGCCACCCATTAAGCTACCATAGCGAAGCTGGCCGGCTCGAGACGGACTCAAGGTTTGTGTGGCGGTAGAACTTATTTGGGAACCGAAAGTGTGGTAGGCTTGTCGATATAGCGAAAAACGGGTCACGCCCCTAAACAAAGACAAAAAGACTGCACAATTTAAATAAAGCAATAAAGCATGGCATAAGTACAGGATAGTAAATAAAACCTCAAACTAGTTTGTGGCCCAAAGAAATAAGAATGAATCAAGCTCGCTCGGGGGTTCATAAGCCTCCGGATGTGGATAGCGAATATTCAAGGAACAGGAATCAAGTACTCGGGGTCCCACGGACACAAGTGAGCTGAAAAACCAAATAGCGAATATGGCTCACCGATGCCACTTTCATTAGTTATCCCATTACTACTCGAGGTTAAGTTGTTTAGGTACCTCGTTATCCATCGACACTCACATACCCTACACATGTTGTTCTACAACTCGCATGGCTCAAACAACTCCACATAGTAATGGCTCATGGGATGGAGGAACAAGATTCGGTGGGGTTTAAAAATAAAGGCTATGCAATACTTGGGATTCAATTTAATGCAATCGCGACTCAATGATGCAAGAATAAGATAGAGGCAATAGGTAGTATATGTATGCAAGCATGTGGTAGTGCTTGCCTGGCAGCTCAGTTGAAGCGAGAGAAGGATGCAGGTAGTGCTCACGGTTCTCTTGGTATATCCCCTTTCAGTCTATTCGAAGAAGAACCAAACAAACAAGGGCCAACATAAATAAAGTGCACAAGCATATGAATAAATGCATCAAGCAAACAATCATGCCATGATGAATGATGCACAATTTGCATGGCAATAAGGTAGCATGGCATGGGTGAGGTGTGGAATACAATAATAAAGCATTTTATTGAGTTTTGACCACATTTTAACCTCACATTAGTTGCTGTATATATTATTTTTATATGATGCATGCTTCAAAACAGAACATGGAATGCATAAACAGAAAGGCCTCGTCGAGCTAATCATTTTAGACATATCATTTGTTAAAATTGGAGTTGTAAAACAAAAGTTATTAATTAATTAAGGAAAAAGGGCATTTTATTGTAATTTTAATCAACTTGGAATTTAATGTGTTCAAAATATATTTTGAAGGCCATATTTGAATTCCTCACATTTTTCTGATTTCAAAACATATATTATTTGTATTATTTGGGTTTATAAATTAAATGTTATTATAAAACAGATTGGAATTTGAATTTGAAATAAATTTAAAAAGATTTGAATTAAAACAGAAATAAACAGAGACTTTTGTACTCAGGCAGATCTAGACCCAGCCGCTGACGGGTGGGCCAGCTGCTGACCAGGATGATCAGCTATAAAAAGCTTTTCACACCGGGCTTGACCTAGCCACAATGAGATGAGTGGGGCCAAGGCAGACTCGAGCCCTGGCAGGCGAGCCAGTGATGTGCGACACGTGGGAGATCCAGGTAGTGCGGGTTGAGGCGGAAGAAACAGGGGGGTCTAACTGCAAAGCTTCCGCGGAGGCAGACAGGTGGGGCCAAGAGGAGCGCGGGTTACAGGAGTCAAAAAGGTGGGGGGGTAAGCGCAAAAGTGTCCACGTGCTGCTTTCTTTTATCTGCATCTCGACGACCGATCCGTGCGCGCGACAGTGACCGAAGCGGTCGCGGTGGCTCGAACCGTGACTGGGCGTCTTGAGGCGGTCACCGCTGGGCTAGGGCGGGGTAGTTGTTAGGGGGTCAGGCGCGGCCTAGATAGGGTTTCTGCGCGACGGGAGCGAAAGCAGCCTTGGGCCGCTTCGGTGCACCGAGTGCTCGACAGAACGTCGTCGCGCCAGCGACGCGATGGCGAGGGTGTCTAGGAGGTTGCGTGGCTCACCGAGAGTGTCGGTGGTGGCGGATCGGTCGAGCAGCGGGGCAGACGGTGATGCGGCCAGCCGGATTAGGGTTTGGCGTCGGGCTCGGCGGGTGCAGCGGGTCTGGGGCTCCTCCTGCTCGGCTCCGTGTACAGGGTGACGTAGGGGAGCTCCACGGCCTTCCTCGACACCAGAGACCGACACGCCACCGGCTGGAAGAGGGGGATCGGTGGAGACCGACGGTGGCCGGCGTTGGGGTAGGTGGGGCGATGGAGAAGAGAGGGAAGTGCGGCAAGCCACTGGGTAGATCTGGGGAGGCAGCGAAAGGGAGAGAGGGTGGGTAAAGCAGTGAGGAGGTGGGGTGCCGTGGGGGAAGTGGGTAGGGTTAAAGGTGGCTCGGCCACCTTTTTCTCCTTCCTCTCCTCACGTGCATGGGATGGTTCGGCCAGGCAGGGGCAGGTGGTGGTAGGCAGCTGGCAGGTGGGGCAAGGTGAGGCCAGGGAGGCAGGGGGAGGCTCGGGCTGGCTCTGAGGCGGGAGAGAGAGAGAGAGAGGAGGGTAGGCTCGGGTTAGAGCTAGGGTTTGAGGAGGCTCGGCTAGGGTTTTGTGTGGTGGTAGCTAGGTGGGTCCAGGGTGGTCAGGTGGGCCTGCAGGGCAGAGAGAGGAGAGAGACCGAGAGAGGGCAGGTGGCTAGCTAGGGTAGGTCATGGTGGGGTGGCTTGGCTAGAGAGAGGAGAGATGAGGGAGGAGACCTAGGGTCTAGAGGGAGAGATTAGATGAGGTGTGGTAATATTTTGACAAGATCAAGCATGACATGCCAAGCTCCCACAAGATCTAGACAAGGAAAAGAGAGGGAGAGATGAGGTGGTGAGGGTTTAAGCAAGATCAAATTAAGACCAAGCCAAAAGGAGGGAGAGATAGATGAGAAAAGAGATGGTTCACCCAAAAATCCAAATAAAAACAAGGAGGACCAAAGGTGGAGATGTTTGCATGGCCCATGCAAAAATAATTAATGCCATGTTTTAACCTTGTGAAACAAAACAATAAACATGGCATTATTCTTATGCATTCCAAAATGTGGAGTAAGGCCTAAGCAAAAGAATTTAAAAGAAAGTTCCAAGTGGAGTAGATGGAGATGATCACATTTGATTATAATTGGTACTTGCTAGTGTGTATATTCCACTAGATGCTTGCTATTCCCAAAAATATTCCCACATGAGCATAAATCCATAATACTCCATATGGAAGCTAGGAAAAAGGGTTCCACTCACAAGGCATGCAAAGGTGGCCATGTGGCTCTCATATATCAATAATGTGAAAACAACATGATGCTAAGATGAGAGCATGTGGAAATAGAATTGGATCCATCCCAACCCATATGAGCTAGAGGTAAAACCAAAGAAAAACAATTGCAAGCTCATGGATAATGGAATGGTGGAAAGATGGGGTGATGACAAGAAAGGTGGTGGAGTTAAATAAAAGATATGCCCCCAACTCAACTTGGGCATTTAAACAATATATCAACAACCAAATACAATATCAAGAGGCAAATACAATTAATAATGCATATGAGATAAGAACCAAAAGGAAAAGGGTTTTATATGATGCTCAAATGCAAGGTGGCATGATGACATGAGCATGATATAATTATGATGCAACAATTATATATATGAAGTAGCCATTATATTACTAGACCAAGTAGCATTACAATTGTTAGACAATTGGGATGCTACAACTCTCCCCCACTAAACAGGAATCTACGAGATTCTAGGAAGAAGAAGACTCAAGAGGGTAGGATACTTGCGGAGCTCATCTTCACGTTCCCAAGTGGCTTCATCAGCAGAATGGTGCGACCCTTTGCACCTTGCAGAACTTGATGGACTTGTTGCGAGTCCTTCTTTCTGCGACTTCAAGGATTTTAGTGGGGTGTTCTTGATAAGACAGGTCTTATTGGAGATTGATAAGCTCATGATCCACGGTCCTGCCGGGATCCTTGAAGCACTTCTTGAGCTGAGAGATGTGGAAAACATCATGGACCTTGAGTTTTTCCGGGAGCTCAAGAGCATAAGCAACTTCTCATCTTCTTCCACGAATTTTGAAAGGACCGATGTATCTAGGAGCCAGCTTTCCGTTGATACCAAAACGGTGCGTGCCTCTCATGGGAGTGACACGTAGGTAAACGAGATCACCAGGGACATACTCCATGTCCGTGTGCTTTCTGTCATAATTGCTCTTCTGGCGACTTTGAGCAATCTTCAGATTTTCAAGAATGATATGCACTTTCTCCTCCGCTTGAGTTACAATGTCAGGGCCAAACAACATTCTTTCTCCCCGCACCAACCAATCGGAGTTACGCATTTGCGACCATAGAGCCTCAAATGGTGCCATCTTTAGACTTTTCTGGAAGCTATTGTTGTAAGAGAATTCAGCATAAGGAAGACATTCTTCCCACTTCATGCCAAAAGAGATGACGCAAGCATGGAGCATATCCTCCAGAATCTGATTGATCCTTTCAACTTGTCCTTGCGACTGAGGGTGGTAAGCTGTGCTGAAGTTCAACTTTGTTCCCAAAGCATTTTGGAAACTCTCCCAGAACTTGGAAGTGAAGATGCTTCCACGGTCTGAACTGATCTCAAGCGGAACCCCATACAGAGAGACAATTACATTGATATAGAGCTCAAGCCAACTGAATTGCGTAAATTGTTTCCTTGAGGGAAGAAGTGAGCCACTTTAGAAAGCACACAATGACAACAAAGATTGCATTTTGCCCTTACGACCTTGGAAAACCCGTGATGAAGTCCATCTCTACTTTCTCCCATTTCCACTCGGGGTTTCAATGGCTGTAGAAGACCGGAAGGTTTCGATGGACAGCTTTAACTCTGCGGCGGACATCACACTCGAGACATACTTGGCACAATATCGTTTCAAACCGGCCACCAATATTGTGTTTTCAAGTCCATGTACATCTTTGTGCTGCTAGGATGGATAGAAAGAAACAGAATCATGCGCCTCCTTGAGAACTTTCTCTCAAACCGGGTAGTTGAACAAACATCCGGTGTTCAAAGAAAAGCGTGCCTTGATCATCCACGTGGAAGGACTCATACTTCGGAAGCTGAAGTTTGGAGATGATCTTTCTTGTGTACGGATCACCAAGCTGAAAGGAGCGAACCTTTTCTTCCAAGAGAGGAGTTGCTAGAAGGTTGAAGATACCCTTGTTCCACAATTTCAAGGTTGAGCTACGGAATTCCTCGCACAAGAGAGACATTGTTCTTCCATCATGAGGTTGTTGACATAAGCTTTACGGCTGAGAGCATCGGTCATGACATTAGCTTTGCCCGGAGTGTAGTTGATGGTCAAATCAAAATCATTGATTGCTTCAATCCATCTCCTCCGCCGAAGGTTGAGATCAGGCTGAGTGAAGATATACTTCAAACTCTTGTGATCAGAAAAGATCTCTAGCAGTTTGCCCAGCAAGTAGTGCCTCCATACTTTCAAATCAAAGACAACTGCTGCGAGCTCGAGGTCATGTGTAGGATAGTTGATCTCATGCGTCTTCAACTGTCGAGAGGCATAAGCAACAACTTGTTTTTCTTGCATAAGGACCGCACCCAATCCTTGCAAAGAGGCATCACAGAATATCTGGAAAGGCTTGGATGTATCCGGAGGAACCAAGACTGGTGTGGAAGTGAGCTTCTCTTTGAGTGTCTCAAAGCTTGCTTGACATGCAGGAGTCCAAAGGTATTTCTTGCCTTTCTTGAGGAGATCGGTAAGAGGCTCGCTATCTTGAAAAGTTCGAGCAAGCGGCAATAACTAGCCAAACCAAGGAAACTCCACACTTCTTTGACATTTAGGAGGAAGCCATTCAACAATCGTCTTCACGGTTCCGGGTTGGTGCAATGCCCTTAGCGAGATAGCGTGACCAAGATAGGTTACTTGAGGCAAAACTCACACTTGGAGAACTTTGCATACAAGCGGTTCTCACGAAGCTTGTTTAGGACACCAAGGTGTTCTTCATGTTCTTCTGTGACTTAGAATAGACTAGGATGTCATCCAGATAGACCACAGCGAACTTGTCAAGATACTCCATGAAACCGAGTCCATGAGCCTCGAGAAGGTGGCAGTGCGTTGGTGAGACGAAAGACATGACCGTGTACTCGTCTGAGCCATAGCGGGTGGTGAAAGCTGTTTTAGGAACATCTTCCTTGCGAATCTTGATTTGGTGATAACCACTTCTCAAGTCAAGCTTAGAGAATACCACAGCTCCGACTAGCTGATCGAAGAGATCATTAATCTGGAAGGGATATTTATTCTTGATGGTTTTAGCATTGAGAGCCCGATAGTCAACACAAAGTCTATCGGTCTTGTCTCGCTTCTTCACAAAGATTGTTGGGCTACCCAAGAAGAAGTACTATGTTGAATGAAACCCAACTTCTCTTGTTCATCAAGTGCGTTTGAGTTCACCAACTCAGCGAGACCCATTTTATAAGGCCGCTTGGAGATAGGCGGTACCAGTTCAAGCTCAATTACAAACTCAACCTCACGATCCGGAGGCATACAGCAACTCTTGGGAAAGACATCTGGGAACTCACAGACCACGGAACACTCTGAATAGCTTCCATAGCATCATCATTGAGCCACCAAAGAAAAAGCTGGATAGCAGGAGTCGGACTTGGAGAATAGACTATATGGCCTTGAGGAATCTTGAGAGAAACCGGCGTTCGGCACAATCAATCACAGCTGCATTTCTTGTCAACCAATCCATGCCCAAGATGACATCAATGTCGAATTGCCCGAGAATGATTAGGGGCCGAGCGAAGAGCCACCAATCTCAATTTGATTGCCATGGCTGATATGAGCAGCCCTCATGTTTGAACCAGGAGATTGTACCACAGACGATGTGATAAAGGAACCATATCCATCCTGCTCATGCGCAAACTTATGCGAAACAAAGAATCTGGCACCGAATCAAACAAAACTCGTCAGGACTGAGTTAACGGAAGCATACCCATCACAACTCAGTGCATGCTCAGCTTGGCGGCGTTGACCACGGTTAGCACGAGCAATAGTAGACCGGGCTTGGTGTTGATGTTGAGAGCCGAGGTGGTGGTGCACGAACCAAAGGAGAGCTTGCAGATCTTGGAGGTGGTGGAGGAAGAGCTTTGTTTTCATCGGACGGTTCCAGTGTTGATTCCCGTGTTTCCACAAGTGTAACAAGCACTGGTGGGCGTGGAGCAACGTGGCAGGGACTCCGCCAGAGCTATAGGTAGTGGTGGTTGTAGCCCACAGGAGCAGCAGTGAGGAAGTTTGGTGGCCTTGCCGCGAAGCTTGAAGGTCTTGGTGTAGCCGGGAGCGACGGTGGGGTGTTAGGAACCCAGACACGACGCTTAGAAGGAGTTGACATAGCTGAAGAGCTTGCTGCATCACGGTTGTGTTTCTTTGACTCCTCAAACACTTGACTACTTGCCTCTTCTGCAGTTGTATGCTGAAGTTCGGAAAAGGCGCGGCCTTGCATGTGTGATTGCATATTTAATCGATGCATTGAGCCCTTGGAACCTCTTTTGCTTCTTCTTGTCATCGAGATCTCGCCCACCATAACGAAAGGTTCATGAAGTTTCTGATGTAGGTATTGACATTATCATTGCCACCTTGAGGTTGAGAAACACTTCCTTCATCCTCTCCATGACAATTTCGCGAATCTGCTCTTTGAAAGCTCAGTGAACTGTCCCCAAGTAGGCTGAAAACAGTGCGGTTTGCCTTGGTAATTCTCCCACCAGAGCTGCATCTCCCTTGAAGGTGAGTAGCACACTTTACCCATTCTTGCTCGGGAACATCAGTAGTCATCGGCCTTGACATCTCACGCAACCAATCATCATCAAGTGGTTGATCAGAAACATCAAATTGGCGTGGGTTGAACTTCAGAAAGCTTTTGATGTCTCCTCGCTTGGGAGGTGGAGGTAGCGGAACAAACTCATTCCTCCTGACACTTTCTTCAAAACGCTGTTGGTTCTGCTGCATTGCTGCCAAGGCATTGGCGATGCTTGAAAACGCTGCCCCCAGTACAGTTTGTATGTCCTCCTCGAGCAGCGTGGTGGTGCCATCCTGTGGTTGATATAAAACACAAGTCGATTATGATGGAGAATAATAATAATCCAAAATAGTACCAAAATGGAATTAACCAAGATTAAAGGATACAATTTACTAAGATGATATTAAAATATCAACAAAGTTCAAAGCACCTAGAAGATATTAAGCATATCGCTACACTGAAAAGGAGTGTGGTACGAATATATCAAAGAAAAATTTTCCGCAAATTTGGCATTAAAATACCAATAGATCATAAAATCATTAACGAATCAAGATTAATGACTCTACCAATTCAATATACAAGAAGCGAATGATAAGAGTAGTGGTATGGTCGTGACTCCATCCATTTGAAATCATTACTGCGCACATGAATAAGTAGAACACATATCCCAACCCCTTCTTTTCACGACGAACCTAAAGATTAGTAACTACGGAAACGAACACCCCAAACAAGATAACATCGGATAACAAAGAATAAGACATATCGCGTCGGTATACAATGAATCAGATAGATCGCGTCGGTTTGCAAAAGCCTATCGGTATGGAATGTACCAACAGTTGATAACCAAAGGCAGATGGTCATAACAACTTGGATGCAACAGATAGACAAAGAATTACACACACACACACACAACCTATGGTACTACGAGCCGAACACGTGAATCCTAGTTTGAATTTTAAGAAGAGGATAAAGCGTTACACTTCCTTACCGAGAAAAGGGTGGGTGGGTAAGAAGAAAAGTGGAAGCGATCCTACTCTCACGTTTTGTTTTTCCTAGTATACATAACTACCAAAAATATTTGCTAGATGACAGCGACCATTTGGCTGAGACCACGAAGGCGGGATGGCTCGATACCAATTGTAACTACCTCGGTGAATTCGCTCCTAGTTACAAGCCTGGATGAGCGGAAATGGTTAAAATAATGCGGTGGGGCCCAAATGCCACTCACAGGTGAACCTTCGGCCGTCCTAACCATTTCCAAACATCGGGACAAGACGGCGGCGTAATCGGCGGCGAAGGGATCAACTACATACACAAATGAGTATGTATGCAAGCCACCATACAATGGTTCTCGAGTCATTCCATCTAAAAAGAAATATAGCAACGCCATCGGCAAGATCCAAATATCCTAGATAGATATAATAGTTTAGGATATCTCCTCATACATCAAACATCAGTATCGGTGAGCGGAAGACAAAATCCGATGCGGATAAGAAGCAAATCGGCATAAGATGCCCCATAAATAAGCACATCCGCCCACAGATCTCACGGATCCCGTTCCGGAATCTCTACACGAATGATCGTTGCCCACATCGTAGTCTCCTCCACCCAGTATCCATCTTGCGGGTTTCACTGTTCATCTGAATCAAACAATTTATCGTGTGAGACCCTAGGGTATTTTCGCAAGTCTTTATGCCTCTAAAGGGACACAACCTGGGGTGACGCAATTGCAGCAAAAGATAAACCCTAACAATTCTAGAGATACTCGCTAACCATCCGCCTAATCAGAGATGAGCGGATGTCCGTGAATTATTAACAACGATTATAGCGGTAATATCCAGATCCATCCTCCTCCTCGCTACCAACGAGGAAGCGGACGAACAACCCCCATCCGTTGGCAGTTTATTAACCATTCCATGAGTGTTGCACTACTTACTAGTCGTTATTTAGTCAATTTAGAAGCGGTACTTTAGTTATACTTGTCTATGATCGGAAACTATGCTCCAAGTCGTCCATAACGCGGACACACGGCTTTGGAAAGTTTTACCTGCGAGGGTGCACAAATAGCAACACACACTCGATCAACCTTGGAAAAACCAAATCAAAACCAACAAGCGATTCATGACAAAGCGATCACGAGATTCAGAAATATTTGAGGCCACCCCATTAAGCTACCCGCAATGAAGCTGGCGGCTGAGACGGACTCAAGGTTTGTGTGGCGGTAAACATTTGGGAACCGAAAGTGTGGTGGGCTTGTCGATATAGCAAATGGGTCTGGCCCTAAGCGATGCAGTCAAATACCTCGCACAATTTAAATAAGCGATAAAGCATGGCATAAGTACAGGATAGTAAATAAAACCTCAAACTAGTTTGTGGCCCCAAGAAATAAGAATGAATCAAGCTCGGCTCGGGGGTTCATAAGCCTCCCGGATGTGGATAGCGAATATTCAAGGAACAGGAATCAAGTACTCGGGGTCCTCAGGACACAAGTGAGCTGAAAAACCAAATAGCGAATATGGCTCACCGATGCCACTTTCATTAGTTATCCCATTACTACTCAGGTTAAGTTGTTTAGGTACCTCGTTATCCATCAGACACTCACATACCCTACACATGCTTTGTTCTCGACTGCATGGCTCAAACAACTCCTGTAGTAATGGCTCATGGGATGGAGGAACAAGCTTGATTGGGGTTTAAAATAAAGGCTATGCAATACTTGGGATTCAATTTAATGCAATGTGACTCAATGATGCAAGAATAAGATAGAGGCAATAGGTAGTATATGTATGCAAGCATGTGGTAGTGCTTGCAACTCAGTTGAAGCGAGAGAAGGATCTGGTAGTGCTCTGGTTCTCTTGGTATATCCACCTTTCGTCTATTCGAAGAAGAACCAAACAAACAAGGGCCAACATAAATAAAGTGCACAAGCATATGAATAAATGCATCAAGCAAACAATCATGCCATGATGAATGATGCACAATTTGCATGGCAATAAGGTAGCATGGCATGGGTGAGGTGTGGAATACAATAATAAAGCATTTTATTGAGTTTTGACCACATTTTAACCTCACATTAGTTGATGTATATATTATTTTTATATGATGCATGCTTCAAAACATAACATGGAATGCATAAACAGAAAGGCCTCGTCGAGCTAATCATTTTAGACATATCATTTGTTAAAATTGGAGTTGTAAAACAAAAGTTATTAATTAATTAAGGAAAAAGGGCATTTTATTGTAATTTTAATCAACTTGGAATTTAATGTGTTCAAAATATATTTTGAAGGCCATATTTGAATTCCTCACATTTTTCTGATTTCAAAACATATATTATTTGTATTATTTGGGTTTATAAATTAAATGTTATTATAAAACAGATTGGAATTTGAATTTGAAATAAATTTAAAAAGATTTGAATTAAAACAGAAATAAACAGAGACTTTTGTACTCAGGCAGATCTAGACCCAGCCGCTGACGGGTGGGCCAGCTGCTTGGCCAGAGACATGCAAAAAGCTTTTCTGCAGGCTTGACCTAGCCAGGCCAGATGACAGTGGGGCCAAAGGACTCGAGGGGCCACACGCGGGCGAGCCAGCGGTGACGCGACACGTGGGAGATCCAGGTAGTGCGGGTTGAGGCGGAAGAAACAGGGGGGTCTAACTGCAAAGCTTCCGCGGAGGCAGACAGGTGGGGCCAAGAGGAGCGCGGGTTACAGGAGTCTAAAAGGTGGGGGTAAGCGCAAAAGTGTCCACGCATGCACTGTTTCTCTTCTCTGCATCTACTGACGACCGATCCGTGCGCGACAGCGGACCGAGCGGTCGCGGTGGGGCTCGAACCCGTGACCTGGGCGTCTTGGCGTGAGGCGGTCACCGCTGGGCTAGGGCGGGGTAGTTGTTAGGGGTGGTAGCGGCCTAGATAGGGTTTCTTGCGGCGTGGGAGGCGAAAGCAGCCAGCGCTCGTCGGTGCACGAGGGTGCTCGACGAGCGTCGTCGCCAGGACGCAACGAGCGATGGCGAGGGTGTCTAGGAGGTTGCGTGGCTCACCGAGAGTGTGTCGGTGGTGGCGGATCGGGTCGGCGGAGCGGGGCGGCGGTGATCAGAGGCCATGGATTAGGGTTTGGCGTTGGGCTCGGCGGGTGCAGCGATTACAGGGCTCCTCTGCTCGGCTCCGTGTCTGAGGTGGCGTGAGCTCCACGTCCTTCCTCGACACGAGAGACCGCCATACCGGCTGGAAGAGGGGGATCGGTGGAGGCAAGGTGGCGGCGTTAGGGTAGGTGGGGCGATGGAGAAGAGAGGGAAGAGCGGCAGCCAGGGTAGATCTGGGGGAGGCGGAGGGCGGGAGAGAGGGTGGGTAAGCGAGAGAGGAGAGGGGTGCCGTGGGGAAGTGGGTAGGGTTAAGGTGGCTCGACCTTTTCTCCTCTCCTCACGTGCATGGGCTGGTCGCCAGGCAGGGTGGTGGTGGCGGTGGCAGGTGGGGCAAGGTGAGGCCGGGGAGGCGGGGAGAGGCTCGGGCTGGTCTTCTTGAGAGAGAGAGAGAGAGGGAGGGGTAGGCTCGGGTTAGAGCTAGGGTTTGAGGGGAGGCTCGGCTAGGGTTTTGTGTGGTGGTAGCTAGGTGGGTCCAGGGTGGTCAGGTGGGCCTGCAGGGCAGAGAGAGGAGAGAGACCGAGAGAGGGCAGGTGGGTAGCTAGGGTAGGTCATGGTGGGGTGGCTCGGCTAGAGAGAGGAGAGATGAGGGAGGGGACCTAGGGTCTAGAGGGAGAGATTAGATGAGGTGTGGTAAACTTTTGACAAGATCAAGCATGACATGCCAAGCTCCCACAAGATCTAGACAAGGAAAAGAGAGGGAGAGATGAGGTGGTGAGGGTTTAAGCAAGATCAAATTAAGACCAAGCCAAAAGGAGGGAGAGATAGATGAGAAAAGAGATGGTTCACCCAAAAATCCAAATAAAAACAAGGAGGACCAAAGGTGGAGATGTTTGCATGGCCCATGCAAAAATAATTAATGCCATGTTTTAACCTTGTGAAACAAAACAATAAACATGGCATTATTCTTATGCATTCCAAAATGTGGAGTAAGGCCTAAGCAAAAGAATTTAAAAGAAAGTTCCAAGTGGAGTAGATGGAGATGATCACATTTGATTATAATTGGGACTTGCTAGTGTGTATATTCCACTAGATGCTTGCTATTCCCAAAAATATTCCCACATGAGCATAAATCCATAACACTCCATATGGAAGCTAGGAAAAAGGGTTCCACTCACAAGGCATGCAAAGGTGGCCATGTGGCTCTCATATATCAATAATGTGAAAACAACATGATGCTAAGATGAGAGCATGTGGAAATAGAATTGGATCCATCCCAACCCATATGAGCTAGAGGTAAAACCCAAAAGAAAAACAATTGCAAGCTCATGGATAATGGAATGGTGGAAAGATGGGGTGATGACAAGAAAGGTGGTGGAGTTAAATAAAAGATATGCCCCCAACTCAACTTGGGCATTTAAACAATATATCAACAACCAAATACAATATCAAGAGGCAAATACAATTAATAATGCATATGAGATAAGAACCAAAAGGAAAAGGGTTTTATATGATGCTCAAATGCAAGGTGGCATGATGACATGAGCATGATATAATTATGATGCAACAATTATATATATGAAGTAGCCATTATATTACTAGACCAAGTAGCATTACAATTGTTAGACAATTGGGATGCTACATGCACTTTCCCCACAAGACTTGGTTTCCCAAGACAAGATCTTTCAGAAGCCTTCCCTTAGACCATCATGGACGCGCTCCAACCTATCAAACACTACCACCCACTGTCCATATGGCTAAGTTCTTGCAACCTATATGATCATGGCAGAGCCCATATTGCCAAGTGGTTGCACTTGAAGCTTCTCAACATTTGACATCTTAAATCTCTTTGTTTCCTAGGTGGCCATCCACAAGTGAGATACACTAAGGTAAACCATAAACATGGGCCTTGTGAACCACTCAACCAAAATCCACCAAGCAAGTCCCATTCCACCCAGGAGATTCATTAACTTAGTTGTTTTGTTAAATAAAACACAAGTCCCCAGACTTAGAGATTTTTCCATAGTATGAATATATATTCCACCCAGGTTTTCTATTAGCTAGGCTAAGCTTGGTAGTAATAGGATTCCTAACTTAGGAGAATCCTAGTAAGGATTCATCTACTAGGTTTTCCTATAGCAAAGTCTATACTTAGCAAAACAAAATCCATGCAAGTTTTACTTAGCAAAAACACTAATGCATAGTGAAAATAATGGGACAAAAGATATGAAGCATCACTTGCCTTTTTGGTAGAGGGTATAAGTTCACTTCTTGTCCTTGCAACAACCACACTCTTCAAGTCACTACAAATCAATCAAGCAAGGCACAAACTTAATCTACCAATCAAGCAAACACAAATTCAATTCACATTCCAAACCAAAGTCAAACAAACAATTTTTCACACATAAAGTAATGGGATCTAAGTCATGCATAAGCATGCAAAGGTTGGTTCTATTGTAAGGATGGTCTCTACTAGGCTTCTAAACTTTGTAAGTTCCAAATTGGTCATTTACCAAAATGGCAAAGTCATTTGAAAAAGGTTTCACTAGGGCATTAACCCATAGGGTTCACCAAGTATGTTTTCACAAAACTTGGGGTTTGGGGTTAGTGAGTTTAAAACAAAACATTTTCCAAAGGTTTTCCTCCAAAACCATTTTTAATAAAAACCACATTTCTATTTGACTAGAAATGGTTTTAAATCAAAGAATCATTATTTTGTTTCACCAAATGAGTTGCTATTGCAAAACTTGGTGTCTTCGGTCAGTAGGTTTGGATCAAAACATTTTCTCAAAGTTTTTACTCAAAAACATTTTCATAAACAAAACAATAGTTTTATTTAGCTAGAAATGGACTAAACCAAGTAATCCATTCTAAACTTTTCCAAATCATTTTCCAAAACATGGGTTGGTCTCTAGGGTCGGTAAGGTCACAACAAACCAATTTGCAAAGGTTTTAACCCTAAAATCATTTTTAACAATTTTCTACTCTAAACAAGCAATCAAAAGTTTCTGCACAAACAAGCAAACTAACAGATACTATTTGCTAAACTAAAGGCAGGGTTGGTTAGGTCTTGATCTCCTGAATCCAACGACATAAAATTTGTAATTTTTGGACGTGTGGATTCAAAGATACAAGGGTTTGAAAATGGCACTTAAATCTGTTTTCAAAATCTGTTTTAAACCTAATACTGGCCACGTGGCGTAAAGCATCGGCTGGTACCGTTCGGGTGGATCACGCTGCAGACCGTTGGATCTAGGTAGATTGTGCGGCACAGATTTACCAAAAACGGTTCGTTAAGTCATCTTTTGTAACCCTACGATATGCATCCAACGGCTAGCGTCGATCTGACCTAACTTTCGGCGCGGCGGCAGCGGCGGTGACGCTTCGGCTAAGGCGAGCTGGCGCTAGAGGAAGCAAGGAAGAAGATGAGATGGCTCAGTGATCGCGATGGCGTGGGATGCTCAACCTGCTCGGTGTGAAGGCGCCTGAGGTGCGAACAATTGCTTTCGGAGTCCTTGCGTCGGGTGCTCTCGTTGAAGATGGTGGCGAGCTAGGGTGCACGGAGGAAAATAGAGGCGTTAGATGCGGAGTGTGCGAACAGGCGTATCATCGGAAGGACAAGGGTGTGGTCTGCTACCGGAGGAACTCGACGGAGAACGAAGGCAGATGGCGCTTCGGTGGTTTTCTTGGAGACGGCGTTCTGGCGCCACGGGTAAATGGAAAGTGCCGGGAGATGCTCCTGGGAGTGGGGAAGGTGTGAGCTTGGTCGGGGAGGAGAGGGGCGGCGAGGGGCTGCCGGAATCGGCGTCGGAGCATCGTCGGACAGAGGCGGTTCGGGGAGAAATTGGAGCGGCCTGGGGGCGAGCTTGGGGGAGGAGACAGAGGGAAACGGGGGAGAGAACGCTGGCGTTTTATCGAGCATGGTCAAGGCGAGGAGTTACTCAGGCATTAAGGCGAATTAAGCCAGAGAAATCAGCGGCAGAAACGGCCGCGCGGTGAGGGGAGAAGGAGTCGCGGGGAGGACGATGAACAGGGCAGAGTGGGGTCCAGCCGTCAGTGGAAAAAGAAATGGGGTTGGGTCCACCAGTCATACTCTGTGTGAGTTCTGTCCGCGGTAAAGAAAACGGTTCGCTCGGGGGAAAGGGAGAGGTGGGGTCGTCTCGTCAGCGAGTGAGTGAGAGGAGAAGTGGGTCCAGGTCTGTGGATCGAGTGGGTAAGAAATCGGTGAGAAAAGAATGCTTGGGGAGAGGCTGTTGGCATTTATTTTGTTGGGCTAGTTGGGCCAAAAGGTGTATTTATTTTTTTTCTGCATTTTCTTTTCCTTTTCTAATTCTTTTTATGTTTTGAATTTCAATCAATATTTCAAACAATCAAACCATTCAAACAATTCAAACAATCACTCAACTTTGTACTTTGAATTTGGTTCTGTTTATCAACATAATCCAAATTCCAAAATAAAATAATATTTTTATTTATTTTAGGATCCATTTATTAATTAAATAAAATGGATCTTTAGTTAATAATCCATATAGGATTTGTTTATTTAAAACTTTATTTTGAAATCCAAAATAAAACCAAAACACTTTAGTAGGTTTTATTTTGAGAAATCAAAATACTTGGAAAACTTATTTAAAATAAGTTTTAGTGTTTATTTAAAATGGGAAAAGCCTTTACTTAAATAAAATTGGATATTTAAATCCTTACTATTTTATTTAAATAAATCTTTACTCATTTTATCAAAACAAAATATTTTATTTTCTTTTAATAAATGTTTATCTTTATAAATCCCTTTAGGATTAAATGCTCACCAAAAGGTATGGGTTCTGGTAAGGGCTTTATTGGCTTTGGAAATTCAATTTCCTTATCTTATTATATTCATAAGATTTTGTCTATGGTTCCAAACTAAGTGAAACCAATCTCTATGGTCTTTTCTTGATCCTTTGTGATTATTTGTTGATCAGATTTGGTATGGATCAAATCCATAGATTTGGAGATACTTTGGAAAATGATTTCCTTCCATTAGGGCTTAGGGATTTTGATTTACTTTCCTAGTGTTCAAATTTCCAGATACATTCATTGAGGAATGCATTTCCCTTGATTTGGATTTTTGTTGAACTCAAACTTCTACCAAAGTTTGTTCAAGATGGGATTTCAGTTTCCTTTTAGAAACAAAAGTTTCTTTTCACCCTGATTTTCAACAAAATTTATTTTGTTTATTTTATTTTTCACATTACAAGATTTGGAAAATCTTGGGATGTGACAATTTCACCCTTAAAAGAAATCTCGTCCCGAGATTTGGGGAGGCTAGGGTTACAAGCAGGTTCAAAACAACTAGGGTACTACCACCCTTAAAAATTTTCCAACTAACTACATCTTGGCTTGCTTGGAATCTTGATGAAACTTCCTTGGGAAAACTTCTGCATGGTGGCCTTTATTTCCATACTTAACTCATGGGCCAAGGTTGAGTTTCTCCATAGGCTTGTTCAACTTGTTCTTCATCTTTTCTGGACAATTGCTTGCATAGTGTCCTGGGTTCTTGCAATTGAAACAGTGGATGTCTTCAAGTTCCTTGCGTAGTTCCTGTGGACAAGTGGCTACATAGTGGCCTAGCTCTTTCGTTGTTGCACACTACTTGGCCGATCTCTTTATTCTTCGGTTCTCTGGGCATCCACTGGGGTAGTGTCCCATTTCCTTACATTTACGACATTGCACAAGGCTCATGTCCTGTCTTGGTTTCTTGGGTTTCTTTGATCCTTTGAATTGGGTTGTCTTGTTTGGAGGTATGAGTGGTCCTTTTCCTTTGCCATCAACATTTTTGGCATACTTGTATCCTTCTTGTTTCCTTTGTTCAACAATGGCATAGATGGGGCATTGGGTAGGGACATGGTCGTTTCCTTCACAAAGGTAACAAGTAGCTTGAGAGGTAGGACATTTCCCAATAGGATGTTTCTCTTCACAGTTGGGGCATTGATCTTCATGCTCTTTGGAAGTATGGTCCTTGTCTCCACAAATAATACAGGCTGGGTCTCCATCTAGAATAACATTCTTGTCATCCTTGTTGTCATACATTCTTTTGGGATAGTTTTCTTCCATGCTGATCATTTGATTAGTCACCTTAAGCATCAGTTGGGATTGTTCCTCCAAAAACTTTTGCAGTGCTGGATCTTTATCACTATTGCTGGCTATGAACTGAGCTGTTAGTTGGTTCAACTGGTTTTGGGTTGCTATGAGTTCTCTCATGTTGTCCTCTTGATTGTTGTTGTTGTCACCATCCTTGATGTTGGAGTTTCTTGGAGAAGTCATCTGTTTGGGTTGGATTGGGATTAGAATAGACAAAAGATTTTTCTAAGGAAATATTTCTAATCACACACATCACAAAACACACAAGCAATGTGCAAGAAATCACAAACAAACACTCCACTCAAACAACAAGTTTCAAGCACATACTTAGGCAACCAAAAATATTTTTGTTACACCACATAAGTTGGTGGGTTTGACTTAAACTAAATATGGTGGTCCATCTATATGGTTCACTTGTGATCTTCCCATTCTTCTTGGTTCTTCTTGAATGAGATCTTTGTATCCTTGGAGAATTCTTGTGTCTTGGTCACAAAACTTCAAAGGTGATGATGGCTTCTTCTAAGTTGGGTTTCCTTAGTCTTCAAATCTTGAGCAAGATTTCTTGTATCACTTGTAGTCCTTAGTGTCATCCAAGTTGGAAGTCCTTGGTGAATATGCTGAAGATGTTGAAGTCATTAGAGTTGAAGAAGTTGAAGATGTCCTTTGCTCATGGTGAAGTCTTTGGTCATGGGGTAGGCTTTTCCATCAAGTTTGAATATAGATGAGATGTAGAGTTGAAACAAAAATGGTTGAGGAAAGAATTTACAAGATTTTTGTAAATAAGTTTTGGAACAAATACAACTCCTATTTTTCTAAGGTTTTTTGTCCAATCCTAGGTTACAAATCCTACAGCAACACAATGCTCGATACCATCCGTAAGGTCCCCAACCTTTAATAAGATTGAGCCCTGTGATTGCAATGCTAGTCCCTGAATCAATAGCTAGCATCCGCAGTTTAGATGTAATATCAAGAAACAAAGGTCATAATACGACTTTATAACCAGGAATAAAATAATTTTATTACATCAAACATAGCTCATTGGCTATTTACATTACATTGCAGCGGAATAACTATAAGCATGGGGTCCTTCATCTTCAAAGTGCCACAGGCAGATGTTAGTTGTAGACTTTGTAATCCTAATCAATCAATCTTCACTAAAATCAATCAAACCCGCAACATTACAAATTACAGCCACAAGGGTCAATACATTTGAATTGTATTGGCAAGTGATACTTTGGTAGTATAGTGGAGTCTAACATCTATATGCATTTGGCTAAGTGGAGTTGAGGCTTGCATTGCTCAAAATAGATTTTTCCCTAACACTTTGAAAATACTAAGTTTTTGCTTTGATAAAATCTTTCCCAAGACATCTACCAATCAAAGACTGAAGATCCACTCAGGGCATCTACCAATCAAAGACTGAAGATTTGCTTGGCAAAGTCATTTTTCCTCAATCAAAGATTTCAAGATCCTTGTTCCAAGCCATCTCTCCATCAAAGATTGAAGAATTCACACAACCCTTGTTCACCCACAAGTTTTAATTTAGAAATTTGAATGATGAGATTCTTGATTGCTTCCATGTCTTGTTGCTCAAATTGTCCTTTACCAGGGACATGGCTAAGTACTTAGGTTTTACACTCTGCAGAGATGGTGCACTTTCCCCACAAGACTTGGTTTCCCAAGACAAGATCTTTCAGAAGCCTTCCCTTAGACCATCATGGACGCGCTCCAACCTATCAAACACTACCACCCACTGTCCATATGGCTAAGTTCTTGCAACCTATATGATCATGGCAGAGCCCATATTGCCAAGTGGTTGCACTTGAAGCTTCTCAACATTTGACATCTTAAATCTCTTTGTTTCCTGGGTGGCCATCCACAAGTGAGATACACTAAGGTAAACCATAAACATGGGCCTTGTGAACCACTCAACCAAAATCCACCAAGCAAGTCCCATTCCACCCAGGAGATTCATTAACTTAGTTGTTTTGTTAAATAAAACACAAGTCCTCAGACTTAGAGATTTTTCCATAGTATGAATATATATTCCACCCAGGTTTTCTATTAGCTAGGCTAAGCTTGGTAGTAATAGGATTACTAACTTAGGAAAATCCTACTAAGGATTCATCTACTAGGTTTTCCTATAGCAAAGTCTATACGTAGCAAAACAAAATCCATGCAAGTTTTACTTAGCAAAAACACTAATGCATAGTGAAAATAATGGGACAAAAGATATGAAGCATCACTTGCCTTTTTGGTAGAGGGTATAAGTTTACTTCTTGTCCTTGCAACAACCACACTCTTCAAGTCACTACAAATCAATCAAGCAAGGCACAAACTTAATCTACCAATCAAGCAAACACAAATTCAATTCACATTCCAAACCAAAGTCAAACAAACAATTTTTCACACACAAAGTAATGTGATCTAAGTCATGCATAAGCATGCAAAGGTTGGTTCTATTGTAAGGATGGTCTCTACTAGGCTTCTAAACTTTGTAAGTTCCAAATTGGTCAGTTACCAAAATGGCAAAGTCATTTGAAAAAGGTTTCACTAGGGCATTAACCCATAGGGTTCACCAAGTATGTTTTCACAAAACTTGGGGTTTGGGGTTAGTGAGTTTAAAACAAAACATTTTCCAAAGGTTTTCCTCCAAAACCATTTTTAATAAAAACCACATTTCTATTTGACTAGAAATGGTTTTAACAAAGAATCATTATTTTGTTTCACCAAATGAGTTGCTATTGCAAAACTTGGTGTCTTTGGTCAGTAGGTTTGGATCAAAACATTTTCTCAAAGTTTTTACTCAAAAACATTTTCATAAACAAAACAATAGTTTTATTTAGCTAGAAATGGACTAAACCAAGTAATCCATTCTAAACTTTTCCAAATCATTTTCCAAAACATGGGTTGGTCTCTAGGGTCAGTAAGGTCACAACAAACCAATTTGCAAAGGTTTTAACCCTAAAATCATTTTTAAACAATTTTTCTACTCTAAACAAGCAATCAAAAGTTTCTGCACAAACAAGCAAACTAACAGATACTATTTGCTAAACTAAAGGCAGGGTTGGTTAGGTCTTGCTCTCCTGAATCCAACGACATAAAATTTGTAATTTTTGGACGTGTGGATTCAAAGATACAAGGGTTTGAAAATGGCACTTAAATCTGTTTTCAAAATCTGTTTTAAACCTAATACTGGCCACGTGGCGTAAAACGACTGGCTGGTACCGGTTCGGGGTGGATCACGCCGGGACCGTTGGATCTAGGTAGATAAATGCGGCGATTTACCAAAAACGGTTCGTTAAGTCATCTTTTATAACCCTACGATATGCATCCAACGGCTAGCGTCGATCGACCCTAAGCGGCGGCGGTAGCCATGTGGCGGTGACGCCAAGCGGCTGGCGCTAGAGGAAGCAAGGAAGAAGATGAGATGGCTCACAGTGATCGCGATGGCGTGGGGATGCTCAACCTGCTCATGATTGACGAAGGGGCGAGCAGGGTTGACAATTGCTCGTCGAGTCCTTGCTGCCGCGGTGCTCTCTATTGAAGATGGTGGCGAGGCTAGGGTGCACGCCAGAGGAAAAATAGAGGTGGCGTTAGATGCGGCGTGTACGAACACGGCGTATCATCGGAAGGACAAGGTGGTCTGGTCTACCGGAGGAACTCGACGGAGAACGGAGAGACGGCGGCACTTCGATGGTTTGCTGGAGGCGTTCGAGGCCAGCGTAAATGGAAAGTGCCGGGAGATGCTCCTGGGAGTGGGGAAGGTGTGAGCTTGGTCGGGGAGGAGAGGGGCGGCGAGGGGCTGCCGGAATCGGCGTCGGAGCATCGTCGGACAGAGGCGGTTCGGGGAGAAATTGAGCGGCACTGGGGCGAGCTTGGGGAGGAGACAGAGGAGAACGGCGTTTTAATGCTTTTCGAGCATGGTCAAGACGAGTTACTCAGGCATTAAGGCGAATTAAGCGGAGAAATCAGCGGCCAAGCCGTGCAGTGAGGAGAAGGAGTCATGGGGAGGACGATGAACAGGGCGAGTGGGGTCCAAATCGGTGGAAAAAGAAATGGGGTTGGGTCCACCAGTCATACTCTGTGTGAGTTCTGTCCGCGGTAAAGAAAACGGTTCGCTCGGGGGAAAGGGAGAGGTGGGGTCGTCTCGTCAGCGAGTGAGTGAGAGGATAAGTGGGTCCAGTACATGACTGAGTGGGTAAGCTGGGTGAAAAAGAATGCTTGAGGGAGAGGGAGGCTGCTTGTTGGCTAGTTGGGCCAAAAGGTGGGTTTGCTCTATTTTTTGTCATCTTTTCTTTTTTCCTTTTCTAATTCTTTTTCTGTTTTGAATTTCAATCAATATTTCAAATAATCAAACCATTCAAACAATTCAAACAATCACTCAACTTTGTACTTTGAATTTGGTTCTGTTTATCAACATAATCCAAATTCCAAAATAAAATAATATTTTTATTTATTTTAGGATCCATTTATTAATTAAATAAAATGGATCTTTAGTTAATAATCCATATAGGATTTGTTTATTTAAAACTTTATTTTGAAATCCAAAATAAAACCAAAACACTTTAGTAGGTTTTATTTTGAGAAATCAAAATACTTGGAAAACTTATTTAAAATAAGTTTTAGTGTTTATTTAAAATGGGAAAAGCCTTTACTTAAATAAAATTGGATATTTAAATCCTTACTATTTTATTTAAATAAATCTTTACTCATTTTATCAAAACAAAATATTTTATTTTCTTTTAATAAATGTTTATCTTTATAAATCCCTTTAGGATTAAATGCTCACCAAAAGGTATGGGTTCTGGTAAGGGCTTTATTGGCTTTGGAAATTCAATTTCCTTTTCTTATTATATTCATAAGATTTTGTCTATGGTTCCAAACTAAGTGAAACCAATCTCTATGGTCTTTTCTTGATCCTTTGTGATTATTTGTTGATCAGATTTGGTATGGATCAAATCCATAGATTTGGAGATACTTTGGAAAATGATTTCCTTCCATTAGGGCTTAGGGATTTTGGTTTACTTTCCTAGTGTTCAAATTTCTAGATACATTCATTGAGGAATGCATTTCCCTTGATTTGGATTTTTGTTGAATTCAAACTTCTACCAAAGTTTGTTCAAGATGGGATTTCAGTTTCCTTTTAGAAACAAAAGTTTCTTTTCACCCTGATTTTCAACAAAATTTATTTTGTTTATTTTATTTTTCACATTACAAGATTTGGAAAATCTTGGGATGTGACAACTGGTTGATCCATAAGTTGTTTGTGGTAAAGAACACACATGCAATGAGTCTTGTGGATCCATATGTGGTTTGTGGAAAGAACACACATGCAATGACTCTGGTTGATCCTTATGTGGTTTGTGGAAAGAACACACATGCAATGACCACTGGTGGATCCATGTGTGGTTTGTTGAAAATAACACACATGCTATGACCACTGATTGATCCATGTGTGGTTTGTGGAAAGAACACACATGCAATCACAGTGGTGGATCCATGTGTGGTTTGTGAAAAGAACACACATGCAATAACAGTGGTGGATCCATGTGTGGTTTGTGGATAGAACACAAATGCAATGACAGTGGTTGATCCATGTGTGGTTTGTGGAAAAGAACACACATGCAATGACCACTGGTTGATCCATGTGTGATTTGTGGAAAGAACACACATGCAATGAAAGTGGTGGATCCATGTGTGGTTTGTGAAAAGAACACACATGCAATAACAGTGGTGGATCCATGTGTGGTTTGTGGATAGAACACACATGCAATGACTCTAGTGCTAGTTTTAGTATAAGAACACACATGCAATGACTCTAGTGGGTCCACATGTGGTTTGTGAAAAGAACACACATGCAATGACCACTGGTTAATCCATAAGTTCTTTGTGGAAAGGAACACACATGCAATGAGTCTAGTGGATCCATATGTGGTTTATGGAAAGAACACACATGCAATGACTCTGGTTGATCCTTATGTGGTTTGTGGAAAGAACACACATGCAATGACCAGTGTTGGATCCATGTGTGGTTTGTGGAAAAGAACACACATGCAATGACCACTGGTTGATCCATGTGTGGCTTGTGGAAAGAACACACATGCAATGAAAGTGGTGGATCCATGTGTGGTTTTTGAAAAGAACACACATGAAATAATAGTGGTGGATCCATGTGTGGTTTGTGGATAGAACACACATGCAATGACTCTAGTGCTAGTTTTAGTATAAGAACACACATGCAATGACTCTAGTGGGTCCACATGTGGTTTGTGAAAAGAACACGCATGCAATGACCACTGGTTGATCCATCAGTTGTTTGTGGAAAAGAACACACATGCAATGACTCTAGTGCTGGTTTATGGTTTTAGTATAAGAACAAACATGCAATGACTCTAGTGGTTGATACATGTGTGGTTTGTGGAAATAACACACATACAATGACTGTAATGGATCCACAAGTGGTTTATGGAAAAGAACACACATGCAATGACCACTTATTGATCCATATGTGGTTTGTGGAAAGAACACACATGCAATGACCACTAGTGGTTGACCCATGTGTGGTTTGTGGAAAGAACACACATGCAATGACAATGGTGGATCCATGTGTGGTTTGTGAAAAGAACACACATGCAATGACTCTAGTGTTGGTTTTAGTATAAGAACACACATGCAATGACTCTAGTGGTTGATCCATGTGTGGTTTGTGGAAATAACACACATGCAATGACTCTAGTGGTTGATCCATGTGTGGTTTGTGGAAATAACACACATGCAATGACTCTAGTGGTTGATCAATGTGTGGTTTGTGGAAATAACACACATCCAATGACTCTAGTTGTTGATCCATGTGTGGTTTGTGGAAATAACACACATGCAATGACTCTAGTGGTTGTTCCATGTGTGGTTTGTGAAAAGAACACACATGCAATGACCACTTGTTGATCCATAAGTTCTTTGTGGAAAGGAACACACATGCAATGAGTCTAGTGGATCCATATGTGGTTTATGGAAAGAACACACATGCAATGACTCTGGTTGATCCTTATGTGGTTTGTGGAAAGAACACACATGCAATGACCACTGTTGGATCCATGTGTGGTTTGTGGAAAAGAACACACATGCAATGACCACTGGTTGATCCATGTGTGGCTTGTGGAAAGAACACACATGCAATGAAAGTGGTGGATCCATGTGTGGTTTGTGAAAAGAACACACATGAAATAATAGTGTTGGATCCATGTGTGGTTTGTGGATAGAACACACATGCAATGACTCTAGTGCTAGTTTTAGTATAAGAACACACATGCAATGACTCTAGTGGGTCCACATGTGGTTTGTGAAAAGAACACACATGCAATGACCACTGGTTGATCCATCAGTTGTTTGTGGAAAAGAACACACATGCAATGACTCTAGTGCTGGTTTCTGGTTTTAGTATAAGAACAAACATGCAATGACTCTATTGGTTGATCCATGTGTGGTTTGTGGAAATAACACACATGCAATGACTGTAATGGATCCACAAGTGGTTTATGGAAAAGAACACACATGCAATGACCACTTATTGATCCAGATGTGGTTTGTGGAAATAACACACATGCAATGACCACTAGTGGTTGATCCATGTGTGGTTTGTGGAAAGAACACACATGCAATGACAATGGTGGATCCATGTGTGGTTTGTGAAAAGAACACACATGCAATGACTCTAGTGTTGGTTTTAGTATAAGAACACACATGCAATGACTCTAGTGTTGGTTTTAGTATAAGAACACACATGCAATGACTCTAGTGGTTGATCCATGTGTGGTTTGTGGAAATAACACACATGCAATGACTCTAGTGGTTGATCCATGTGTGGTTTGTGGAAATAACACATGCAATGACTCTAGTGGTTGATCCATGTGTGGTTTGTGGAAATAACACACATGCAATGACTCTAGTGGTTGATCCATGTGTGGTTTGTGGAAATAACACACATGCAATGACTCTAGTGGTTGATCCATGTGTGGTTTGTGGAAATAACACACATGCAATTACTCTAGTGGTTGATCCATGTGTGGTTTGTGGAAATAACACACATGCAATGACTCTAGTGGTTAATCCATGTGTGGTTTGTGAAAAGAACACACATGCAATGACCACTGGTTGATCCATAAGTTGTTTGTGGAATAGAACACACATGCAATGAGTCTAGTGGATCCATATGTAGTTTGTGGAAAGAACACACATGCAATTACTCTAGTGGATCCATATGTGGTTTGTGGAAAGAACACACATGCAATGACTCTAGTTGATCCATATGTGGTTTGTGGAAAGAACACACATGCAATGACCACTGGTGGATCCATGTGTGGTTTGTGGAAAAGAACACACATGCAATGACCACTGGTTGATCCATGTGTGGTTTGTGGAAAGAACACACATACAATGATAGTGGTGGATCCATGTGTGGTTTGTGAAAAGAACACACATGCAATGACTCTAGTGTTGGTTTCAGTATAAGAAAACACATGAAATGACTCTAGTGGTCGATCCATGTGTGGTTTGTGGAAATAACACACATGCAATGACTCTAGTGGTTGGTCCATGTGTGGTTTGTGGAAATAACACACCTGCAATGACTATAGTGGTTGATCCATGTGTGGTTTGTGGAAATAACACACATGCAATGACTCTAGTGGTTGATCCATATGTGGTTTGTGGAAAGAACACCCATGCAATGACCACTGGTGGATCCATGTGTGGTTTGTGGAAAAGAACACACATGCAATGACCATTGGTTGATCCATGTGTGGTTTGTGGAAAGAACACACATGCAATGACTCTAGTGTTGGTTTTATTATAAGAAACACACGTGCAATGACTCTAGTGGTTGATCCATGTGTTGTTTGTGGAATAACACACATGTAATGACTCTAGTGGTTGATCCATGTGTGGTTTGTGGAAATAACATACATGCAATGACTCTAGTGGTTGATCCATGTGTTGTTTGTGGAAATAACACACATGCAACGACTCTAGTGGTTGATCCATGTGTGGTTTGTGGAAATAACACACATGCAATGACTCTAGTGGTTGATCAATGTGTGGTTTGTGGAAATAACACACATGCAATGACTCTAGTGGTTGATCCATGTGTGGTTTGTGGAAATAACACACATGCAATGACTCTAGTGGTTGTTCCATGTGTAGTTTGTGAAAAGAACACACATGCAATGACCACTGGTTGATCCATAAGTTCTTTGTGGAAAGGAACACACATGCAATGAGTCTAGTGGATCCATATGTGGTTTATGGAAAGAACACACATGCAATGACTCTGGTTGATCCTTATGTGGTTTGTGGAAAGAACACACATGCAATGACCAGTGTTGGATCCATGTGTGGTTTGTGGAAAAGAACACACATGCAATGACCACTGGTTGATCCATGTGTGGCTTGTGGAAAGAACACACATGCAATGAAAGTGGTGGATCCATGTGTGGTTTTTGAAAAGAACACACATGAAATAATAGTGGTGGATCCATGTGTGGTTTGTGGATAGAACACACATGCAATGACTCTAGTGCTAGTTTTAGTATAAGAACACACATGCAATGACTCTAGTGGGTCCACATGTGGTTTGTGAAAAGAACACACATGCAATGACCACTGGTTGATCCATCAGTTGTTTGTGGAAAAGAACACACATGCAATGACTCTAGTGCTGGTTTGTGGTTTTAGTATAAGAACAAACATGCAATGACTCTAGTGGTTGATCCATGTGTGGTTTGTGGAAATAACACACATGCAATGACTGTAATGGATCCACAAGTGGTTTATGGAAAAGAATACACATGCAATGACCCCTGGTGGATCCATGTGTGGTTTGTGGAAAAGAAGACAAATGCAATGACCACTAGTTTATCCATGTGTGGTTTGTGGAAAGAACACACATGCAATGACAGTGGTGGATCCATGTGTGGTTTGTGAAAAGAACACACATGCAATGACTCTAGTGTTGCTTTTAGTATAAGAACACACACACAATGACTCTAGTGGTTTATCCATGTGTGGTTTGTGGAAATAACACACATGCAATGACTCTAGTGGTTGATCCATGTGTGGTTTGTGGAAATAACACACATGCAATGACTCTAGTGGTTGATCCATGTGTGGTTTGTGGAAATAACACACATGCAATGACTCTAGTGGTTGATCCATGTGTGGTTTGTGGAAATAACACACATGCAATGACTCTAGTGGTTGATCCATGTGTGGTTTATGAAAAGAACACACATGCAATGACCACTGGTTGATCCATAAGTTGTTTGTGGAAAAGAACACACATGCAATGAGTCTAGTGGATCCATATGTGGTTTATGGAAAGAACACACATGTAATGACTCTGGTTGATCCATATGTGGTTTGTGGAAAGAACAAATTGATACCAAAATAGCAGATCCAAATTATAAGAAATCCTATCGAAGCTACAAGTGCCGAATTCGTACCCTTCCAATTTGGATTTGTTCTACTATGTAAATAAATTGCAAATACGGTCCAAGTAAGCAATGACCACTGATGGATCCATGTGTAGTTTGTGATAAAGAACACACATGCAATGACCACTGGTCGATCCATGTGTGGTTTGTGGAAAGAACACACAAGCAATGACAGTGGTGGATCCATGTGTGGTTTGTGAAAAGAACACACATGCAATGACCACTGGTTGATCCATCAGTTGTTTGTGGAAAAGAACACACATGCAATGACTCTAGTGCTAGTTTGTGGTTTTAGTAGAAGAACAAACATGCAATGACTCTAGTGGTTGATCCATGTGTGGTTTGTGGAAATAACACACATGCAATGACTGTAATGGATCCATAAGTGGTTTATGGAAAAGAACACACATGCAATGACCACTGGTTGATCCATATGTGGTTTGTGGAAAGAACACACATGCAATGACAACTAGTGGTTGATCCATGTGTGGTTTGTGGAAAGAACACACATGCAATGACAGTGGTGGATCCATGTGTGGTTTGTGAAAAGAACACACATGCAATGACTCTAGTGTTGGTTTTAGTATAAGAACACACATGCAATGACTCTAGTGTTTGATCCATGTGTGGTTTGTGGAAATAACACACATGCAATGACTCTAGTGGTTGATCCATGTGTGGTTTGTGGAAATAACACACATGCAATGACTCTAGTGGTTGATCCATGTGTGGTTTGTGGAAATAACACACATGCAATGACTCTAGTGGTTGATCCATGTGTGGTTTGTGGAAATAACACACATGCAATGACTCTAGTGGTTGATCCATGTGTGGTTTGTGGAAATAACACACATGCAATGACTCTAGTGGTTGATCCATGTGTGGTTTGTGGAAATAACACACATGCAATGACTCTAGTGGTTGATCCATGTGTGGTTTGTGAAAAGAACACACATGCAATGACCACTGGTTGATCCATAAGTTGTTTGTGGAAAAGAACACACATGCAATGAGTCTAGTGGATCCATATGTGGTTTGTGGAAAGAACACACATGCATTGACTCTGGTTGATCCATATGTGGTTTGTGGAAAGAACACACATGCAATGACCACTGGTGGATCCATGTGTGGTTTGTGGAAAAGAACACACATGCAATGACCACTCCTTGATCCATGTGTGGTTTGTGGAAAGAACACACATGCAATGACAGTGGTGGATCCATGTGTGGTTTGTGAAAAGAACACACATGGAATGACTCTAGTGTTGGTTTTAGTATAAGAACACACATGCAATGACTCTAGTGGTTGATCCATGTGTGGTTTGTGGAAATAACACACATGCAATGACTCTAGTGGTTGATCCATGTGTGGTTTGTGGAAATAACACACATGCAATGACTCTATTGGTTGATCCATGTGTGGTTTGTGGAAATAACACACATGCAATGACTCTAGTGGTTGATCCATATGTGGTTTGTGGAAATAACACACATGCAATGACTCTAGTGGTTGATCAATGTGTGGTTTGTGGAAATAACACACATGCAATGACTCTAGTGGTTGATCCATGTGTGGTTTGTGGAAATAACACACATGCAATGACTCTAGTGGTTGATCCATGTGTTGTTTGTGGAAATAACACACATGCAATGACTCTAGTGGTTGATCCATGTGTGGTTTGTGGAAATAACACACATCCAATGACTCTAGTTGTTGATCAATGTGTGGTTTGTGGAAATAACACACATGCAATGACTCTAGTGGTTGATCCATGTGTGGTTTGTGGAAATAACACACATGCAATGACTCTAGTGGTTGATCCATGTGTTGTTTGTGGAAATAACACACATGCAATGACTCTAGTGGTTGATCCATGTGTGGTTTGTGGAAATAACATACATGCAATGACTCTAGTGTTTGATCCATGTGTGGTTTGTGGAAATAACACACATGCAATGACTCTAGTGGTTGATCCATGTGTGGTTTGTGGAAATAACACACATGCAATGACTCTAGTGGTTGATCCATGTGTGGTTTGTGGAAATAACACACATGCAATGACTCTAGTGGTTGATCCATGTGTGGTTTGTGGAAATAACACACATGCAATGAATCTAGTAGTTGATCCATGTGTGGTTTGTGGAAATAACACACATGCAATGACTCTAGTGGTTGATCCATGTGTGGTTTGTGGAAATAACACACATGCAATGACTCTAGTGGTTGATCCATGTGTGGTTTGTGAAAAGAACACAAATGCAATGACCACTGGTTGATCCATATGTTGTTTGTGAAATGGAACACACATGCAATAAGTCTAGTGGATCCATATGTGATTTGTGGACAGAACACACATGCAATGACTCTGGTTGATCCATATGTGGTTTGTGGAAAGAACACACATGCAATGACCACTGGTGGATCCATGTGTGGTTTGTGGAAAAGAACACACATGCAATGACCACTCCTTGATCCATGTGTGGTTTGTGGAAAGAACACACATGCAATGACAGTGGTGGATCCATGTGTGGTTTGTGAAAAGAACACACATGGAATGACTCTAGTGTTGGTTTTAGTATAAGAACACACATGCAATGACTCTAGTGGTTGATCCATGTGTGGTTTGTGGAAATAACACACATGCAATGACTCTAGTGGTTGATCCATGTGTGGTTTGTGGAAATAACACACATGCAATGACTCTATTGGTTGATCCATGTGTGGTTTGTGGAAATAACACACATGCAATGACTCTAGTGGTTGATCCATGTGTGGTTTGTGGAAATAACACACATGCAATGACTCTAGTGGTTGATCAATGTGTGGTTTGTGGAAATAACACACATGCAATGACTCTAGTGGTTGATCCATGTGTGGTTTGTGGAAATAACACACATGCAATGACTCTAGTGGTTGATCCATGTGTTGTTTGTGGAAATAACACACATGCAATGACTCTAGTGGTTGATCCATGTGTGGTTTGTGGAAATAACACACATCCAATGACTCTAGTGGTTGATCAATGTGTGGTTTGTGGAAATAACACACATGCAATGACTCTAGTGGTTGATCCATGTGTGGTTTGTGGAAATAACACACATGCAATGACTCTAGTGGTTGATCCATGTGTTGTTTGTGGAAATAACACACATGCAATGACTCTAGTGGTTGATCCATGTGTGGTTTGTGGAAATAACATACATGCAATGACTCTAGTGTTTGATCCATGTGTGGTTTGTGGAAATAACACACATGCAATGACTCTAGTGGTTGATCCATGTGTGGTTTGTGGAAATAACACATGCAATGACTCTAGTGGTTGATCCATGTGTGGTTTGTGGAAATAACACACATGCAATGACTCTAGTGGTTGATCCATGTGTGGTTTGTGGAAATAACACACATGCAATGAATCTAGTAGTTGATCCATGTGTGGTTTGTGGAAATAACACACATGCAATGACTTTAGTGGTTGATCCATGTGTGGTTTGTGGAAATAACACACATGCAATGACTCTAGTGGTTGATCCATGTGTGGTTTGTGAAAAGAACACAGATGCAATGACCACTGGTTGATCCATAAGTTGTTTGTGGAAAAGAACACACATGCAATGAGTCTAGTGGATCCATATGTGGTTTGTGGAAAGAACACACATGCGTTGACTCTGGTTGATCCATATGTGGTTTGTGGAAAGAACACACATGCAATGACCACTGGTGGATCCATGTGTGGTTTGTGGAAAAGAACACACATGCAATGACCACTCCTTGATCCATGTGTGGTTTGTGGAAAGAACACACATGCAATGACAGTGGTGGATCCATGTGTGGTTTGTGAAAAGGACACACATGGAATGACTCTAGTGTTGGTTTTAGTATAAGAACACACATGCAATGACTCTAGTGGTTGATCCATGTGTGGTTTGTAGAAATAACACACATGCAATGACTCTAGTGGTTGATCCATGTGTGGTTTGTGGAAATAACACACATGCAATGACTCTAGTGGTTGATCCATGTGTGGTTTGTGGAAATAACACACATGCAATGACTCTAGTGGTTGATCAATGTGTGGTTTGTGGAAATAACACACATGCAATGACTCTAGTGGTTGATCCATGTGTTGTTTGTGGAAATAACACACATGCAATGACTCTAGTGGTTGATCCATGTGTGGTTTGTGGAAATAACATACATGCAATGACTCTAGTGTTTGATCCATGTGTGGTTTGTGGAAATAACACACATGCAATGACTCTAGTGGTTGATCCATGTGTGGTTTGTGGAAATAACACACATGCAATGACTCTAGTGGTTGATCCATGTGTGGTTTGTGGAAATAACACACATGCAATGACTCTAGTGGTTGATCCATGTGTGGTTTTGGAAATCACACACATGCAATGACTCTAGTGGTTGATCCATGTGTGGTTTGTGGAAATAACACACATGCAATGACTCTAGTGGTTGATCCATGTGTGGTTTGTGGAAATAACACACATGCAATGACTCTAGTGGTTGATCCATGTGTGGTTTGTGAAAAGAACACAGATGCAATGACCACTGGTTGATCCATAAGTTGTTTGTGGAAAAGAACACACATGCAATGAGTCTAGTGGATCCATATGTGGTTTGTGGAAAGAACACACATGCATTGACTCTGGTTTATCCATATGTGGTTTGTGGAAAGAACACACATGCAATGACCACTGGTGGATCCATGTGTGGTTTGTGGAAAAGAACACACATGCAATGACCACTCCTTGATCCATGTGTGGTTTGTGGAAAGAACACACATGCAATGACAGTGGTGGATCCATGTTGGTTTTGTTTGAAGAACACACATGGAATGACTCTAGTGTTGGTTTTAGTATAAGAACACACATGCAATGACTCTAGTGGTTGATCCATGTGTGGTTTGTGGAAATAACACACATGGAATGACTCTAGTGGTTGATCCATGTGTGGTTTGTGGAAATAACACACATGCAATGACTCTAGTGGTTGATCCATGTGTGGTTTGTGGAAATAACACATGCAATGACTCTAGTGGTTGATCCATGTGTGGTTTGTGGAAATAACACACATGCAATGACTCTAGTGGTTGATCAATGTGTGGTTTGTGGAAATAACACACATGCAATGACTCTAGTGGTTGATCCATGTGTGGTTTGTGGAAATAACACACATGCAATGACTCTAGTGGTTGATCCATGTGTTGTTTGTGGAAATAACACACATGCAATGACTCTAGTGGTTGATCCATGTGTGGTTTGTGGAAATAACACACATGCAATGACTCTAGTGGTTGATCCATGTGTGGTTTGTGGAAATAACACACATGCAATGACTCTAGTGGTTGATCCATGTGTTGTTTGTGAAAAGAACACACATGCAATGACCACTGGTTGATCCATAAGTTGTTTGTGGAAAAGAACACACATGCAATGAGTCTAGTGGATCCATATGTGGTTTGTGGAAAGAACACACATGCAATGACTGTGGTTGATCCATATGTGGTTTGTGGAAAGAACACACATGCAAAGACCACTAGTGGATCCATGTGTGGTTTGTGGAAAAGAACACACATGCAATGACCACTAGTTGATCCATGTGTGGTTTGTGGAAAGAACTCACATGCAATGACAGTGGTGGATCCATGTGTGGTTTGTGAAAAGAACACACATGCAATAACAGTGGTGGATCCATGTGTGGTTTGTGGATACAACACACATGCAATGACTCTAGTGCTAGTTTTAGTATAAGAACACACATGCAATGACTCTAGTGGGTCCACATGTGGTTTGTGAAAAGAACACACATGCAATGACCACTGGTTGATCCATATGTTGTTTGTGGAAAAGAACAACCATGCAATGAGTCTAGTGGATCCATGTATGGTTTGTGGAAAAGAAGACACATGCAATGACTCTAGTGCTGGTTTGTGGTTTTAGTATAAGAACAAACATGCAATGACTCTAGTGGTTGATCCATGTGTGGTTTGTGGAAATAACACACATGCAATGACTGTAATGGATCCACAAGTGGTTTATGGAAAAGAACACACATGCAATGACCACTGATTGATCCATATGTGGTTTGTGGAAATAACACACATGCAATGACCACTAGTGGTTGATCCATGTGTGGTTTGTGGAAAGAACACACATGCAATGACAGTGGTGGATCCATGTGTGGTTTGTGGAAATAACACACATGCAATGACTCTAGTTGTTGATCCATATGTGGTTTGTGGAAAGAACACACATGCAATGACCACTGGTGGATACATGTGTGGTTTGTGGAAATAACACACATGCAATGACTCTAGTGGTTGATCCATGTGTGGTTTGTGGAAATAACACACATGCAATGACTCTAGTGGTTGATCCATGTGTGTTTTGTGAAAAGAACACACATGCAATGACCACTGGTTGATCCATAAGTTGTTTGTGGAAAAGAATACACATGCAATGACTCTAGTGGTTGATCCATGTGTGGTTTGTGGAAATAACACACATGCAATGACTCTAGTGGTTGATCCATATGTGGTTTGTGGAAATAACAAACATGCAATGACTCTAGTGGTTGAACCATGCGTGGTTTGTGAAATAACACACATGCAATGACTCTAGTGGTTGAACCATGTGTGGTTTGTGTAAATAACACACATGCAATGACTCTAGTGGTTGATCCATGTCTGGTTTGTGAAAAGAACACACATGCAATGACCACTGGTTGATCCATAAGTTGTTTGTGAAAAAGAATACACATGCAATGACTCTAGTGGTTGATCCATGTGTGGTTTGTGGAAATAACACACATGCAATGACTCTAGTGGTTGATCCATGTGTGGTTTGTGGAAATAACACACATGCAATGACTCTAGTGGTTGAACCATGTGTGGTTTGTGTAAATAACACACATGCAATGACTCTAGTGGTTGATCCATGTGTGGTTTGTGAAAATAACACACATGCAATGACCACTGGTTGATCCATAAGTTGTTTGTGGAAAAGAATACACATGCAATGACTCTAGTGGTTGATCCATGTGTGGTTTGTGGAAATAACACACATGCAAAGACTCTAGTGGTTGATCCATGTGTGGTTTGTGGAAATAACACACATGCAATGACTCTAGTGGTTGATCCATGTGTGGTTTGTGGAAATAACACAGATGCAATGACTCTAGTGGTTGATCCATGTGTGGTTTATGAAAAGAACACACATGCAATGACCACTGGTTGATCCATAAGTTGTTTGTGGAAAAGAACACACATGCAATGAGTCTAGTGGATCCATATGTGGTTTGTGGAAAGAACACACATGCAATGACTCTAGTGGATCCATATGTGGTTTGTGGAAAGAACACACATGCAATGACTCTAGTTGATCCATATGTGGTTTGTGGAAAGAACACACATGCAATGACCACTAGTGGATCCATGTGTGGTTTGTGGAAAAGAACACACATGCAATGACCACTGGTTGATCCATGTGTGGTTATGGAAAGAACACACATGCAATGATAGTGGTGGATCCATGTGTGGTTTGTGAAAAGAACACACATGCAATGACTCTAGTGTTGGTTTCAGTATAAGAACACACATGCAATGACTCTAGTGGTTGATCCATGTGTGGTTTGTGGAAATAACACACATGCAATGACTCTAGTGGTTGATCCATGTGTGGTTTGTGGAAATAACACACATGCAATGACTATAGTGGTTGATCCATGTGTGGTTTGTGGAAATAACACACATGCAATGACTCTAGTGGTTGATCCATATGTGGTTTGTGGAAAGAACACACGTGCCATGACCACTGGTGGATACATGTGTGGTTTGTGGAAAAGAACACACATGCAATGACCACTGGTTGATCCATGTATGGTTTGTGGAAAGAACATACATGCAATGACAGTGGTGGATCCATGTGTGGTTTGTGAAAAGAACACACATGCAATGACTCTAGTGTTGGTTTTAGTATAAGAACACACATGCAATGACTCTAGTGGTTGATCCATGTGTGGTTTGTGGAATAACACGCATGCAATGACTCTAGTGGTTGATCCATGTGTGTTTTGTGGAAATAACACACATGCAATGACTCTAGTGGTTGATCCATGTGTTGTTTGTGGAAATAACACACATGCAATGACTCTAGTGGTTGATCCATGTGTGGTTTGTGGAAATAACACACATGCAATGACTCTAGTGGTTGATCCATGTGTTGTTTGTGGAAATAACACACATGCAATGACTCTAGTGGTTGATCCATGTGTGGTTTGTGGAAATAACATACATGCAATGACTCTAGTGTTTGATCCATGTGTGGTTTGTGGAAATAACACACATGCAATGACTCTAGTGGTGTATCCATGTGTTGTTTTTTGTAATAACACATGCAATGACTCTAGTGGTTGATCCATGTGTGGTTTGTGGAAATAACACACATGCAATGACTCTAGTGGTTGATCCATGTGTGGTTTTTGGAAATAACACACATGCAATGACTCTAGTGGTTGATCCATGTGTGGTTTGTGGAAATAACACATGCAATGACTCTAGTGGTTGATCCATGTGTGGTTTGTGGAAATAACACACATGCAATGACTCTAGTGGTTGATCCATGTGTGGTTTGTGAAAAGAACACACATGCAATGACCACTGGTTGATCCATAAGTTGTTTGTGGAAAAGAACACACATGCAATGAGTCTAGTGGATCCATATGTGGTTTGTGGAAAGAACACACATGTAATGACTCTGGTTTATCCATATGTGGTTTGTGGAACGAACACACATGCAATGACCACTGGTGCATCCATGTGTGGTTTGTGGAAAAGAACACACATGCAATGACCACTGGTTGATCCATATGTGGTTTGTGGAAAGAATACACATGCAATGACAGTGGTGGATCCATGTGTGGTTTGTGAAAAGAACACACATGCAATGACTCTAGTGTTGGTTTTAGTATAAGAACACACATGCAATGACTCTAGTGGTTGATCCATGTGTGGTTTGTAGAAATAACACACATGCAATGACTCTAGTGGTTGATCCATGTGTGGTTTGTGGAAATAACACACATGCAATGACTCTAGTGGTTGATCCATGTGTGGTTTGTGGAAATAACACACATGCAATGACTCTAGTGGTTGATCCATGTGTGGTTTGTGGAAATAACACACATGCAATGACTCTAGTGGTTGATCCATGTGTGGTTTGTGGAAATAACACATGCAATGACTCTAGTGGTTGATCCATGTGTGGTTTGTGGAAATAACAGACATGCAATGACTCTAGTGGTTGATCCATGTGTGGTTTGTGGAAATAACACACATGCAATTACTCTGGTGGTTTATCCATGTGTTGTTTGTGAAAAGAACACACATGCAATGACCACTGGTTGATCCATAAGTTGTTTGTGGAAAAGAACACACATGCAATGAGTCTAGTGGATCCATATGTGGTTTGTGGAAAGAACACACATGCAATGACTGTGGTTGATCCATATGTGGTTTGTGGAAAGAACACACATGCAATGACCACTGGTGGATCCATGTGTGGTTTGTGGAAAAGAACACACATGCAATGACCACTGGTTGATCCATGTGTGGTTTATGGAAAGAACACACATGCAATGACAGTGGTGGATCCATGTGTGGTTTGTGAAAAGAACACACATGGAATGACTCTAGTGTTGGTTTTAGTATAAGAACACACATGCAATGACTCTAGTGGTTGATCCATGTGTGGTTTGTGGAAATAACACACATGCAATGACTCTAGTGGTTGATCCATGTGTGGTTTGTGGAAATAACACACATGCAATGACTCTAGTGGATCCATATGTGGTTTGTGGAAAGAACACACATGCAATGACTGTGGTTGATCCATATGTGGTTTGTGGAAAGAACACACATGCAATGACCACTGGTGGATCCATGTGTGGTTTGTGGAAAAGAACACACATGCAATGACCACTAGTTGATCCATGTGTGGTTTGTGGAAAGAACTCACATGCAATGACAGTGGTGGATCCATGTGTGGTTTGTGAAAAGAACACACATGCAATAACAGTGGTGGATCCATGTGTGGTTTGTGGATACAACACACATGCAATGACTCTAGTGCTAGTTTTAGTATAAGAACACACATGCAATGACTCTAGTGGGTCCACATGTTGTTTGTGAAAAGAACACACATGCAATGACCACTGGTTGATCCATCTGTTGTTTGTGGAAAAGAACAACCATGCAATGAGTCCAGTGGATCCATGTATGGTTTGTGGAAAAGAAGACACATGCAATGACTCTAGTGTTGGTTTTAGTATAAGAAACACACATGCAATGACTCTAGTGGTTGATCCATGTGTGGTTTGTGGAATAACACGCATGCAATGACTCTAGTGGTTGATCCATGTGTGTTTTGTGGAAATAACACACATGCAATGACTCTAGTGGTTGATCCATGTGTTGTTTGTGGAAATAACACACATGCAATGACTCTAGTGGTTGATCCATGTGTGGTTTGTGGAAATAACACACATGCAATGACTCTAGTGGTTGATCCATGTGTTGTTTGTGGAAATAACACACATGCAATGACTCTAGTGGTTGATCCATGTGTGGTTTGTGGAAATAACATACATGCAATGACTCTAGTGTTTGATCCATGTGTGGTTTGTGGAAATAACACACATGCAATGACTCTAGTGGTGTATCCATGTGTGGTTTGTGGAAATAACACACATGCAATGACTCTAGTGGTTGATCCATGTGTGGTTTGTGGAAATAACACACATGCAATGACTCTAGTGGTTGATCCATGTGTGGTTTTTGGAAATAACACACATGCAATGACTCTAGTGGTTGATCCATGTGTGGTTTGTGGAAATAACACACATGCAATGACTCTAGTGGTTGATCCATGTGTGGTTTGTGGAAATAACACACATGCAATAACTCTAGTGGTTGATCCATGTGTGGTTTGTGAAAAGAACACAGATGCAATGACCACTGGTTGATCCATAAGTTGTTTGTGGAAAAGAACACACATGCAATGAGTCTAGTGGATCCATATGTGGTTTGTGGAAAGAACACACATGCATTGACTCTGGTTTATCCATATGTGGTTTGTGGAAAGAACACACATGCAATGACCACTGGTGGATCCATGTGTGGTTTGTGGAAAAGAACACACATGCAATGACCACTCCTTGATCCATGTGTGGTTTGTGGAAAGAACACACATGCAATGACAGTGGTGGATCCATGTGTGGTTTGTGAAAAGAACACACATGGAATGACTCTAGTGTTGGTTTTAGTATAAGAACACACATGCAATGACTCTAGTGGTTGATCCATGTGTGGTTTGTAGAAATAACACACATGCAATGACTCTAGTGGTTGATCCATGTGTGGTTTGTGGAAATAACACACATGCAATGACTCTAGTGGTTGATCCATGTGTGGTTTGTGGAAATAACACACATGCAATGACTCTAGTGGTTGATCCATGTGTGGTTTGTGGAAATAACACACATGCAATGACTCTAGTGGTTGATCCATGTGTGGTTTGTGGAAATAACACACATGCAATGACTCTAGTGGTTGATCCATGTGTGGTTTGTGGAAATAACATACATGCAATGACTCTAGTGGTTGATCCATGTGTGGTTTGTGGAAATAACACACATGCAATTACTCTGGTGGTTTATCCATGTGTTGTTTGTGAAAAGAACACACATGCAATGACCACTGGTTGATCCATAAGTTGTTTGTGGAAAAGAACACACATGCAATGAGTCTAGTGGATCCATATGTGGTTTGTGGAAAGAACACACATGCAATGACAGTGGTGGATCCATGTGTGGTTTGTGAAAAGAACACACATGCAATGACCACTGGTGGATCCATGTGTGGTTTGTGGAAAAGAACACACATGCAATGACCACTGGTTGATCCATGTGTGGTTTATGGAAAGAACACACATGCAATGACAGTGGTGGATCCATGTGTGGTTTGTGAAAAGAACACACATGGAATGACTCTAGTGTTGGTTTTAGTATAAGAACACACATGCAATGACTCTAGTGGTTGATCCATGTGTGGTTTGTGGAAATAACACACATGCAATGACTCTAGTGGTTGATCCATGTGTGGTTTGTGGAAATAACACACATGCAATGACTCTAGTGGTTGATCCATAAGTTGTTTGTGGAAAAGAACACACATGCAATGAGTCTAGTGGATCCATATGTGGTTTGTGGAAAGAACACACATGCAAAGACCACTAGTGGATCCATGTGTGGTTTGTGGAAAAGAACACACATGCAATGACCACTAGTTGATCCATGTGTGATTTGTGGAAAGAACTCACATGCAATGACAGTGGTGGATCCATGTGTAGTTTGTGAAAAGAACACACATGCAATAACAGTGGTGGATCCATGTGTGGTTTGTGGATACAACACACATGCAATGACTCTAGTGCTAGTTTTAGTATAAGAACACACATGCAATGACTCTAGTGGGTCCACATGTTGTTTGTGAAAAGAACACACATGCAATGACCACTGGTTGATCCATCTGTTGTTTGTGGAAAAGAACAACCATGCAATGAGTCCAGTGGATCCATGTATGGTTTGTGGAAAAGAAGACACATGCAATGACTCTAGTGCTGGTTTGTGGTTTTAGTATAAGAACAAACATGCAATGACTCTAGTGGTTGATCCATGTGTGGTTTGTGGAAATAACACACATGCAATGACTGTAATGGATCCACAAGTGGTTTATGGAAAAGAACACACATGCAATGACCACTGATTGATCCATATGTGGTTTGTGGAAAGAACACACATGCAATGACCACTAGTGGTTGATCCATGTGTGGTTTGTGGAAAGAACACACATGCAATGACAGTGGTGGATCCATGTGTGGTTTGTGAAAAGAACACACATGCAATGACTCTAGTGTTGGTTTTAGTATAATAACACACATGCAATGACTCTAGTGGTTGATCCATGTGTGGTTTGTGGAAATAACACACATGCAATGACTGTAGTGGTTGATCCATGTGTGGTTTGTGGAAATAACACACATGCAATGACTCTAGTTGTTGATCCATGTGTGGTTTGTGGAAATAACACACATGCAATGACTCTAGTGGTTGATCCATGTGTGGTTTGTGGAAATAACACACATGCAATGACTCTAGTGGTTGATCCATGTGTGGTTTGTGGAAATAACACACATGCAATGACTCTAGTGGTTGATCCATGTGTGTTTTGTGAAAAGAACACACATGCAATGACCACTGGTTGATCCATAGGTTGTTTGTGGAAAAGAATACACATGCAATGACTCTAGTGGTTGATCCATGTGTGGTTTGTGGAAATAACACACATGCAATGACTCTAGTGGTTGATCCATATGTGGTTTGTGGAAATAACAAACATGCAATGACTCTAGTGGTTGAACCATGCGTGGTTTGTGAAATAACACACATGCAATGACTGTAATGGATCCACAAGTGGTTTATGGAAAAGAACACACATGCAATGACCACTGATTGATCCATATGTGGTTTGTGGAAAGAACACACATGCAATGACCACTAGTGGTTGATCCATGTGTGGTTTGTGGAAAGAACACACATGCAATGACAGTGGTGGATCCATGTGTGGTTTGTGAAAAGAACACACATGCAATGACTCTAGTGTTGGTTTTAGTATAATAACACACATGCAATGACTCTGGTGGTTGATCCATGTGTGGTTTGTGGAAATAACACACATGCAATGACTCTAGTGGTTGATCCATGTGTGGTTTGTGGAAATAACACACATGCAATGACTCTAGTTGTTGATCCATGTGTGGTTTGTGGAAATAACACACATGCAATGACTCTAGTGGTTGATCCATGTGTGGTTTGTGGAAATAACACACATGCAATGACTCTAGTGGTTGATCCATGTGTGGTTTGTGGAAATAACACACATGCAATGACTCTAGTGGTTGATCCATGTGTGTTTTGTGAAAAGAACGCACATGCAATGACCACTGGTTGATCCATAAGTTGTTTGTGGAAAAGAACACACATGCAATGAGTCTAGTGGATCCATATGTGGTTTGTGGAAAGAACACACATGAATTGACTCTGGTTGATCCATATGTGGTTTGTGGAAAGAACACACATGCAATGACCACTAGTGGATCCATGTGTGGTTTGTGGAAAAGAACAGACATGCAATGACCACTGGTTGATCCATGTGTGATTTGTGGAAAGAACACACATGCAATGACAGTGGTGGATCCATGTGTGGTTTGTGAAAAGAACACACATGCAATGACTCTAGTGTTGGTTTTAGTATAAGAACACACATGCAATGACTCTAGTGGTTGATCCATGTGTGGTTTGTGGAAATAACACACATGCAATGACTCTAGTGGTTGATCCAAGTGTGGTTTGTGGAAATAACACACATGCAATGACTCTAGTGGTTGATCCATGTGTGGTTTGTGGAAATAACACACATGCAATGACTCTAGTGGGTCCACATGTGGTTTGTGAAAAGAACACACATGCAATGACCACTGGTTGATCCATCAGTTGTTTGTGGAAAAGGACACACATGCAATGAGTCTAGTGGATCCATATGTGGTTTGTGGAAAGAACACACATGCAATGACTGTAATGGATCCACAAGTGGTTTATGGAAAAGAACACACATGCAATGACCACTGATTGATCCATATGTGGTTTGTGGAAAGAACACACATGCAATGACCACTAGTGGTTGATCCATGTGTGGTTTGTGGAAAGAACACACATGCAATGACAGTGGTGGATCCATGTGTGGTTTGTGAAAAGAACACACATGCAATGACTCTAGTGTTGGTTTTAGTATAATAACACACATGCAATGACTCTAGTGGTTGATCCATGTGTGGTTTGTGGAAATAACACACATGCAATGACTCTAGTGGTTGATCCATGTGTGGTTTGTGGAAATAACACACATGCAATGACTCTAGTTGTTGATCCATGTGTGGTTTGTGGAAATAACACACATGCAATGACTCTAGTGGTTGATCCATGTGTGGTTTGTGGAAATAACACATGCAATGACTCTAGTGGTTGATCCATGTGTGGTTTGTGGAAATAACACACATGCAATGACTCTAGTGGTTGATCCATGTGTGTTTTGTGAAAAGAACGCACATGCAATGACCACTGGTTGATCCATAAGTTGTTTGTGGAAAAGAACACACATGCAATGAGTCTAGTGGATCCATATGTGGTTTGTGGAAAGAACACACATGAATTGACTCTGGTTGATCCATATGTGGTTTGTGGAAAGAACACACATGCAATGACCACTAGTGGATCCATGTGTGGTTTGTGGAAAAGAACACACATGCAATGACCACTGGTTGATCCATGTGTGATTTGTGGAAAGAACACACATGCAATGACAGTGGTGGATCCATGTGTGGTTTGTGAAAAGAACACACATGCAATGACTCTAGTGTTGGTTTTAGTATAAGAACACACATGCAATGACTCTAGTGGTTGATCCATGTGTGGTTTGTGGAAATAACACACATGCAATGACTCTAGTGGTTGATCCAAGTGTGGTTTGTGGAAATAACACACATGCAATGACTCTGGTTGATCCATGTGTGGTTTGTGGAAATAACACACATGCAATGACTCTAGTGGGTCCACATGTGGTTTGTGAAAAGAACACACATGCAATGACCACTGGTTGATCCATCAGTTGTTTGTGGAAAAGGACACACATGCAATGAGTCTAGTGGATCCATATGTGGTTTGTGGAAAGAACACACATGCAATGACTCTGGTTGATCCATATGTGCTTTGTGGAAAGAACACACGTGCAATGACCACTGATGAATCCATGTGTGATTTGTGGAAAAGAACACGCATGCAATGACCACTGGTCGATCCATGTATTGTTTGTGGAAAGAACACACATGCAATGACAGTGGTGGATCCATGTGTGGTTTGTGAAAAGAATACACATGCAATGATAGTGGTGGATCTATGTGTGGTTTGTGGATAGAACACACATGCAATGACTCTAGTGCTAGTTTTAATATAAGAACACACATGCAATGACTCTAGTGGGTCCACATGTGGTTTGTGAAAAGAACACACATGCAATGACCACCGGTTGATCCATCAGTTGTTTTTGTGGAAAAGAACACACGTGCAATGAGTCTAGTGGATCCATGTGTGGTTTGTGGAAAAGAACACACATGCAATGACTCTAGTGCTGGTTTGTGGTTTTAGTATAATAACAAACATGTAATGACTCTAGTGGTTGATCCATGTGTGGTTTGTGGAAATAACACACATGCAATGTCTGTAATGGATCCATAAGTGATTTATGGAAAAGAACACACATGCAATGACCACTGGTTGATCCATATGTGGTTTGTGGGAAGAACACACATGCAATGACCACTAGTGGTTGATCCATTTGTGGTTTGTGGACAGAACACACATGCAATGACAGTGGTGGATCCATGTGTAGTTTGTGAAAATAACACACATGCAATGTCTCTAGTTTTGGTTTTAGTATAAGAACACACATGCAATGACTCTAGTGTTGGTTTTAGTATAAGAACACACATGCAATGACTCTAGTGGTTTATGCATGTGTGGTTTGTGGAAATAACACACATGCAATGACTCTAGTGGTTGATCCATGGGTGGTTTGTGGAAATAACACACATGCAATGACTCTAGTGGTTGATCCATGTGTGGTTTGTGGAAATAACACACATGCAATGACTGTAGTGGTTGATCTATGCGTGGTTTGTGGAAATAACACACATGCAATGTCTCTAGTGGTTGAACCATGTGTGGTTTGTCTAAATAACACACATGCAATCACTCTAGTGGTTGTACCATGTGTGGTTTGTGAAAAGAACACACATGCAATGACCACTGGTTGATCCATAAGTTGTTTGTGGAAAAGAATACACATGTAATGACTCTAGTGGTTGATCCATGTGTGGTTTGTGGAAATAACACACATGCAATGACTCTAGTGGTTGATCCATGTGTGGTTTGTGGATATAACACACATGCAATGACTCTAGTGGTTGATCCATGTGTGGTTTGTGGAAATAACACACATGCAATGACTCTAGTGGTTGATCCATGTGTGGTTTGTGAAAAGAACACACATGCAATGTCCACTGGTTGATCCATAAGTTGTTTGTGGAAAAGAACACACATGCAATGAGTCTAGTGGATCCATATGTGGTTTGTGGAAAGAACACACATGCAATGACTCTAGTTGATCCATATCTGGTTTGTGGAAAGAACACACATGCAATGACCACTGGTGGATCCATGTGTGGTTTGTGGAAAAGAACACACATGCAATGACCACTTGTTGATCCAAGTGTGGTTTGTGGAAAGAACACACATGCAATGACAGTGGTGGATCCATGTGTGGTTTGTGAAAAGAACACACATGCAATGACTCTAGTGTTGGTTTTAGTATAAGAACACACATGCAATGACTCTAGTGGTTGATCCATGTGTGGTTTGTGGAAATAACACACATGCAATGACTCTAGTGGTTGATCCATGTGTGGTTTGTGGAAATAACACACATGCAATGACTCTAGTGGTTGATCCATGTGTGGTTTGTGGAAATAACACACATGCAATGACTCTAGTGGTTGATCCATGTGTGGTTTGTGGAAATAACACACATGCAATGACTCTAGTGGGTCCACATGTGGTTTGTGAAAACAACACATATGCAATGACCACTGGTTGATCCATCAGTTGTTTGTGGAAAAGAACACACATGCAATGAGTCTAGTGGATCCATATGTGGTTTGTGGAAAGAACACATATGCAATGACTCTGGTTGATCCATATGTGCTTTGTGGAAAGAACACACGTGCAATGACCACTGGTTAATCCATGTGTGATTTGTGGAAAAGAACACACATGCAATGACCACTGGTAGATCCATGTATTGTTTGTGGAAAGAACACACATGCAATGACAGTGGTGGATCCATGTGTGGTTTGTGAAAAGAACACACATGCAATGACAGTGGTGGATGCATGTGTGGTTTGTGGATAGAACACACATGCAATGACTCTAGTGCTAGTTTTAATATAAGAACACACATGCAATGACTCTAGTGGGTCCACATGTGGTTTGTGAAAAGAACACACATGCAATAACCACCGGTTGATCCATCAGTTGTTGTGGAAAACAACACACGTGCAATGAGTCTAGTGGATACATGTGTGGTTTGTGGAAAAGAACACACATGCAATGACTCTAGTGCTGGTTTGTGGTTTTAGTATAATAACAAACATGCAATGACTCTAGTGGTTGATCCATGTGTGGTTTGTGGAAATAACACACATGCAATGACTGTAATGGATCCATAAGTGGTTTATGGAAAAGAACACACATGTAATGACCACTGGTTGATCCATATGTGGTTTGTGGAAAGAACACACATGCAATGACCACTAGTGATTGATCCATGTGTGGTTTGTGGAAAGAACACACATGCAATGACAGTGGTGGATCCATGTGTGGTTTGTGAAAAGAACACACATGCAATGACTCTAGTGTTGGTTTTAGTACAATAACACACATGCAATGACTCTGGTGGTTGATCCATGTGTGGTTTGTGGAAATAACACACATGCAATGACTCTAGTGGTTGATCCATGTGTGGTTTGTGGAAATAACACACATGCAATGACTCTAGTTGTTGATCCATGTGTGGTTTGTGGAAATAACACACATGCAATGACTCTAGTGGTTGATCCATGTGTGGTTTGTGGAAATAACACACATGCAATGACTCTAGTGGTTGATCAATGTGTGGTTTGTGGAAATAACACACATGCAATGACTCTAGTGGTTGATCAATGTGTGGTTTGTGGAAAGAACACACATGCAATGACAGTGGTGGATCCATGTGTAGTTTGTGAAAATAACACACATGCAATGACTCTAGTGTTAGTTTTAGAATAAGAACACACATGCAATGACTCTAGGGGTTGATCCATGTGTGGTTTGTGGAAATAACACACATGCAATGACTCTAGTGGTTGATCCATGTGTGGTTTGTGGAAATAACACACATGCAATGACTCTAGTGGTTGATCCATGTGTGGTTTGTGAAAAGAACACACATGCAATGACCACTGGTTGATCCATAAGTTGTTTGTGGAAATAACACGAATGCAATGACTCTAATGGTTGATCCATGTGTGGTTTGTGGAAATAACACACATGCAATGACTCCAGTGGTTGATCCATGTGTGGTTTGTGAAAAGAACACACATGCAATAACCAATGGTTGATCCATAAGTTGGTTGTGAAAAGGAACACACATGCAATGAGTCTAGTGGATCCATATGTGGTTTGTGGACAGAACACACATGCAATGACTCTAGTGGATCCATATGTGGTTTGTGGAAAGAACACACATGCAATGACTCTAGTTGATCCATATGTGGTTTGTGGAAAGAACACACATGCAATGACCACTGGTGGATCCATGTGTGGTTTGTGGAAAAGAACACACATGCAATGACCACTGGTTGATCCATGTGTGGTTTGTGGAAAGAACACACATGCAATGATAGTGGTGGATCCATGTGTGGTTTGTGAAAAGAACACACATGCAATGACTCTAGTGTTGGTTTCAGTATAAGAAAACACATGAAATGACTCTAGTGGTTGATCCATGTGTGGTTTGTGGAAATAACACACATGCAATGACTCTAGTGGTTGGTCCATGTGTGGTTTGTGGAAATAACACACATGCAATGACTATAGTGGTTGATCCATGTGTGGTTTGTGGAAATAACACACATGCAATGACTCTAGTGGTTGATCCATATGTGGTTTGTGGAAAGAACACACATGCAATGACCACTGGTGGATCCATGTGTGGTTTGTGGAAAAGAACACACATGCAATGACCACTGGTTGATCCATGTGTGGTTTGTGGAAAGAACACACATGCAATGACAGTGGTGGATCCATGTGTGGTTTGTGAAAAGAACACACATGCAATGACTCTAGTGTTGGTTTTAGTATAAGAAACACACATGCAATGACTCTAGTGGTTGATCCATGTGTGGTTTGTGGAATAACACACATGCAATGACTCTAGTGGTTGATCCATGTGTGGTTTGTGGAAATAACACGCATGCAATGACTCTAGTGGTTGATCCATGTGTTGTTTGTGGAAATAACACACATGCAATGACTCTAGTGGTTGATCCATGTGTGGTTTGTGGAAATAACACACATGCAATGACTCTAGTGGTTGATCAATGTGTGGTTTGTGGAAATAACACACATGCAATGACTCTAGTGGTTGATCCATGTGTGGTTTGTGGAAATAACACACATGCAATGACTCTAGTGGTTGTTCCATGTGTTGTTTGTGAAAAGAACACACATGCAATGACCACTGGTTGATCCATAAGTTTATTGTGGAAAGGAACACACATGCAATGAGTCTAGTGGATCCATATGTGGTTTATGGAAAGAACACACATGCAATGACTCTGGTTGATCCTTATGTGGTTTGTGGAAAGAACACACATGCAATGACCACTGTGGATCCATGTGGTGTTTGTGGAAAAGAACACACATGCAATGACCACTGGTTGATCCATGTGTGGTTTGTGGAAAGAACACACATGCAATGAAAGTGGTGGATCCATGTGTGGTTTGTGAAAAGAACACACATGCAATAACAGTGGTGGATCCATGTGTGGTTTGTGGATAGAACACACATGCAATGACTCTAGTGCTAGTTTTAGTATAAGAACACACATACAATGACTCTAGTGGGTCCACATGTGGTTTGTGAAAAGAACACACATGCAATGACCACTGGTTGATCCATCTGCTGTTTGTGGAAAAGAACACACATGCAATGACTCTAGTGGTTGATCCATGTGTGGTTTGTGGAAATAACACACATGCAATGACTCTAGTTGTTGATCCATGTGTGGTTTGTGGAAATAACACACATGCAATGACTCTAGTGGTTGATCCATGTGTGGTTTGTGGAAATTACACACATGCAATGACTCTAGTGGTTGATCCATGTGTGGTTTGTGGAAATAACACACATGCAATGACTCTAGTGGTTGATCCATGTGTGGTTTGTGGAAATAACACACATGCAATGACTCTAGTGGTTGATCCATGTGTGGTTTGTGGAAATAACACACATGCAATGACTCTAGTGGTTCCACATGTGGTTTGTGGAAAGAACACACATGCAATGACCACTGGTTGATCCATAAGTTGTTTGTGGAAAAGAACACACATGCAATGAGTCTAGTGGATCAATATGTGGTTTGTGGAAAGAACACACATGCAATGACTCTGGTTGATCCATATGTGCTTTGTGGAAAGAACACACGTGCAATGACCACTGGTTAATCCATGTGTGCTTTGTGGAAAAGAACACACATGCAATGACCACTGGTAGATCCATGTATTGTTTGTGGAAAGAACACACATGCAATGACAGTGGTGGATCCATGTGTGGTTTGTGAAAAGAACACACATGCAATGACAGTGGTGGATGCATGTGTGGTTTGTGTATAGAACACACATGCAATGACTCTAGTGCTAGTTTTAATATAAGAACACACATGCAATGACTCTAGTGGGTCCAAATGTGGTTTGTGAAAAGAACACACATGCAATAACCACCGGTTGATCCATCAGTTGTTGTGGAAAACAACACACGTGCAATGAGTCTAGTGGATCCATGTGTGGTTTGTGGAAAAGAACACACATGCAATGACTCTACTGCTGGTTTGTGGTTTTAGTATAATAACAAACATGCAATGACTCTAGTGGTTGATCCATGTGTGGTTTGTGGAAATAACACACATGCAATGACTGTAATGGATCCATAAGTGGTTTATGGAAAAGAACACACATGCAATGACCACTGGTTGATCCATATGTGGTTTGTGGAAAGAACACACATGCAATGACCACTAGTGGTTGATCCATGTGTGGTTTGTGGAAAGAACACACATGCAATGACAGTGGTGGATCCATGTGTAGTTTGTGAAAATAACACACATGCAATGACTCTAGTGTTAGTTTTAGAATAAGAACACACATGCAATGACTCTAGTGTTGGTTTTAGTATAAGAACACACATGCAATGACTCTAGGGGTTGATCCATGTGTGGTTTGTGGAAATAACACACATGCAATGACTCTAGTGGTTGATCCATGTGTGGTTTGTGGAAATAACACACATGCAATGACTCTAGTGGTTGATCCATGTGTGGTTTGTGAAAAGAACACACATGCAATAACCACTGGTTGATCCATAAGTTGTTTGTGGAAAAGAACACACATGCAATGAGTCTAGTGGATCCATATGTGGTTTGTGGAAAGAACACACATGCAATGACTCTAGTGGATCCATATGTGGTTTGTGGAAAGAACACACATGCAATGACTCTAGTTGATCCATATGTGGTTTGTGGAAAGAACACACATGCAATGATCATTGGTGGATCCATGTGTGGTTTGTGGAAAAGAACACACATGCAATGACCACTGGTTGATCCATGTGTGGTTTGTGGAAAGAACACACATGCAATGATAGTGGTGGATCCATGTGTGGTTTGTGAAAAGAACACACATGCAATGACTCTAGTGTTGGTTTCAGTATAAGAAAACACATGAAATGACTCTAGTGGTTGATCCATGTGTGGTTTGTGGAAATAACACACATGCAATGACTCTAGTGGTTGGTCCATGTGTGGTTTGTGGAAATAACACACATGCAATGACTATAGTGGTTGATCCATGTGTGGTTTGTGGAAATAACACACATGCAATGACTCTAGTGGTTGATCCATATGTGGTTTGTGGAAAGAACACACATGCAATGAGTCTAGCGGATCCATATGTGGTTTGTGGAAAGAACACACATGCAATGACTCTGGTTGATCCATATGTGGTTTGTGGAAAGAACACACATGCAATGACCAGTGGTGGATCGATTGGTGGTTTGTGGAAAGAACACAAAGGCAATGACTCGGTTGGTTGATCCATGTATGGTTTGTGGAAAGAACACACATGCAATGTCTCTAGTGGTTGATCCATGTGTGGTTTGTGAAAAGAACACACATGCAATGACTCTAGTGTTGGTTTTAGTATAAGAACACACATGCAATGACTCTAGTGGTTGATCCATGTGTGGTTTGTGGAAATAACACACATGCAATGACTCTAGTGGTTGATCCATGTGTGGTTTGTGGAAATAACACACATGCAATGACTCTAGTGGTTGATCCATGTGTGGTTTGTGGAAATAACACACATGCAATGACTCTAGTGGTTGATCCATGTGTGGTTTGTGGAAATAACACACATGCAATGACTCTAGTGGTTGATCCATGTGTGGTTTATGGAAATAACACACATGCAATGACTCTAGTGGTTGATCCATGTGTGGTTTGTGAAAAGAACACACATGCAATGACCACTGGATCATCCATAAGTTGTTTGTGGAAAAGAACACACATGCAATGAGTCTAGTGGATCCATATGTGGTTTGTGGAAAGAACACACATCTAATGACTCTGGTTGATCCATATGTGGTTTGTGGAAAGAACAAACATGCAATGACCACTGGTGGATCCATGTGTGGTTTCTGATAAAGAACACACATGCAATGACCACTGGTCGATCCATGTGTGGTTTGTGGAAAGAACACACATGCAATGACAGTGGTGGATCCATGTGTGGTTTGTGAAAAGAACACACATGCAATGACCACTGGTTGATCCATCAGTTGTTTGTGGAAAAGAACACACATGCAATGACTCTAGTGCTAGTTTGTGGTTTTAGTAGAAGAACAAACATGCAATGACTCTAGTGGTTGATCCATGTGTGGTTTGTGGAAATAACACACATGCAATGACTGTAATGGATCCATAAGTGGTTTATGGAAAAGAACACACATGCAATGACCACTGGTTGATCCATATGTGGTTTGTGGAAAGAACACACATGCAATGACCACTAGTGGTTGATCCATGTGTGGTTGTGGAAAGAACACACATGCAATGACAGTGGTGGATCCATGTGTGGTTTGTGAAAAGAACACACATGCAATGACTCTAGTGTTGGTTTTAGTATAAGAAACACACGTGCAATGACTCTAGTGGTTGATCCATGTGTGGTTTGTGGAATAACACACATGCAATGACTCTAGTGGTTGATCCATGTGTGGTTTGTGGAAATAACACGCATGCAATGACTCTAGTGGTTGATCCATGTGTTGTTTGTGGAAATAACACACATGCAATGAGTCTAGTGGTTGATCCATGTGTGTTTTGTGGAAATAACACACATGCAATGAGTCTAGTGGTTGATCAATGTGTGGTTTGTGGAAATAACACACATGCAATGACTCTAGTGGTTGATCCATGTGTGGTTTGTGGAAATAACACACATGCAATGACTCTAGTGGTTGTTCCATGTGTGGTTTGTGAAAAGAACACACATGCAATGACCACTGGTTGATCCATAAGTTCTTTGTGGAAAGGAACACACATGCAATGAGTCTAGTGGATCCATATGTGGTTTATGGAAAGAACACACATGCAATGACTCTGGTTGATCCTTATGTGGTTTGTGGAAAGAACACACATGCAATGACCACTGTTGGATCCATGTGTGGTTTATGGAAACGAACACACATGCAATGACCACTGGTTGATCCATGTGTGGCTTGTGGAAAGAACACACATGCAATGAAAGTGGTGGATCCATGTGTGGTTTGTGAAAAGAACACACATGCAATAACAGTGGTGGATCCATGTGTGGTTTGTGGATAGAACACACATGCAATGACTCTAGTGCTAGTTTTAGTATAAGAACACACATACAATGACTCTAGTGGGTCCACATGTGGTTTGTGAAAAGAACACACATGCAATGACCACTGGTTGATCCATCAGTTGTTTGTGGAAAAGAACACACATGCAATGACTCTAGTGCTGGTTTGTGGTTTTAGTATAAGAACAAACATGCAATGACTCTAGTGGTTGATCCATGTGTGGTTTGTGGAAATAACACACATGCAATGACTGTAATGGATCCACAAGTGGTTTATGGAAAAGAACACACATGCAATGACCACTTATTGATCCATATGTGGTTTGTGGAAAGAACACACATGCAATGACCACTAGTGGTTGATCCATGTGTGGTTTGTGGAAAGAACACACATGCAATGACAATGGTGGATCCATGTGTGGTTTGTGAAAAGAACACACATGCAATGACTCTAGTGTTGGTTTTAGTATAAGAACACACATGCAATGACTCTAGTGGTTGATCCATGTGTGGTTTGTTGAAATAACACACATGCAATGACTCTAGTGGTTGATCCATGTGTGGTTTGTGGAAATAACACACATGCAATGACTCTAGTGGTTGATCCATGTGTGGTTTGTGGAAATAACACACATGCAATGACTCTAGTGGTTGATCCATGTGTGGTTTGTGGAAATAACACACATGCAATGACTCTAGTGGTTGATCCATGTGTGGTTTGTGAAAAGAACACACATGCAATGACCACTGGTTGATCCATAAGTTGTTTGTGGAAAAGAACACACATGCAATGAGTCTAGTGGATCCATATGTGGTTTGTGGAAAGAACACACATGTAATGACTCTGGTTGATCCATATGTGGTTTGTGGAAAGAACAAACATGCAATGACCACTGGTGGATCCATGTGTGGTTTCTGATAAAGAACACACATGCAATGACCACTGGTCGATCCATGTGTGGTTTGTGGAAAGAACACACAAGCAATGACAGTGGTGGATCCATGTGTGGTTTGTGAAAAGAACACACATGCAATGACCACTGGTTGATCCATCAGTTGTTTGTGGAAAAGAACACACATGCAATGACTCTAGTGCTAGTTTGTGGTTTTAGTAGAAGAACAAACATGCAATGACTCTAGTGGTTGATCCATGTGTGGTTTGTGGAAATAACACACATGCAATGACTGTAATGGATCCATAAGTGGTTTATGGAAAAGAACACACATGCAATGACCACTGGTTGATCCATATGTGGTTTGTGGAAAGAACACACATGCAATGACCACTAGTGGTTGATCCATGTGTGGTTTGTGGAAAGAACACACATGCAATGACAGTGGTGGATCCATGTGTGGTTTGTGAAAAGAACACACATGCAATGACTCTAGTGTTGGTTTTAGTATAAGAACACACATGCAATGACTCTAGTGTTTGATCCATGTGTGGTTTGTGGAAATAACACACATGCAATGACTCTAGTGGTTGATCCATGTGTGGTTTGTGGAAATAACACACATGCAATGACTCTAGTGGTTGATCCATGTGTGGTTTGTGGAAATAACACACATGCAATGACTCTAGTGGTTGATCCATGTGTGGTTTGTGGAAATAACACACATGCAATGACTCTAGTGGTTGATCCATGTGTGGTTTGTGGAAATAACACACATGCAATGACTCTAGTGGTTGATCCATGTGTGGTTTGTGAAAAGAACACACATGCAATGACCACTGGTTGATCCATCAGTTGTTTGTGGAAAAGAACACACATGCAATGACTCTAGTGGATCCATATGTGGTTTGTGGAAAGAACACACATGCAATGACTCTGGTTGATCCATATGTGGTTTGTGGAAAGAACACACATGCAATGACCACTGGTGGATCCATGTGTGGTTTGTGGAAAAGAACACACATGCAATGACCACTCCTTGATCCATGTGTGGTTTGTGGAAAGAACACACATGCAATGACAGTGGTGGATCCATGTGTGGTTTGTGAAAAGAACACACATGGAATGCCTCTAGTGTTGGTTTTAGTATAAGAACACACATGCAAGGACTCTAGTGGTTGATCCATGTGTGGTTTGTGGAAATAACACACATGCAATGACTCTAGTGGTTGATCCATGTGTGGTTTGTGGAAATAACACACATGCAATGACTCTAGTGGTTGATCCATGTGTGGTTTGTGGAAATAACACATGCAATGACTCTAGTGGTTGATCCATGTGTGGTTTGTGGAAATAACACACATGCAATGACTCTAGTGGTTGATCCATGTGTGGTTTGTGGAAATAACACACATGCAATGACTCTAGTTGTGGATCCATGTGTGGTTTGTGGAAATAACACACATGCAATGACTCTAGTGGTTGATCCATGTGTGGTTTGTGGAAATAACACACATGCAATGACTCTAGTGGTTGATCCATGTGTGGTTTGTGGAAATAACACACATGCAATGACTCTAGTGGTTGATCCATTGTGGTTTGTGGAAATAACACACATGCAATGACTCTAGTGGTTTATCCATAAGTTGTTTGTGGAAAAGAATACACATGCAATGACTCTAGTGGTTGATCCATGTGTGGTTTGTGGAAATAACACACATGCAATGACTCTAGTGGTTGATCCATGTGTGGTTTGTGGAAATAACACACATGCAATGACTCTAGTGGTTGAACCATGCGTGGTTTGTGAAATAACACACATGCAATGACTCTAGTGGTTGAACCATGTGTGGTTTGTGTAAATAACACACATGCAATGACTCTAGTGGTTGATCCATGTGTGGTTTGTGAAAAGAACACACATGCAATGACCACTGGTTGATCCATAAGTTGTTTGTGGAAAAGAATACACATGCAATGACTCTAGTGGTTGATCCATTGTGGTTTGTGGAAATAACACACATGCAATGACTCTAGTGGTTGATCCATGTGTGGTTTGTGGAAATAACACACATGCAATGACTCTAGTGGTTGAGCCATGTGTGGTTTGTGTAAATAACACACATGCAATGACTCTAGTGGTTGATCCATGTGTGGTTTGTGAAAAGAACACACATGCAATGACCACTGGTTGATCCATAAGTTGTTTGTGGAAAAGAAGACACATGCAATGACTCTAGTGGTTGATCCATGTGTGGTTTGTGGAAATAACACACATGCAATGACTCTAGTGGTTGATCCATGTGTGGTTTGTGGAAATAACGCACATGCAATGGCTTTAGTGGTTGATCCATGTGTGGTTTGTGAAAAGGACACACATGCAATAACCACTGGTTGATCCATAAGTTTTTTGTGAAAAGGAACACACATGCAATGAGTCTAGTGGATCCATATGTGGTTTGTGGACAGAACACACATGCAATGACTCTAGTGGATCCATATGTGGTTTGTGGAAAGAACACACATGCAATGACTCTAGTTGATCCATATGTGGTTTGTGGAAAGAACACACATGCAATGAGTCTAGTGGATCCATATGTTGTTTGTGGAAAGAACACACATGCAATGACTCTAGTGGATCCATATGTGGATTGTGGAAAGAACACACATGCAATGACTCTAGTTGATCCATATGTGGTTTGTGGAAAGAACACACATGCAATGACCACTAGTGGATCCATGTGTGGTTTGTGGTGAATAACACACATGCAATGAACACTGGTTGATCCATGTGGTTATGGAAAGAACACACATGCAATGATAGTGGTGGATCCATGTGTGGTTTGTGAAAAGAACACACATGAAATGACTCTAGTGTTGGTTTCAGTATAAGAACACACATGCAATGACTCTAGTGGTTGATCCATGTGTGGTTTGTGGAAATAACACACATGCAATGACTCTAGTGGTTGATCCATGTGTGGTTTGTGGAAATAACACACATGCAATGACTATAGTGGTTGATCCATGTGTGGTTTGTGGAAATAACACACATGCAATGACTCTAGTGGTTGATCCATATGTGGTTTGTGGAAAGAACACACATGCAATGACCACTGGTGGATACATGTGTGGTTTGTGGAAAAGAACACACATGCAATGACCACTGGTTGATCCATGTGTGGTTTGTGGAAAGAACACACATGCAATGACAGTGGTTGATCCATGTGTGGTTTGTGAAAAGAACACACATGCAATGACTCTAGTGTTGGTTTTAGTATAAGAAACACACATGCAATGACTCTAGTGGTTGATCCATGTGTGGTTTGTGGAATAACACGCATGCAATGACTCTAGTGGTTGATCCATGTGTGTTTTGTGGAAATAACACACATGCAATGACTCTAGTGGTTGATCCATGTGTTGTTTGTGGAAATAACACACATGCAATGACTCTAGTGGCTGATCCATGTGTGGTTTGAGGAAATAACACACATGCAATGACTCTAGTGGTTGATAAATGTGTGGTTTGTGGAAATAACACACATGCAATGACTCTATTGGTTGATCCATGTGTGGTTTGTGGAAATAACACACATGCAATGACTCTAGTGGTTGTTCCATGTGTGGTTTATGAAAAGAACGCACATGCAATGACCACTGGTTGATCCATAAGTTGTTTGTGGAAAAGAACACACATGCAATGAGTCTAGTGGATCCATATGTGGTTTGTGGAAAGAACACACATGAATTGACTCTAGTTGTTGATCCATGTGTGATTTGTGGAAATAACACACATGCAATGACTCTAGTGGTTGATCCATGTGTGGTTTGTGGAAATAACACACATGCAATGACTCTAGTGGTTGATCCATGTGTGGTTTGTGTAAATAACACACATGCAATGACTCTAGTGGTTGATCCATGTGTGGTTTGTGAAAATAACACACATGCAATGACCACTAGTTGATCCATAAGTTGTTTGTGGAAAAGAATACACATGCAATGACTCTAGTGGTTGATCCATGTGTGGTTTGTGGAAATAACACACATGCAATGACTCTAGTAGTTGATCCATGTGTGGTTTGTGGAAATAACACACATGCAATGACTCTAGTGGTTGAACCATGCGTGGTTTGTGAAATAACACACATGCAATGACTCTAGTGGTTGAACCATGTGTGGTTTGTGTAAATAGCACACATGCAATGACTCTAGTGGTTGATCCATGTGTGGTTTGTGAAAAGAACACACATGCAATGACCACTGGTTGATCCATAAGTTGTTTGTGGAAAAGAATACACATGCAATGACTCTAGTGGTTGATCCATGTGTGGTTTGTGGAAATAACACACATGCAATGACTCTAGTGGTTGATCCATGTGTGGTTTGTGGAAATAACACACATGCAATGACTCTAGTGGTTGAACCATGTGTGGTTTGTGTAAATAACACACATGCAATGACTCTAGTGGTTGATCCATGTGTGGTTTGTGAAAAGAACACACATGCAATGACCACTGGTTGATCCATAAGTTGTTTGTGGAAAAGAATACACATGCAATGACTCTAGTGGTTGATCCATGTGTGGTTTGTGGAAATAACACACATGCAATGACTCTAGTGGTTGATCCATGTGTGGTTTGTGGAAATAACACACATGCAATGACTCTAGTGGTTGATCCATGTGTGGTTTGTGAAAACAACACACATGCAATAACCACTGGTTAATCCATAAGTTGTTTGTGGAAAAGAACACACATGCAATGAGTCTAGTGGATCCATATGTGGTTTGTGGAAAGAACACACATGCAATGACTCTAGTGGATCCATATGTGGTTTGTGGAAAGAACACACATGCAATGACTCTAGTTGATCCATATGTGGTTTGTGGAAAGAACACACATGCAATGAGTCTAGTGGATCCATATGTTGTTTGTGGAAAGAACACACATGCAATGACTCTAGTGGATCCATATGTGGTTTGTGGAAAGAACACACATGCAATGACTCTAGTTGATGCATATGTGGTTTGTGGAAAGAACACACATGCAATGACCACTAGTGGATCCATGTGTGGTTTGTGGAAAAGAACACACATGCAATGACCACTGGTTGATCCATGTGTGGTTATGGAAAGAACACACATGCAATGATAGTGGTGGATCCATGTGTGGTTTGTGAAAAGAACACACATGAAATGACTCTAGTGTTGGTTTCAGTATAAGAACACACATGCAATGACTCTAGTGGTTGATCCATGTGTGGTTTGTGGAAATAACACACATGCAATGACTCTAGTGGTTGATCCATGTGTGGTTTGTGGAAATAACACACATGCAATGACTATAGTGGTTGATCCATGTGTGGTTTGTGGAAATAACACACATTCAATGACTCTAGTGGTTGATCCATATGTGGTTTGTGGAAATAACACACATGCAATGACCACTTCTTGATACATGTGTGGTTTGTGGAAAGAACACACATGCAATGACCACTGGTTGATCCATGTGTGGTTTGTGGAAAGAACACACATGCAATGACAGTGGTGGATCCATGTGTGGTTTGTGAAAAGAACACACATGCAATGACTCTAGTGTTGGTTTTAGTATAAGAAACACACATGCAATGACTCTAGTGGTTGATCCATGTGTGGTTTGTGGAATAACACGCATGCAATGACTCTAGTGGTTGATCCATGTGTGTTTTGTGGAAATAACACACATGCAATGACTCTAGTGGTTGATCCATGTGTTGTTTGTGGAAATAACACACATGCAATGACTCTAGTGGCTGATCCATGTGTGGTTTGAGGAAATAACACACATGCAATGACTCTAGTGGTTGATAAATGTGTGGTTTGTGGAAATAACACACATGCAATGACTCTAGTGGTTGATCCATGTGTTGTTTGTGGAAATAACACACATGCAATGACTCTAGTGGTTGTTCCATGTGTGGTTTATGAAAAGAACGCACATGCAATGACCACTGGTTGATCCATAAGTTGTTTGTGGAAAAGAACACACATGCAATGAGTCTAGTGGATCCATATGTGGTTTGTGGAAAGAACACACATGAATTGACTCTGGTTGATCCATATGTGGTTTGTGGAAAGAACACACATGCAATGACCACTGGTGGATCCATGTGTGGTTTGTGGAAAAGAACAGACATGCAATGACCAGTGGTTGATCCATGTGTGATTTGTGGAAAGAACACACATGCAATGACAGTGGTGGATCCATGTGTGGTTTGTGAAAAGAACACACATGCAATGACTCTAGTGTTGGTTTTAGTATAAGAACACACATGCAATGACTCTAGTGGTTGATCCATGTGTGGTTTGTGGAAATAACACACATGCAATGACTCTAGTGGTTGATCCAAGTGTGGTTTGTGGAAATAACACACATGCAATGACTCTAGTGGTTGATCCATGTGTGGTTTGTGGAAATAACACACATGCAATAAATCTAGTGGGTCCACATGTGGTTTGTGAAAAGAACACACATGCAATGACCACTGGTTGATCCATCAGTTGTTTGTGGAAAAGGACACACATGCAATGAGTCTAGTGGATCCATATGTGGTTTGTGGAAAGAACACACATGCAATGACTCTGGTTGATCCATATGTGCTTTGTGGAAAGAACACACGTGCAATGACCACTGATGAATCCATGTGTGATTTGTGGAAAAGAACACGCATGCAATGACCACTGGTCGATCCATGTATTGTTTGTGGAAAGAACACACATGCAATGACTCTAGTGGTTGATCCATGTGTGGTTTGTGGAAATAACACACATGCAATGACTCTAGTGGTTGATCCATGTGTGGTTTGAGGAAATAACACACATGCAATGACTCTAGTGGTTGATCCATGTGTGGTTTGTGGAAATAACACACATGCAATGACTCTAGTGGTTGATCCATTGTGGTTTGTGGAAATAACACACATGCAATGACTCTAGTGGTTTATCCATGTGTGGTTTGTGAAAAGAACACACATGCAATGACCACTGGTTGATCCATAAGTTGTTTGTGGAAAAGAACACACATGCAATGAGTCTAGTGGATCCATGTGTGGTTTGTGGAAAGAACACACATGCAATGACTGTGGTTGATCCATATGTGGTTTGTGAAAAGAACACACATGCAATAACAGTGGTGGATCCATGTGTGGTTTGTGGATACAACACACATGCAATGACTCTAGTGCTAGTTTTAGTATAAGAACACACATGCAATGACTCTAGTGGGTCCACATGTGGTTTGTGAAAAGAACACACATGCAATGACCACTGGTTGATCCATCTGTTGTTTGTGGAAAAGAACAACCATGCAATGAGTCCAGTGGATCCATGTATGGTTTGTGGAAAAGAAGACACATGCAATGACTCTAGTGCTGGTTTGTGGTTTTAGTATAAGAACAAACATGCAATGACTCTAGTGGTTGATCCATGTGTGGTTTGTGGAAATAACACACATGCAATGACTGTAATGGATCCACAAGTGGTTTATGGAAAAGAACACACATGCAATGACCACTGATTGATCCATATGTGGTTTGTGGAAAGAACACACATGCAATGACCACTAGTGGTTGATCCATGTGTGGTTTGTGGAAAGAACACACATGCAATGAATCTAGTGTTGGTTTTAGTATAATAACACAAATGCAATGACTCTAGTGGTTGATCCATGTGTGGTTTATGCAAATAACACACATGCAATGACTCTAGTGGTTGATCCATGTGTGGTTTGTGGAAATAACACACATGCAATGACTCTAGTTGTTGATCCATGTGTGGTTTGTGGAAATAACACACATGCAATGACTCTAGTGGTTGATCCATGTGTGGTTTGTGGAAATAACACACGTGCAATGACTCTAGTGGTTGATCCATGTGTGGTTTGTGGAAATAACACACATGCAATGACGCTAGTGGTTGATCCATGTGTGGTTTGTGAAAAGAACACACATGCAATGACCACTGGTTGATCCATAAGTTGTTTGTGGAAAAGAATACACATGCAATGACTCTAGTGGTTGATCCATGTGTGGTTTGTGGAAATAACACACATGCAATGACTCTAGTGGTTGATCCATGTGTGGTTTGTGGAAATAACACACATGCAATGACTCTAGTGGTTGAACCATGCATGGTTTGTGAAATACCACACATGCAATGACTCTAGTGGTTGAACCATGTGTGGTTTGTGTAAATAACACACATGCAATGACTCTAGTGGTTGATCCATGTGTGGTTTGTGAAAAGAACACACATGCAATGACTACTGGTTGATCCATAAGTTGTTTGTGGAAAAGAATACACATGCAATGACTCTAGTGGTTGATCCATGTGTGGTTTGTGGAAATAACACACATTCAATGACTCTAGTGGTTGATCCATGTGTGTTTTGTGGAAATAACACACATGCAATGACTCTAGTGGTTGAGCCATGTGTGATTTGTGTAAATAACACACATGCAATGACTCTAGTGGTTGATCCATGTGTGGTTTGTGAAAAGAACACACATGCAATGACCACTGGTTGATCCATAAGTTGTTTGTGGAAAAGAATACATATGCAATGACTCTAGTGGTTGATCCATGTGTGGTTTGTGGAAATAACACACATGCAATGACTCTAGTGGTTGATCCATGTGTGGTTTGTGGAAATAACACACATGCAATGACTCTAGTGGTTGATCCATGTGTGGTTTGTGGAAATAACACACATGCAATGACTCTAGTGGTTGATCCATGTGTGGTTTGTGGAAATAACATAGATGCAATGACTCTAGTGGTTGATCCATGTGTGGTTTGTGAAAAGAACACACATGCAATGACCACTGGTTGATCCATAAGTTGTTTGTGGAAAAGAACACACATGCAATGAGTCTAGTGGATCCATATGTTGTTTGTGGAAAGAACACACATGCAATGACTCTAGTGGATCCATATGTGGTTTGTGGAAAGAACACACATGCAATGACTCTAGTTGACCCATATGTGGTTTGTGGAAAGAACACACATGCAATGACCACTAGTGGATCCATGTGTTGTTTGTGGAAAAGAACACACATGCAATGACCACTGGTTGATCCATGTGTGGTTATGGAAAGAACACACATGCAATGATAGTGGTGGATCCATGTGTGGTTTGTGAAAAGAACACACATGAAATGACTCTAGTGTTGGTTTCAGTATAAGAACACACATGCAATGACTCTAGTGGTTGATCCATGTGTGGTTTGTGGAAATAACACACATGCAATGACTCTAGTGGTTGATCCATGTGTGGTTTGTGGAAATAACACACATGCAATGACTATAGTGGTTGATCCATGTGTGGTTTGTGGAAATAACACACATGCAATGACTCTAGTGGTTGATCCATATGTGGTTTGTGGAAAGAACACACATGCAATGACCACTGGTGGATACATGTGTGGTTTGTGGAAAAGAACACACATGCAATGACCACTGGTTGATCCATGTATGGTTTGTGGAAAGAAAACACATGCAATGACAGTGGTGGATCCATATGTGGTTTGTGAAAAGAACACACATGCAATGACTCTAGTGTTGGTTTTAGTATAAGAAACACACATGCAATGACTCTACTCGTTAATCCATGTGTGGTTTGTGGAATAACACGCATGCAATGACTCTAGTGGATGATCCATGTGTGTTTTGTGGAAATAACACACATGCAATGACTCTAGTGGTTGATCCATGTGTTGTTTGTGTAAATAACACATGCAATGACTCTAGTGGCTGATCCATGTGTGGTTTGAGGAAATAACACACATGCAATGACTCTAGTGGTTGATAAATGTGTGGTTTGTGGAAATAACACACATGCAATGACTCTAGTGGTTGATCCATGTGTGGTTTGTGGAAATAACACACATGCAATGACTCTAGTGGTTGATCCATGTGGTTTATGAAAAGAACGCACATGCAATGACAACTGGTTGATCCATAAGTTGTTTGTTGAAAAGAACACACATGCAATGAGTCTAGTGGATCCATATGTGGTTTGTGGAAAGAACACACATGAATTGACTCTGGTTGATCCATATGTGGTTTGTGGAAAGAACACACATGCAATGACCACTGGTGGATCCATGTGTGGTTTGTGGAAAAGAACAGACATGCAATGACCACTGGTTGATCCATGTGTGATTTGTGGAAAGAACACACATGCAATGACAGTGGTGGATCCATGTGTGGTTTGTGAAAAGAACACAATGCAATGACTCTAGTGTTGGTTTTAGTATAAGAACACACATGCAATGACTCTAGTGGTTGATCCATGTGTGGTTTGTGGAAATAACACACATGCAATGACTCTAGTGGTTGATCCAAGTGTGGTTTGTGGAAATAACACACATGCAATGACTCTAGTGGTTGATCCATGTGTGGTTTGTGGAAATAACACACATGCAATAAATCTAGTGGGTCCACATGTGGTTTGTGAAAAGAACACACATGCAATGACCACTGGTTGATCCATCAGTTGTTTGTGGAAAGACACACATGCAATGACTCTAGTGGATCCATATGTGGTTTGTGGAAAGAACACACATGCAATGACTTGGTTGATCCATATGTGCTTTGTGGAAAGAACACACGTGCAATGACCACTGATGAATCCATGTGTGATTTGTGGAAAGAACACGCATGCAATGACCACTGGTCGATCCATGTATTGTTTGTGGAAAGAACACACATGCAATGACAGTGGTGGATCCATGTGTGGTTTGTGAAAAGAACACACATGCAATGACAGTGGTGGATCTATGTGTGGTTTGTGGATAGAACACACATGCAATGACTCTAGTGCTAGTTTTAATATAAGAACACACATGCAATGACTCTAGTGGGTCCACATGTGGTTTGTGAAAAGAACACACATGCAATGACCACCGGTTGATCCATCAGTTGTTTGTGGAAAAGAACACACGTGCAATGAGTCTAGTGGATCCATGTGTGGTTTGTGGAAAAGAACACACATGCAATGACTCTAGTGCTAGTTTGTGGTTTTAGTATAATAACAAACATGCAATGACTCTAGTGGTTGATCCATGTGTGGTTTGTGGAAATAACACACATGCAATGTCTGTAATGGATCCATAAGTGGTTTATGGAAAAGAACACACATGCAATGACCACTGGTTGATCCATATGTGGTTTGTGGTAAGAACACACATGCAATGACCACTAGTGGTTGATCCATTTGTGGTTTGTGGACAGAACACACATGCAATGACAGTGGTGGATCCATCTGTAGTTTGTGAAAAGAACACACATGCAATGACTCTAGTGTTGGTTTTAGTATAAGAACACACATGCAATGACTCTAGTGTTGGTTTTAGTATAAGAACACACATGCAATGACTCTAGTGGTTGATCCATGTGTGTTTTGTGGAAATAACACACATGCAATGACTCTAGTGGTTGATCCATGTGTGGTTTGCGGAAATAACACACATGCAATGACTATAGTGGTTGATCCATGTGTGGTTTGTGGAAATAACACACATGCAATGACTCTAGTGGTTGATCCATATGTGGTTTGTGGAAAGAACACACATGCAATGACCACTGGTGGATACATGTGTGGTTTGTGGAAAAGAACACACATGCAATGACCACTGGTTGATCCATGTATGGTTTGTGGAAAGAACACACATGCAATGACAGTGGTGGATCCATGTGTGGTTTGTGAAAAGAACACACATGCAATGACTCTAGTGTTGGTTTTAGTATAAGAAACACACTTGCAATGACTCTACTCGTTAATCCATGTGTGGTTTGTGGAATAACACGCATGCAATGACTCTAGTGGCTGATCCATGTGTGTTTTGTGGAAATAACACACATGCAATGACTCTAGTGGTTGATCCATGTGTTGTTTGTGGAAATAACACACATGCAATGACTCTAGTGGCTGATCCATGTGTGGTTTGAGGAAATAACACACATGCAATGACTCTAGTGGTTGATAAATGTGTGGTTTGTGGAAATAACACACATGCAATGACTCTAGTGGTTGATCCATGTGTGGTTTGTGGAAATAACACACATGCAATGACTCTAGTGGTTGTTCCATGTGTGGTTTATGAAAAGAACGCACATGCAATGACCACTGGTTGATCCATAAGTTGTTTGTGGAAAAGAACACACATGCAATGAGTCTAGTGGATCCATATGTGGTTTGTGGAAAGAACACACATGAATTGACTCTGGTTGATCCATATGTGGTTTGTGGAAAGAACACACATGCAATGACCACTGGTGGATCCATGTGTGGTTTGTGGAAAAGAACAGACATGCAATGACCACTGGTTGATCCATGTGTGATTTGTGGAAAGAACACACATGCAATGACAGTGGTGGATCCATGTGTGGTTTGTGAAAAGAACACAATGCAATGACTCTAGTGTTGGTTTTAGTATAAGAACACACATGCAATGACTCTAGTGGTTGATCCATGTGTGGTTTGTGGAAATAACACACATGCAATGACTCTAGTGGTTGATCCAAGTGTGGTTTGTGGAAATAACACACATGCAATGACTCTAGTGGTTGATCCATGTGTGGTTTGTGGAAATAACACACATGCAATAAATCTAGTGGGTCCACATGTGGTTTGTGAAAAGAACACACATGCAATGACCACTGGTTGATCCATCAGTTGTTTGTGGAAAAGGACACACATGCAATGAGTCTAGTGGATCCATATGTGGTTTGTGGAAAGAACACACATGCAATGACTCTGGTTGATCCATATGTGCTTTGTGGAAAGAACACACGTGCAATGACCACTGATGAATCCATGTGTGATTTGTGGAAAAGAACACGCATGCAATGACCACTGGTCGATCCATGTATTGTTTGTGGAAAGAACACACATGCAATGACAGTGGTGGATCCATGTGTGGTTTGTGAAAAGAACACACATGCAATGACAGTGGTGGATCTATGTGTGGTTTGTGGATAGAACACACATGCAATGACTCTAGTGCTAGTTTTAATATAAGAACACACATGCAATGACTCTAGTGGGTCCACATGTGGTTTGTGAAAAGAACACACATGCAATGACCACGGTTGATCCATCGTTGTTTGTGGAAAGAACACACGTGCAATGAGTCTAGTGGATCCATGTGTGGTTTGTGGAAAAGAACACACATGCAATGACTCTAGTGCTAGTTTGTGGTTTTAGTATAATAACAAACATGCAATGACTCTAGTGGTTGATCCATGTGTGGTTTGTGGAAATAACACACATGCAATGTCTGTAATGGATCCATAAGTGGTTTATGGAAAAGAACACATGCAATGACCAATGGTTGATCCATATGTGGTTAGTGGAAAGAACACACATGCAATGACCACTAGTGGTTGATCCATTTGTGGTTTGTGGACAGAACACACATGCAATGACAGTGGTGGATCCATCTGTGGTTTGTGAAAAGAACACACATGCAATGACTCTAGTGTTGGTTTTAGTATAAGAACACACATGCAATGACTCTAGTGTTGGTTTTAGTATAAGAACACACATGCAATGACTCTAGTGGTTGATCCATGTGTGGTTTGTGGAAATAACACACATGCAATGCCTCTAGTGGTTGATCCATGTTTGTTTATGGCAATAACACACATGCAATGACTATAGTGGTTGATCCATGTGTGGTTTGTGGAAATAACACATATGCAATGACTCTAGTGGTTGATCCATGTGTGGTTTGTGGAAAGAACACACATGCAATGACCACTGGTGGATACATGTGTGGTTTGTGGAAAAGAACACACATGCAATGACCACTGGTTGATCCATGTATGGTTTGTGGAAAGAACACACATGCAATGACAGTGGTGGATCCATGTGTGGTTTGTGAAAAGAACACACATGCAATGACTCTAGTGTTGGTTTTAGTATAAGAAACACACTTGCAATGACTCTACTCGTTAATCCATGTGTGGTTTGTGGAATAACACGCATGCAATGACTCTAGTGGTTGATCCATGTGTGTTTTGTGGAAATAACACACATGCAATGACTCTAGTGGTTGATCCATGTGTTGTTTGTGGAAATAACACACATGCAATGACTCTAGTGGCTGATCCATGTGTGGTTTGAGGAAATAACACACATGCAATGACTCTAGTGGTTGATAAATGTGTGGTTTGTGGAAATAACACACATGCAATGACTCTAGTGGTTGATCCATGTGTGGTTTTTGGAAATAACACACATTCAATGACTCTAGTGGTTGTTCCATGTGTGGTTTATGAAAAGAACGCACATGCAATGACCACTGGTTGATCCATAAGTTGTTTGTGGAAAAGAACACACATGCAATGAGTCTAGTGGATCCATATGTGGTTTGTGGAAAGAACACACATGAATTGACTCTGGTTGATCCATATGTGGTTTGTGGAAAGAACACACATGCAATGACCACTGGTGGATCCATGTGTGGTTTGTGGAAAAGAACAGACATGCAATGACCACTGGTTGATCCATGTGTGATTTGTGGAAAGAACACACATGCAATGACAGTGGTGGATCCATGTGTGGTTTGTGAAAAGAACACAATGCAATGACTCTAGTGTTGGTTTTAGTATAAGAACACACATGCAATGACTCTAGTGGTTGATCCATGTGTGGTTTGTGGAAATAACACACATGCAATGACTCTAGTGGTTGATCCAAGTGTGGTTTGTGGAAATAACACACATGCAATGACTCTAGTGGTTGATCCATGTGTGGTTTGTGGAAATAACACACATGCAATAAATCTAGTGGGTCCACATGTGGTTTGTGAAAAGAACACACATGCAATGACCACTGGTTGATCCATCAGTTGTTTGTGGAAAAGGACACACATGCAATGAGTCTAGTGGATCCATATGTGGTTTGTGGAAAGAACACATGCAATGACTCTGGTTGATCCATATGTGCTTTGTGGAAAGAACACACGTGCAATGACCACTGATGAATCCATGTGTGATTTGTGGAAAAGAACACGCATGCAATGACCACTGGTCGATCCATGTATTGTTTGTGGAAAGAACACACATGCAATGACAGTGGTGGATCCATGTGTGGTTTGTGAAAAGAACACACATGCAATGACAGTGGTGGATCTATGTGTGGTTTGTGGATATAACACACATGCAATGACTCTAGTGCTAGTTTTAATATAAGAACACACATGCAATGACTCTAGTGGGTCCACATGTGGTTTGTGAAAAGAACACACATGCAATGACCACCGGTTGATCCATCAGTTGTTTGTGGAAAAGAACACACGATCAATCAGTCTAGTGGATCCATGTGTGGTTTGTGGAAAAGAACACACATGCAATGACTCTAGTGCTGGTTTGTGGTTTTAGTATAATAACAAACATGCAATGACTCTAGTGGTTGATCCATGTGTGGTTTGTGGAAATAACACACATGGAATGTCTGTAATGGATCCATAAGTGGTTTATGGAAAAGAACACACATGCAATGACCGCTGGTTGATCCATATGTGGTTTGTGGTAAGAACACACATGCAATGACCACTAGTGGTTGATCCATTTGTGGTTTGTGGACAGAACACACATGCAATGACAGTGGTGGATCCATCTGTAGTTTGTGAAAAGAACACACATGCAATGACTCTAGTGTTGGTTTTAGTATAAGAACACACATACAATGACTCTAGTGTTGGTTTTAGTATAAGAACACACATGCAATGACTCTAGTGGTTTATGCATGTGTGGTTTGTGGAAATAACACACATGCAATGACTCTAGTGGTTGATCCATGGGTGGTTTGTGGAAATAACACACATGCAATGACTCTAGTGGTTGATCCATGTGTGGTTTGTGGAAATAACACACATGCAATGACTCTAGTGGTTGATCTATGCGTGGTTTGTGGAAATAACACACATGCAATGTCTCTAGTGGTTGAACCATGTGTGGTTTGTGTAAATAACACACATGCAATCACTCTAGTGGTTGTACCATGTGTGGTTTGTGAAAAGAACACACATGCAATGACCACTGGTTGATCCATAAGTTGTTTGTGGAAAAGAATACACATGTAATGACTCTAGTGGTTGATCCATGTGTGGTTTGTGGAAATAACACACATGCAATGACTCTAGTGGTTGATCCATGTGTGGTTTGTGGATATAACACACATGCAATGACTCTAGTGGTTGATCCATGTGTGGTTTGTGGAAATAACACACATGCAATGACTCTAGTGGTTGATCCATGTGTGGTTTGTGAAAAGAACACACATGCAATGTCCACTAGTTGATCCATCAGTTGTTTGTGGAAAAGAACACACAAGCAATGAGTCTAGTGGATCCATATGTGGTTTGTGGAAAGAACACACATGCAATGACTCTAGTTGATCCATATGTGGTTTGTGGAAAGAACACACATGCAATGACCACTGGTGGATCCATGTGTGGTTTGTGGAAAAGAACACACATGCAATGACCACTTGTTGATCCATGTGTGGTTTGTGGAAAGAACACACATGCAATGACAGTGGTGGATCCATGTGTGGTTTGTGAAAATAACACACATCCAATGACTCTAGTGTTGGTTTTAGTATAAGAACACACATGCAATGACTCTAGTGGTTGATCCATATGTGGTTTGTGGAAATAACACACATGCAATGACTCTAGTGGTTGATCCATGTGTGGTTTGTGGAAATAACACACATGCAATGACTCTAGTGGTTGATCCATGTGTGGTTTGTGGAAATAACACACATGCAATGACTCTAGTGGTTGATCCATGTGTGGTTTGTGGAAATAACACACATGCAATGACTCTAGTGGGTCCACATGTGGTTTGTGAAAACAACACATATGCAATGACCACTGGTTGATCCATCAGTTGTATGTGGAAAAGAACACACATGCAATGAGTCTAGTGGATCCATATGTGGTTTGTGGAAAGAACACACATACAATGACTCTGGTTGATCCATATGTGCTTTGTGGAAAGAACGCACGTGCAATGACCACTGGTTAATCCATGTGTGATTTATGGAAAAGAACACACATGCAATGACCACTGGTAGATCCATGTATTGTTTGTGGAAAGAACACACATGCAATGACAGTGGTGGATCCATGTGTGGTTTGTGAAAAGAACACACATGCAATGACAGTGGTGGATGCATGTGTGGTTTGTGGATAGAACACACATGCAATGACTCTAGTGCAAGTTTTAATATAGGAACACACATGCAATGACTCTAGTGGGTCCACATGTGGTTTGTGAAAAGAACACACATGCAATGACCACCGGTTGATCCATCAGTTGTTGTGGAAAAGAACACACGTGCAATGAGTCTAGTGGATCCATGTGTGGTTTGTGGAAAAGAACACACATGCAATGACTCTAGTGCTGGTTTGTGGTTTTAGTATAATAACAAACATGCAATGACTCTAGTGGTTGATCCATGTGTGGTTTGTGGAAATAACACACATGCAATGACTGTAATGGATCCATAAGTGGTTTGTGGAAAAGAACACACATGCAATGACCACTGGTTGATCCATATGTGGTTTGTGGAAAGAATACACATGCAATGACAACTAGTGGTTGATCCATGTGTGGTTTATGGAAATAACACACATGCAATGACTCTAGTGGTTGATCCATGTGTGGTTTGTGCAAATAACACACATGCAATGACTCTAGTGTTAGTTTTAGTATAAGAACACACATGCAATGACTCTAGTGTTGGTTTTAGTATAAGAACACACATGCAATGACTCTAGTGGTTTATCCATGTGTGGTTTGTGGAAATAACACACATGCAATGACTCTAGTGGTTGATCCATGGGTGGTTTGTGAAAAGAACACACATGCAATGACTCTAGTGGTTGATCCATGTGTGGTTTGTGGAAATAACACACATGCAATGACTCCAGTGGTTGATTCATGCGTGGTTTGTGGAAATAACACACATGCAATGACTCTAGTGGTTGAACCATGCGTGTTTTGTGTAAATAACACACATGCAATGACTCTAGTGGTTGATCCATGTGTGGTTTGTGAAAAGAACACACATGTAATGACCACTCGTTGATCCATAAGTTGTTTGTGGAAAAGAATACACATGCAATGACTCTAGTGGTTGATCCATGTGTGGTTTGTGGAAATAACACACATGTAATGACTCTAGTGGTTGATCCATGTGTGGTTTGTGGAAATAACACACATGCAATGACTCTAGTGGTTAAACCATGTGTGGTTTGTGTAAATAACACACATGCAATTACTCTAGTGGTTGATCCATGTGTGGTTTGTGAAAAGAACACACATGCAATGACCACTGGTTGATCCATAAGTTGTTTGTGGAAAAGAATACACATGCAATGACTCTAGTGGTTGATCCATGTGTGGTTTGTGGAAATAACACACAAGCAATGACTCTAGTGGTTGATCCATGTGTGGCTTGTGGAAATAACACACATGCAATGACTCTAGTGGTTGATCCATGTGTGGTTTGTGGAAATAACACACATGCAATGACTCTAGTGGTTGATCCATGTGTGGTTTGTGAAAGGAACACACATGCAATGACCACTGGTTGATCCATAAGTTGTTTGTGGAAAAGAACACACATGTAATGAGTCTAGTGGATCCATATGTGGTTTGTGGAAAGAACACACATGCAATGACTCTAGTGGATCCATATGTGGTTTTGTGGAAATAACACACATGCAATGACCACTGGTGGATCCATGTGTGGTTTGTGCAAAAGAACACACATGCAATGACCACTGGTTGATCCATGTGTGGTTTGTGGAAAGAACACACATGCAATGATAGTGGTGGATCCATGTGTGGTTTGTGAAAAGAACAGACATGCAATGACTCTAGTGGTTGATCCATGTGTGGTTTGTGGAAATAACACAGATGCAATGACTCTAGTGGTTGATCCATGTGTGGTTTGTGGAAATAACACACATGCAATGACTATAGTGGTTGATCCATGTGTGGTTTGTGGAAAGAACACACATGCAATGACAGTGGTGGATCCATGTGTGGTTCGTGAAAAGAACACACATGCAATGACTCTAGTGTTGGTTTTAGTATAAGAAACACACATGCAATGACTCTAGTGGTTGATCCATGTGTGGTTTGTGGAATAACACACATGCAATGACTCTAGTGGTTGATCCATGTGTGGTTTGTGGAAATAACACACATGCAATGACTCTAGTGGTTGATCCATGTGTTGTTTGTGGAAATAACACACATGCAATGACTCTAGTGGTTGATCCATGTGTGGTTTGTGGAAATAACACGCATGCAATGACTCTAGTGGTTGATCAATGTGTGGTTTGTGGAAATAACACACATGCAATGACTCTAGTGGTTGATCCATGTGTGGTTTGTGGAAATAACACACATGCAATGACTCTAGTGGTTGTTCCATGTGTGGTTTGTGAAAATAACACACATGCAATGACCACTGGTTGATCCATATGTTGTTTGTGGAAAAGAACACACATGCAATGAGTCTAGTGGATCCATATGTGGTTTGTGGAAAGAACACACATGCAATGACTCTGGTTGATCCTTATTTGGTTTGTGGAAAGAACACACATGCAATGACCACTGGTGGATCCATGTGTGGTTTGTTGAAAATAACACACATGCTATGACCACTGGTTGATCCATGTGTGGTTTGTGGAAAGAACACACATGCAATGACAGTGGTGGATCCATATGTGGTTTGTGAAAAGAACACACATGCAATAACAGTGGTGGATCCATGTGTGGTTTGTGGATAGAACACACATGCAATGACAGTGGTGGATCCATGTGTGGTTTGTGGAAAAGAACACACATGCAATGACCACTGGTTGATCCATGTGTGGTTTGTGGAAAGAACACACATGCAATGAAAGTGGTGGATCCATGTGTGGTTTGTAAAAAGAACACACATGCAATAATAGTGGTGGATCCATGTGTGGTTTGTGGATAGAACACACATGCAATGACTCTAGTGCTAGTTTTAGTATAAGAACACACATGCAATGACTCTAGTGGGTCCACATGTGGTTTGTGAAAAGAACACACATGCAATGACCACTGGTTGATCCATCAGTTGTTTGTGGAAAAGAACACACATGCAATGAGTCTAGTGGATCCATGTATGGTTTGTGGAAAAGAACACACATGCAATGACTCTAGTGCTAGTTTGTGGTTTTAGTATAAGAACAAACATGCAATGACTCTAGTGGTTGATCCATGTGTGGTTTGTGGAAATAACACACATGCAATGACTGTAATGGATCCACAAGTGGTTTATGGAAATGAACACACATGCAATGACCACTGATTGATCCATATGTGGTTTGTGGAAAGAACACACATGCAATGACCACTAGTGGTTGATCCATGTGTGGTTTGTGGAAAGAACACACATGCAATCACAGTGGTGGATCCATGTGTGGTTTGTGAAAAGAACACACATGCAATGACTCTAGTGTTGGTTTTAGTATAAGAACACACATGCAATGACTCTAGTGGTTGATCCATGTGTGGTTTGTGGAAATAACACACATGCAATGACTCTAGTGGTTGATCCATGTGTGGTTTGTGGAAATAACACACAATGACTCTAGTGGTTGATCCATGTGTGGTTTGTGGAAATAACACACATGCAATGACTCTAGTTGTTGATCCATGTGTGGTTTGTGGAAATAACACATGCAATGACTCTAGTGGTTGATCCATGTGTGGTTTGTGGAAATAACACACATGCAATGACTCTAGTGGTTGATCCATGTGTGGTTTGTGGAAATAACACACATGCAATGACTCTAGTGGTTGATCCATGTGTGGTTTGTGGAAAGAACACACATGCAATGACCACTGGTTGATCCATAAGTTGTTTGTGGAAAATAATACACATGCAATGACTCTAGTGGTTGATCCATGTGTGGTTTGTGGAAAGATCACACATGCAATGACTCTAGTGGTTGATCCATGTGTGGTTTGTGGAAATAACACACATGCAATGACTCTAGTGGTTGAACCATGTGTGGTTTGTGTAAATAACACACATGCAATGACCACTGGTCGATGCATGTGTGGTTTGAGGAAAGAACACACATGCAATGACAGTGGTGGATCCATGTGTGGTTTGTGAAAAGAACACACATGCAATGACCACTGGTTGATCCATCAGTTGTTTGTGGAAAAGAACACACATGCAATGACTCTAGTGTTGGTTTGTGGTTTTAGTAGAAGAACAAACATGCAATGACTCTAGTGGTTGATCCATGTGTGCTTTGTGGAAATAACACACATGCAATGACTGTAATGGATCCATAAGTGGGTTATGGAAAAGAACACACATGCAATGACCACTGGTTGATCCATATGTGGTTTGTGGAAAGAACACACATGCAATGACCACTAGTGTTTGATCCATGTGTGGTTTGTGGAAAGAACACACATGCAATGACAGTGGTGGATCCATGTGTGGTTTGTGAAAAGAACACACATGCAATGACTCTAGTGTTGGTTTTAGTATAAGAACACACATGCAATGACTCTAGTGTTTGATC